>JARLTB010000106.1:1422500-2050000 GCA_030141615.1 Unio pictorum | reverse complement strand
ATGCCACATGCCCTTGTTGTGGGCAGTCTGCTTTTGCATGTTATATCTAATGTCAGCGTTTTTCCATGCCGATGTCAATGTGTCATTTTCTCTTATTCTCTGGTGTTATTTGGAGCGTTATTCTTGTTTCAATTCGTCATAAAAGAAATTATTTTGTAAGCCAGTCGTCTGGTACACACGTTGATTGGCTTGCCTGTCACAAAAGTGACTGCGTTAGGACGGTGTAGATACTGGGCAGGTTTGCATTGGGCAAGGGTATAATCATCTGGAATCATGTCTTGCCACCTGATGTTGTAAAGTCTTCTGAGGCAAATTTTGTGGACGTGGTTAAGATTCTTTGCACGGCGCTGTTACACTGCCCATATTTAGCAGGCGTATAATATTGGGTACTATCGTTCCGTACTCCTTCATCTTTGTCTGTAGACTATTGTTTCTCTTACTCCATATATTGGGGTGTAGTCCGTCGAATGCTGCGCTGGCTTTTGGAATTCTTGTATTAACTTCGTTATTGACTACGAGGTTCTGGGACAGGTGCTTAGTTTGTTTGTGGCCGTTGACTGTGATGTTTGTCACAGCATACTGTTTTCTAGGGGCTGGCAGATACATTACTTCAGTCCTCTTTGCATTGAGTGCAATGCCTAAATTGTGCAAGCATAAAAAAACTTGTCGATGCAACTCTGCATGTCAGCTTCAGTACTAATGTTTAGGATGCATTCGTCAACAAATAGAAAATCTCTCACGATGCCTGACGTTACCTTATTTTTTTCTTGAAGCCTCATGAGTTTGAACATCCCCCCCCCCCCCAGTTCGGTATCTGATGCCAATCAGGTCCCACGTCATCATCTCTGAAGGCATAAGTGATGAGAACACGAAACTGAAAAAGTGTTGGCGCCAGTACACAGCCTTGCCTTTCTCCGTTTGAGACTAGAAAGGGCTCAGCCGTCTCATTAATGTCCCAGATTCTACTTTCCTTGCCGTCGTGGAAATGCTGCAGCATGGGGATTAAATTTCCTTGTGCATAGGAATTTAAACGTTTTATGATAATAATTGATTATGAAAGTATTGTTTCTTGATTACATTTATTTATAGTTTCAATACCACATGTGCAAATATACCACCTCTGTGAACATTATCTGAGAAAATGTTATCGACGAAGTCAATGAATTCAATCACTGATGATTTCCGTGCAAATACAGAGTTCCCCAAATTAGTCACTCATTATATTATAATGTTATAAGGTTACCTATTTTTCAGTTCGTAAACAAAAAAACGAATTACGATTGTTTTTCAGAGTTAACCAGAGCTTCAGACAGAAAATAAATATGCATTTTGCGAGAATCTTGTTTTCTCTTTGTTTATCTGAATTCGAACACCTTTTTGATGAAAGATAATATAAACACACAGCCAACCAATTTGTTATCATTTTTATTGGTCAATTTAGGCATGATAAAATGGGTTATCGGTGTAAATTTTCGCAAAATGTGATAATATTGCTGTGTTGTTCCTTTGCTCGTCAAATAACAAATATCCTGTAACCTGTTGTATAAAACCGTTGAAATGAGCACATTGTCAGACCATTTCAATTCACTAAGATCATTTATATTGCTCTATTGCAAAACCGTAATGGACCACGATATTTGTTGTGTTTTTGTATAGTATCAAAACACCAATTAAACTTATTATGAGAGAAGCGGATATAATGTTCAGTGAAGTTAAATTGACTGTTATGTCGTTGATTCTTTCTCTAGCGATATTATACAGAAATACAAAAGTTTCATTTGTTAATTGTCACTTACACAATGCTAACATTTTGCAAAACAACTGATGCATAATGAACGGAAAGGCTGTCATCGTTTTCGTTTTCTATCACTTCAGAGATTTTGTTAAAAGCGTAATGTTAAATTAAAAACCTCAAAAAAGAGCGCAATGGCACGGTGGATAATGATCTGTTAAGTTTTAAATGTATAATGGTTTTCCAAATTTATTACTGCACATTTTTGAGAACCGAACAACTTCCTTGCCAGCGTTTTGTGCCTTATCTGCCCTAGAAAGCGTTTTCCATTAAGTGATATCTATTTAGTCTTTGAAATTAATCCATTTCATTTTGAACGATATAAATCACTTTCTATGCTCATTTTGGAGAATGAGGCGCACTATGTATGAAAACTGAATTAGCTGCCGTGATTCTCTAACAAGTGGTGTGATACAAATATAAATTTTAGGTGTAATTGTGTTATTTACTAATCCTGCAATTTGATGCCACGTTATCGTATCGTACATGTGGCAAAGGTTTCCATTTCGTTGTCATGCTTTCTAACGTCTATCTATTCAGAGTGTTTTGCAAGTGTTATACTGTATAGTAGAGGATGAGCCAACGGATAAAAAGGACAATGGTAATTACGAATCTGAAGAAAAACAAACGTAAGCACAATAAACTTGATATGCAACAAAGATGTTGTATTCATTCAACATGAAACAGATTGTCTATTCCATAATATATTGTTATGTCTTTGGTTAGTATTCTACCAAAAACATTAAGGACAATGTTATTAGCATGTCTTTCTTTCATTTTAATAATCCAAACAAATAAACTACCTGATACATTTGACATATTTCGTGTATAGATTTGTAAAGGTTGTTTGGATTCAATGTTTGGTTTTACGCACGAAATGTCCACCGTCTGATTTCAGATTTAGAAATATCTCAGTGATAACCTTAATACTGTCTGTGGTATTAGCGTTTTTATAAATAGAAAGTTTAATGTCCCCCTCTCTTTTTATATTCAAATAATTCATTATCATATATATGTACATCCGATTCGGTGTGAAGCAAACATCACAACTTAATACACATCCTCGGATTCATTTAGTTTTCTTCTCAAACTAATTTTTGTATTAATGGATTTTCTATTTGAATTTTCTAATTATATATGAATCAGCTTCAATTTTGTCTATATTTTTTTAACTCTGTAATTTCTACTGCTTAAAGTGAGAGCCCTTGCTTCTAAGTCCAGTTTCAATGAATATGCAGCTGTTTTAATTTTTTATTTAAAATCTCTGACATTTTTGTCTTATTCATTTTGTCATTTTGATTAATTCTAGTGCAAATGGCTTTGTAATACCGACCGGAAGTGTCTGAAAAATCGATCACATGATATCAAGTGAGATTTAAAATGTTTTCTTGCCCGGTTTCTGTATAGCAAAGCATGTCTTAACCTACGACACGTATTGAAATACCTATCAAGACATACACACACACACAATGCAATTCCTGCTTTATATTAACCTCTTTCAGTCATAAGCCTTAGTTCCATTTTGGTCTTTTATTAACATTTCTGTTTTGGATTTTTATAAACGTTTCTTTAATGTTCTCCTAGTTGAAAACTAGGTGCAGTCCATAACTAAAAAAAATGTTTAAATAAAACGAAGTCCAAGTGAAGTTCATATTGCAACAAATGCAAGCCATTACGTAGTTCACATCAAAAACATGTATCGTGAGCCTTGCTATAGTTCATATTCAAAAGTATGGAGAGAAAAAAATACTAATTTTACAACTTCGAGGCAAAAAAATAAAAAACATATAAATCGGTACACCAATCAAATGCATCAAAATGACGACAGGTACACAACTGGCGAGAGTAATAATTTTGAATGCAAGTATACGACATCAAATCTGATGCAACATTAAACAACTATTTTATTAATATTAGCTAAAATCTACCCAGCTAAATTCTTTTTTAGCTTTAATAATATTAGTTTAGCGAGAGTTCCAGCAACTGTTATCCTCCTGCGGGTTTGGGGTTGTAGAATTGGCCCGACGTTCCTCACTGTTTGCCGTGGGTTGCAACCCATATCGGGGGAGGAAAGGATCCTGTTAGTTGAGCGG
The DNA here is from genome assembly GCA_030141615.1 of Unio pictorum. Classification (NCBI taxonomy): domain Eukaryota; kingdom Metazoa; phylum Mollusca; class Bivalvia; order Unionida; family Unionidae; genus Unio; species Unio pictorum. Next base: position 2,046,115 of record JARLTB010000106.1, on the reverse strand, counting down.
AGGCTTTTCCGATGCAATCACTGCTTTGGCCTCTACTTCTACTAGACGAGTGGTAGGGATGAGCCCGGTCTCGACAAATCGGCTGGTCACGCCGAGCCCTAGGACGTCTTTATTTACTTTCTCACCTTCTCTATCTTTCTTGTATCTCTCTTGATACCACCGTTTCCCCTAGCTTTCCCTTTCCCACGTCTTAGAAGACTTCTTAGAAGACGGTGGTTTAACAGGTCAATCGGGAGGTAATTTTACCGACCCTTGAAGGAAACTTCACAGGTTAATCCCAGGTAATTTTATCTACTGAGTATAGCATCTGTGCATCCCTGGCACTTGAAAAGTATCCACTCGTTGGGCTCCATAGTGGGTGTGGAGCATGGGTGCTAAACGTTTAACAAACAATCATGGAAATTTCACCCCCAAAAAAGAACAACAAACGCATCAAACCACTGTCTGACTCTGATGAAGAACCATGCGGCGTAGAATAATTTCCACGCTTCATGGTTTTTCAATTTAAGGATGATTCTAAACCTCTAAATCTCCGTTTGTCATTGAAAAAAGCATTTCGGGATCTGTTGGCACACCAAAAAGTGTCATAAAACTAAATTCGGGTTGCCTTGTTGTTGAGTGTGAGTGAAAAGGTCAAACAAATAATATCTTGAAATGAAAACATTATTCGATATTCCAGTGACCTCATTCGCTCACACTGCACTGAATACGTCCAAAGGCGTGATGCGGTGTCGGGACTTGGCTGGGGTCAAAGACACAGATATCATCGAAGGGATGAAGCATTAAGGTGTCACTGCATTGCGTAGAATACGTATTAAACGCAAAAACAATCTGCAGGACACCAACACATTTGTGCTCACCTTCACCAAAGTGGTCAAGGTTAGGGTTTTGCAAGTAATGGTCGCGATATACATACCAAACCCCCTTCGATGCTATAAGTTTAAAAAAATACGGCCATCACGAAGACCGATGTTCCAAAGTGAAAATGTGTGGCCAATGCGGAGACCATTTTCGTCAGGAATCTGAATGCAGAACAACTCCGCATTGTGTCAGCTGTGGTAAGGACATCACGCCAATTCCAAGGATTGCGATACTTGGAAACAGGAGAAGGAAATTCAGAGGGTAAAGTTCACACCAAACATTCCCTAACCCGAGGCCAGAAAACATTTTGATGCAAAAACATCCCTTCCTGGCCCATCCTTCTCCACTGTAGTAAAGCACACTCCCAAAGCCACGAAGGATGCACACAGACTGATCAACAACAAGTGCTAATATCCGCCATTACCAACCACAGAATAACACAACATCTACACAAACTACATTTAATAACACCCCACCACCGTTATCACCAAGAAATAAATATAAATAACAAACAAATAAGCAGCAATTGAGAACATGGATTCAGAAAAAAACTGCTCATTGTACTCAAGGTTGCTCCAAACCTACTAAAAACAAATAATCTCCCGTACTAACTCCTGACAAGTAACAACACAAATTTCCTCCGCGAATGGTTTAACCAAGTTCCACAATCTCCAGCTTAACTTTATTATGAAGAATACCATGATACAATGGAACTGTTGAGGACTTAAAGCTAACTACAATGATATTCTTCTGTTTTTAAATGAACACGATCCTGCAGTACGATGATTACAGGAAACATTACTGAAAGAGACAGATAAAATTACATTTAAAAACCTTTCCCTGTTTAACACATACTTTCAAAAACGCTGACAGGGAGTTTCTGTTGTTGTGAGCAATAGAGCCCCTCACAGTGTAGAAATATCTCACAGTGTCATCCCTTTAAATACAAATTTACCAGCCATTACTGATAGCGTCTCTCTACATCTATTTACTTACCTCCAAACACCAACTTAGTAGCAAATGAATTAGACAATCTTGTTCAACAACTCCATGCGCCCTCCATTTTACTCGGGGATTTTAACGCCTTTTAACATCATATGGGGATTAAGTCACATAAACGACAGAGACCACAAGGTAGAACATTTCATCTCTATACACGATCTGTGTCTGTATAACACTAACTCACCGACATATTTACACCCAGGAACGGGTACATACACATGTATAGATTTGACAATTTGATCTGCCTCGCTGCTTTTGGACTATGAATGGGAGGTCGCTGATGACCGTCATAGCAGTGATCACTTTCCAATCAACCTTGAAAAAACTCTAAAATTGATGACGCAATTCCACAATGGAATATAAAGAAGGCCGACTGGTCTACTTTTGAAACACTATGTAAAACTAGACTAAAGAATGATACAGTATTCAACGCTGTTAATCCTATATAGAATTTTACTTCAATTTTAATTGCGATTGCAGAAGAATCTATTCCAAAATCCCCACCGAACAGTAAAAAAAGCCCCCAAAAACCTAGGGTAAATAAGAAATACAACGAAGGCGTTAGAAAACGCCGAGAAACATAAAAAAATCAACAATCGTCCAACGCCGAAAATTTAAACAATATAGTATTACCCGGACTAAAACTCGACGCACAATCAAACAATGTAAACGTGCATCATGGAAGAACTATATTTCTTCTTTAAACTCTCGTTCCTAAATTAAAAAGGTGTGGGATACTATTCGAAAAATAAATGGAAAGAGAAAAAACAATTCTCTCCGACACCTGAAAACAATCAATAACAAATTTAGTTCGAAGCGTGACATAGAAAATATTCTTGCAGACAGTCTCTCAAAAATCTCATCATCTAATTATTCAAAAGCTTTCCGAAGACTAAAAACTCCAAATGAAACGTCACGTTTAACATTACATCCAACAACTCTGAAAGCTATAACCAGCTGTTTTCACTATTGGAGCTTAATGAGGCTGTAGATAAGGCCCATGAAACATCCGCTGGGCCTGATGAAGTACATTACCAGTTCTTGAAACACCTCCCAGAATCATCACTAACATCTCTTCTAAAAATCTTTAATGATTTATGGATTGCTGGTAGTGTACCTAAGAGTTGGAAAGAAGCAACAGTAATACCCATTCCCAAACCACGTAAAGATATAGAAGATCCTAACAGCTATCGACCCATTGCACTGACAAGCTGTGTGTGCAAAACAATGGAACGAATGATTAATTCTCGGCTTGTATGGTATTTTGAAAGTAACAATTTAATATCTCCTTTCCAAGATGGCTTCCGTTCTGGTTGTGGTACCAATGATCATCTGGTTAGACTAGAAACATATATTCGCGATGCATTTATAAAGAAGTAACATTTAGTAGCAGCCTTCTTTGATTTAGAAAAGGCCTATGACACAACATGGAATACGGGATACTAAATGACCTGCACGACCTGGGTCTAAAAGGCCGTTTGCCCTCTTTCATCTCAAATTTTTCTCTCCGACAGAGAATTCAAAGTACGAGTGGGCTCTACCCTCTCGGATATGACCAGCAAGAGATGGTGTGCCCAAGGGCAGTATTTTATCTGTGACGCTATTTAATATCAAAATCAATAGCATCACCGAGTGTTTAGCTCTCGGTATGGATTGCTCATTATACGTAGATGATTGTTTTAATTTGTAATCGATCAAAACACATGCATACAATTGAAAGGCAACTGCAACAAAAAATCAGTAAGATCCACAATTGGGCCAGTACTAACGGTTTTAATTTTTCAAAATTTTTCATGCATTTCTGTCAGTTGCGATGACATCATGATGACCCTAAATCACGCTGGACGGTACACTTATTCTAGTTGTTGAGGAAACAATGGTTTTCTTGGTATTATCTTAGACATAAAACTGACTTTTATTCCACACATCAAGAATTTGAAAGCTAAATGCTTGAAAGCTTTAGATCTACTTAAAATAGTTGCGCACACTGACTGGGGTGCTGATATAAAAAAAGTCATCCTCAATTTGTATAGAACATGTATCCGCTGCAAACTAGACTATTGATGATGCGTTGTTTATGGTTCAGCTAGGAAGTCATATTTGAAAATGTTTGACCCAATTCATCATCACAGCATAAGACTCACTCTGGGAGCATTTAAGACTTCTTCATGTGAAAGCTTTCTCGCGGAAGCGAATGAACCACCTTTATCGCATCGCAGAGAAATGCTTTCTGCATAGTACGCTCTCAAATTGAGATCATACCCTCTGAACCCTGCATTTTCGGTTGTTTTCAACTCAAATACAAAACGTTATATGATAACAAACCAAATGCCATACCCTCATTTGGCATCAGAATATTATCCAGCTTTGACAGTATCAAAATTAATATTTCTACAGTTCAGAAAACGTTTGTTTCGGAAACACCACCTTGGCTCCTTAAACAACCCAACGTGCTTTTTACATTACACGATGGGGAAAAATCTGAGACAACCCCTTCCATCTTCTAGAACTCTTATCATGAACTCCTCACCGATTGCCAAACGATGCGTCCATTTTCAGCGGAAATCAGAGGAATAGATCTTGCTCTAAAATATATTGAGAATAAACATCTTTAAAATAGCATTGTCTTCTGTGACTCACTATCAGTGCTTCAGTCAATACACAATAGAAAACTGGAAAACCCATTATAAACCAATCTCCTCGTACAGTATACAAAGCTTAGTACCTCGTACAGTATAGTATACTGTTGGTTACCTAGCCATATTGATATTAAAGGTAATGAAGGAGGTCTCACTGCTAAAATGGCTCTATCACAAAAACCATCTGATTTTAAATTACCGTTTTCTTATTTTAAACCTCTTATAAAAAGTACCTACGCCAGAAGTGTCAGGCATGATGGAATGATGCAGTGAATAACAAACTTTACGCCATCAAACCAACCTTGGGAGAATGGACTCCTTCATGCAGAACCCTCTGTAGGGAGGAGGTAGTCATTGCAAGAATCAGAATTGGTCATACATACATAACCCACTCCTGCATACTAAAAGGTGAAAATCCACCAGAGTGCGTTACTTGCAATGAACAATTAACTGTTCACTTGATCACCAAGTGTTTCGACCTGCCACCTACGCGTGATAAGTATTATAATGTGCATGACATGAAGGAACTTTTTGATACTATACAAATCACTTGTATTTTAGATTTCCTGAAGGAAGTAAATCTTTATTATAAACTATAATTTGTATGCCATCACCTAGAGCATTTTTATCTAATGTAAATACTGCCCCTTGTTTTCAACATATTTTCATCAACATACACCATTTACATCTTCCGTTGATTGAGAAGCTTCATATTTTACTGTTACCAACATTTTACCATTTTACATCGAACTATTTGGTTTTCTGTATCGCTTGTCGTTATTAAACCTTTTATTATTTTTAAACATGTATAAATAGCCCAAAAGTGCTGCTACGCCGTAAAAATATCAATCAATCAATCAGCCAGCAAATGTTAAAGGAGGAAATACTGTATGTAGCACTAGCAGATTTACTTATTATTATTTATTGTGATTGTTTGTTAAGTGTTCGGTGTTGTTTTTTCACGGCTTTTCAGGAACTTGCTGTAGGTGTCCCGCATCGCTAATAGCACCTTCGTCCGTTAGGCTTTTAGCATTTAATAGTTTTAATGTTGATATACTGTCATTTAATGCAGGAATATATATCCTTAACCAAAATGAGGTAAACTTGGTAAAATATCTTTTTTCATGTATTGACATGGAATCTTCTTTAACTATAACATGCAATTTGTTGAATTAGAAGGAAATTTAATTATTAGGTATGTCAATCTCTGTATTACTACATCTAACAATCAATTTATTATTTTGATTGATGTAGAACGTAAACACAAATATCGTCCGTTGTTCTAATTTGTTTGTTTTCTTTTTTCAAACTACTTGTTAAAATATTAATAATTGTTTTCTTGTGTTTTCTTGTTGTTATACTAATTTTAATGAATGCTTGAATTCTTGTACTTTTTAACTAAGATACTGTCATTAATTGCTGTTCTTCTGTCACTGCTACTTAGATATTGTTTATGGGTAATATATCTGATGTACAATGGCACAGGTGGTGGAGTGAAATGTTTTAATTTTATTTATAATCAACATGATAAAGACAAATACGAGAATCAAACAAGGGAGGTAATAATCGATTACCTTTATACCGATAACGTATTGGATGATGGGTTTCAAGCTCGTCAACAGCCATTTTTTAAGTTTTGTTCATGAATACAGAAAGGCTATTAAGGAAAGTTTAAACATATACGGCTTTTATATTTGCTGGAAACGTTATAATATTTATTAGCTCAAAATGCCATTTGTGAAGTATTTTATTAATTACCAAGCTTATCAGACGTTTACAAAAGACTTAATTTCGTAGCAAATATAATAAGAAGATAAAAGGGTCATAGAAAGTAAAATGATTATAGCTAGTTCATAGTCTGCTTCAAGAAGTAGAAATACCAGCTTCGTCAACCACTATTATAATTATAAACATTTATTTATTTTGTTCATGGTCTATTTTTTTTTTATACAAATAATGCAGTTTCGATTTTATACATTACACACCTTTAAACAGTTTCGTCCTTCATATCAACATAATTCATACCCGTGTTCTCTTTTAACATCAGTTATCTTATCATACATCTTATAAAACATTGTTACAGACTGAATATGTTGTCTGAATTCAATTTTGTAAGGTGCTAGTATTTATATCAGTATTTATTAATTGACTAAGAGTGTCGGATGAGTTTAAGTCGATGTTATTATCTACTGTATTCTTCATTATCAATGCCACATCAATTGGCAGCAAACTGTTTCCATCACCACCAACAACGTCTTTTAGCGTAACTTTCGAGTATGAATAAATCGTATTTACATGTTTCCGTTTGATTCATATCTGTGTCAATCAAAACTTAATTTGTAAGTTTTCTTAAAATTTTCTTGTACAGTTGAAGCAGACAGCGTGATTGACCTCTGTTTCTTTTGTGTTTAGATCAATCAATGATAATAACGTTTATTTTCATTAAAAAAAGAAAACAGCATGTAATACTATTTTGTATTCATGCAAAATTTTCATATTTAAATTATTTTGTGCTGCTGATATATTATTATACAAATGAATAACTTATCCTGATATAGAACATTGTTCTGCTCTTTATTCATCGGTTCCAGTCGAACATTGCCGACGTTCATTCAGTTTCTGGTTTTGAAAGGCTAACTACCAGGTATTCATGCAATGTACGAATTATTTCTTGTTACTTCTCAATCTCATCCAATCATGTTTCAGAGAACAGAATGAAGTATTGTATAGAATATAGAGTGACGTATTGGATAGAATGTCTACTTCTCTCAGATGTCAAACGATACTACCTGACAAAACAGTGTTAAGAAACATGTCTTTTAGATAACTAAGCACTCACAATTTCTTTGATTTTACCTTGATGCGCATGAACAGGTTTAGTTGATATCGTTACTATTTTATTCTTATGTTTTTACTATGTTGAATATAAAGTGTTGGTGTTGGTGTCACGCTCATTGGTATTGTAATAAATTTGGAGTATGTGTATTTGACAGCATCCCGTTTTTAAGCAATTCTTAGATTTATTTGTGTGAGTATTTAGTCTTCGGTGCCACGGAAATTACTAGCCGAAATAGTTAGCCAATTGGTAGAAGCAAACGTCACGGAGCCGAGTGTTAGTGAATTTGAACCATGCTGGGGTCGTTAGTAGTGAATTAAAGTACAAGCCGAAAGACTGTCCCTGGGTAACATAGTCCATATTAAACTTCAGCGGTGTATAAAAGTGTTGTGGTTGAAATGGCAATATTTATGGTTGGAAATCAGTAAATTATATAATGGAATCAATAAGTGGAACTTGGTAGGTATCGTTTATGTGTCTATAGTGGAAAATGGGCGTATGTATATAAGCGTGATACGCCGGAAATTATGTGGATTGACTGGCCTAGGGTCGCGCAGTTAAATATTTCCCAGTTAGTAAGGCAATATTAGTGTCATTTATATGGCATGACAAGCTGTCGGTACGGAAATCGGATGATAATGAAGATAAACCATGCAAAGGTGCAGTTAATGGACTTTTGGGCAAGTTGTCTCATCTGGGTCGCCAATTGATTAGAGCAAAGGTTATTAAATATAGCGGACACGTCTCTCTTTCCATTTTACAACTCAAGTTGTATGGAAGTCTTTGGAAATTTGGGGAAAACATATGACTTCTAGCGTGACTCGCGCCAGGGTTTGACACCGCTCAGGCAAGTGAATACCCCTGTGCGTGTAACCGTATGTTTTGCAATCAACTGCATCATCATTATCATCGAGGACAATATAAATATAAATCCTTATATTTGAAACAATCTGTATTCGAACTTAATATATTCTATGCAGGTATAAGCATACCAAGGTTGTTTTCCATTCTAATTAGTGCAGTTATCCTCGAATAACTAGACGTGAACTCGTCTGACTTTGTGGTGGCACAATGTACCATCATGTCATATGATTTTAACTAAGCGTTGCATCAAACAACAGGGTTAAAAATTAAATTGTGATAGCATAGTAATACATTAAGATATGTTTTGGGGAGGTTATCCTTTTACCATGAACTATCATCAGTCTTTGGCAATGTGAAATCTACAAAATTATAACGAAATCATTCTCATATATACCAGCTCAATAAAATCAAAGGAAACACACTGCAATAAGAAGCTCTTCAACATCATTAAATGGATAATCAATCCATCAATAGACCTTTCCGTTGACTTTAGATTTGATAATATGTAAATCTGCGAACACAATAACAACAAAACGGAGTTCAAAGCTATGTTCACCTGTATAATTCTCTGCTTGAGTTTAAACTATTATTCTTAGCTACAATATGGTCTATCTCCATGCTGTAAATTAGGTATCGGGAGACGATCACACGTAATTTAACGTTATATAGAGATCAAAACGAACTGAATGTCATGAGTAAGTCGTTAACGACACTGAGTAATCAGCAATTCAATATTTCATCGTTCTATTAATCGATTAAAAATAGATCGGTTTGTGACATTATCTCTCGACTGATAGTTATGTTTAATTTGATTCATGGCGAATCGATTATAAATTATTTATCACTTTATGGCGTCATAGTTAATGAGGGTACGTAAATGAAATTCATGTTTTTTTGTATCAGCCAAGCATCACGGTTGTATCACTCTGATTATGAAATTTATGAAACGTTTCTTCTTCCTGTTATAAATAATATTACATGTACTTGTTTCAATGATATAAACATCTAATGGACATGGCTTTCTCCCCTTTCTTGTAACATATGACAGTGTTCAACCTTATGGACAAATTGAACACTCCGTATGACACAATGTGGAGTTAAAGGCGGATATGACGTCATAAAGGCGGATACTCCATATTAAATAAAATCTAGAAATATAATAAAGTTTTTTCATTGCTTTCTTTGAGCACTACTTTAATTTTGCCAGCATACTAAATATTCATATTGCAATGTTTAGCATGTAGATTCGCATTATTTTGACAATCTACTAAATAATTATATTTTAATTTATAATATGTAGATTCGCATTATTGAGACAATACATAATTTTTCATACTGCATATTTTTAGCATAGAGATTGCCATTATGGTGTCAATCAATATATCTTCATACTGCAATGTTTAGCATGGACATTTGCAATAATGTGTCAATCCACATATGTTTATATTGCATTTTTACTATGAAGATTAGTATTTGTTATCAATCCATTTAGGATTTAGCATTTGCATTTCTTTTAAGAGTACTGTTTGAATGGTTGCTAATACCTAGATAATTATTACGGCTATTGATACAAGAATCAGATATGGAAGTAGTACCAGTGAAGTAGCAGGTAATGCTTAATGTTAAAGACGCATGCTGTAGTTCATTCTGCAGTCTTTCATTCAATGACTGGAATTACGTTATTGACAAAAGTAGTTTTGAAACATTTGGATCTATATAATCATATTTTACCAAAATGCTTGTATTTTTATCCAAATGAATTACTATACATAAAACATAACATATAAATCAATTTTAGCAACGGTCTCGAATTGATAATATCAACAACATATCAAATTAGGACAACGATTTAGACTGCAGTTATTGCTTCAACGATGACTTCGAAAAATATATGCGTAGTAAAGTTCTCTCGTAACGTAAATTAACTCACATTTAATACAAAATGCACATTGGTTATGAAATATATACATTATTGTGTTTCGCTATCGACCACTGTCTTTGTGAAAAATAGTGCAACGAATAATATTGCATAGTGCATTTGAAAGTGAGTGCAATAATATAGGTTTAATTTCCATTGTTATTTCTGTGAGATTATATTTGCTAACTGATCCAAAATAGATCTTTAATTGTAGAAAACATAATAGTCTTAATGGCTCATTAAGGTTATCAGAGGATTTCCCCCACCCTATCAAAAAAGAAAAGAAGAAACAGTTGGATAAAACGGAACATAATTCTTATATTGTCAGAATGTTACTGTTTTAATATTCACTAGCAGCCTAATTTTCCGGATATAACCACCCGCTTACCCATGCTTTATCTATTCATTAAGTCATTTCTTTTTTTTTTCTCTTGTAGTAACTTGAACATGAAAGTTCTTATGAAATAGTGTTTGAAAAAGTAGTTAAGTAATATTCCTTTCAGAGACAATATAAATTTTTGTATTTTGCGGAAGACGTTACTATATTTCCTTTCTCGTGTGAATGGTCTTTCCATTTAATGTGCCTATTCTTTATTCTTTTTCTATATCGATTTGGTGACAACACGATATCGTTAAGCTTTATTACCATCCTGAAATGTCTTATAAATACATTATATGTAATCTAAATGTGTGTGATATTTTTGATACAATATATCTATTAAAAGAAACTTTATTATTATTGTATCATACTATATTCATAATACCTTATCTGTAATCTACATGAGCGTCATATTTTGACAAAGAACACCTACTAACGGCGTCATGTAATAACAAATCTACTTCTCCTGCTAAAGATCTGCAGTAATCATGGAGAGGTATTAGCGACAGCCAAATCTGTTATTATCATGATTTCATTTTGTCTTCATACCTGGCAGAAAAAAGCAACCGCATAACTTTGGGTTTTCTGTCAACTATCGGAAAATACATCAAAACGCTTTTAAATAAACTTATGAACACATTTGTATATTTTACATTGTTATATTTGATATGAAAATGGACAGTTAAGACCATGGGCTTCAGAAAACGAATCATTATCAGGACAACGTGATTTGGGTTACTTGTAAATTCATAGTTATAAATGTCGTTTTGAATTTGAATCCTACTTGATTTAAACAGCTGTATTTTGTTCGTAGCCATCGAATCAATTGTTTCTTTGGATTTCGTAATTTTATGTAACATTCAGAGTTCCAGTCATGTACGGCTGGAAGAAGACAAATGTTCCGTCACTGCACTCCTTTTCATCTTTATTCGTTTGCCAGTTTGATCTGTTGGGATTATTTTATTTTTTAATTTCAGCGTTTACCGACATTCTGGATGCTATACTTCTTGCATGTGATGAGGTACATCCCACTGTATGTATTGCGTATTGCAGTATAGTTGTGTATTGCAGTATAGTTGTGTATTGTAGATATCACATAAAAAAAAGACTGTGCAGGGAAATGCGGTTTTTTCGTTGGTGAGTTGGCAAGTCTTGTATCTTGTATTTCCACTATTCTTCGAATTCTTATATATTCTTATCTTTGAGAGTGGCAATGTTTGTGAATGATGCGAGCTACTTGTAGTTTATCTGGGTAGAACACGAAGATGAAGTGCGCTCATTCCAAGTTATCTTTTTCTTGTGTTTTAGGAGGTCAGCACGATGTTTGTTGTGGTCTATTTATCGCGTTCACTATTTTTTTTGTTATAACCCCGCTTTGATAGATATTTAGTTAGCTCTCAAAACCTCCTTTGTTTTACAGTTTTCTGTTATATCTATACAAACTCGGTCATTTCTAAGAAGCTCTTATGAATAAACTGTTATTTGTTACTGTGTATATTTGTATGTGTATCTGTGTGATTAGGTGTTTAATATCATATAAATGATCACAAGAAACGTTTAATGTTTTTGTCCCTAGATTGAGATTTTCAAGTACATTGCTTATTATACTCTCTAGTACTGTCGGCAGTTTTGTTACATATCAGAAAACTCCAGATAATTTGTATATTGTTTTACTTATTGAATGTTCAGTAACAATTCATTGTTGCATATAAAGTTACATAAAATATGATAAACATCTTAATATGAGGGGCAAAAACTTGATCTGTCTAGTGAAAACTGTGACATTGTCTTTGCACGCTTCTGGTTGCGACATTAAAATCTAGCATTGGAAGGTTGCAAGATTGATTAACTTCAACGTTCAATCAAACGTCTGAACGGTTCCTCTGGGTTCACGTTATGGAGTTACAATTGAAATGCATAAAGTCAGACACAACGTCACGCTATCTTGTATATTACGAAACCATTGAAACACAGTATTTGTTTTATACAACATTGTATCTTTGTCGAATACAGCACCGATTTAGAGTTTTCGACAATTCCATGGACAGATCATCTGATAAGACTAGTTTATCTGTTTGGGATTATTTCATAATGTAACTCTGAATGTTCGAAACTATTTTCTAAATTACACGTAAACCATTTATAGTAACCAGATCCGTGTCTTTTTTAATTTTGCATTTTAGCAAATGTGTTTTACGGTCATTTACCAGTTATTTTTGTGCTAGTTTAGTTATTTTTAGAGCATATTAGTCGCCACATGGCCCGAGGAAGTGAATGATACGTAAGTGATTAGGCTCAATTTCTTACAGTTATTGAGGAGAAAGACAAAATAACAAAATTAACGATGTTTAGTGATAAATATAGCAACAATTATATTAATTGTAACTGAAATGTTCCAGCAATAGCATCACAAAGTGTCAACTAGGGATGGGTGGATGTTCTGCCGCAGTATTTTTATTTTATCTCGGTTAATTTTAAGAAAGGACTGCGTTCGTAACTTAAGTTATTGTACATTTTAGGTAATAAAAGATGAATTCAGATAAGAAGCTTCTATTTAATGAAATATTGTCCTCAGAACATTGCAAACAACTTCTAAGATAAAGTAAGGGCGTGGGTTTGTTTGTTTGTTTGTTTGATTAGGATTTTTAACGTAGCTTTAACAATTTTTCAGGCATATCGCTACGATGTCTGCTGTGAGGCAGTTTATAGTGATGTCTAGCACTGAAGCATCATGCCGCAGACATGTAGTATGATGTCCCACCCAGTCACATTATCCTGACACCAGGCCGACCAGTCCTAACACTAACCTCTTAATGCTGAGCGTCAAGCGAGGCAGCTGTTAGTACCATTTTTGTAAGTCTTTTGTATGACTCGGCCGGGGATCGAACCCACGACCTCCCGCTTTTGCGGCGAACGCTCTAACCACTAGGCCACCGGAGCGGTTAGGGCGTGGGTAAGTGATTTACAATTCTGTTTTAATCACGACTCTTCCGCTCATAATTGTGACCATACCTGTGGAAACGTGCGGTAAAGTAAGGCAGGTATAGTAAAATATAAACTGGTATTACGTTAGCTTACTGTAAGAAAGACGCTGATATCAATTTCGGATGACTTGCATTCGTTTAATAATGGAAACTCAGTATTTTTGAATCGATGACATGACGTGTACGAATTTCTTGTTTCACACCAGCAATGTGTCTTTCACATTAGCGCAGTCTACGCGTGGATATTTCTTACAGATATTAGACCATGTATTATTGCATTAAATCCGCGTTGAATTCTGTTATTGGTCGGACATATCGCGACACGCACGTATGATCCCTGGCTTGACACATCCCTTGCTTAATAATCGATTAGACGATATTAAATTGACGACTCGCTTTCATATATTCAAATTGCATCATGCTCTTGTATTATTATAACCATTACATTGATTCAGGTAAGAATGTTAATGACAATGAATGTAAGATTAATACTTTAACTTTCGACAGTTATACAAGAGTGTCATTTGAGGCACTAGATATACTTATGATTAGCCATGTTTATGTTGTTCGTACTGGATTGTGAAATCATAAAAATCCATTATGTTTCATACTCGGTGTTTGATTCTTTGCTTGACTTGTCTCATTTATACATATCTGGCGACGACTCTTGGCTAGCGAAGATCGGAATCGGGATTCTGCCGCATTGAAGAGGCTAATGAAAGAAAATGTCGAAGTACCTAAACTTTTCTACTTTCTTTAAGACATCTATTAATATGATGACATAAACGTAGTAACTTGAGATTATAAAGAAGATTATATGATCGTGTTTGGGTATTGATTGATGTGTAAATTGTTAGATAATCACTCACGAAGTTAGTATAAAGTCTTTCAGACCTAACCATGATCATTTGATTTTAGTATTCAGCTGGATGGATAGATAGATAAATAGATAGATAGATAGATAGATAGATAGATAGATAGATAGATAGATAGATAGATAGATAGATAGATAGATGGATGGATGGATGGATGGATGGATGGATGGATGGATGGATGGATGGATGGATGGATGGATGGATGGATGGATGGATGGATGGATGGATGGATACCTACCTAGATAGATAAATAGATAGATAGATAGATAGATAGATAGATAGATAGATAGATAGATAGATAGATAGATAGATAGATAGATAGATAGATAGATAGATAGATAGATAGATAGATAGATAGAAAGATAGATGGATGGATGGATGGATGGATGGATGGACGGACGGACGGACGGACTGGCAGGCAGACAGACAGACAGACAGACAGACAGACAGATAGATAGATAGATAGATAGATAGATAGATAGATAGATAGATAGATAGATAGATAGATAGATAGATACAAATATTGAAACGTTATTAAGCCCAAAACAACCAGAGACAGGATTCAGTCGCAACTTATAAAAACAATTTTGCAACTTAAGTAAAACATAAGGTTTGATGTAACATTGTCCTTGTCAGGTACAAGACAGTTGCTGCGTAACAGACACCCAGGGGATAGTCTGATACAGTCGTTTCGATCAATAACTGCTTGGACGATTGAATGAGAAAAGAAGACTCAATCAGCAGATGATATTGATCAAATAAAATCTGATATCCATAAATAAAATAAATCCTTAAATTTGTATCGCTATTTATCACATAGTAGGTATCTTTTTCCAATAGTATGTACAGTTTCATATGTTTTACCACACGTTCAAATATAACTTTTATGTGATTCTGACTGGTCTAAATAAGTCCATGAAATTATTGTGCAGTATACTCTTTAATGAATGGCTGGGATTTAGGGAAAATACTTTTAACCCCGCCTTCTGGAATGTTTGGTTTGAACATTGTTTTAACTGGACTCGCGAAAGGTAAATAATGAGGAAAAATTATTTCGGCTGTCTGAATATGAATATGTTACCCCACAGGTTTCGTTATGTCATGCATAACAATATCATATTGAGAAAAATGGTGTAAAATCTTCGAGACAAGAAAAACACAATATGAAGTAAAACAAAGGGTATCGTTTTTTTATGTCGGGGTGGAGAAGGGGCGGTATATCTGTAACATAGATATATAATCTATCGTAAATACAAGCGGCGTTTAAATGTTAACTTTAGAAGTAAATAAACTCACCTCTGTTCACAGAAGAATTTTGACCTAAATGGGTCTATTGATTTAACTTTATCCAACCACAGCATATTTGCGCAGTATATCTGGGATGCAAATCCGACAAAAAAAAGAAATTCGTTTATGTCTTATGTGCAGTCAATTGTTCCTGTCAAATACTGAAAATATCCGGTCATAATTGCATTGCAGTAAATGTGAAAATGTCTGAATCCAGTAATCCTATTTCATATGAAAATCGCAGATCTGTAATGTTTTTTTCTTGGGTAAACATCTACTTTAGGCCTACTGCGTACCGTATCTAACAATGTGGCATAACATCGCATTGATCATTCTGTTTTCAAAAATGATTTTGCTTCTGTAAAAAATTCTCTTTAGTAGGATCGAAGCTTTTTCTTTGATTTATAGTTTGTAAAATTGTTTAATCTACTCTTGTTAGTTCAACTTTGTTTGGGACTATATTTTATGCACAACAAATGAAAGGTGCATTGTCCGTCAGAATGAACGATATTATTCGTTCTTCTATCTAAATACTTTCCAATAAAATTTATGTGATAAAAATAATCTCAAATGTGTAATAATGTAATACTAAATTTATCAAACTCGTTGGATAATATCCAACCTTTGCTCGCCAAGACTCGAAAAAGATGGACATTAAAAAACTCGTTTCATAAATTCAATATAATATCCTTACTCAGATCCTCTATTTAACACGCATGACAGAAAAGAACAGACTAATTTTAACAAAGTTCCGTACAACGAATCATGTGTTCCCCATTGAAACTAGAGGGTTGCAAAATTTAGATATATCTGAAGGAAAATGAAAATATTCCGCTACTCAAGATATAGGAGATATATTTCACAATATATAAGCAATTAATATATAATAATAGTAAATAAATTAAATTATAGTGAGTTACTAAATAAGATAAAAGTTTGTATTTTTTAAATTACCGGTCAAGTACAAGTAAAGCACTAAATAATGTTTCTATGTAAATTTAAATAGTTATGGCATTTATAAATATTTTCTGATATTATTATATATAATTAACAAATTAGTCTTAATAAAAATCTTTCGACCTTTGTTCTTAAAAGCATTTCTCTATCCGCAATACCACGACGAGTTATAATTTGCATTTATGCTCTGTTATAACTAAAACTGTCCAATGCAGACTAGAGACAAAGTTATAGGAGACCTATAATCATAACTGTGTCCAAGTCTTTGAGCCATAAATTAGTTTGGGAGGTAAGACAGGGGTCATGAGGACTATGACCTGTTTGAGAACCAATCAAACGTTTAACGGCTGGTAATAGTCATACAGATACATTGCTTTTCAGAAGGTTTGAAATTCGTGGAGAATGTTACAAGATTGAAACCGAGCGGATATATTTTAAGTGAAATTACCGAACGAGAACGAGGACGGATGGATAGATAGATAGATAGATAGATAGATAGATAGATAGATAGATAGATAGATAGATAGATAGATAGATAGATAGATAGATAGATAGATTGAAAATATTTATTGTAAAATAGACAGTACCTTGAAAAGCATGTGAAATTTTTCAAAGACTTGAAGATTATGTTAAATTATGTGAAGCTTTCAAGAAATTCAGTGATATTCAACGTTGAAACGGATTAGATAATGTTGGATTTAGAACTGTGCTTCTTTAACGTTGCTAGTACGTTATCACATACACGCATCAGAACCTTCATTCGGAATACCTTTTGATAATTACCGGATTAATGCAAAATGTATAGTAGGATAAAATTCTTGGAATTCACACATTGTAATTTGCAATAGAAAGTATCCGACCGACGAATCCAGTAACAGTAATCTGCGCGTTCATCACTCCATGCCTAATATTGAATGACATGAAATAAAATCCACGTAACGGGTGAGATTTTGAGTTAAAATGTTTTGAAGGATTGGATGGGGAATTGATGATCCATATAGTTTTATTTATATATTAAAGCGGTTATTATTCAAACTTTATGAAACATTTTGTTTACAAGTTATAAAATAAATGACATCAGTTGATATGCAATCATTGTTATAGCATAAAACAGATATTGTTTTAATTTAAGCCACGAAAAGTAATACTTGTTTCTAATAATTGTCTTTTTTGAGACCATTGACGTATGTTATAGTGAGTTGATGAAAACTCATATTTATAATATTTTCTTTCGTTTTAGTAAACAAATCTTGTATATTCCTAATTTTTCTATAAGCTAGAAGTTGATTGCGTTCGTAAAGTGTTTTCTTACGCTGATTTTGTTATCTTCGTATTATATAATGTCTGCGTAATCATGGACTCGTTTAGAGCTTTATATATAAAAATGATGTGTAAACAAAAAGTAAAGAAAGGATATGCGTATTGTTTTCAATCTATGTTTACAAATGTAGATATTTTTAATTGTACCACCATATTTACTTTCAGACTGACCATTTCCAAATACATTTTTCTTTATGTGTACATTTTGCGAGCATATGCCCATTTTGTAATTACCCTACTATTTGTAATAGGTATATATATATAGATTTAGCTAAAATAAACATACCATGATCAAACATTAGCGTGCACACACTCACATACATGAAGAAAACTGTGCTTCTGTGCGTGGAAGGAAGCAGCAATTGAGTTACTGTGGATTGTTTTTCCAGAGGATCTAAATCTTGCATTGATTTTAACTGCTTGATTAGCTGGGATTTGATGTTGGGATGGACAAGCAAGGACGTGACACGTTTATCAAGGAAATTCGAATCTTTGTGAAAAAGGCTTCAAAGATGATAACACATGAGAGATATTTTTTTATATCAGGGTAGTTTTGACCGATATACTCTGTTTCAAATGTAGAACAACATTTCAGAATGGACGATTAACTATTGGAAACAAAGAACACGTGTATCAAATAATTATGGCAAATTAAGTTTAAAAAGTCATGCACACTGATATTTTATAAATTTGTATAATATAGTAAGACACTGTGTAAATTATAATGTGTCAAATAAGTAATGGGAATATCAATAAAAATGCCTTATTCCGGAGTTATACTGTTCTTTATCACCAATACGCCTTACTGCCATTACAGGTCATACGTGCAAACAATATTTTTTTCTTCGTCTTTATATTAATTTTCATTGTTGTATTTACTCCGAATTTCCTTTACATACATTCTGTTTATGATTTACATAATAAATCAGTACAATTTAAACATTCTGTGGTCATTACGATATCATGTAATCGGATTGGCCTGGTCCTTTTGAATTGTTGGGGTTCATACCCATTAATACAGTTTTCGCAGGCTCTTCCACCTACATCAGTTTTCTGGTTATACTCAATGATGACTATATTCAGAATCAAATAATCCCCAGCGCGCACGCACCTTTCAATCAGTGCTCAAAAGATGACATGACTTACTTTGGAACAATATTTGTAGACTTCAAAATATATAAAACTCTATTAGTTTACACAGTTCATGTCAAACATTCGGCACAATTCAAAATGTAACGAGCCATATACAGCACGGTGTTTCAGTATTCAAGCAACGAATGATCCAGACTTTCGAGGCCTAAAAGGCAATACATTTTTACATGTTGCGATTTGCGAGGAAGAGCTGTGTTAATACTTTTATAATAAGAATACACTTTTTGTAAGTTAATGACACGCTGTAAATTTAGATCGTGGTTTCGGACAATAAAGAAACTGATTGTCAAATGTTGACAATTTTAAAATTTATTTCAATATGACAGGAACCATTATTAGCTGACATGCTTTAAATGTTTAAGCTTCATAATTGATAAAATGGCATTGATATTGATGACAATTTACGATTAAAAAAGAGACAGGTTTTCAATATAAACTTTTGCGACTAATTGATTTTGAACCAAAATGAACTGAACTCTTGTGTTATTTAAACAAACTGTATCATAATATACGTTTCTCTTATTATGCAACTAAAGTATGACAACGTACTGAAAAAAGATTAGAAGAAAACACACCAGAGATTTCACAGTATTCGGCGAAAGTAAGAGATATAATGTTTTATATTCCTGAAATAATAATATAAACAATTTCCTCTGCGTGTCTTTGCTCATATACTAAGTGGCTCGCCCAATATGAATTGAGATCAGACAATCACAACTTTTTCTGGAAAAAATGTTTCTTTTTGGGTAATTTCTTTTACAAACTAAGCAGACCAACTGTGTAATTTGTATTATTGCCATGAAATTATAATTTGGGTACATCAGGCAAGTAGTAATCTTGCTCTCAAGTATTTAACTATATGTACCCTAACATTGGACACTACTTTAGTTCATAAATACGATAGATAGATTCGATGGACTTGAGATACTAGAAAGTTGCGCAGAGGATGAGAAACAACGAAGAAAGAAAAATAGAAGACGGCGAAATCCACATATCCACATATTCCATTACCTGATGTTTGCTTATTCCAGTGGGATCTAGAAGAAAATATCTACGGAATGGTTCTCAGATCTGATATAGAATCTGTGAAGTGCCAAATTTTCGATCGATCTATTAGTAAACCATTAGTTGTGACCAGATAGCCATTAGTTATATTTAGGAGACATATCGTGCAAGAAGGGTGCCTGTAAAGGCTAGGCGACCGCTGGACTAATTGAAACGTTGTTTACACAGAGCCGACTGACCGACGGCGACCTTGTAAAGTTTCATTTTATCACGAAAAGGTCAGAATTGAGAGAATACAGAGATTCTGTTACTTAAAACCAAAGCATGTCATATTGATCATGACGTAAGCAACTTTTAGAGGGAAGCGGGAGAAAATACATTTGATTCTGATTGGTCACGGTTAAATAAGGGGTGTGTTTTACACGAGAAATCTTTAGAACATAATATCGCACTAGCTAAATTAGAATTTAGTCTGAATTTGTTCCTGTGAGAGGAGACTGTGTCGAATTATTTAGTAAGGCTCCGGATAGTATTTTAGAGAAGTACATCCGTAACATAACAGACCGGGGGGGGGGGGGAGAACGCCACAAAAACATCGGTTGCGTGACACACCAAAACCCAAGGTATTGTCGAAATTCCATGTTTATTGTGATGTAATTTATATAATGTTGCTTTGTTCACATAATCTGCATGATTTCGTTTGATACATTTGTAAGACAATTGATTTAATTTGATGCCTTTGTATAATTAATGTTTTGTATTATGAATCAGAAGTATTTGCATGAATTCATTTGATACATTTATTTAGTAATATGCTTTTGAATTATGAATTGGAATTCTTACCTTAAAACTTAGTTAAGAATGACGTAGTGTTAATTTATGTCGTAAAAAAACACTATGTAGAGTTATGGGTAGGAAGTGTTACGTTAATTCTTGAACTTATCATACTGTTTGAATCATGACTGTGTTCTAAGAATTTAATGTATTACATTAGTTAATGATTTACAAGAATACATGTGAATTCACCGAATTTTGATTTAATAGATGATTTAGCGACAGTGTACGGTTCAACGTCTCGCTTTGTAGTACGTTATTGTATTAGGTCAAGGCAAAACGAATTAACAAATGGTTTAACTACATTCATTTAAGGATATGTGTAGTTAATTACTAGCCCTAAATTGTTATCACTGATAGGAATATCCGATTGTTCGAAACAGGAATAATGGGCAGTTTCAACTATAACCATTGTAACGAGAGACTTAGGATGTTTTAATTTTCTTTTGGAAGGAAGAAATAACTTTTGGAAAGACGTGAAGTACAGAAATAAAGACGTACAAGTTGGAAAAAAGAATTGAGAGGTGTATACATGACAGTGGACAAGTCTGAGTTCAAGCGGAACATCCACGAGGGCAGATTATCTTGAGGGGAACGGACTTCTAGAACAACATTGGATTGAACAGAGAACATGGTTCGAGGATAACAGGTTATGAAAATCGAACAAAGCATTGACTTCGATTGCGCCACACGATCCTATGATGATTGTTTAACTATCAGTAACAGAACGGCTAATTTGTTTAATTCTATTTCAAATCTATTTGTAATTCGGTGAAAGTTTATTTCTAAACCGCGTGTATTCCTAATGAAAGGAAATTTCATTATTGCGTATGTATTTTATTAAATTGTTTATTTATCTTTACGGGGGCTCGGAGTTGTTTTGTTCAATATACCCGCTCAGGTTACCATATACATTCTCTTACTCGAACCGGGCAATTATACTGAGGGCGGTCATTTCTTAGATAACGAGTATCAGAGAGGAGTGGGTTATAGTATTATTATTATATGTTGTGCAATATCCCTTGTCAAAGTGGGACGTAACACTTACCCTTTGATAAGTGGGGTTTGTACAATATTATACAAATAACGCTCATGACCCGCGAGAACCTAACTCAATCAAACTAACAGAATTGATATATCTAAGATGAAATAATCTGACTAACCAGTTAAGCCCATATGATACCTAACGGTAGTTAATTTATAAAGCTCTATACATTGTGTACATGTATGAGTGGAAATATGTATAAGTCGTTAATATGTTTGTTTACCAAATACATTACATTCAATGAGTTTTCATAGCATATAATTGTACACCAAAGGTGTAAGTATCATTGTTAGTATTTGTTGATTTATTCAGTCATATTTATTTACAATGGTACATGTATGTAAATATGTATACCTACCTACCTAGCTACCTACATACATACATACTAAATGACGAAGCCCATTGAAGCGTAGCTTTATCATGAATCATAATCCTACGACATCCTGCACCCGAGGCTGACTCTCTAACCACTAGGCCACCGGGAACGGACGTTGATGAAGGATCAACACGAATGAATCACAACGTTTGGAGACTCATAAAGACTTTGTTGTATATATATTGTAACCTCAAGGGTCTGGAAAATTATTCCGGATTTGAGCTTTCATTTTCAGACCATGAAGCTACAAGGGTTCGTCTGACTCTAGCATTAGAGATAAAACAACAAATTAGGAAAGATTACAAAATTGAGGACATATTTATTCAATCATTTCTAATTTGTTAAACAAATTACATCCTTTTTACCAGATTACATATTCAAATTTTACGTAGTGAAATATATCAGTAAATAAAACCATAGTGAAATAAATCAGTAAATAGAACCATGGTGGACATATCTCGATTATCTAAAAACACTTCATACATTACTAAAACCAAGCCCGAGTGTTAAAATTTATTTAGTGGACATATTATATTCTTTTAAATTTATAAGATCTGAATTTCAGAATCCTATTTTGGGTTCTGAAATTCTGGTGTAGAAAATCCGTCTGCTTATGAGAACTTGTATTTAAAATCTAAGTTCCAAATTACTTTTCTAAATTTCATACTATAAATCTTTTCTCTTTAAACAACTACCTCTCTCATGATTTACGAATCCTTTTTCTACCTGTCTTCTGTCTTTTCTTTCTTCCCCTATCTGCCCTATACCTATCTGGTCCTTATCAGTATCTGGCCTTATCTCTATCTGGCCTTATCCTTATCTGACCCCGATTTGGAGCAGCGACGCTCCTTATATACAAGTTTGGCACGTGTAAACATGCTCGTAAACAAAGAATGGATTGGTGGGTATTGCAATCGATCGGCCAATCCAAATCAACCATGCAGACGGAACATAACGTCACGACAGAAGTACACACAACTCCGTGTTTGAATTCTCCGAATTTAACATAATAATAATAATAATAATAATAACGAAGCTCTAAGCGCTTTACACCATCAATAATGATATGACTACACTACAGAACAACAAATGACAAAAACAATGAAATTGGAAAACATAAAATCATGCTGAAAACATATAAGATACAAAAAATGATTAGGTTTGTCACTGCAGTCGAAACAGGTGAGTCTTAACAGTATTCTTAAAAGGGACCACTGTATTTTTGTGTCTAATTTCAATGGGCAATTCGTTCCACGTCGCCGGGCCCTGGTGTGCAAACGAACGTTGTCCATATGAGTTTGTTTTTACCTCGGGAACAACGAGTATACAATTATCAGAAGAAGAGCGTAAGGATCTAACTGGTGTATACACATGGGTGAGGCTGGATAGGTATGTTGGACTGGAGTCTGTCATTGAAAAATAGCATAGAGAACAAATTTTGTGTTTGATTCTGTATCGAATTGATAGCCAATGTAGGTTACAGAGCAGTGGTGAGGTGTGCTCTGATCGAGGTACTCTAAAGATGATCCGTGCAGCTGTGTTTTGAACTTTTTGAAGTTTCGGGAGTAAATATTGTGACGAACCAGACAGAATTGAGTTACAATAATCCAGTCTTGAAAGTATTAATGAACACACAAGTGTTTTAGTGGCATCAGCTGAAAGATATTTACGAATGGAACTGATGCGTCTCAATTCAAGATATGTAGCCTTGCATATGTTCATGACATGTTGGTGCAATGTGAGAGTACTGTCTAGATTAACGCCTAGGTTCCGTACTGACTGTGAGAATTTAATGTTGGTGTTGCTAATATTTATTGTCTGAGGTAAAGGATGTGAATGAGAAAGTCTTTGTGTTGTGATCAGAATAGCCTCAGTTTTATCATCATTCATCTGCAGCTTGTTACATGTCAAGCAGCAGAGAGGGTGAATCCTACAACGTTTTTAGACAAATTTTGATTGAAATCCTAAAACGAGCCGTCCTATAATCTCATTTTAACCAAAAAAAAATATCTCAGGGGCAAACCCTACAACGTTTTCAGACAAAAAATTGATTGAAATCTTAACGAGCCTTCCCTACGAAATCTCATTTTAACTAAAAAAAATGAAAACGGAGACTTTTACGATTTTTTAATCAATTTTGGTCGCAACTTGTTGTCATCCACCCTCTCTGCTGCTATGGGTTAACAAAAAATAATAAATGATTTTAACCGAATATTTGATCAAGTCCGATACGATATCGTGTCCGAGGATCATGCAAATTTATTGTTGCGAATCCGTGCGGAGTCGACTGAGCATTACTAAAGAAATCTCGAAATTGATTGAAGTCCATATCAGAGCACCATGTCTGCCAAATATTTCTAAGAGTATGAGTATCAACTCCGTTGAATACAGCAAGAATATTGCAGTTATCTCTGATGACTTTTGGAACCTGAGTGTAGCGTTGAGTGACATATATCACGTCAGTGTTTTTGTGACGCCCACGGGAAAATATTCTAGCAGGATTTTTTTGTTTATCCAACATTATATCGTCGTATACGACTAAATTGTTAATATCTCCATCAATACCATCAATACTCGGTGCTTCATCGATATCGGTTATAAAATCAATGGCGTTCTCACCCTTAATTTCTGAAGCGTTTTCATTAAAATCTTTTAGCACTTCATAAAATCGTTGATCATCTACGCTAGGGGCAATTAAATACAACTTATCCCACTTCATCCATCTCATTATTAAATTGAGTAACAATTGCGTTTTACCGGATCCAGATGGCCCGATTATAATCATCCGGATAGAGTTTGGTAGCGCTGCATGATGCTTAACCGGTTCTCTTCTTTTAGTCGCTGAAAAATCAATTATATCCATATTTCTATACATAAATTATGAATCTATATTGTGTGAAGTGTAAAACGCGTACTGGCACAGATGATGTGACGACGGTTACAACTAAAAATAACCGATCAGCGCTTTCTGGTAAATGCGTGCAATGTGGTACAAAGAAATTTAGATTTGTGTCTATGAGATCTGATTTTAAAAAAAACGAGGAGGTGATATCGCAGCCAAATTGGCAAAGCTCCCTGGAACCCCATGGGCAAAGTACCCCGGAGAAAAGCACCTTCCCGGATATAGCTACTGTGGACCGGGAACCAGACTTGATATCAGACTCAATAATCAAAATCAACCCAACCCCGGTGAAGAACCAATAAATGCCATTGATAAGGCCTGTCACCTTCATGATGTTGCTTATAAAAGCAGCAATCTGCAACACAGGCATCTCGCAGATGTGAAATTAATTCATGCGTTAAATGCTATTCCTGATAAATCCTTCAAAGAAAAATTGGCTTCATTTTTGATAAAATCGGCTATGAAAAGCAAATTGATGTTAGGTGCCGGTAATTAATAATATGGAATCAATTTATTATTCCCCAAGAGGATACTGGAGGGGTAAATCAGCAGTCCATAAACTCGCTAGCGCTGCAAAAGTGAAAAAAACCACTGCGGCTAATTGGTTATCCAAACAGGCACTATGGCAAATTTATCTACCACCGCCTAAACAAATTCAATTCTCGCATTTTGATGTGACCGCTCCTAATGAAGTTCATCAGGCTGATATATTATTTCTGCCACATGATCGTGGTTACAAATACGCTTTAACCGTAGTTGATATTGCAAGTCGATACAAAGAAGCAGAACCGTTAAAAACAAAATCAGCCACTGAAGTCGCTTCTGCATTTGAAAGGATTTATCGACGAGGTCCTCTGCACTGGCCAAATCTATTGCAGGTTGATCCTGGCAAGGAATTTCAGGGTGCAGTGTTATCTACAATGAAACATCATAATGTCACCATACGACGAGGGCATACTGCGCTACATCGCGATCAGGCCATTGTAGAACGATTGAATCGGACGATTGCTGAGCGGTTATTTGGATATCAATACGCAAAAGAATTCATCCAAGAAAAACGATCCCGTGAATGGGTCAAAAGATTACCAGCTGTGATTACTGCACTGAATAACGAGATTACTAGAACAATCAACATGAAACCTATCAACGCGATTAAAAAGAAGTCAATACCCGTACAACCACAAAAAGATTTCAAAGAACCAATTCTTGGTAGTAATGTCACTGTTAGGTATTTATATGAACCAGGAGAGCTTGAAGGGGGTAGAAAAAGGGCTACTGATCCTATTTGGAGTGTTACTGCACACAAGATATCTACTATAACACGATCAACTGGTAGACCAGCAATCTATAAACTGGATTCAACTGCCCCTCAACGAGGATTTACTAGACAACAACTACAGGTAATTCCCGAGGATACTCAATTGCCACCGCATGGTCTTAACTAGCACCGTTGCGTCTATTGCACTCAAGACAAGTCAACATCACATTGTTTTTGACATGACCGAGATTGCTATTTTTTCTGTCTACAGTGAATTGGCGAGGATCCTTATCCGAATACTGCCAACGCATTATACAATTGCAACTCGCGCAGTGATTATTCTGTTGTTTCTTCAGCGTAATTATTAATTCAGCATCAATATCAAATTCTCGTTGTTTTTTTTTGTCCTGTTGTTTGTAACCGGAGAGTTTTTTATTAATGATGCTAACATCAATATCACTTATTGTTGTGTCATTATCATCGCCTGACTCTGTCAGGACAATTCTTCGAAGTTGATTTATTCTTCGTACTCTGGATACTGCGAGATAGACTAAATTCGACCATTCGATGTGATTATCCACCATCCAAACAATTGTATCCGATATAGTCAATCCCTGTGAAGAGTGTATTGTTGCTGCGTATCCTAGCGTCCACGGGGATTTATTAGCACGCAATGCATTTTCGACGACGCTGATATCAACCAGCACAATATCATTTAATACGAGAATTTGTTTTTCACTCTGTCCTGGAATATCAACTTCAATATTCTGTTTTCGTGTATCCGATGGCCTATAACAAAGGGGTACTGGAAGCGTTGCAAATTTTTCTTTATGCAATTCAAATAGCTTCATCTGAAGTGTGTCCCTGACTATTTTTCTACTTGCAATTATCAAATCATTTGGTCTCCATGTTTCCCAGAAATCATTCATTGGAGTTTCTGAAATCACTTCACGCGCTATTTCGCATTGGATTCTATCCGGTTGTAATCTAATTAGCGCTTTGAATTCTCGTAATCGTTCATCATTTGATCTATAATCAGTGGTGATTTCTTCATAATAGTCTACAAAACCCCTTAGCCATTCATGTGGAGATGCACCGACAAATGGTGGTGGTTGGCCGTGATCACCGCACATGACGACTTTTGTGTTTTTGTTTAACAACCACTCAAGAAATGTTTGTAATACATCTAATGACACTGTGCATATTTCATCCCAAATTATGATTTCAGGAATGAATTTATCACCCATACGCTCAGGAGTCCATTTGTCACCCTTCCATCGAAAGAAACTATGGTAAGTACAGGCATTTACCCCTCGCTGTATCATCTCTCTGGCGAGTCTGTGAGTTGGTGTTAACACAATCATGGTTGACCGACGAAATAATTCAATTGCACGAGTTGTCTTTCCTGACCCACCACAACCGTTTAAATAAATTGTCTTGTATCTACATACTGGATCAGATACCGGTGGTGCATTAGAAAATTCTGATTGATTTTCAATACGGTTACAACAAAGATATTTATCATCCATGGCAACGTCTGCGGATTCACAATACTCATGTAGCATCTCCTTTTTAAATCGCCAACGCCCCCAATTTTCTTCGGGATCTGTGAATTTAGCTACAGCTGATTTGTACTTATTGTGTATATACATCGAATCAGTGGCCACTCTAACCGCGGTATTAGGAAATCTATTTATCATCGAAAATAGATTAATAGAAGCATAGGCTAGCATTGAACTTCTCAAATGTGTGTACTGGGAATTATATCCATCACAGTAGGTAACAACCGTACCCATTTTCTCACCATTGGATAGAAAAGCATCCTTACGGGATACAAGTTTTCCCTGTTTCATTAAATCCGCTACAATAAAATCGTATTCAGCGACATCTATGATCAACCGCGAAGAATATTTTGCGTTGTCGTATCGTCCACCTTGAGTGAATTTACCGATTATTCTTCGTCCAAAATCTTTTGCTTGTTCTTTTTTAATTTCAAATAACTTCTTAGACCGATTCATGATTTGTTCTTCATTGAAATCAGGGAATTGTTTTCGCTGTTCGCTGATTATTCTATCTAGATCGGGTTGTGGTAGCCAAACTTCTTTCTGAGCTCGATAGCATATAATCGCTTCACCGATGATCAACGATATTAGCATACCACAATCAATCATATATCTCAATAGCACTATTGGCATCCAGGCCTTTTCAGATAGATGTCTACCGAGCCAAACATAACTACACGGATGTAACCCTGTAGCAAATTCAAATGATATCACACGAGCGAATCCGGTTAAATCAAAATCAGGCAATGGTCCATTAATCGCAACACGAGTCATTTCATGCGTGGGGTGTCCAAATCGTTTGAAGTACTCAGCACATTCCCCATATCCGAGAAAACTTCCGGGATAACACGCGGCTATATCAATTGAAATCATACC
This sequence comes from Unio pictorum, assembly GCA_030141615.1. Lineage (NCBI taxonomy): Eukaryota > Metazoa > Mollusca > Bivalvia > Unionida > Unionidae > Unio > Unio pictorum. The sequence continues at coordinate 2,017,183 of JARLTB010000106.1, read as the reverse complement.
ATCAAGTGAGTATTTCGTATTCCACAGTCCTCCATGACCAAATTCGACGCAACTCAATTTAACATCCTCGAGAAAATTACTTCGTGTTGGACGCCATGAGTTTTTTTCTCTTGCGAAGTGAGCTACCACTGATGGAATAGTAAAACTATCCGTGAGTAGTTTTTCATGGGAATTCTCCGGTGAAAAATCACTAGCGATTTTTCTCATTCTGTTATCTAATTCTTCAACGCGATATAATTCACCATTTGGTTTTACAAATTGATCGAATCCTATTTCGGGATCTTCATCACTTCTAAGTAACCACACTGACACAGGATCATCTTTACACAACTCATGAATAGCATCAAATAATCTCTCTTCATAGAAAACATCCCCGACGAACTCCTTAGGGATATATTTCACGGTTCGTTCTCGTGGAAATACTGTTACCGCAGGTGTCCACGCGTGTTTGTTATGATCAATAATCTGTATTGGTGCTCCATTTTTGTTATATTTCGGTTCGTATAAAACCTCTCCGGTTATCGTCATAACTGTTATTGGAAATCTTAATGATGTTTCTAATTTAGCTATATCAGAAATCTTTGCACCGTTCTGTTTCACTGTCAGTTCCCACTCGGTTATTTTCCTACGTCGCAGATCAGTTAGTTTATTTCCTCGGGATGCATTTGTGAAGTGTTCTATTATTCGTTCTGCTACACAATTAAGCCCTGACGAATATTTCATAGGAGCTAGTTTTGCGATATCGGGTTTATCATTTAACGGATATATCCCATAAACCATTGCTGTTACGGGATAAGATCTTTCGTAGTATGGTTTGTCAATGCCGGTTAGAATTCCTGGTTTGGAATCTCTACTCACAATGACAGCTTTTTTATTCTTGAGGATTGGTTCAAATTTATCCCTAATAATCCATTTGCCATCGACTTCAATAATGAATTTGATTCGGAAAAAATACCGTTTTTCCCCAACACGTGAAATTATCACTGCTGCTTTTTCATCAGTCATGGTAGCGTCAACAACACCATCAATTCGAAATGTTGACCAACAATAAGATGCTCCATCACGTTTGAATTCAGTAAAACAATCTCTGATTGTACTAATCATGGCTTTATCAAGAATTGTATTCTTTGGTGTATTAGAAACTATATCGAGATTGAATTGAGCATCTTTCCAGGGTAATTTCTTGTTACGTTTTTTTGGTTTATCGAGATTAAATTTAGGATTGATTTTCAATAATCTCTTAAACTCTTTCATGTTTCCGTCTATTGGACGTTTTTTGGGTTTATCGAGATTAAATCTAGGATTGATTTTCAATAATCTCTTGTTACGTTTTTTGGGTCTATCGATATTAAATTTAGGATTGATTTTTAATAATCTCTTAAACTCTTTCATGTTTCCGTCTATTGGACGTTTTTTGGGTTTATCGAGATTAAATCTAGGATTGATTTTCAATAATCTCTTAAACTCTTTCATATTTCCGTCTCTTGGACGTTTGTTACGTTTTTTTGGTCTATCGATATTAAATTTAGGACTAATTTTTAATAATCTCTTAAACTCTTTCATGTTTCCGTCTCTTGGACGTTTTTTGGGTCTATCGATATTAAATTTAGGATTAATTTTTAATAATCTCTTAAACTCCTTATCAGCATTGAATTCAGCATTTTTCGAAGGCGTTCTCCTTAATTCCCTCATGCTATAATTAAAACAAGCATTTAAATGAAAGATTTTTATATAATGAATCACTGTAAGTGGCTTATGATTGGATCAGTAACCCCGTGTAACAAATCATGCAGAAATGAGTTCTGTGGGTATCATATGCAAAGCTTTCGACGTGGAAGCCTTGGTCCGTTACCTTGTATTCTATGTGGAGTTGGGGTCAGGGGAAAATCTCAGTTGTGTCTTAATTGCGGTGGTAAGCGATACAGGGAGTTGAAGCGTTATTATGATAAAAGAATAAAAAATGGACAATCAATCAGAAATTTTGACCCTGAAAAGGTCCTTGACCCTGACAACATCAAGGATAAAATCATAAGAACCCCTCAAGACTACATTGAAAGATTCATTATTGAACCAAACGATGAATTAGGCAAACAATAGTATTATCTATACGAATGAACCAAGAATTCAGACAACATCCCTTGATTACAAATTATGAAGCATCCAGTGATGGTACTGTCAGAAACCGTAGACTAAAGAAACCAGTTGGTGCTGTGAATAATCAAGGGTATTTGAAGTTTCGCGCTGGAGAGAAATTTTATCTCAATCATCGTTTCGTGTATGAATGTTTCAATGGATTGATCGAGGATGATTTTGTTATTGATCATATCGATTCTAATCCAAAGAACAATTCTTTATCAAATCTGCAGGCTATCACACAAAGTGAGAATTTGAAAAGAGGGAAGACTGGCACTTGTTCAAAAAAAGCGAGACCAGTAAAATCTTTGAATACAACAACTAACGAAGAAAAAATATTTCAATCATTATATGAAGCCGGTAGGCACTTCGATATTTGTAGAGCCTCAGTACGATATGTTGCAGAGGGGATTTATCGATCTGCGATTTCAAAAGGGACGGGACAGAAAATTCAATTTAGTTATGTCTAATGCGTCATATTTTTCATTTAGAAATATATCATTATTATAGAATAATGAATTCTGAAAACATGAATAGCATCATATCCGAGATTTCAAAATTGAAAAGTTGGGATATTGAACTATCAGATGGGTTAAATCCTGATCAAATCATGTCTGATTTTCAGGATATAGAATACGGAGTTAGCACTAACAAGTATATGCTACCAAAGAAGTATGCGCTCATCAAGAGAATTCAGAATTCTATTCGGGACTCTCTCGCATTTTCCAGTGACGTAAGTGTGTTCGCTCCGTTGTATACCATCGTAGAACGAATACGAAAAGAATTGGGGTACGAATACGAATTGAAAAAGGAGGTTAATTCTAAAGTTAGAAACCTACGGGCGTTAATTCAAGAAAATGAACAATTTTGATTGACCATTTATCATTATTTGATTGTGACTGACCCTCAAAGAGAGATTTCATTTTTTTTTTTTTTTAGCATTTTTTGATTAAAAATGTCAAAATCAGTGATGGGCCGTTAATGGATGATCAAAATAGAATGAGGGAACTATCAATATTATTTATTTTTATAGCAATTATGATACTTCCCTCATCACTGATAACGCCCTTAACACTTTTATGATGCCGTTAGGTCGGGATTGAAAATTGTTTTGCAATTGAAACATTGTTTCTGATTTCAAATAATGGTCAATGAAGCATTAACAACCCGATTGGCTCGTGAACGATTAGATGCAATTAAGAGATTTGTACCAATTCGTGACTCTGTACGGAATAAACTACAACAACGACAGAGTCTTCAGACTGATTTTGCTGCGGGATCTGAAGAATTGTTTAAACCAGTAACAACAGCAACGAAGGGAGTAGAGCGCGCTATACTGGGAGATGATCCCGAGACGGGAAAATCTGTTATTGGTGAACTCGAAAAAATAGCAGCGAAAACTGAACAAACAGAACAGGCCGTACAAAAAATAGAATCAAAAAGAACAGTAGATGGTTTACGCGTGAGATTTAACGAGAAAGGGTTAGCAGCAATTGATGAGACTGATCCAACAGAAATTCCTGCGCTTGTTGTTAAGACTTATGAAAACAGAAAAAAAATGTTGAAACCAGAACATCATAAATATGTTAGAAATATAACTCACTGGGCTGATATATTCTATAAAATCAAAACTGAAAAAAGTCAAATTGATACCGATAGTGCATCATACATTGAATATATCAATGCGGTGGATCACGTGTATAATCAATATGAAGAACTAAAACAACAACAAAAACCGCAAAGGCGGCGACAGCAACCTGCAAAGAAAATATCCTTTTCACCTAAAAAACAACAACCTGAAAAACAACAAATACCACGTGATGATGATGATTATGATCTTCTTAGTTATTTACAACCCACGGATGTAGCAATGGGTTATAGCGGAAGTGGATTAAGAGATTCCAGTGGACCCCAAAGTGGGGTATGTCCTGGTAGTGTTCTCAGTGATATATCACGGTTAGAGGTTCTCATCGGAGGGTTCCGAGCTGGAAATAACTCACCGGAAATAATTAATGAAGCAGCTGATATCTGTAGACGATTATTTCAGGGTGGTATCATGGATATCAGCACATATCGAGATTTCATTGGCGAGTTAGTGGAAAGTGGGTATCATAGTGACTGAATTGAAAAGTCATTCGATTAGATAAATAACAATTGAAAAATTGTTTCTGATTTCAAATAATGATCATACACTACAATCATGATAAACCAACCCCCATCTACGTAGTTAATTCACGGTTTCCGGTTTATAGAGCATACTACGGAGATGGTTTAGGTAATACCATTTTAGGGTTATTTGCGAGAATGGCTCCAAAAGTGATGCCGTTGGCTAAACAATTAGGAATGAAAGCAATTGATGTTATTCGTGATAAGGGTATTGGTGCTGTTGGAGATCTTGCTGGAAAAGCGTTTTCAACTGCGAAGAATAAATTAACATCATTAGTGAAATCACGGATGAAATCCAAAGGATTTTCAAAACCGTTACCGTCTACAGCGGAAATGCCTGCAAGTGTTAGTAGAATTATAAATAACGCAGTAGATGAAAAATTAGCATCGATGGTGACTCCGTTGATAAATCAAGGGGACCAAAATAACATGATAGCAAACATGATAGCAGGAAGTGGCTTTAAAAAAACACGACGATGAAATGGAAAATCGCGATTTAGACTCTGATAAATAGAATAAAATGTTCAAAAGGTCACCTGATCCAGCATTTGATATGGATGCCCCAGTGCGTAAAGATGATTCTGTACGCGATTTTCAATTTTATTCTTATCACGCAGTACAACCAGATCTCCGATCGCGAATTGAACTTCAAGTTCATGATACCAGTAAATATTTTCTACCGTGTGAGGCATTTATCGAAATCGAAGGAGAACTTGTAACAAATGATGATCCACCATATGACAATAACCCAACTATCAAAGTTGGTTTTGTTAATAATGGGATCATGGCGTTATTTGAAAGCGCTAGATATCTCATTGATGGAAAGGAAATTGAATCCATTGACCGTGAAGTTGATGTGGCCACAACAATCATAGGGTTAGCGAGATACTCTGATGATTATACAAGATCAGCTGGTCCATCTATGATGTTTTCTAAGGATATTACTGATTACCCTGAACACAACCAGTATTCTAGAGTCAAGGCAACACACGCTACCGCAGTTGATCCAGCACCAGCCGGATATACAAGACCAGCTGGTACTTTTGATGTCATAAATAATATTACTAACTACAACCTAGGGTTTGCAACACGCGTATTAACGTTGCAAGGACAGCGTCGACAATTTTCATGTGCAATTCCACTGCATCATATATTCGGATTCTGTAGAAACGTCCGAAAAGTTATTTATGGAGCTAAACACACAGTAGCGCTTGTACGAAAGGGTACTGATAATGATGCAATATGGCATGATGCTGGTGTTGCTGATGGTAAAGTCATTTTAACAAAACTAGCATTGTGGATGCCAGTGTTAACTCCATCAATCACAGCAGAAGAAAAATTGTTGTCATTTATGGAACAAGGAGGAAAATCATTGTTGAGTTGGTTATCAGTGACCACTGATATTAAACTAGATAATGTTGATGATATATTTACTTGGCATCTGGCATCAAAACAAGGGGTTTCAGCTCCACGTCATATATTTGTGGCGTTACAGAATAATGCACGAGTTGGTAATCAACAACGAAGTCATATGACATTTGATCAGTTAGGTGTTAGAGAGGTCTCACTGAGAATAAACGGACAACAGGAACCATCTGAAGATGTACAACTTGATTACACTCACAACCATATTGCTCGTGTATATCATAACCTGTTGTCATTTATGGCACGTGATCTAAATGTGGATACTGGTTTGCAAATATCACAATTGGATTTTAAAAGCCTCTATCCGATCTATTACTTCTCATTGGAACATCTCGATTTGATGAGACAATCTGTCGTTGATATACACTTTAGAGCCCGTGTAACCCGTCCTGGTGGTATTGCTAATTACAGAGCGGTTGCTGTCATTCTCAGTGATAAATCAATGCTACTTGAAGGTGTTGGTGGAAGAATGAGAGTGGTAGATGCACCAGTGGAAAACATGTAATTGAAATTGTAAACGATTTAGAATCAATCTATTATGTATAATGTCATATAGTGTTATTAGTGTTGCGTTAACTCCTGGTCAAATCAAAAAATTGCAATCAGAATCGGCTAAGCGATGTGGAACCACAATCACGTTGAAACCCAACCAAATGACTGGTGGTGCAAATAAATTATCACTGACAACTCGTCAGGTGAAACATTTCAATGATGCACTTGCAGCCAAAAAAGGTGTTCAGATTACTCTTTCTGCGGCTGCTATCAAAAATATGATTAAAACAGGCGGTATATTTCCGTTGTTAGCTGCGATTCCAGCATTGATTGCAGCAGCAGCCCCAGCGGTGGCTAAAGCGGCAGCGTTAGGAGCCGTTGGTACTGCAGCAGGAATGGCACTAAAGAAGGCAACTGGGAAAGGATATAAAAAAAGGGGACGATCCGTTCACGGATTGGGTCTAAGACTACCAGGAACCCCGTATTCGTGGTACAGCGGAAAAGGTCTAAGACTAGGACCGGTTTATTAATTGGAGAGTCTTTGATGGTTCCCATGTCCAATTTTGATTTACTCGATGCTGCTAAAAAACTCGCGATTAAAAACTTCAGAGGTGTCTTTATGAAAGATCAATTACCACATCAACCAAACAGCGTTGAAACCGGAATCATTAATTTAGATAACAGCACCGGACCTGGAACTCACTGGGTTGCATACGCTATTGATCCACGTGGGATTGTTTATTTCGATTCATATGGATTAGCCCCACCAAAAGAGTTTATGAGATATATAAAAACCCTTCCAATGAAGACTTGGTATTCTACGCTACCAACACAACAAATGAATGACCCACCAATATGTGGCAGCGAAGTATTAAATGTCCTTAACGCTATTTCTAACTCCTTGAGTAACCCAAGCGGAAAACCACCACATGTTGTCGTTAATGAATACACTAGTAATCGCTTTTTAGAGAGAGAAAGAGTTTTACAATAACATGATTGATATTTGGGGGAGATCTTTGAAACCCAAACCCGATGACACTGCAACCGGTGATGTAAAAAAACTAATCAAAGATGAAATAGCTGAGACGTTAAATTTAGTAAATGTTGACCCGAACGAAATAGTTGTATTTCAGGACAAGCAGGGTAAATTGAAATCCAGTGATGTGTCATTGAATGACATTTTGATACGGCAGCGCGACGCCGCTGAAAACTCTATTGCGCTATATTCCAACGACGGACGACTTAAACCAGGTGCACTTGTGTCTACGATCACTGATAAGATTGCTACCCATGACAATGAGTTGAATAATTCTCTGTTAGAACTAGCAACACTTCAATCTAAAATTGAAGAACACGGAAAACAGTTTACATCATTTCGTAGAAATGTCATTGATAAATTTATTGGAACCCCGTTGGATAAAATTGAAATAAAACTCCCGGATATTAAAAAATCCATCGATGAGACAAAAACTTTCATCGAAGCCATCAAAGGTGATTTTTCGAGGATGATAACAATCATTGAAAAAACAAAAATTCCTCATGAGAAAACCAACAACGTGGTATATACAATCCAACACGGATCATTTGCGTGGACACCTACAAACAATAAATTAGATATCACTGCAACCGTTAAAGGTATTTATCGATTAACACTAGTAACACCATTGACTCAATTTAATATATCATCGTCGAGTTCATCCGGGGTCAATAATACGATTTCAACGATCATCGACAAGGATACAACTGAAAAGTTCACTATAACAGCTACTGATAAAAATTTGATTGGGGTTTCAGCAACCTGGTATGTGGAATTCGTAGCGGATTTAAGTAAATAACTAAATTGAAAGGAAAATCGTTCGGATTTCACAATTGAAAACACTAGTATTTTTAAAATAAAAATGATTTCATCAACGCAATGTCGCTATGATCAGGTCAGAGAATTTCAAAATAGACTCAAAACCCTCACTGAGGAGTATCAAATAAAAATAAAAAAATACCGACGAAGAATCACCGCAATTGATGTTATTGTGTACTCGGTGTCAAGCGTTCTCGCTGGCGCCGGAATAATACTTGCATCGGTTACAATGATTGCCCCGGTTGTAGTTCCAATTTGCATTTCTGCGGTGGCTACAATCGGGGGTATATCAACCGGGATAGCAAAAAAGATATCATCATGCAGCCAGAGTAAACTGCAGAATTACTTAATTCAATTTCATATTGCATCAACCGCATATTCGCAGTTATCCCTGATGATATCGTCGTCACTCGATAATACAATTATATCAGATAGTGAATTCTCAGCGATGGTCAGTATTTTTGATTCAGCGATATCAAAATTAGAGCAACAACATGAATATAATAACAATGATAACACCGATGGAATTAGAAAAAAAAAACCAAAAACCAAAATGATCTCAATAATCTCAACCATACCAGATTGTGAGTTCTCAGTGATGGTCAGTATTTATGATTCCTCGATACCAAAATTAGAAATAAATCATGAGTATAATAACAATGACGACACCGATGGAATTACTTCAACGAGTAGTGGAGAACACGAACCCAGTACAAACAAGCATGATATCAATAACATCAACGGAACCCGAGTTTAGTGTGAATTTCCCTAGCCTAGTCCCCGTGAAGGAGATAGCGCTAGCAAAACTACGAGTGTATCACAGTTGGCCTAATATCAGATCAAAATCATTTGGTGGTCAACAACCCAATAATTCTTTAGTGTTTGCAAATAAGAATAAACCCGACGGAACCCCAGACTGGAACGTCGTTTCGATACCAACAGGGTCATACCAAATCGAACAAATCAATAATGAATTCGCGCGTAGAATAAAATCGATTACTGGAGTAGAGTCAAAAATCGCTATAACAGTTCATGAACCGACGCTATCATCCGCAATTGAGATAAACACAGAAGGATACGTCGTAGATATCTATCAGAGTTCTATTAGAACCGTACTGGGATGGCCTGAATTACCACCCGGTGGAAAAACCGTTGATTTACCAGAACCACAAAAAAACTGATTATATCACCGACAGAATAAAACCCGATAATCCAATAAGGAGTTATAAAGATCACAGAATCACTATAGATTTCTTTGGTCTCGGATTCCGATCAACTGGAGGAGAGAGGCCAGGGGATAGAATAGAAGGATATCATTTTGTTAACGAACCTGAAATCATTAAAAATTTCACAGCAAAGAATAATGATTTATCGCTGTTGTTAATATCTCTTAAATCCGGCTCTCTCACCCGAGATGAATTTATCAGCGTCGTAGAAACATGCAATAAAATTATCGACGATATGGAAACATTTAACCTAAAAATTATTCAGGATATATTAGATGACGATAATCCCCTATCGAGAACAGAATTTGCAAAACAATATAAATTTCCCGTGAATAATATTCCGACATTCAAACTACCGGGATATAACGTACCGAAACTAAAAAAACTTCTCAGTGACACCATCGATGTTGGTTTTAAAATAATTCATGATGCATGGAAAAAAACAGCATCATAGGAAATAAAAATCCTCAAACATAATAATGATCCAGATGGTGGCGGTAGGCATATCGCTCCGTTCAACGTAAATATATCCTCAGTGATTGCGCTCAATTTAGCATGTGATGTTATCGAAGGAAGCTATCAAATTAATCTCGAACGATCAAATCAAGCTCAGCAAGGATATATTCTTTATTCGTTTGCACCAACAGCTCCTCCAGGATTTTTAATAATTGAGTCTCCGGTTAATCCTGTCTACATGCGATGCCATAATAATTCGTTAACGAGAATTAATTTCAAACTCACCGACCAGTCAAATAATCTGATTGATTTACAAAAGGAGGTGTTAGCGATTAGTCTGTTTGTGAGATCCTAAAGACTTGATCAAATCATTTATTATTTTTTGTTAACCCATAGCAGCAGAGAGGGTGGATGACAACAAGTTGCGACAAAATTTGATTAAAAAATCGTAAAATCTCCGTTTTCATTTTTTTAGTTAAAATGAGATTTCGTAGGGAAGGCTCGTTAAGATTTCAATCAATTTTTTGTCTGAAAACGTTGTAGGGTTTGCCCCTGAGATATTTTTTTTTGGTTAAAATGAGATTATAGGACGGCTCGTTTTAGGATTTCAATCAAAATTTGTCTAAAAACGTTGTAGGATTCACCCTCTCTGCTGCTTGTCATCCATGATTTCACATCCGAAATGCACCTCTCTACTCCATGGATGGTAGCATCAACTTCAGTTGGGTGGCTAGACTTGTATATTTGGGTGTCATCAGCATACAATTAGTGCGACACTGTGTGATGATCTATGACACGTGAGAGCGGTTAAGTATACAGAATGAAGAGAACAGGTCCAAGAACAGATCCCTGTGGAACACCACAACACACATCAACTGGACTGGAGTGTATTCCATTTGCAGATATAATTTGTTTCCTGTTGACTAAGTAGGATTTGAACCACTGTAAGGCTATATTCTGAATGCCAAATACATGCAGGAGACGGTGAAGTAATATATCATGGTCTATTGTGTCAAATGCTGCAGATAAATCCAGGAGAGTGAGGACTGTAATCTTTCCACTATCCAAAGCAGAGAGAATGTCACTAAATACTTTCAGAAGAGTAGTTTCCGTACTGTGGCAAGGGCGATATGCAGACTGTACATTGCTAAAAAGACTGTTTGAATTCAAATGAGATACAAGTTGAGTTAGAACAACTTTTTCTAAGATTTTTTATATGAATGGGAGATTAGAAACTGGGCAGTTGTTCTTTAAATCGTTATGGTCCAGTGTTGGTTTCTTCAGCAGTGGCTTTACGATGACAGTTTTGAAAAATGATGGGAATTCCCCTGATGAGAGAGAGATATTAATAACATCAGTTAGTGAAGGCAATATTGGGTCTAAGCGCTCAAGCAGCAGTGATGACGGAATTGGATCAAGTTCACAAGACTTTGGTGCACTTTTCATCACGATTGTCCGTACTAAATCAATAGAAACAGGTTCAAATGCTCCTAATGGTGGTTGTCGCTGAAATTCTGCATTATAACTGTATGGTGACAAATCAGTTGAAATTGTGCTGTCAAGCGAATCTCTAATGGTTTGTACTTTGTCATCGAAGAAATTTGCGAATTGGTCTGGTAGGTCTAGTGGAGAGAAGGTTGTTCGAAGTGGTGTACATTTGTTCCTTGACATTAGTTTGTTAGTTATCTCGAAGAGCTCTTTGCAGTTGGAACTCTCCGTGATCTTAGTACTGTAGTGGGATGATTTAGATAAATGGACTATGTGACGTTCTTCTTAGCGGCTTCGTAGATTTGTTTATGAATAGTGAATCTGGTGGAAAGCCAAAGCCTCTCTGCTTTTCGGCGATGTCTTTTAGCAGTGCGAAGCTGGTCCCTAACACTGCTATACCATGGAGAACACTTTTTTTATTGATACTCCGCATTTGGTGGCTGGGGCATGTTTTTCAAGCAATGAACGCAGGCAGTTATCAAGTTGTTCCGCTGTTGGATGTAAGAAGGTTGTTAGGTTTTCTTGGATGTCATGCGTGAATATGGTTCTATTTATCATACGGAGGTTTCTCTTAGTAGCAAATAGAGGTGGAGGCTTAGGAACTGATACGTCAAGATGGCATACAATGCAGAGGTGATCCGATGCAAGTTCGTTGGATGCAAAGGTGGATTGTAGAATATTATCATCAGGTCTATAAAGAAAACAGTCTAAAATGTGACCAAGTTTATGGGTAGGTTGGTTAACTCACTGTTTAAGATTGAAAACATGAATGGAATCTAGAAGTTTTGACATGTATGGTTGACCAGGACAGTCAAAGTGAAAGTTGAAATCTCCAAGAATAATTAGGTTGCCACCTATCGAATTTCCATACTCTAGAAGATTTGGAAACTGCCCCAAAATATGAGTGATGTTAACATAATGTTCGACAATATAATAAGTCATGACAAATTTATCGGAATATATTATTCTCATTTTCGAATATTTGTGCAGGTACGTTAATATTAAAATCTTGTATTGTTGTACAAAATACGGGGATGGGTAACGAGCATATCGATGTACGATGGGATATCTCAAAATGGCTTCGCTCGACTACAACAACGTGTCACTAGAATTAGCTGATCGGAAGATACATGAAGTAACGGCATAGCACTACCCCCTCCTTCTACGAATCGGTCCCCAATAAAGCGATTACAAGAAAGCAAAATTTTTGGAACTACGGTAAGTTAAGCTCGAAATGCACGTTACCAATATGTTCATGTTGCAAACAAATTACGAGATTTCATTCAATATTAATTCCATCTGGTTTTGACTCTACTATTGTTTTATATTTAAATTACATTATACAAGGCTAAACCTCTTAACATTGAGCAATCAAAATACAATATGTGAAAACGTAATTGAACATTTCGTACGTTGTACATCACAATAATCTCTCTCTCTCTCTCTCTCTCTCTCTCTCTCTCTCTCTCTCTCTCTCTCTCTCCAATTTTACATGACATATCCAGCAATGTTTTTCAAATGCGATAAGTTAAAATAACTTTGAGTTGAATTTTTCAGCATATTATCACTTATTACAATAATATGAAATGCATTTATTTACATATTTTAGGGACACCATTTTTTTGTTTATACTGATATTATTCAATATAAGCTTAACGTATATTATTGATACTTTCATGCTTACCTACATAAAAGAATTTCAATAACACATATAATCTGTAATGATAATATTATAACTTAATAAATAAGAGTTCTACTTAATGTATCACTTATTTCAGAAGTTCATAGTTCTTCAATCACTTGAATTCACACAATCCCTGAATTCATTGCTGTCTTTCCGAAAAGTTAGTAATGTCACTTTTAGATGATTGATCCCAGGAAAAAGAAATTCTTGATGAATATCCACACTAGACAGTTCAGAAAACACTCCAAAACAAGAACCAGTTTTCATATTTTCAACATCAGTTTCATAAACAGTTTCAGTTTCATGCGTCTGATTCATTATCATTATAATATCTGTTTTCATGTCATCATTTTCAAAGCAATATTCATTTCATAGGAAACATTATGCATCACTCAATAATTCACAATCAGTATCAAATACTTTTCTCCATGTATATTTTCAGAACCATACACTCCATGACTGCATAAGGATCTGATGAGATTCCAATCTGCTTGATTCTTACTGGGACATGAGTATGCAGAAAGTAATATAACTAATCAGACACTTAAAATAATTATTATTCATGTAAGTACTATATTTCCAACTATTTAAAATATTACTAACGTTCATTGGAAATTTGTATTAAGATAACTGTAACTGTTCAAAGTTTCCATTTTAAACAAATGTTATACCAACTAAATAAAATATTTAAAAAAACAAATATATATGTTTCATTGTTCATGGTACATATAGAGAATAAGAGTCTATTCTCTTAAATTTTCTAATCTTTTCTCCACCAACCGGACAAGTCCCTTAATGTTATAAAATCTTGCCTCTAATAGTATCTCAAATAATTATTGAGTCCCTTTTTGGGAGTAGACCTATGGGCAATTCTGGCGCATCTCTCATATAGTTTAATAATACCCTAAAATGAGTTGGGTCTCTATAAAAAAAATATTGGATTCTGATTTCCTCCCTTCCTAGTGTCTATATCTGCTAATCTTGTATTTTCTATTTTGTTCATAGTTGTTCTTGTTGTTAAAAATATTGTTTCCCACATTTAGGTTCATCAGATAAGAGTTGTCCTTATTCTCGTTTAATGTTGTGGATTTTGGTCCATTTTCATTGTTTTTCAAGTTCTCTTTATCTATATTTTGAGTTGCTTTCTCCTTTCTTTCTGCTTTTTCTTTCTTCACTTTCTCATTTGATACCCTTTCTAGTATCTTCTCTGTTCCATTTTCTATTCCTTTCTCTTTCTTTTGCATTAATTTCTGCCCATTCCTTCCTTTCTTTTCTGTACCAGATTTTTCATTCTCTGCTTTTCCTGGACATTTCTCTAATCCTTTCTCTTTTTCTTTGTTGAATGTTGGCTTTTTCTCTATTAATTTCACATTCTCTTTCTCCATTTCTCGAATTTCTACCCTTAATGGTGACTTATCTTTTTCTTTATTTGATATTAAACCTTGTCCATTTCTACTTGTTTTTTCTATTTTCACATGTTTCATTCTCTTTCTTCCCTTGTGTTTTCTTTGCTCCTTCATCCTCAGTTTCTGTTGATTTTTGTTCTATCATGTCTCCTATTTCCTTCTCTAGGTTTTTATTTTCTCCCTTCCCCAATGATTTTTCTTTCTCATCTGTTTTTGCTTTTCCTGTTTTGTTATGGCTTATATTGGTTAAATTCCTGAATGGTTCTTCTAGGTATATATCAGCTTCTTCTAACTCTTCAAATGGTATTTCTTGAGTCTGTTGTTGTTTTTCTTTTTAACTCCACTTTCTCAACAATTTCCCGTAAAAAAATTTCATTGTCAGAGGATGAGGTCCAATTATCCAGTGATGAACTTGACGAGGTTATTGAGGACATGGAAGATAGAGATTTTCTAGAGGGTGAAATGCTGTTATTCCTGATCTTTCCTGCAAAAACAGGCATAGGTAGAGTTCTTTTTCTTTAATATTGGTTACTAGTTGGGCCTTGTGGAAGGTGATATTCTTTTATTAATTTCATGAAACTTCCTAATTCTGCTTCAGCGTCTTCCCTTTTTTAACCCGTTGAATTTGAAAATAGATTAAAAAAATCTTCTTTTTGAGCCCTACAATTATGTGGGTTGTCATTCCGTCTGAATATTTTTAAACATTTATTGCATTTATAGGCCACTCCAGAATGCTGTTCCCTCAGATGTGTTATGCATCGTGACTTGAGCTGAAATGTCAAGTCGTTGCAAATACCACACTGGTAGGATATTATCTGTATGGGAAAAAATTATTTACAAAGAATAATGAAATAATATTTAAGTGCCAAAGTGACCATAATAATTTTTGTTTAAACTATAGTTTGGTAAACCATTGAGGTATATTTGCACCTTCGTATAGCCTTAATTTGTCATGGTGGACCACTTTCGGTTTTTGTTTAGGCCCTCCTTTTATTCTATACAATACATCATTAACTTTCTTCAGGATTTAATAGGGACCTTTACATGGTTGTTGTAATTTTTTTACTTAACCCAATTTTTCTGATTGGATTGTAATACCAAACAGCATCATCTTCTTTATATTTATTAAAATTAATTTTTTTTGTCATATTTCGTTTCATACATTTGCTAGACAAATTCATTATTTTTCTTGCAAACTGGTGTATATTTTTAATCTTATATTCCAGATTATCTGCATACTCTGTTCTGTATCTTTGTTCATTATCAGTCTCATTTATTTCAGGGTTTCCAAGTACCATGTCAATGGGAAGAACTATTTCTCTACCAAATATCATCATGCTAGGAGTTATTCCAGTTGATTCATGTACAGATGATCTGTACGCCATCATGACAAAAGGTAAGATTTCATCCCAATTATCTTGATGTGAGGACACAAATGCTGAAAGCATGTTATAAATAGTTCTGTTAGCTCTCTCTATCATGCCATCACTTTGAGGTCTGGCAATATAAGTTCGTGTTTTCTCAATTCCTAATATTATACAGATCTCTTTGAAAAGTTCTGATTCAAAGGTTTTTCCTTGATCTGTGTGAATAAGAAGAGGAATTCCAAATCTTGTGATAAAATTATCAATCAGTTCTTTTGCTGTGGTTTTAGCATCAATCTTTTCTACTGGGTATGCCTCTGTCCATTTGGTAAAATAGTCACCTATGACCATTATGTATTTATTTCCCTGTTTGGTCCTGGGAAGTGGACCAATAAAATCAATAGCCACCCTTTCCATAGGAGCACCTATATTGTAGGTTTTCATGGGTGCTTTTGGGTTTCTAAGGGGAGATTTTCTACTGACACACACATCACATTTCTTGCACCAATTTTCAACATCTTTATTCAGCCCATACCAAAAGAATATCTGTCGCACTTTTTGTAGAGCCTTCGCAACTCCTAAGTGTGCAGCTGTGACACTGTTATGTAACTGTGTCAGTATACAGCTTTTTAAGCTTTCTGGGACAACAATTTGCATGGTGACTGTCATTCCATCATCACTTTCCCATTTCCTATACAGGATATAATTTTTTACTACAAAGGAATCAACCTGTTTCCAGTAGTATTTTATTTCAGGACAGTAATGTGAAATATCTGACCATTCATATTTCTTTTTACTTGTCACCATCCCCTTTACCACTTTCAGAACTGTATCATCATTTTGTAAATGGGGTAATTTGGACATATCCAAGTTGTCCATGTTATCTTTTGACTGATAATTACTATTTGTCTCTGTACTTATGCTACTGTCAGGAGATGGGAGTTTCTTCCTAACCTCTTTTGTAACATAACAGAGTTTATCACTTATACCCTCCATGTGATTACAGTTTTCTCTCAATACTCTTGGTTTTTCCAAATGTGGAATCTCTGACAGATTTCTCACTAGAGTATTGTCATTAAAAGAGTATCCAATTACCACAGAACACATAGTCAGAATGAAGCAAATAATATATATTGGTTCTATGGGGAATAGGCATAGTAAAAATATTGTGATGAATGATATGAAAATATCACTTTTATATAACTCTATATATATCTCTATGTTCTTTGAGTTTGCATGAGATGGAATAGGCACATAACCTACTTGATTTGGGAGCTTAGAAATACAAGCTACCAGTTCTTTATTTGATTCAATTTCAGTATGATTTTCAACTCTTTCAAAATAGGTACAGTTCATTTTTACACATGGACGCCTTGATAAAGCATCCGCATGAGAGTGCAATCTGCCAGCTCTGTGTATAATCTCAAAATCAAATGTAGCCAGAAAAGTCAACCACCTAGCTAACTGACATTCTACCATTTTGAAATTTATCAGCCATTTCAGACTGCCATGATCAGTCCTCACTGTGAACTTCTTTCCATAGAGATAGTGATGAAAATGTTTGATTGCATTTACCACTGCAAGAAATTAACGTCTTGTTACACAATATTTTCTTTCAGTTTTTGAGAAACATTTACCAAAGTAGCTAATTAATTTTTCTTTTCTATTTTGGATTTCGGCGAGTACTGCTCCTTGACCAACATTTGAGGCATCACAATCTAAATAAAATACATCATTTGCAGGAGGGAATGCCAAGATTGGTGCATTTATCAGTGCATGTTTTATGTCTTTGAAGGACTGCTCACATTTTTCAGTCCATACATATTTTCTACCCTTTTCACACAATTCATGTATTGGTTTGGCCAAAGTTGCAAACTGATAGACATATGATCTGTAATAACTTGCCAAAGAAATGAAGCTTCTAGCTCCTTTTACATTTTTAGGAGTTGGCCAATCTCTTACTGCTGTGATTTTATCTGTACTTGTGCCTACACCAGATTCACTTATAGTATGACCTAAAAATGTGACCTCTTTTTGAAACAAATTGCATTTCTTCGGATTAAGTTTCAAATTGGCATTTTTCAGTCTTTGAAAAACTATTTCCAAATTAGTGAAGTGTTCTTCAAAGGTTTCTGAATAGCAGATGATATCATCAAGGTACAAAATGACCATTTTCCACAAGAGACCTGAAAATGCCATCTGGACAAGACGAGTAAAAGTCGCAGGTGCATTGCAGAGACCAAATGCTAATCTTCGCCATTGCCATTGTTCCCCTCCTGGTATGGAGAATGCAGTTTTATGTCTATCTTTTTCATCAATTTCTACTTGCCAATAACCTGATTTCATATCCAGACAAGACCACCATTTTGATCCTGCTAAAGCATCTAAACTATCATCTATTCTAGGCAATGGTTGAGAATCTTTGACAGTAACATCATTCAATCCTCTAAAATCACATCAGATCCTTACAGAACCATCAGATTTTGTCACCATTATAATTGGAGAGTTCCAAGGGTTTTGTGGACATTTTTCTATTATTACATCTTCTGCCATCTTTTTAATTTCGTTTTCTGCAACTTTTCTTTTAGCAAGTGGTATTCGGTACGGATACTTTTTAACAGGTTTTTCATCTCTTGTATCAATTTGATGTTTTATCAAGGTTGAATGACCTATATCACTTGATGACGCAGAAAACATACTCTGATGTTTTATCAAATATTGTTTTAACTGTTTTGCTTGTTCTTTATCCAGAGTTTTTGAAGATCTTACAAACATTTCTGTTAAATGTTCTGGTAATTGTTAAATACTACCCCCTCTTTGTTTATTGTACCAAGGGATGTACTGTGTACAACTTGTACTGGTTGGAATTCTGCGGTAACAGTATTTTTATATACGTGAACTGGTTTTTCTCCTAAATTTGCTATTCTGAGAGGAATGTATCCATTTTTATGATGTACTAAAACTTTTGATACTAGTGGACCAGTTTTCTCCACAAATTTTGAGAATGGTTCAGTTAAGCCCATTGTTTCCTTATCATACAGGTCAATTGGTCTGCCATTTACAATTACTTCAGATTCAGGCAATATCACAACATTTTCAGTTAAAGCAATTATACAGCAGACAGTCTTCTTTTCATCTGATTTCATATAGCATGGTACTTTTTCTCCTTATACATTTAATAACCTTTACTAATAATAGGGTCGCACTGGTGTTTCTTTAAGAAGTCAATACCAAGTATGCCATCATGTTGTATGTCTGGTAACAATACTTCATGTGTGAAAGTATGAGTCCCTAACATAATTTTTACCTCTGCTTTACCATGAAAAGGATGGCTTTCATCTGTTACAGTTAAAAGCATACATTTTACGGGAGTCACCTCTGGTTGTGAGTTTTCTGACCAAGATTTTACTACCTTATTACATAGAATTGTAACGTTTGCTCCAGTGTCACACAACAAAGAAATGCAATTTCCATTTATTTTAACATGTACAAAATATCCTGTATCAGTCCCTAGATTGTTTAATTTGATCAATTTGGACCATTCTTTCTTTACAGTCACACTTCGGTCCCCAAGCTTGACCCATTCATGTTTCCCTGACCTCTGGTCAAATCTGTAACCAATATTACATACATACATACATACATACATACATACATACATACATACATACATACATACATACATACATACATACATACATACATACATACATACATTAATGTTGAATATCGCCGGATATGACATACATATACTTGACGAACACTTGCAATACTATAAGTGCGGCAAAAAGATCAAGGTTTTTACCAAAAAAAGTCATGTGCAGCCAATGAAAACTGAGTAAATATAACGTAAGAATTCTTGAAGGCTTTTATTTTAATACTCAACATTTCCTTGATACGATCGCCAATATCTTTAATGGCCAGTTTAAAGAAGTGGTGACCAGAACAAACAAGCGTGTGAATATCGATTGCTACTAGCATTCTCATTGTCATATATGTTGTTTCTAGACCGCAAAACACTGGAACAAAAATATTATGCAAGTTTTTTGGTGCTCTGCATGAAAACACAGTTCATACACGATAATACATATAAATAATATCATCATTATCATTATCAGCAGCAACAACATAGCCTTTTAGTAGTATCCTGCATTAAATTCGTCACAGGACTCACCAGGATTGTATACTCAGTTGTCATGGTGGGAAACAGCGTTTCCGTTGCTGAGAGTCACTTTATTTAAATTAAATTCTTAAACAAATAAAAAAACACCTAGCATGTATGTTGAAAATTATATATCCACATTATCATCCTGTCAGTGAATTACATTTGTCAAGTGTCAATAATGTATAAATAAACTCTTAGACAACATACTATATTCGATAATTGAAACATTACCGTGAAACTACACGATTACAAATGATTCTCCTAATGTGACTTGAAACAATTATCACACGTACCGAGCAAGTCGACAAAGAGGATATTGTTTGCGGAGTGTGTAAAAATAGCACCTTCTTACTGCTGCGCCAGTCTTGAAACCGTTTGATCACCGACGACGGCATGCTTTGGAAAGTCACGCTGTGGCTGAAGGAAAGAGGGCACCATAAAAGTGCATGTATACTGACATATTCCCAAACACGTGTTAAATGAATGAGGGAAATATGTTATGATCAGGGCCGCAATGCGCGCGATCTTGACATAGTACGTTATATGTAGGATTTTAGGTCAAAGACAAACCTGTAGCTTACTTATTAAACACTTAAAAATCTCAACCTAATATTTATAGTGAAGAGAAATGGGTAACAGTGGGGCATACAAAAAATGAATTTTAAGGTCCGATTGACAAAAGAACAATTTCTACTGGAACAGATTTATACCCTCTTTCCCGGTAAACTGATTACCTTTACTGTACATCTAAGATATAACATACTAACCACAACCAACAGAAAATAATTTTTCCCATTATGATACATCCCCTACCTGTTCAAACAATAACACTTTCTTCCTATGATTGGAGTTAATCAATACTTTGATTAAGCCAACATTCTTTAAGCGTATAAAACTATTTTATTAAAACATTTGGATGATTTGTTAATACCGCTACATACATTTTTCTTCTTTGTCATATAAAATTAATAGAACATAAGTCAAAGATCGCAAATAAATTGTGCAGGTATACTATTCGTATGATCCTTGAATAATCGAAGAACGTTCCTGTTTACTAACGGTTTTGTTTTATTTGTTATTTTGTTTGGAAACACTTGCGTAATAAAACTAAATGCTATTTGCCATATCTTTCTGATATCTGAATTTTAATTTTTTTTAAGAGATGATGTTTTACAGTTTTCATCATAAGGAACTTTTTGATCTGTTTTTCCAATATGTCCTCAATTCTTATTAGTTCAATATATGTGGACATGACAAACAATTATACATAAAGTATTGTTCTCAGCATTAATCCTAATTTATGAATTATGATAATGATGTGTTTGTATTTCTCTGTAAATAATGCTTTTAGCACTGGTTAACTTCTGGAACAGCAATAATGACTAATTGATGCAAGTTAGATACTATTAAAATCAGAGTAGATGATGAATGACCTTGACCTTAATTAACTGTATTCTGTACTATTCAAGGCCTGACCGGTATTAGCATTTATATTTGATGCCATAATAATAACTCCTGCAATATAATACCCAGCCATAAAAATTTATCCTAATCAGGTAGTGACTTTAATTACACTGTTATCGATTCTAGTATAATGAATTATAAACAGTTCATTATTATAACGATTGTAAATGTTTCACAAATGTTATACCAGATTAAATATTCGTTTTGAACTTGAAATTCTTGAACATCGGGAGACACCCAATGACGGTTTGAAATAACAGTATTGTATCCTCTTTATCTTTTCTCTAATGATTTAATATAATTATTCTATCTGTAAGTAACTTGTTACCATTCAACTAAATAAAGTCTTTGATATAATCATTTGGATAAATGCCATCCATTTTAAGCAGTACGTCATTAATTCAGTTCCTTATATATTTATTTCTTTTTCTACATGCTCAAGTTTTCAAAGGCTATCTTATTAGACGTTTACCTGGACACATGATAAAATAAACACTGCGTATGCTGTCATGTTGCATTTTATAAAAATAATTTCGTTTAAAGGAAAAGACTGAATATTTAGTTGGCGATTATTTCGGAACCGTTAGAATTACTTCTGTTCACATTGACATCCTTCGGAAAAGCCAAGATGCTGATCTAAGCTACTATTTTATAGTTTGTTTAACGTATTGCAAATTTTGTTAAATGTATGCAACATTCTTCGATCGTAAACAAATCTGCAGGTAAAACAAAAAAATATTAATTATTTTCGTACGTATTACAATAGGATGCAATAACGACTATTTGGTCCGATTACTGCGGTGATACCGTAAGACAGGATGCAATAACGACTGATTGGTCCGATTACTGTATTGATATCTTACGATAGGATGGAATAACGGCCGATTGGTCCGATTACTGTAGTGATACCTTACAATAGGATGCAATAACGGCCGACTGGTCCGATTACTGCAGTGATACCTTTCGGTAGAATGCAATAACGGCCGATTATTCCGATTAGTGTTGTTATACCTTAAGACAGGATACAATAATGGTTGATTGATCCGATTAGTATAGTGATAACTTACGATAGGATGCAATAACGGTTGACTGGTCCGATTAGTATAGTGATACATTACGATAGGATGCAATAACGGTTGACTGGTCCGATTAGTATAGTGATACATTACGATAGGATGCAATAACCATTGATCGGTCCGATTAGTGTGTTCATACCTTAAGACCTTATTGCCCATATTGTTGAAATGCTTTATTGCCTCAAAATGATTCTTAATAATAAGTCTTTACAAAATTGATAAATATACATTACCCATCAAACTATAACTATCTGCAAGTCGAGGTAATCATTAGATCATCAAATCTGTACTATGTTGTTTTAAACATATCATTTACACAGTCTTTACGAAATTAAATATATTTCTCATCTTTATTTAGAATTATTCATTATCTGTCAGGACCAGTTATTCTCAGTTAGATGGGAAATTATTAACAGTAAAATGGGAATTAAACGTGGAATATGCTTTGATATTGGTAGTTTAAATTACATCCTTTATATGCATAACTTTGTCCATTAATAGTTAAATGAACAATGTATCTTATTTATTATTCCATCGTCTTGGATAATTTGTTTATATATGGCAAATATTGGACGAAGTAATTTATAATTTATCTTTTTTTACAACAATTAACTCCGCTGAGTTTATTTGAGTAGTTTCTGTTTAAATGAACATTATTATTTCTTGTAAATGCTAAGCAGCATTCTCAATGCGATTATTTTATAACTGTAAACTAAAATTTCACATTCTGTGTACTGCCTAAATGTATATGCAAACTCTCGAAGGAATTTGTTTGTGTCTATTCTCCATGAATCATCTCTATATTCTCTGATATCTTGTATTGACGTTATGGCTCTTTTAAAAGCACAATACATGAAACAGAGAATGTTCAGTATATGAGGGTATTTTCAAATTATACATCAAAACCATTTTTAGCAATTGTGCCAATTAAATAATGGTGTTTGATTTTGCAATATCTATACAAATTGTAATTAAAAGTAAACATGAACACTTTTCCACAAATGTGCTTTTTAAATGTTTGTTTATTTATATGAGTTGATACCGATATTGATAGACCATTAATACCACAATTTGTATATTCCTCCATCAAATCAAAGGAACATAACAAGATGACTTTTGTTTTCTGTTTCTATAATTTGAACAGGTCTTGTGTAGATTTTATCATCAACTGCTTCTTTCGCTCAAGCATTTTTCGTAAACGTCAAGAGATACATCAACTTTATTTTATGTAATAAACATATTATATTTGTATATGGCATCTGTTAAAGCAATGTTGATACTTCTCGAACCTGTATGTCATCCGAAGGAATGATATAACTGATTATATGGCTAAATAAATACTTTTGACATTAAGAACGCACTATGTTCCCTTTGATCATTAACAATTTAGAGTATGTTGGTGATGCAAGAGAAAATATTAATTATAAATGTATAGCGCTTCAAACCCGTCCTAGGTCTGTAAAGGGACATGCTTAAAAATATAATTCAAAGACACTAACTTAATTATGTGTTTGCTTTTTTGGCTGTAATGGCTTTCTTGTTTAATTTGTTTTGTTAGGATCTACCACAATACAACCATATTAACATGAGACGGCACTGCTTAATGCATTTTGCAGGAAATAGCTAATAAAGTTTCAATAAATTTATCAATATATGAAATATTTATATAGCATAAACGTGCACATCTAGTTCCTAGTATAAGAGATCCATGTTATTGTGAAGTTTATTTTAAACATTTACGTTGCATTTACTGGCACATAGAGTTCAGCGTCATGTTCTTTTCATTAGTCTTCATTAAAGGACCACCCTTCTTACTAATCACATCTTTAGATGCACCAAATTATTTAATTATAATTATTAATCTTTATAAATTGAAATCATCGTCATATCTCTTTTCTCAGCGACTTAATTATAGTTTTAAGTCTTAGATCCATTTTGTCGCCAGATATACTCAGTGTCATGTGACATTTTATTTATATTCACGAACAATTTTTTCAGCTGTTGTTTTTATTCATGGAATGCATTGGGTCAGCACGGTTACGAATGAAATAACCGAACTGCTGCCATATTTCGGTGTAAGTAGCCGCAATATGATTCTATGCAAATGATGGGGTAAATGCTGTGCTTGCTATTCTTTTAAAAAATAAACACAGTTTATGTTTGTATTGCTACATATTAAACTGCAGTGGTATTATATAGGTCCGCTATTATTGTGTCCACCGGGATGTCATATTGTTTAGAAAATATCAACCCTAGTGGTATTATCCGATTGTTCAAATGATTAATTGTAACGAACTGTAACTCTTTTAACGATGCATGAATGACATATATTTATTTCTGCTATTCATGGGAGAAACATAATGAATCGAGAAAAATTGTCTCAAATGGCATTTAGTTCCATGATGCATTATATTCTTAAAAATGTATCATTCATAAGACATGATTTCCTTAGTGTTTGGAATGTCATACACAGATGGGTGTAATTTGATTGGATCACACATATAATCCGTATCTTCAATAGCTTCATTTACGGGTAAGTTTGAAGAGGCGTCCATTGAATAGTGGTGCTTCTTGTCATGTTTCTTGTTGTCTTTATCATGATTCTATTAAACTGTTGGTCAGGTACTCTAAAACCCATACGTGGCGAGGTTTACATGTTACCGCACATAAGACAAATTGCTATTCATATTGATTTGTAGATTTCGTAATGCAAAAGGAGCAAGTTAGGGATTATGAATGTCATGCTTTTGGGAAAATGTGATGATGCCTTATTCTTCATGTATACACACATCTTTGTATAGTTAGTTTGTAGTTAAGAGCACATGGGATAATGTCAGTATGTATTATGAAAGATAAGGACTACATACACTAAAATACTGCCTGACTATTGTTTAATCATTACGCAACTACCCGTCCGCGGTAAATTCTAAAGGAGTTCTACCACCAGGCCGACCAGATAGAGACTCCTATATTTGTTGTTTGAGTTAGTCAGTGATGACACAACCGATTTGGACGCAATTTCGGGTTTTGTATGACCGGAAACCAGAAACTAGAAGGCAACACTTTAGTGATAAATTACACCACTGCAGTTTTTCAAAGAGATCAGACCGAGAGATTCATATATATGGCGGAGTCTCAATAAGCAACCAGCTTATGTTCGGACTTAATCCATTTTCCAATTAGTATATGTGTGACCCTCGCTAGTTGTGGATAATGGAGACGTTGAGAGGAATTAGACTACTCCGATTTGTGCACTCGTTAAAAGGCGGAAAGGTATTATAGTGAAATTCTATTGATGGATTTGCGAACAAAGGCTTCTTGAAGTACGATATATTTGCATGAATTTGCCCTACATTCATCAATATGTGTTGTAAATTTGATACATTATTATGTGCATTTCATTTATTAGAAATGGAATCTTCCATGTATACCTGTATTATCAACATGTCGTACGTAACGTATACAGAATTATTAATATGCAAGATAACGTCTGTAGATTGTATGACTGAAAGTGGATTGTTTAATTTACTATATTGCATCGTAACGCATAACTGTGTTAGAACTTGTACTAGCTTTATTAGTATATGAACATGTAAATCGTGAATTGTTTAACAGATTTAGTCATTGTTTGACGTATATATATACATTATTAGGTATTTGTACATTTGTATGTGTCTTTTCTAATTTGTAGGGTAGGTATGATTGTTTTTGATGGTGATAGTTTACTATATCGAGAAGTTATCATTATAGAACAAAGACCTGAATGTAATATTTAGATGTGAGTGCATGAGTTGACCTCACCATTTATTTATTCGTCATTATTCTGATGAAATGGCTGGGATAGTATGGTTAGGTCCCAAAGATTAGAGCAAGGAAAAAAGAATATACATCCCTTCTTATTTCACATGAAGCTTTCCGGGTGCCGTATTGAGCACGTGATAGTACCGGAAGTTTTGGTAGGACTGATCCGGAAGTGCCAGGAGTGCACATAGTCAAGGGTACCGGCTGTATCGAAGAGAAACTCGAGGTAGAACTTGTCTACTGTCAACAGGTAATTGATTGTATTTGTTCAAATGAAATTGCTAATGAGAAATATGTCGATGAAATAATTGAATACATTAAATATATTTTATGAAATGGTTATACCTATCACCTTGGATTATTTATACACCTAGACATTCGACATAGACGACTGAGGGCTAGAACCTGTTTCAATTTTAACTGTCCACCTTATCCGGTATTATGAATAATAGCATAGGAGGCACGTAACAATGACGCAATCATTCAAATACAAGGGCGGTTATTT
The DNA here is from genome assembly GCA_030141615.1 of Unio pictorum. NCBI lineage: Eukaryota > Metazoa > Mollusca > Bivalvia > Unionida > Unionidae > Unio > Unio pictorum. The sequence continues at coordinate 1,990,477 of JARLTB010000106.1, read as the reverse complement.
TTTATGAAATATTTTCTCAAAAGAGTTAATTATATTACCAGCAATAAACGTCCAGGCCTGGACATATACGTTCTCATGGAAGGAAATATAATACATTCAGTTAGAATTGCCTGGGCCTTCGTTTAAAAAAGATATTGTGATCCTTACCTGTTGTAGACCATCACGTAATGTATCAAATCAAGTTATCTAGCTTTCCGAATGATGTTGCTACCATAGAGGTCTGGATCAGATTGGATGATTTATATTATCTGATACGGAACACACTTTATGTTTGGTTCCTATTTTGTAAAGGTTTAGACATACTGATAAACTTTTTCTTACCAATATCGCCGCGGTGTTCTTTTATTCTTTTTTTCCTCACCTGTAGTCCCCTTTTAGACTCGCAAGCATATTGTTTACCCTGTAGATGAGTAACTAACTAAAATTGTGTGTATTACAAAGACCTCTTAACTTAGAAGTATATTTGAACTGGTAAATGTGTTCCTAAATATTCTAGATTATTTGCACTTTTGGCAACACTCTTAAAGATAGTCAACACTTTCTGAAGTTTTATAAATTCTGATTTTGTTTAACTTTGCACCGTATACCTATATTAATTTGACAATATAGGTTAATAAAAGAAAGTATGTTAAAAATGTCCATCTTTTAGGCTGAAAAGATATTTTATAGTTCAATCTGGAATTTGACACGGAGATGATTCTATAGGCTCATAATGCAAATTTTTCTATCCAACACACAACATTTTGACTAATTTCCAACACTTCACATTTTGAGCAATAATGATTAAAATGCAACACACCAATTTAGAGTTCAATACAGCACACTAATTTTTGTATTGCTATCCAAAACACATTTTAGTACTATGCAGCAACAACGTTTTGAGCTCTGTCTAATACAAACATTTAATAATAGTCAATACACTTGTTGAGTACTAGCCAACAGACACATTTGGGGTATTATGCTACACTCTCATTTTGATTAACATCCAACACCAAGTTTTTGAGTACTATCCAGCATCCACATTTTGAGTTCTATTAAACAGACATTTGAGTACTATCCTTTCTGTACGTTTGAATGATATATAGCACATTATACAATTTTCCAGCACGCCATTTATAGTAACAAAAACTTCACACCCTCTATTAAACGAAAAGGGTTTGATGTTAAAAAGAGTTTACTATAAACACACGTTAGCATAAAATGACACATTTGATATTGATGGTACAACTTACTAATCGTATATTAACGACGTGTGCGACCATCAGGCAATGCACTGAATTTCTTGAGTTGGAACTATCCACCACTCAACAATAGTTTAGCCTTAATTTGAGTGCAAGCATGGAACCGCCACCAGGCGAGCAACCCTCCTAAGCGGCCAAGCACGTTCAATCGGAGATTTTATAAACACTGCACAGTTACTCGTCAATCGTGATACTTTAATAACCACTGACGACGCTCAGTCCAGTGTGCAAGCAGGGTTCTTTGGATTTTAAATGTGGACATCTCACATGATTTAATAACACGCACGTGCGAGGCAAATAGATTTCTGGCTGGAGACCCAAACATGAGCTGGACCTTTTCTGAAACGCCATTGATGTACTATTATTGTTCATATTCAGCCCAGTTTTACATACATTAGGCCATTTCTACCAATAAATGATATGTTAGTCACTTTTTCAATTATGGCAATCCAATTTAATTAATTACATTCAAGTTTTGACTTTGTCGAACTTAGTGTAAATATATTTCCAAAATTAAACCAATCGGAACGCAATGTTTTTTTTTTTAAAAATTTGTCATCACTCATTAGTTTATAAAATATTTTATTTGTGATTTGAAAGAGTATTATCTAAACGAGATCTTTAAAATAAAAAAAAACAGCGGGAAGAAACCCTTACAGACGGGCAGTTGGATTAGTCAGTCGCTGGAGAAGGTCCCACTAAGCATTTTCCATCATGTTTTGGTTATGTCTTAGCCGACTGATAACTTATTAGTCGTCCTATGTCCTGCAATCACGGGAGACAGAGAGGACACTCTGCAACGATATTCTGTCTCGTGTTCTTCTATTCGCAGTTACAGGAAACTTCTGGCCTGTTAGTTGCACGTGATAGCGCGGGAACCTCATCTCTTCCTACCACAGCATTCACGACGATATTGATGTTTGATTTGGAATGAGAGCACAACTGGCAAACGTATCGCTTTATATGAGACAAGTAATGGCATGAAGGAATACATCATTCAGATTTAGGTACGCGGACGTTCTTCATAGAAAGAACATATGCAAAAGAAAAATAATTGTAAAACAACAAGTCAACGCCATTTGGTTTCAAAAAACACAATTTAATAAACTTCGGTCACTGAAACATAAACTTTGAAGAGGGAAGAGGGAGCATTAAGGCACGTCTTTTTTTTTTTTACAAATACCATAAAACGTAAACATGAACATTATTACAAGGTTGACAAAATTGTGGAATCAGCGTAAAAGTGATCACCTAGTCCAGTGTCAGAGTGTTAGTTTACGATAGATGCAGACTATGTTTCTGAGCGAATGAAAGCATATAGTCCTACTATTCGCTTTTTTATATCATTGTTTCTTGAGTTCGAACGGCCAAACAAGTCACTCAGTGTTTTAATATATATTCGAGACTGTTTTGATGTATGTGTGTGTGGGGGGGTAGAGAGAGAGAGAGAGAGAGAGAGAGAGAGAGAGAGAGAGAGAGAGAGAGAGAGAGAATTCGTTCCTATTTTAAAGATCAGACGGTTGGAATCCCTTGCATGTGTGCTTTAATTCGATAGGATTTATTAATTGTAAATATTATGTTCTTCATTTTGGATTAACTTATTGTTTTAGAACTATTGTGAACTCATACAAACACTTTCTGGAATGCATCATTGTGGTACATCAGGACATTCAATATTATTGGAATTCATACAGAACCTTCTATATTTGTGCACAGATAATAGAATGATCATTAGAGACTTTTTCAACATTACTATAAATGCCTCTTAAATTTTCACTTTGTACTTTAATCCAAATTGTTGCCTTGACCTATATTGATGGTTTCACATTCTTGTTATTACTTATTTTTAAACTTGGAATCGTAACAGTTTTTCCTCTCATAAATGTTACATTGTTTTCCACCAGACAAGGAAATCTTTACGAATAAATATTCCATTTTTTGACAGTTGGTAAAATAGACTGCAACAACGTTGGTGTCTAGACGATTAATTTTCTCTGTATTAAAGCAAATAACTTAAATATTTGTTTGTTTTCGATGATAAAATCTATCCTAGGCGGTACAAATCCTTGGATTCCAAGACGCTGTGTTTAAATTGTGAATCACATGATAATACAGTCATCTGTTTACACTTTAGTTGTCATGTACATTGGTAAACGGGCAGATTCGACATATTGGATATATCTGTTACAGTTCAGTGGATAATTGTTTAAGAAAATGTAGTATCCAGGTCAGTTTCCTATCGAAAATATTTTGTCAAAGATCGCCTTTTACACTAACAGTGTCAGAGATCGCCATTTATATGAATACCGACACTGTCGAAAAACTCGTCGTTTATACTATTACCAACACTGTTGAAAATCGTTTTGATACTAATACCTACAATGTCAAAATTCATCTTTTATACTATAACCGACACTGTAAAAAAATATCGTATTTTATACTAATACCGACACTGTCGAAAAATTCGTCTTTTATACTAATATCGACACTGTCATAACTCGTCATTTATATTAATACTGACAGTCAAAATACCATTAGGGGCCCCGAGTGGCCGAGTGGTCTAAAGCGTTCTCCGTTACGGATCACTGCCATCTCACGTCTGTCTGCGTGAGTTAGAGTCCAAGATTCGGCTAATGTAGTTATGTGAGAAAGCTTGCCAGTAGATTCTCGTGGGTCGGTGGTTCTTTCCGGGTTTTTTCCAGGGTTCTTTCTCCACCATTAATACTGGCCGCCATGTATAGCCTATCGTGTGCTGAAAAATGGCGTTAAACCCTACAACAACGACAACAAGAACAAAATACGATTTTTTAATAAGAATATAATCCCGACATACAAATTCTCGGTGAACGTCATACCCGAAACCACTTGCACGTAAGTAGCAATGGTAGAATACACTTGGAAAGGAATTAATCTCGACAACAGAACATATGTGTTTCTTATGATTTTGCATTGGACAACATCAGAACAACGACCATCAAGTTCAGAACTTATAATTTTATAGGTCTTCAAAAATACTTGTGCAACCGATCGTTGCTCTGAATGTCTTTTGACTGTGGTACTATGTTTGTACTCGTACACAGAACAGCAAGCTGATGGAATATCGGATAGATTACATTTTGACAGCAAGCTGATGGAATATCGGATAGACTACGTTTTGACAGCAAGCTGATGGAATATCGGATAGACTACGTTTTGACAGCAAGCTGATGGAATATCGGATAGACTACGTTTTGACAGCAAGCTGATGGAATATCGGATAGACTACGTTTTGACAGCAAGCTGATGGAATATCGGATAGACTACATTTTGCCATATGAAACATTCATTTGAAGTTGATGAAAACTTTATGGTATTCAATCAGTTCATGTTGGTGAGCTATCTCTAATATTTTAACAAACTGATTTTTAAAAGTAAGATCTGAAATTATATCGACCAAAAGTTAAGCCTTGAAAGGATACCCTGTAGGAATGAATACTCATGGGACTTGGAATTTGTTGACCATGATTGTTTGGATTCGTAAATAAAACGATCAATTTTATTAAAGTGTTCATGAATCTAGTCGTTGAATATTTCGACGAAAAAAGTGGTTTGTTCTCCATCCGCATTATTTACTTGAGGCGTAAACAATTATTTCTGCCACTTTGAATTGAGCTTCCTGATTCAATCACATGTCTTAAGATACTTTAGCAGTGAAACAACCTAATGTTTCGTTGGGAAACGAATCCATAAATGTGTCACTGAGTAATGTCAAATAAAATTCATCATTCACAGTTCGATGGTTCTGTACCCCATGAGGTCACTCGATTTCAAAGAATGAATATTCAAAAATGATTCTCGAAAAGAGCTGCTACTGGTATGATTGGAATATTCGTTATTGTGACTAGCTACCGTTGTTCTTCTTCTTGTCCGTATATTTCAATGAAGGGCTGGGAAGACGATAACCAAAAATGTTGCTGTGTAAAGTAGTCCATATGTTTTTTAATATATTATTTACCAAGTAATAACTCCGAATGAAACAATACAATAAAAATAACTTTGAAAATTTTTAGGAACATGTTTTCTATCCTCGCCGACAGGCATTACTGGTGTTACTGTTTTATTATTCTTGTTTTATTATTCTTGAGCAGACGAATATGCTGTGTTTTATGCTTCTTCTTTCTTGTATATTCGATGACATGCAAAGGAGCATTCCAAGGATCCAACGGGGTGGATATATTTTCTGTTGAAATATTGCTCCATGGAGGCAATATCTTTTCTATTTCAATGTTCTTAGATCGAGACTGATGTTGACAGCACATATTCAATTTTTAGCCACTTGTCATTTTCAGGACATCAAAACTTTTCTCTTTTGATATCTTTAAATTTATAGTTTTGTTTTTTCAGTATAAACCAACTTAAGTGTATTACATTGTTCCTTTTTGATAATATCTCAAACGTTCAAAAAATTATAGTGCTTACACGCACTATGAACAAAACTTACTTAATATCGCACTGAACGGTAATTTTAGTGGAATATTTGGTTCCCGTTTTGATGGAATATTTGGTTTCCGTTTTATTTGGTAATCATCTAAGTAATGTTTCTTTGCATGAGTTCTATGCGGTTCTGGAATGGCTTGTGTGTTGCTGTGTTATTCCACAAAATTAAACTTAATCGACAAATGTTTGTAGATGTTTGCGTTTCTATTCTTCACATTCATACAGATAGACAGATAACCCTGTCATTGATTAGTATAATAACTCTATGTACGATGCAAAACTTCACTTCCTTGAATCTTGTTTAAAACACATAGATACGGATCTGATACGTACGTTTTCCATGCTTGAATCAAGAACATAATATTCTACATTTTACTTTGGCTTGGCACAAAATATTCTATCTAACGAACCGTGACCACACTAATTACGAAAATGAAAATATAAACGAAAATAAAAATGAAAAATCGAAATGAAACGTTGTAATTGAAAATTGACAATAAACATAAGATAACAACTGAAGAACAAAATTGAAATTTTAAAGAAAAGGAAAAATTTAAAACAGATTTTGAAATAAACAAGAAATTTGAATATAAAAACTTACAGTGAAAATTAAAAAAATTAAATTGAAAATCAACAATGAAAATTGTACATTAAAAAGTTACAAATGGGGAACATTGAAAGTTGCAAAATTTGAAATTTAAAATACTAAACTGGATCAAGAAATTTCGAAAGGAAAATTTAAAGAAATTGAAAATGAAAATTAGAAATGCAACTCTGAAACTTACAAAGTGAAATATAAACTCTAAATATGAAAAATACATTTTAAAATGAAAAACTAAACAAAAGAATTAAATCTCCATAACTTTGAAGACGTGGAAAACATGTTCAAAGTTAGTGCGAGGTTTAAGAATTCTCTTTAAACAAAATGATGGACAGTTTATACGATGGCCAACATAATAATAATCATTCAGTGTTGTGGGACACTGGTATCCAAAAGAACGTTGTCCATATGACTTTGTTTTCATAGTGGGAATAATGAGTGTACGATTATCAGAGAGGAGCGTTAGTCTCTTGCTTTGTTTGTTTGTTTGATTAGGATTTTTAACGTAGCTTTAACAATTTTTCAGTCATATCGCTACGATGTCTGCAGTGAGGCAGTTTATAGTGATGTCTAGCACTGAGACATCATGCCGCAGACATGTAGCATGATGTCTCACCCAGTCACATTATCCTGACACCAGGCCGACCAGTCCTAACACTAACCTCTTAATGCTGAGCGTCAAGCGAGGCAGCTGTTAGTCCCATTTTTGTAAGTCTTTGGTATGACTCGGCCGGGGATCGAACCGACGACCTCCCGCTTCCAGGGCGGACGCTCTAACCACAAGGCCACCGGAGCGGTTAGTCTCTTGCTGGTGTGTACACATGGGTAAGGCCATTTAAATATGTTGGATTGCAGTCCGTCGATGAAACGTAGGACAGAGAACACATTTTGTGTTTGATTCTTGATCGTATGGATAGCCAGTGTAGGGTAAAGAGCAGCGGGGAGGTGTGCTCTGATCGTGGTACTCTATAGATGATACGAGCAGCTGTGTAATGAACTCTTTGAAGTTTCTGGAGGAGATATTGAGACGTACCAGACAGACTTGAGTTACGATAGTCCAGTCTTGAAAGTACCAATGAACACAAGTGTTTTAGTGTCATCAACTGAACGATATTTGCGAATAGAGCTGACGCGTCTCAGCTCAAGATATACAACCTTGCATATGTTTATGACATGTTGGTGCAAAGTGAGAGTACTGTCTAGAGTAACACCCAGGTTTCGTACTGATGTTTATGTGTGTCGAGTAATGAAGTTGTGTAATTTATGCAGAAGAAATGCGCAGAAGTTATTTAATTTCACTAATTTCACTTTTTTTACTTATCGCAGTCGTATTGCTCTTTGCTCCTTGCTCTCATTTTGCATCTTTGACACTTTCAATTACCCATGTTGATTTAAATATTCCGTAAGTTCTGGTAGTTTAAATAAATCTCTCGTCTCGTATTGTAAATTGTGACTTGCTGCTATCATGTTGTGAAAACGTCAACAAATTTGGCACTAGGATAGACCGCAATAGTAGATTGTTGGCATGTAGCGTAACCTATCTAAAGATGATAACTGCGTTATTTGGAAACACAGTATAGCGTAAATCTAAGACGTAATGTTAATCCTCATACATTTTTCAAGCATCGAGGTCAACCATTTCTAAAAATATTGCAATATATATGATGTTCAATTCCCGTATGGCCGCATACCATCCACAGAATGTAAAACCTATAGACATTCTTAGCTTATGAGTTTCCATATAACGTTATACCGTCTTCATGTTGGAGGATAGGAGCGCCTATATAAGTACTATTTGACTGCCAATCGCTCCATTTAACGACTATTATATTTTATGTTGTTTTATTGCTAAGCGAGTCAAAACAATTTGAGCTTCAAAATTATCCTATAGGTGCTTACACGATAACGTCTCTCTTGATAGCAGCATTTAAGTAATATTTAACGAGTATATGCAAAATAAAAAATCAATTTTGATCAATCTACTGAATTTCTCATTTCTCATTCTCTTGACATTCTAAAGTAATTCAACCTGTTACAGTAATTATGCAATTATGAAACAGACTGTATGGATCTGCAATACTATTATATCTTCCCTATCATTCTCTTCAAATGTTGGTTTTTGTTATCCTATAATCTGTCCTATTCATGTTTTAAGATATTCTGCTTGCCTGTCTTGCTAACATTAGACATTGTAGTTATCATGATCAATTTAGGAACACACATCTAGGTTCCCGATCAGCATGTAATAGGAAACTTCGCTTGATATGAAATTAATAATAAGATATGTTGTTCTAAAATACCATGGGCTCAAAAAAAAATCAATTTTTGCGACAAACGGCGGATGACATTGATACTGCATCACAATTCATTAATATGTTATTAATAACACAATTACTCAATAGGATATCCAATTTCTTGATCTAGTTTACTGGTAATGGCAAGCATTTTCCTCCATGATCATTTTCTTTAGGATTTCTTACAATATGAATAGACAGTAATATCATGTAAAATGGTGATCATGAGTGGCAGCCTTCGTTGAAATTTTTTTATTCTAAATATTAGTCGCGAAAGGCAATCCCCAAACATCGGATTTTAAAAGGATTTAAACAGTATTATCTTCACTAAAATTATTAGTAATTCTGTTTTACAACAAAGGAAAATCCATGATTACTCACGTTGAGATGAAATTGTTTTAAAGATTGATTCTGATCTTTGATAAAGATAAATACTGAATATGTATTGCATTTAAACAACGTATAACGTAGTACTGTACTTATACTAAGAAGCCTTGAATAAATACGCGTGTCTTGAAAGACCACATCAGAAGGCCTATTATAAAATAATAAAAGCAATTTGCGATAAAGATCAAAGAAAACATAATTTATATTTTCCCGTTTGCAATTATCTCGACCAAATGAAATGGAATACCAGATCACAAGGACAACGACAAATCACTTAAGTCATGCTGTAAACAAGTACCCAATTAATCAATTATAAGTGGCAGATACAGAAATATCTGATACACCTAGGTTAGAGAATTCTGGGATGGAACAATAAATGGGGGCTCTAGCAGCAAAGCCATTATAAGCTCCTGTATTTTAAGCGTTTTAAGCGCATACACATTAACGTCTAACTATAAAGAAAATTTACGCTAAGAAGCATTCTGATTGTTTCGCGTTCATTTCTGAAGGGGGGGGGGGCGGGGGGCGGACGGAGACATACTCGGTGATTCCATTCCTTATCTATAACTTAACAGTTACCTAGATGCACGTATGCTTTTATATAACTTATTATTACCTAGAAAAGAGGAATGCCTTATGTGTAACTTAATATTACATAGATACAGTCATGCCTTATTTATAACTTGTTATTACCGGCCGACTTGCACCAAAGACTCATAACTCTGATACGAACAACTGCCTTGCTAGGCAGTCACTATTAAGAGGTTAGTGTTAGGACTGGTCGGCCTGGTGTCAGCGTAATATGACTTGGTGGGACATGTTATATGTGTGCGGCATGATGGCCAAGTGCAAAGTATCACTGTAATATGTCACACTGCAGACATTGTAGCGATATGACTGAATTATTTGTAAAACTACCTTGAAAATTCCAACACACACACACACACACACACACACGCACACCAGCACGCACACATATCTTAGTCTTACCCATATACATCTATGCCTTATGTATAACTTAGTATCACTTATTTACATGTATGCCTTACGTATTAGATACAGGTATGTCTATATATATCTGTGTGTATGCCTATATACATACATAGTATATACATACATATATAATACATACATAGGGGATACCTTTAACTATAAAGAAAATTTACGCTAAGAAGCATTCTGATGGTTTCGCGTTCATTTCTGTAGGGTGGTGGTGGCGGATGGAGACTTACTCAGTGATCTCACTCCTCCTCCCATATATCTGTGTGTCTGTGTGTGTGTGTGTGTGTGTGTGTGTGTGTGTGTGTGTGTGAGAGAGAGAGAGAGAGAGAGAGAGAGAGAGAGAGAGAGAGAGAGAGAGAGAGAACAAAATAGAAATTATATGGCGAATAACGGTCCTGTCAACTGCACTGGATCCAGCAAGGGCTCACGTGTGTCAGGGATTGATTATTATATCTGCAATAAGGTGACAACCAACAGCGCAAAACTAGTATCTAACTTGCCTGAGTGCTTTCGACTCTAACGAGTCTTTGTCAAAAGCAAATGCATAACATCATCAACATCTTCATAAGTCTCTTGAATTAGTGCAGCCTTCAAGGTACGGTGCTGTTGAACATCAGACCAGCTACCTCCACTTGTCTCAATCAAGTGCCAATGTCTGTGTCTCCACAAAACGTTTCCTGGTCCATTCTGTGATGTTGTCAGCCCACGTTTTCTCTGTCTACTTCTCCCTCTGCATCCTGAACGCTGCTCTGCAGTACTGTTGTGGATAGACTGTTGGCTCTAGTGTCGTGGCCATACCATTTCAGCTTTCTCCTTTTGACGGTAGTGAGGAGGTCATCATATTGGCCTAATTTGTGCCTGATGGTGTTACGCATGTCTTCATTTGTGATGTGGTCTATGTGAGAGATACAAATAATGGTTCTGTAGCATCTCATTTCAAGTGCCTGGATTCTTCTTCGTTGTAATTCTGCTGTCAGGGTCCAGGCCTCACATGAATACAAAAATATTGAGATGATTACGGCTCTCGATAGTCTGATTTCAGTTTTCAGACAGATATTCTTGTCTGTCCAGATGGGTCTTAGCATTGACCTAGCTGCCGTTGTTTGTGCTGCTCATGACTAAATTTCTACTCTTGACCCCTCTTCGGTTAATATGGAACCAATATATCTGAACTGGCACACTGTTTCCAGTTCCTGTCCTCTGACTTTAATCTTTGCTGAGATTTGTTTGCCACTATCTGTCGTCAGCTCTGTCTTCTTATCGTTTGTCTCCATGTCAAATCTGGAATTTCGTATTCGTGATTTAGATAATTTGGGAAAGTAGCCTTCCTAGAATAATAATCTCTATCCTACTTTCAGGTTCCATTTGAAATTAGTCTCGTTATTACTTATCATGTATTAAAAGATTATAGTCTGTCAATTTCCAACTAATTGATTCGTACCCAGCTAAAATAGCAATGAGTGAGATTTAGATTGACTACTTTAGAACGTTTAAGTCATATATACGTGACTTATAATTCTTACTTTACTTTCTTCCAACTTCAATAGCTATCATGCATAGGCAGTGATTATATTGTCCACAAAATACATGGAATCGTGTGAGCAATGTACGAAATACGTATCCTAATAAGATAAACGTATCCAACACTCTTCACGATCTTCAAAGCATACATTTATACAGACAGTGCAAGGTGCGATAAACTTGAAACGATACACTATTTCAAGAAGTAACCTAAAATTTAATGAGTTACACAAAAAATACATATTTTGGATGAAGTCTCTAACATCCAAGAAAACGTTTCTCTTTCGAGACCTTGTCGACATTCACTTGTGGTTACAATTCCTAATAAAATTATCAGTTGTTCAAAGAGATATCAAATTCAAAGCCAATATTAATTTAAGAATCCAGATGAAGAGAAGCCATACGAAAAACGAAAGAGAAGCCAGAAAAAATGACAGAAAATGATAATGACATCGATCCGTCGACATCTCGTGAAAACTTTCATTGTAAAAATAATCTAAGCCGAAGAATGGATCAGAAAGTCTAATCATATAACTATAACTTTATATTATATTATATTATATTATATTATATTATATTATATTATATTATATTATATTATATTATATTATATTATATTATATTATATTATATTATATTATATTATATTATATTATATTATATTATATTATATTATATTATATTATATTATATTATATTATATTATATTATATTATATTATATTATGCAAATCGCAGGTTGTAGCAAGGGATAATATGCATCATGGATTGATTAAGAAAAATGCAATAAATTTACAACAAACTGTGCGAAACTAGCATCTAACTAGCCTGAGCGCTTTCGACTCTTAGTGAATCTTTTTAAAAATCCAGTACAAAAAATATACAAGATAAACAAATAAAACATAAAAACCGTTGTGCATGCACGACTTTACATGACTGTCTGTACAGAAAGTAGACCTTTCAATGTATCATCTTTTAGCTTGTTTATTTCATTGTTATATTATAAATTATAGGCTATTACGCAAATGTATAGTATTATGTAAAAGAAAGTATGTCGGCTACAAAAGATAATTTTACTTGTGCAAGGTTGTCTTTCCTTAGTCTACTTGGTTTAATCCGCTTGGGTCGAATGTTCTTAGACGGCGTAAACAGTACGATTCCTTTTCTTTCCTGGTTTTGGAACTCCAGTTGGGGTTGTGAGCAATTGCAATAAGTGTTATATCACTGATAGTTTGGCATAGGGAGGAGATGTGGTTTCCGACCGGGCTCCTGTACAGCTCAGAGGCGTAGCTGAGGGGAGGAAGGGAGGCAGAGGGGGATATATATATCCCCGGGCGTCAGACTACTGGGGGCTCCAGACTAGTAGGGGCGCCAAAATAGGATTTGAAATAGGTTGTATGTGGAATAATGGATTTGATGGGGGGGGGGGGGAGCGTAAAATTTAATCTTGTCCCTGGGCTCTAAACACTCAAGCTACGCTTCTGGTACAGCTTCTTTGTCATTCAATCAGATCTATGAAAGTCGATCTTACATTGTCGATTTTGCACGTTTTGTTTGGACCATATATATTTAGTTTTTCTCTAGTCAGTATGGTAGAAAATATCTTGGTCTCCATCGTATGTTGACAGGTTTTGCACTTTTTATCGCCACAGGGGTCAGATTGATTAGGGTGGTCTTGATTACTGAGTGGCGTCAGATTCGCTTTGGCTAGGATGTCTTTGAGGATTTTTGGTGTCATGTATGCTGCTAGAGATTTTAACGATTTGCCAGTGTTTCCCGATGATTTTATTTACTTTGAGGTTGTCTGGATGGTAGGTAGGGATAAATAGTATCCTATCATCCTTTTTTTCTTTAATATTTTAGTAGGTCATTGCGGTTTATTTGTTTAGCCCTTTCGGTTGCCTCTGCCATGTGTTGCTTGACCAGATAGTCTTTGGTATCAGTTTGAATTCCGATAGGACGATATCTGACACAACGAATGAGGAGTAATGATCTATTCACAGCAGGATATCTGACAAAAGATTTAGGCTGCTTCTCTGTTTATTTTGAAAGGGAAATTAGCTCCACTAACGAATCCACATACTTATCCAAGTATCTACGTATATACGTACGGTACCTGTCCACGTACAAAGTTTGAGGGTCGAAAGAGGCGAGACAATAGAGAGTCTGGAGAAGAAGACATTGAAAGCACCTAGACGAACAGCCACAGTGAGGTTGGAGGGAACGGGAAAGAAGCAGATTATGAAGTTGTACAAGTCAATGACTTTGACTGTTCACTCAATTCTATGGTTAACCAATTATGTCATTTAAAACGGATCGGCTATTTATGTAAGTATATTCGTGTTGAAATTCGGTTAATGATTTATTTAAAAACGAAACGTATTTTTCTCATGTAATGTATTAGCTATTTATATTACAGTTATTTATAAAATTGACTGAATTGTTGTATTTCATGTACGCTGGCTCGTGTTATTCTCTTCTATATATCTGCTAAGATATATTTTATTCCACCTATAAGTTTCACCGTTATATTAATTGTGACTTTATCCGGTCAACAGCACCGAGGGCAATCACCCGTCAGATAACGACAACCGAATAAAGGGGACACCTATAAGAAGGTACAATCTGCCAATCAATCCTACCAACACCATCAGCACATTCTCATTCCTAATCCAGTGTTTTAGATGACAGCTGATTGGGAGTAGATGCTGGTGTTTGTCCATCGGTTTCGAGTGGATGTCTGTATAGGGTTTGTTTTTGTACAGTATGGTTATTGTATCCAGGGAAACGTGGTTTGAGTTGGAGACATCAGCTGTGAACTTTATTGAAGGATGGAAGTTGTTTGCCTTTGATATGAAATGATCCAAACTTGTACTTGTTGCCTCTTCATTTCTATATCATCGATAAAGTGTACCCACTGATGTGTGTGTGTGTGTGTGTGTGTGTGTGTGTGTGTGTGTGTGTGTGTAATTGAACATTGCGACAAGGGATTGGGACACCCTAAAGACAATGAGAATTTAACATAGGTTGGGTGTGTATAGGGACAATATAAAAGATGACATTACAATACTAAACATTGGCAACAATGTCAACCAGGCGTTATATATATTATATGTGCCACTCCGCCTGGCGTTATATACAGTTATTTATCCCGCCAAGCGTTGTAGTTTTTCACGGCGATTCAATGAGAATGGAACGTCTGGTCATATAGGTCGTAGGCAACTTTGGAGACAAGGGGAATACAGGACCGCCTATAGGGACAATATGGAATGAAACTGCTGGGGTGATGTCACGGTAATTGACATGCAAAACAATGTTGCAAGGGGCTGACCACGATCAAGCAAAACAGTGACAGCGGAAGTTATGGATAACTCCTGGCGGGGCGGGATATATAACTTTATAGATATAGAATCTCCTACCAAACAATCCATAGTGATGAGATCAGCGTTCTGCGGACATATACAGTGCATTTATTAAAAGTTCAGACTACTGACGACGTGATATTTTGATACCTTAGATTCTCTGTTATACATGCAGTCTGAAATATATATTCCTCACATGAACAGAATTAGGTTAGGAATACGATGATTCTTTCAGCTTCTAGTAACTTCTCAGAAAGTGATACAAAACACAAACACTATTATATATTATCCATCTGACCTTCATGTACTTATGGAGATGACATAATCTTAATTTCGATAACAACCAAATCAATATATATTTTAAAATCTAAAACATCAGCCATATTTGGGGTATTAATAGGCGAAATTTTGTTGTAATGGTTTCCATTGCAACCATTCAGCAATCAGGTAGAAAATTTTTTTCGCATCTCGAGAAAATGTATTGGTAAAATTAAAACAAAGAATTGAAGGAAATATTTTCATTACATAATCTACAAATTAATTTTGGTCTCAATGAAAGGCAAGTGAGATACATAATTTTGACATCTTCAAACAACCACATTATTTAATGTTCTCAAATTTTCAGGAAAAGTTTCATCTGATGTGTTAAATGCTTATTATTACCACCATATAAACTACTTATCTTTCACAATTTTTTTTTTTTTTTTTTGGGGGGGGGGGGCCCCGAGTGGCCGAATGGTCTAAAGCGCTCTCCGTTACGGATCACTGTCATCTCACCTCTGTCTGCGTGGGTTTGAGTCTCAGATTCGGCTAATGTGGGTGTGTGAGAAAAGCTTGCCAGTAGCTTCTCGTGGGTCGGTGGTTATTTCTGGGGTTTTCTCGGGTTCTTCCTTCACTATTAACAGTGGCCGCCATGTATAGTCAGAAAGCCAAAAATTAAATTAAAATTTTGTCCTGATATTATGGTCCCAATTTAGACAGTATGAGGTAGTCTAAAAGCCCAAGATTAGCAGGCCCCGCAGAACAAGACTGCAATTACATTTTATCTAACTTTAGGCATATAGACCCCCAACTCAACTATAAGGGCTGAGGCGTATGGGGCTGTAGATTATATTAACTCAAAACAGCACCGAGTTCATCCAATTTAGAGGGGGAAAGTTTGGATAAAGGGACATCACCGCTGGACCAAAACCGGAAAAACATCAGGAGAGAAACATCTTCAAACAGCCCAGGACAAAGGAAAATGATGGCTGGTCCGAGGGAACAATCATATGCTGGGACACCATGAGAACAAGATGGCAGCCTGACATTAGGAGCTACTCAAACAAACGAGAGAAAGCAACACAGAAAAGAATCCGATTGCTTTCATTGCCTGGTTAACAGGGTCCACATTTGGTGCGAGAGCCCTTTTTGAACAATCTATTTCACGAAACCTGACTTGATAAATTTTTTTTGCACACCGTTCGAAATTGACAGGCTATTTTCACCAAACAGTGACTATACTTATTTGTGTCGCATAGACATCTTGATGTTCAATATTGTTGGGGACTTGATACATGTACACTTTGTACTAGAGGTGTTGGAAAGTTAGGATAGTTATAAAAAAATGTACGACTTCATTGATTTGATTTAGTTGCATAGGCGGCTCGCATATTATTGGTGTTTTCCTGTCCATTAGTAATAACTGGACCGGATTTGAATTAAGCACGGAATCACGATGTTGCGGGCTGTACGACATCCATGGACGTAATGGTACCTCTCTTTTATTGCCACAACTCGGATAGCTCCAAATGGCGGAGATGTGAAATTAAATTCCAGTACCTCCACTTGTGCCATTGCACACCATTAACACACCATATTGGCTGTTAGGGCTTTGTGTGTGTTGGGTCTATTCCCACTCAACCAGGATCCTCCATTCAGGTGGATAGTTACTTAATAGCATCCCCAACCTGACGACCAAATTAAATAGAACTGAGGGAAGCGGCACCATTCCTCACCCACATAAGAAATTAAATATCCAGCTTTGCTGGAAACTTTAAACGGTTCTACATCCCCCTAGTGGGTGATACAGCACTATAATTCAAATTCATCATTATCATGTATAGCCCATCGTATGCTTAAAAAATGCGATTAACCATACAACAACAACATTTTTTGTGATAGGGGGTGGGAGTCGGGTGGTGGACGCACCAGATATATAGCTGAATAGATGCCCCCCTCCACCTACTTTGCCTCCCAAAATATAAAAGTGTTTTATGTGTGTTTGTTTCCTCCGTAGGTGTGTATATCTGTACTTTTTATAAAAAGAATTTCGCACAAAAGTTTATTGGTGAGAATTTTGTGGGGTATTTATGCCCTAGTGTTATCTAAAAGGTAATTCTTGTAATCTATTTTTGATTACTAGTCAGGGCCATCTACCTTTGTTTTTTAATAGTGATCTCTGCCAAGGGTCTTCTATCTCGTATATGTGTTATTTATATGCCATATAAGGTATGGGTGCTATGTATGTGTGTGCAAGGAAGGCATTTTCGCTTAAAATATATCGCCAGTGGCCCTGCCATAATATTATATAAGGCGTCATTACATGGTCCAGCTTGATTTTATTTATTTGCCAATTTTGAATTTGGCTGAGATATGGTGTGTTGTATAAAAGTTAAAATAAAATGCTACGTGTTTTAAGTGCGTGATCATGTGTGTCCTTTCTCATATATTATTAGTGTTGACATGTAAGGTGGGCTCATCTTGAATAAGGAGCCGCATTTGCTTTATTAAAATATGATTCTCTTATGCCTTTCCCTATTTTAATTTTTTTCGCCAAGATAAATGTTTCAGATGGGTTTATTTAAAAAGAAGAAGAACAAATTAGAAAAAAGAGTTAGACGAAACTGAAAGGGTAGTTTTCTATTATAGAAGGTTAGATTGAGAATATTAGTTACATTCTTATTCCCGTGTTTATGTGTTTTCTGTCCAAGTTTTTCGTGTGCGTTTTTCTGGGACTTTTTCTCAGACCTGTTCACTTTGCGTAGCGTCTTGTGACATAGCCCCGGGATGTATTTATTGCACAAACAAGAAAGGGGTAGGAATGTTTATTAATGATTCCTGTTGGTCGGGAAATTTCGAGACACCGGAGAGGTTTGCTTAACCCTGTATCTGCTGTTTTGTTTCTCTCCATTAGGTGAGAGATGAGGTAAAAGATCCAGCGGTACACTCCCCTATGTAGGAGATAAACCGGATCTCCACACCCATCCCCACGTGCCCCATTAGAGATTAACAATACAAGATACAGGAAAATTTCATAGAGTATTAGTATGTTTATTTCGAAAGTTTAGTTTTTTTTTTATCTGTATAACCTGTCCAAAAAGGCCATTATGATTTTTATAATATAATCTTTAATTTTCATAAGTAGGTTCGTATCTAAGTCTACATCCAAGTAGAATATAGTGTTCCTTCAGTAATTATTTCCCCTACTTATTTCCATAATCAGTCTTAATCTTGTCATTTTTCATTTTATCGCACTGGGAGATGACATGGTTTTATGTAAAGTTCGCATTTATGCATAGCGAGCAATGGGCATACTTATTATCATGTGCCTTCTTATGGCCACTTCTCCCATTAACCAAACATTGTGTAAATAATTAAAAATCAAACGTATTTTTAATGATTTAATTTGGGACCTGTGCCCCCATGTTATCCTCCAGTTTACCCCCTCCCTAGTTTTCTTGCTCAACTTCATCTCTTTTCCAATTATGTCCCACCCTTTGGTTGTTCCCATAACTCTATTTTATCTCTATATTTTGCCAGTATGTATTTAATGGTTTTGATCTTTCTAGGTACTTCTAGTGTTTTAGTTAGCAGGATGTTCTTATATATGTCCGGTTTGTTTCTAATTATAAAACCGAACCAATATGTATGTATATACATATATACATATCAAGAGTCTCTTCAAGGTGTTTTTGGCTCTGAAATTAAAGTCTTAATTCTATTAATTTGAATATTTTGGAAGTAATGGGCTAGGCAGTGCTAGTCCTCCCTTTGTTATTGTTTTATTTGAAGTTTCTTTTACTGCATAATGCGTTTTAAAACTCCAAATATAATCTAAAATCTCCTTGTCAAGTTTGTTTGTGTTCTCCTTATCTACTGATTTTAGTACATAATTAATGGGTGTTAGTGCCCAGATGTTGACATTATCTTTGATTTTTCTTCTTCCAATCATGCTTTTATTGTTTTTCTATTTCATTATCCTTTCCAAAATAAATCCCTAGAGCTTTGACCCTATTTTTCACTAGGTGTGGTGGGAGTCTAGGTTGATTCCCTTGCCAGTTTCCTATCTTTAATAGTTCTGTTTTGTCATGATTAATTTGGGATCAGGAGGCTTTTCCAAAACTTTCAAAATCTTTCTCCAGATGCTTAAAGGATCCCGTATCTTTTTTATAAAGTTTGTACAATCATCGGCATGTTGTATCCTTTTAATGTATTGCCTTAAGTTGAGGATTTTTATCCCCTCTATGTTCTGGTTCTTTCTGATCTTATGACTTAAGATTTCAATTGATATTACATATAATAGCATATATAGTGGACACCCTTGCCTCACAGATATCTGTATCAAATTAGTTCGTGCACGTACCATTTACATGTATTCTTGAAGATATTTTGTTACACAGGATTTCGGTTCAGCTGCGGAAATTATTTCCAAAGCCAAATTTGTCTAATACTTTCTGTAGATAGCTGTGTTATAATCTATACAATGCTTTTTCATGGTCGAAAGATACCATAGAACATTTATGACCTGTTTCATTTATAGTCAGTTAATGTTCTTATTTTTAACATATTGCTCAGAATGGTTCTCCCCTTTCGCCCACAAGTTTGATTTACGTTTATACTGCTCCAATTTCTTTTTTTTAAAAACCCTATTAACTAAAATTTTGCTCAGTATCTTTTAATCAATATTGAGTAGGGAGATGAGTCTCCAGATGTTTAGTTCTTACATATCTCACTACCCTTTGATATATTAATGAGATTATTCCCTCCCGCATTGATCTCGGCATAGTTTCGTTTTTTAATAAAATGTTATTGTATAATAACTCAAGGATCTATGCTCTCACTTTTTGGACTTTGTTTTACCATCTGAACTTTTTATAGAATTCATCGGTGAGTCCATCTCTGTCTGGCGATTACTTTTTTTTGGCTAACTGTTTAACAGTTTTTTTAATTTTATCTTTAGAGATGAAATGGTCACATATGTTCCTATGTTCTACCGATATTATCTAGCACTGTACATCTTATAAAAATATATGTATGGTATTCTCTTCTATTCTTTGAGATGTATATAATTCTTTGTAAAATTCTTAAATACACTCCATGATTTCTTGTTTCTCTATTTGTTCCTTATCTTTGTCCCTTAGTTTGTCCAAAGTCTTGTTTTCCTCCTTTCCTAATCTCCTCCCTATTGTATAGGACTTCAGGTTTTGAAAAAATTAACAGTTCAGTAAATGTTCCCGCTTTTTATCTGTCTTCCTTTTAATTCCACTTCCTTTATTTGGCTTAAACGTTATATATATATATATATATATATATATATATATATATATATATATATATATATATATATATATATATATATATATATATATATATATATATATATATAATTTATTTAACTCTCACGCTCTGGTAGTTATTCTCTTAATTCTCTTATTGCTTTGAGTGATCATAGATGAGGGTTGTGTGTAATTACCCCCTTATATATAACGAGATATCAAGATTATTTTCCTCAGAAAATCAAGTTTAATTTACTGCCGCGCCTATAGGGCTAACAAGACAAATTTAGAATTTCATCTCAGGGTAATAAATATGGTATTTTTGAAAAGGTCAAAGCATCAGAAAAAATAA
Source organism: Unio pictorum (assembly GCA_030141615.1). Classification (NCBI taxonomy): domain Eukaryota; kingdom Metazoa; phylum Mollusca; class Bivalvia; order Unionida; family Unionidae; genus Unio; species Unio pictorum. The sequence goes on along the minus strand of JARLTB010000106.1, from coordinate 1,969,705 downwards.
CATATTAGCAGATAGCGTATAATATTCATAGCAAGAGTAAACAACTTATTTTATTGCCTGCATTAAACAAGAATTCTCCAGAAAGTGAGCGTTGTTTGTACAGTATATATTGAAAACAGATCCAATAATGGGATGTTTATTGGGTAAATTAATAAGAATATTATTAGAGAATATTACCAAACTGTTCATGAGGCATAACTTAGAAGTGCATGTACTATATAAAAGGAAATTTTAGGGAAATGTTCCTCGGCCAATCCAGATTTTGCAGCTTTTATTACTCAATATTTACAATTATGAGCGTATGTCCAATCCAAAAGTCATGTTATGTGTAAAGCTTGATTTTGGTTTTGTTTCATTCATTTAAAAGTTAATAACAAAAGGGACTGGTAAAGTCTGCCTTTTTACTTTTCAAAAGAAGTATGTAAGGACAATGTAGCAAGACAATCCATGTATTTATACCTGTTAAATGCCTACCTGTATGAAAATTTGTTAAGACTAATCTAAAAAATATTGTTTTTATGACTGTACGTTTACATAAAATATTTTTTTTTCTCTAATATATCATGTGAAAAGCCTAATACAATACTGCGTATACTTTTTATTGACTTATTTTGCATTTGCATTTTTGCATAAATGGCTTGTGCTTCCAGTTTTTGTTATAACCATATTAACGTATTTTAAACAGTGTAAAATAACGGTAAAATCGCAGAAAATGAAGATGCTTATGCACGGGCTATGGATGCTACAACAGCCTGAGCTATGAATAACCTTAAAAGCTTCAAAAATTCTTTCTATTTATTACATGGTTTGGGGGACTTATTCTTCAAACAGAAAACAATCACATCTCATCTGTGAAAGCTGTGGTTGCTACTTCTACCATTTGTTTAAGGGAGACAACTGACACATTTTGATTAAAATTGATTCGGAGGGTATGCTATAATACAACCCTATTCCCACTAAACTAAGTACCATATTATTCTTGGCACATTCTATATTTAGATACATAATCAAAACCTCCCCCACGTGCAATTCTCCATGATCCACACGTTTTGTGGATTTTTCATAAATTTTATCTGAGCCGTATCCAATTCTTGCCAATAACGCATAGTTTAAAAGAAAATCCAAATGGGTTATTTTGCGGAGTTTATGACGTAACATGTTCCCGATATTCATTATATTATCCATTCAAAGCTAAAAGCACGAGAGCCCTGTAAAGAAAGGTACCCTCTCTGAACAAAAATAGTAAGATGGTGACACTCGGCCTGACTGAAGCGCCATCTAGTTACGTTGTTATCGCTACCTCCTACTTTGTGACTAGAGAAATGAGGTTTGGTCAGAAGCAATTAGACGATGTCAATATAATTGGAAGTTTTGTTCACTTCACCTTTGATCCTGCCACCGATATCAGGATCCGAAGTCGGAGGAGCAGCATAGCTACAAAGGTTTCTGGATTCAATCTTAGGAGAAGATGTAATTGGCATACTGATAGATGGACGGACAGATATGTGGATGTTTCCACGGTATCCTTGACTATTTCTTCTCTTTAAAAAAAGGATAATGATAATAAGCTACCTTTCCAAAATAAAAATAAAATTTTATTTACATCTTTCTGATTGTATTTCTGGTCATTGAACTGTACCCACTGAAAGCAGACGAAATTAAATAGTGTTACATTGTTCCAAACTTGTACTGCATTTCATTTAATTTTGTAGATTGGGTAGCTCAGTTTACCGTCTTTTGTTCACAGTAACGACAGTTTTTGAATTTGTCATCAGCTGTTTCCATAATAGTACAATCTATTCCATAATTAGTTCATGAGGTCGTCAATCCATGCAGTAAAATGTCTGCCTAAATAATGTCACTGGGTGAAAACGTATAGTTGTTTTTTTTTCTACGTATTAATTACTGTATCATTACCTAGCCATTTTATTCCAAACATTAGGCCATTATTCAGTTTCATCCAGATATAGAAACCACTCTGCACGCTTTCATTCAGATCCCGATTTTCAATATCCCCAAACCAATAATCGCACAGATTTTGTCTTAAGCATGATAGATAGTAATACATGTAAACGTGTGGGTGGGGAAATACAATTTTCTTTAATATCTTTAATGTCAAGATATGTTTCTCAATTATCTTTAAATCACTTGAGAAATGCCTTGTTACTAATTAACCGAAATGATTCCTATGATGTTGATTCTTCATTAGCTGAGATGCGATTGTGATAAATATAACCAATAATAATAATAATAATAATAATAATAATAATAATAATAATAATAATAATAATGACTTTATTTAAAGAGGATAACACAATTAGCTTAGAACTAATCTACATTGAGGCCCTCATACAAAGAAATTTTTTTAAATTTCAGCAGCATCTCAGAAGCTACTGGATATATTGGGTTTGGAAGATTGAAGAGTCGGCATTTCCAACTGGAATACTATTCCAGAGCAAAGTTCCAGAGTATTGGAAACGTTTTTAAAATAATTTCTTATTTGGTTTGGGAAATTTATACTGTTTGGTAGACATGGATCGCAGGTGGGGTGTATTACCTGGTAACCTGTACTGGAATAGGGACTGTATATAATCAGGAGCACTATAGGATATCCGGGACATTAATTTGGCTTTTCTTAAACAGATTCGGTCTTTAATAGGTAATATTTTTAACTTACCAGCTAAATTTTCATTGCTTTCTTTCTGGTTTGATTTTAACCCAAATGCTATTTTTTGAAGATGTTCAAACTTTGCTATGTTGTTATCATTCCAATTACCCCATACCGTAATACAGTAGTCTAAATAGGGTTGTATGTAACTGTTATAAAATAGTTTTCTGTGCCTTTCAGGGAGAAAATGTTTTGTCCTACTGAGAAGCCATAAACTTGAATTGACCTTTTTACTGATATGTTTGATATGATCAGTCCATGATCGGTTATTATCTACCAGAACAACAAGTAGTCTGTCATGACAGACCATTTGCAAATTTTTATCCTTCCATGTCAAACATAGTTCATTGCTATCAAGATTTTTCCTTTTTCTTCCTTGTTGAATTAATTAATATTTTAGTTTTACCAGTATTTACTACCATGCCATTACATGTGCACCAGTTTTCCAGTTTGTTTAATTCATTCTGTAAAGAAATTTTGAGTTCATGCTTTATGTTTTGGATGTCTGACAATGTTGTGTATGCATAGAGATCTTTAGATGATATCGAGTCTCTTAGTAAAATTGGTAGGTCATAAATAAATAAACTAAATAGTAACGGACCTAGAATTAAACCTTGTTTTAGGTTCAGATAGAACGTTATTTATATAAACATGTTGTGTTCTCTCACTTCAGTATGAATTAAACCATCTAACTGTTTTTTCATCGCATTGGTAGATTTTCAGTTTCTTCAAAAGGATTTCATGATCCACCATGTCAAACGCTTTCCTGAAAGCAACAAATACAGATCCTATTATTTTACCTTGGTCAAGTGCTTGAAGTCGTTTTTCAGTTAGGGAGATCAAGGCAGTCTCACATGAATGTTTCTATCTAAAGCCTGATTGATTAGGGTGTAACAGCAAGTGTTTGGTTAAATATGAAATGAACAAGTCATGGACATGTTTTCAATCAATTTTGACAAGTTTGGTAGTAATGAGATTGGTCGGTCGTTATCAGCATCCTTCTTAGATCCAGATTTGTGAATAGGAGTTACTTTTGCGGTTTTCCATATTTTGGGGACAGATGAGGTTGCAATACTTAAATTGATTCTGAATGTTCTGTTATCTAAATTAGCAGAGGCAGAAGATTTAATGAGTCGTGGACCAATCTGATTAAGTCCTGTAGCTTTCTTTATATCAAGTTTACTGAGACATTTTTTAAGAAAGTTTCTTGATACTGTTGGGATAGAGAAGCATACTTCCCTAGATACTTTGCTGCTGCAGAACATTTTCAGTTTATTAAAGTTGTTTTCTATCACTGGTTCTTTTAACTTTGTGGTAATATTGGGAAAAAAATCATTGAAAACATTTGCAATGTCAGTTTCATCAGTGACTATGGTGTCATTTACCAATAGTGAGTGAAATTTACTTGTCTGATTGTTGTGTGTTCCTCCAGTGAGTTTATTGAAGACGTTCCAACTGGAGTTTGTGTTGCTCTTTTTGTTTTCAAGCAATGATTGATAATACAACTTTTTAGCTTTTTTAATCATACTTGTTATTTTATTTCTCCATACCTTATATTTTGCATGGTTTCCCATAGCTTTGAATTGGTCTCGTGTTTTCAAAGCATCTAGTATTTCAGTAGTAAACCAATCAGGTTGGATTTCATTCTTTATTCGATGTACGTTCAGTGGTGCATGCTTTGAGACTACATCCATAAATAAGTCAGTCCACACACTCAGAGCTTCATCTATGTCATTCAAAACTTGGACCATATTCCATGGAACTTTATATAGGTCATCAAGAAACTGTTCTTCACTAAAATGTTTGAACGATCTCTAAGTGATTGTTTTGTGTGTGGTTTTCTTATTTCTCTTGCATTTAACTTTTATTGTCAAAAATGTAGGAGAGTGGTCACTAACACCAACATTTGGTACATTAACACAAGCCACATTGTCTGGTAGGTTGATATAAATGTGATCAATTAGAGCAGCAGAGAGGGTGAATCGGACAAGCCTTTACGGGCGTCTTTTTGGTAATCCAAGGCTTCCTCCTAAATGCTTAATAGAAGCGTCCATTTGGTAAAATCAGAATTAAAAAAAAACGACGCCACAGTCGTTGTCACCACCCTCTCTGCTGCTATGAAGCTAACCGAATTAGTTATAGATACGGTCTAATCCGACGCGATATCGTGTCCGAGGATCTGATAAATTTATAGTTATAAATCCGTGCGGAGTAGCCTGAGCACCACTAAAGAAATTTCTAAATTTATTAAAATCCATATCACCGTCACACCAGTATCGATAAATATTTTGTAGTGTGTATTTTCCAGTTCCGTTAAATACACATGCTAGATTGCAATTTTCTCTGATTATACTTGGAATCTGTGCGTATTTTTGAGTTACATATATCACGTCAGTGTTTTTGTGACGTCCTCGAGAAAATATTTTGGCAGTTTTTTTTGTCGTTCCAACATCACATCGTCGTACACAACAAGATTGTTAATTCTTCCATCCAGGTCTTCCACGGATGGCGCTTCGTCAATATCTGTGATAAACTCAACAATATTTTCACCGGCAATTTCTGAAACGGTTTCGTTGTAATCTTTTAATAATTGATAGCAGTGTTGATCGCCTACGCTAGGAGCGATTAAATATAATTTATCTCAGGTGAGATACTTCATTATCATAGTTAACAGCAACTGGGTTTTACCACTTCCGGAAGGTCCGATGATAATCATTCTGATTGAGTTTGGTAACATCGGATGATGTTTTACTAGTTGTTGTTTTTTCTACGCGGAGAAATCGATCACTTCCATTTGTTGATATAACATAAATATAATTATAGATCTATATTGTGTGAAATGTAAGAAGCGTACACCAACTATTGACTCAACGACTGTTACCACAAAAAATAACAGAGAAGCGGTCACCGGCAAGTGTGAAATATGCGGTACAAAAAAATATCGATTTGTGAAAAATCTTCTGAAGGAGAATTCAAAACATTTTTTAAAAAAAGGGAGGAGATATTACAACCAAGTTAGCTAAACTCCCAGGGTTACCATGGAGGAAGTATCCAGGTGAAAAACACCTTCCAGGGTATAGTTATTGTGGACCGGGAACGCGATTAGATATAAGACTTGATAGTCATGATAATCCTAATCCGGGAGAAAATCCGATAAACCTCATCGATGAAGCATGTCGGATACATGATATAGCTTACCGGAGCGGTGATTTACAACAGCGTCATCTCGCAGATGTGAAATTAATTCATGCGTTGAATGCCATTCCTGATAAATCATTCAAAGAAAAATTAGCTTCATCGTTGATAAAATCCACCATGAAAGGTAAATTAATATTTGGTGCGGGTAATTAATAACAACATGGAATCTATTTACTATTCTCCGAGAGGATACTGGAGAGGTAAGGCAGCAATCAGTAAACTCGCTAGCGCTGCAAAAGTAAAAAAGCTACAGCGGTGGATTGGTTATCCAAACAGGCGATATGGCAAATTTATCTACCGCGGCCTAAACAAATTAACTACTCGCATTTTGATGTTACAGTTCCTAATGAAGTTCATCAAGCTAATATATTATTTCTGCCGCATGATAAAGGTTACAAATACGCGTTAACCGTAGTTGATATTGCGAGTCGATACAAAGAAGCAGAACCGTTAAAAACAAAATCATCAACTGAAGTGGCTTCTGCATTTGAAAGGATTTATCGAAGGGGTCCTCTGCACTGGCCAAATCTATTACAAGTTGATCAAGGCAAGGAATTTCAGGGTGTAGTGTTATCAACAATGAAACATCATAATGTCACCATACGACGAGGACATACTGCACTACATCGCGATCAGGCAATTGTTGAACGATTTAATCGGACACTTGCTGAGCGGTTATTTGGAAATCAATGCGCGAAAGAATTCATCCAGGATAAACGATCCCGTGAATGGGTTAAGAGATTACAAGGTGTAGTTACCACGCTGAATAATAAGATTACTAGAACAATCAACATGAAACCTAACAACGCTATTAAAAAGAAGTATATACCCGTACAACCACAAAAAGATTTCAAAGAACAAATTTTTGGTGATGTCACTGTAAGGTACTTATACGAACCAGGAGAGCTTGAAGGTGGTAAAAAAAAGAGCTACTGATTCTATTTGGAGTGTCACCGTATATAAAATATCTAGTATAACACGATCTACGGGTAGACCAGCAATCTATAAACTAGATTCAACTGCTCCTCAGCGAGGATTTACTCGACAACAACTACAGGTAATTCCCGAGGATACTCAATTACCACCGCGTGGTCTTAACTAGCACCTCTTCGTCTGTTGCACTCAAGACAAGTCAGCATAACGTTATCTCTGATATGACCTATGTTGCTATTCTTTCTGTCTACGGTAAATTGGCCAGGATCTTTATCCGACCAACTCCAACGCATTATACAATTGCAACTCGCGCAGTGATTATTTTGTTGTTGCTTCAGCGTAATTATTAATTCAGCATCAATGTCAAATTCTCTATTATTTTTTTTATCCTGTTGTTTATAACCAGAGAGTTTTTTTTATTATATCCTTGACGTTGTCAGCGATTGCAGTGTCATTATCGTCACTGGCTTCGTCAACAACAACTCTCTTCGAAGTTGATTTATTCTCCTCACTCTGGACACTGCAAGATAATTTAAATTTGACCACTCAATGCGATTATCTACTATCCAAACAATTGTGTCTGTGATAGTTAATCCCTGTGAAGAGTGTATTGTCGCTGCGTAACCTAACGTCCATGGGGATTTATCAGCACGCAATGCATCTTCGACGACGCTGATATCAACCAGCACAATATCATTTAATACTAAATTCTGCTTTTCACGTTGTCCAGGAATGTCAACGAAAATATTTTGCTTTCGTGTACCTGAAGGTCTATAACAGAGTGGTACTGAAAGTGTTGCAAATTTACATTTATGTGATTCAAATAATTTCATCTGAAGTTTATCTCTGACTATTTTTCTACTTGCTACTATCAAATCGTTTGGTCTCCACACCTCCCAAAAATCATTCATGGAAGTTTCTGAAATTATTTTACGAGCTATTTCACATTGGATTCTATCCGGTTGTAATCTGATTAGTTGTTTAAACTCACGTAATTGTTCATCAAGTGATCTATGGTCGGTATTAATCTCTTCGTAATAGTCTACGTGTGATTTTAACCAATCATGTGGGGATAAACCAACAAATGGTGGTGATTGACCATGATCGCCGCACATAATAATTTTTGTTGTTTTCGTTGATAACCATTCAAGGAATATTTGTAATATTTTCAACGATACCGTGCATATTTCATCCCATATAATGACATCAGGGATAAATTTCTCACTCATTCGTTTAGGAGTCCATTCGTCACCTTTCCATCGAAAGAAGCTGTGATAAGTACAAGCATTTACCCCACGCTGTATCATCTCTCTTGCAAGTCTATGAGTTGGTGTTAGCACAATCATATTTGATTTGGAAACATCGTTTCTATGAAATAACTCAATCACACGAGTTGTCTTTCCTGACCCACCACAGCCGTTCAAATAAACGGTTTTATATCTACATACAGGATCAGATATCGGTGGTGCATTAGAAAATTCTGATAATTGGTTGCTTTTCAAGTATTTATCGTCCATCGTAACATCAGCAGATTTACAATATTCATGTAGCGTCTCCTTTTTAAATCTCCAACATCCCCACGCTTCCTCCGGGGGTGTGAATTCAGCCACTGCTGATTTGTATTTATTGCGTATATACATCGAATCAGTAGCTACTGTAACCGCGGTATTAGAAAATCTATTTATCATCGAAAATAGATTAATAGCAGAATAACTAAGCATAGATGATCTTAAATGTGTATACTGGGAACTGTATCCATCACAGTAGGTAGCAATTGTACCTAACTTAGTCCCATTGGATAGAAAAGCATCTTTACGAGTTACAAGTTTTCCATGTTTCGTTAAATCTGCTATGATAAAATCACATTCAACTCTATCTATGATCAAAAAAAGCACAATTGGCATCCAGTGTTTTTCAGACATATGTCTACCAATCCAAACATAACTACACGGATGTCATCCTGTAGCTAATTCAAATGATACCACACGAGCGAATCCAGTTAAGTCAAAATCAGGCAATGGACCATTAACCGAAACACGAGTCATTTCATGTGTGGGGTGTACAAATCGTTTAAAGTACTTAGCACATTCTCCATATCCTAGAAAACTCCCTGGATAACACGCAGATATATCAATTGAAATCATACCATCGCGGTGGTATTTTGTATTCCACAGTCCTCCATGGCCGAATTTAAGACAGCTTGATTTAACATCCAATAAAAAAATCACTTCGTGTTGGACGCCATGAGTTCTTTTCTCGTGCAAAATGAGCTACCACTGATGAAATCGTAAAACTATCCGTGAGTAGTTTTTCATGGAAATTATTCGAGTTTTCACATGAGTATTTTACAGCGGTATTTTTCATCCTTGAGTGTAACTTTTCAGTGCGATATAATTCTCCATTCGGTCTTACTAACTGATCAAATCTCAATTCTGAATCTTCAGCGCTGCGAAGTAGCCACACTGACACAGGATCATCTTTACACAACGCATGAATAGCATCGAATAACTTCTCTTCGTGGAAAATATCCTTACAAAACTCCTCAGGGATATATCTTACGGTCCTATCTCGTTGAAATACATTTACTGCAGGTGTCCACACGTGTTCGTTATGATCAATAATTTCAATTGGAGCTCCTTTTGATTTATATTTTGATTCGTGTAATACTTCTCCGGTTATCGTCGCTACCGATATTGGAAATCTTAATGACGTTTCTAATTTGGTTATATCCTGAATTGTTGCCCCATGCTTCTTGACTGTCAATCCCCATTCGGTTATTTTTTTACGTCGTTGTCCAATTAGTTTATTTCCCCGGGATGCATTCGTGAAGTGTTCCATTACTCTTTCTGCTACACAATTGAGTGGTAAAGCCACTGACGCCGTTTTCATAGGTGCTAGTTTTTCAATAATTGGCTTATCATTTAGCGGATATATTCCATAAACAACTGCTGTTACAGGATAAGATCTCTCGTAGTATGGTTTGTCAATTCCAGTCAGAATTCCTGGTCTGGAATCTCGACTAACAATGACAATTTTTTTTATCCTTGAGAATTGGTTTAAATTTATCTCTGATAATCCAATCTCCATCATCTGCGATAATGAATTTCATTCTAAAAAAAGTACCTTTTTTCCCAAGATGTGAGATTATCTTTGCTGCTCTTTTGTCGTTCATGGTAGCATCCATTGTGGGTACATTGACATCATCATGTATAATTCGAAATGTCGACCACGTATGAGATGCTCCATCGCGCTTAAATTCATTAAAACAGTCGCTGATTTTACTCAACACGGTTCTATCACGCATTTTACCCTTTGGTATATCAGAGACTCTATCGAGATTAAATCTAGCATTTTTCCAAGGCGTAATTTTCGACAATCTCTCGAATTCCTTCATATTATAATTAAAACAAGTATTTAAATAGAGAGTTTTTTATATAATGAATCATTGCAAATGGCTCATGATTGGATCAGTAACCCCGTGTAACAAATCATGCAGAAATGAGTTCTGTGGGTATCATATGCAAAGTTTTCGTCGGGGAAGCAATGGTCCTCTACCCTGCATACAATGTGTGGTAGGGGTTTGAGGAATATCACAGTTATGTCTCGGTTGTGCTGGTAAACGATACAGAGAGTTGAAGCGCTATTACGAGAAGAGAATCAAAGATGGAAAATCCATAGGATTTTCAATCAATGAATCTGACAGCGTCAACGACAAGATCATAAGAACTCCCCACGATTACGTTCAGAGATTTTCAAATAATATATCTCAACCAAATAATGATTTAGACAAATAAAATATTATGTATATAAATGAACCAAGAATTTCAACCGCATCCAGTGATCATTGATTATGAAGCGTCTCGTGATGGTATTATCAGACATCGCAAACTAAAGAAGCCAGTTGGGTGTGACAATAGTAATGGATTTTTGAGAAGAGATATCTTAATCATCGTTTCGTGTATGAAGTATATAACGGATTGATCAAGGATGGTTTTGCTATTGATCATATTGACTCTAATCCTAAGAACAATTCTTTATCGAATCTACAAGCTATCTCTCAGAGTGAAAACACCAAACGAGGTGGGACTGGGAAACACTCGAAAAATGCTAGACCTGTAAAGTCATTTAATATAGCAACTAACGAAAAAATAGTATTTCAATCTTTGAATAGCGCCAGTAGGTATTTCGATATTTATTCGTATTCTATTCAATGCGTTGCAGAGAATATAACCTAGACGGCTTTTTCAAAGCGTTTTAAAAATAGAATTCAGTTTACTTATATATAACTATGTAATTTTACATTCCTTAAGGAGAATAACTCGTTTAGGTATGTTACGGCCTAACACAGCTACGAATCTTGAAACACTGTCATCTAATTTCTGATTGGCTGGTTTCGCTATCATGAATCTCAGCGGATGCCTTTATGTAAGAAAACGAATCATACAACAGAGACTCTTAAAGGGTTTCATTCTGTTGAATTAGATTTTTTATATCCCTAACTTTACAATTAATCATTTTTTTAATCTCATACTCTCAACCTAAATCTTTTCTTACACGCTTAACAATAGTACATAACGGGACAAACAAATTAACATCTTCACAATAAACAAGAGAATTACGTATAGAAGATTGAATACGCTTTATCAATGAATATTTTTTTGAAAGTGTATATTTATTGTTCATTGTTGCAAACTCAATATCCTGATATTCTGACATAATTTGATCAGGGTTCAAATCATCTGACAATTGAATCCCAGTATTTTTTAGTTTTAATACTTCATAAATAATCTGGTCAATACTTTCATGATTCATTTTTGAAAAATATATTTTTTATATATAATTATATTTTCAATTGAAAACTAGCGTTTTTTTAAAAACAAAAATGAGTCAAATTTCATAGTATAATACATAAGGATATAAATACACTTACCTAAGACAGGAACTCCATTTGGACTCCTATGATCGAATGCGTATATACGACAACGTTCAGTCTTTTATACTCACAGGTAGGTGGATTTCTAGTGATTCATCACATACCACAGTCGCCCACACAACCTCCCACACAGCCAATGATTCATTGGTTTTCAATGATTCATCACATACCACAGTTAATGATTCATTGGGTTTCAATGACATCACATGCCACAGTCGCCCACACAGTCACATACCACAGTTAATGATTCATTGGAAACATCGGTAAGTTCATCGATGAAACTTCGATATAGTCCGATATCCATTATATGTCCTTGAAATAACTGTTGACAGATTTCAGTCGCTTCGTTAATTATCTTTGGGGAATTATTTCCAGCTCGTTTTCCTCCAATAAGAACTTCTAACCGTGATATATCATCGAGGACACTTCTTGAACAGGGTATATTACCACCGTGATACCCCTCGCCGGTAAATTCTCCTTCTTCAGGTTCTTCTCGTTGAGAATCCAAAGGATTTTTCAGAGGATCCTCCATAACAGTGTCTTGTTGTTTTCGTGGTCGTCCTCGTTTTTGTGGAGTTGATTTTGTGCGTTTTCGTTCTTCTGCTCGTTCTTGTTTTAATCGTTCTCGTTCCTCTTTTTCTCGTTGTTTTTGTTCGGTTTTTAGTCGTTGTTGTTCAGTTACTAATAAACCTCTTTTTTCCTGATTTTCGAGATATTCTCGTTCAACAGCAGTCAAATATGCCTGATATATGAGATCATCATTATCAATTTGTGGTAGTTGATTTTTAATTTTGTAAACTGCTTTAGCCAAATCACCTACGTTTTTTATATAACCTTTTTGTCCAGGTTTTAAATAATTTTCTTTAGTGTAATATCCTAGCGCAGCAAACTTTACTAAATCAGTTATATCATCTTTATCAATCTTCGCTAAAGTTTCCTCAGTAAATTTATCTCGTAGCTCTTGAACTCTATTATCTGGTTTTTTAGGTTTTACCTCAGGTGCAACCGTAGGTTTAGATTCCTTTATCGCGGTTACAACTTCACCAGTTGCTGTAGTTATCGGTTTAAATAATTGTTCAGTATCGGCGGTAAAATCTAATTTTGCTTGTTGACGCGCTTGCAAATTATCTCTGAAAGAATCAATCACCGGAAGATATTTCTTAATTGCGGCCAACCGTTCTCTAGTTAATCTAGTTATTTGTGCTTCTCCGATGTTTGTCATTTATATAAAAATATATCGCTAATTCATCATTTTATTTATAGCTAATTCGGTTAGCTTCATAGCAGCAGAGAGGGTGGTGACAACGACTGTGGCGTCGTTTTTTTTAAAATTCTGATTTTACCAAATGGACGCTTCTATTAAGCATTTAGGAGGAAGCCTTGGATTACCAAAAAGACGCCCGTAAAGGCTTGTCCGATTCACCCTCTCTGCTGCTATAAGAGTGCTTGATCTTTCTGTTACCCTTGTGGGCTCATTTACCAGCAGGACTAGGCCTAATGATTCAATAGATCCCATCCAGTTGTCCCTTATTTGAGTATTGAGAAGGTCCTTATTTATATCACCAAGTATATATGTTTCTTTCTCCTGTGCACGAACATTTTCCATTTGTTTCATTAAAGCATCAGTCCAGATTGCTTTGGAGGAATGTGGCCTACAAATGAAACCAATTATGAATGATGTTGCATTATTTTGAGAATTATCCATCCAGATATTCTCAATTTCATGTGACTCCAAGCAAAGGCGCCTTTCTGCATTTACATCTTGTCTAATGTGTACAACAAGACCTCCTCATGCTGTCTATCTGTCCCTGCATAATAGTTTATTGTAGCCTTGAAAGTGAAATAGATTAACTTTTGTGGTTAGCATTTAATTTAGTTTCAGAAAGCCCTAAAATATGTATATTATTTTCCTTAGAAAACAACATGAACTTAATCTGGTCTATTTTTCCAACTATACCTTGTAAATTTAGGTGACCTATGTTAAAACCTTTTGAATTTAGTTTTAAATCGATTGTATGTATGTCATCATGCAGTGGGGCACTCAATGATATTGTCTCCGTACTACTTTTCTCATTCTGACATCCTATTTCTGTATTTAAATGGTCATATATATTAGTATTTTCAAAGTCACATGCAGACCTTGAAAATCTGTTAGCTTTTGCATTTGCAATAGTGTCCACCGAATAGTTTGAGACAAGAGTGTCATTAGGTACAATTAGATTTGTTGTTGTAAATGAAGAATTGTCATTCTCCTCTTTGCCAGCTTCCTAGTATGTATAATACATTGATGTACAGAGACTTTGTGTCCATATTTATGGCATCTGAAGCACTAAATCTGTTTGCCATGACGCCATACTTGTCTCATTGCCCACTTTTTCCACAGTAGAGACAGTACTCTTCATTATAGTGTCTAAAAATGGGGGCAAATATGTTAATACTTCTCAGTAGTTGAGAGGTTCCTTTACTGCTTACATGAATTCTGTCTCTGTCGTAGAGTCTTAGGTTGACATCCTGGTTCTGAAGAAAGAAAGATGTGTATTGTGGAAAGTACTGTGTGTTGAAGTCTTCATATAGATCAATGAATAGATCATTGATTACTTTCACCCTGGTGTCCACACGAGGAGGTAGTCCTGATATCATTATTTTACATGTATTTGGACTGCAGTACATAGCAGCATAGAGTAAACTTTCAGAATCTGTTCTGATTTGATTTTGTGACTGGCATCATTTCCACCTACTAAAAAAATAATTTGGTTTTATTTGGTTAGGTCGGAATTTATTATTTTGTCCGTGATGTTGTCGATTGTTGCATCTCTTAGAGTCTGTACATCTATTTTAAAAGCCTATATGGAATTATAGTTTTCAGTATTGAGGAGCCAATTATTAGAGTCCATTCTTTCCTGGCTTTTGATTTCATCAGTTGGACTCTGGGGGTTTGTATATCAGACACTTCTCTTAGAGGAAGGGGTGCTAAAATTGGTGTTGCAGTTGTGTGAACTAATTGAGCTGATGTTGATGTTGACACATTTGTTTGAGCACTTGGAAATGCAGTTGTTGGTGCAGGTAACAGACTTGTCTGAGATGAGGGCCATGGTTACAGGTGTGACACGTGACTGGGAGGGGGGTACTGTTGTTTGCAATGCAGGTTTACTTTGGGTATCAGTTTTTGTGAGCATTTTACATTTTCTCTTGGCTGGTATTGGGATTGTCTGTGTCTGAGCATCTGAGATTGTTGCTATTTGGGAGTCTGTCTGAATTTCTATTTTACATGAGTTTACTTGCTCATCAATCCTTCCCTGTGCTGACTTAATGGTCGACTATTATTGAAAGGTAATATAATTAGACTCACTCAGTTATTCCCTATTACAGTTGTCGATTGCAAATGGCATCGAAATATAATTGATTGAATGTACTGAATAATGAACAGACTCTGCATTCATTCTCTTTCTCACATTAACTACTATGATTAGCCTTACATGTCATTTTATATTCCATTCATGGAGTCGTTAATGCTGTCCAAGAAGATAACTATTTTGATTTTAGCTGAGCTGATAAGTTTTAAGACTTGGGATCTTTTGTAATATAATTATTCTTCGAATGATTTAGTTGCTAATATTGATCTAGTCCAACTGAAAATTTAAATTGATATTGAAAATTATATCATCAGTGCTTGTCGTTAAACGTATTTGACATTCAAGAAACCGTATGAGCTAATCGGGAAGATTTATTTAACTTTTTTTTTCGGAATACGATTTACAGTCCAAAATTGCTGAACATCTCCACCGACGAATGCGGTTAATACCATTTGATTAGTGTACATTGTTGACATTCCAGAAAACCACTTATCATATCATGTGTTGAGAAGTAAAATTTGAAATAGAACACAGATACACACACGCACACACACAAAGAGAAATCAATCCTCCAAAGGATACTTGGAGGCATGCACTGGAAGCTATAAGCATCTGTCCTAGTTCAATTAAATCAGCATGTATCTTCTTGGTCATGATGAAGTTCTGATAAGTGTATCTTTGGATAGTTGAATTTGTTTAGAGGCACTCAGAGGGTAGCTCTCATGCGGAGGCCAACCATATTTATTATTTAACACACCGTTCGATCTCCAAGCTCAACAAGCTTCAGGGTGGAAGTTTAGTGTTATGGAATTACTCAGAGGCAATCACCATACCAGAACACCACAGCAGATGTAGTAGACTGAGAGAAATATATTTATTTATACAGCAGTTTCCTTTTCCAACTTGCTTGAAATGTCCTGCGGGTATTAAAGGCATCAATTACATATGAATTTAATAAAAAGCAATTTGGTTACAAAAACGTGGAATGGTAATGGTTTGACGAAGAAGGAGTGTAAATTTATATTGGCAAAAATATTAAACTCATTTTAAAGTTTCTAATTTTTCACAATTAGTATACTTTAAAATCTACATTATTTATGGTGTATTACATGAAGAGAATACTTTTGGAAGGTGTTACCAAGTGCAAATCCATCTGTACGCATACAGTAAAATGTTTATTGTTTCTGCTTTTTTCACGTATTTATTTCCATATTTATGAAGTTAAAACACTTGATCTTTCTTCATGTGGTAATTTAAACGCTTGTGACCTAAACAATGACTTATTGCGTAATGCGAGTATCGTGTTAAATGTAGATTTCAAAGTATACTAATTGTGAAAAATTAGAAACTTTAAAATGAGTTTAATATTTTTGCCAATATAAATTTACACTCCTTCTTCGTCAATTTCAGAAGTATTCACGTTGGAGAAATTTAATGGACATACAAGACAAACCATTACTTTAAGTTCAGATTATTCAAATATTCTTATTTATGGTGTATGTTTCTATTGTAAGTTTTGTATTTTAAACAAGGTATCGCTAATATATAAAGTCAAAATCTTAGTTTCGTCTGAATGATCAATTAGATCCATTCCGAAGATGTGGGCACCTGAATGCATATCCCAGCTGACAACATAACCAGTGCCTATTCACACTGTAAAATAAAAGTTTTAGAAACTTATTCCTGGATGGAGAAAAACAAAATAACGTCTGAACTTGAGAAATTAAATATTGCAGCGCAATGTCACGTTGCCCTGCCCGAGATTACATCAGTCAGGGGAAAAAAGAAATAGAAGCCATGTATATATGTCAGACACCGCGGCTATAGTTTGTCTTCTTCGTAAATGTACGAGAGCTTAGCCTTGTTGGGTGTGAAAAGTCGAACGTGGGCGTTGAAAGATTTTTTTCAAGAAAAAGGTGCGAAGATGAATAGAACACGATAGAATCGATATCCAATTGGAATTGAGAGAGTGTGTGGTAACCATTTATTTCAATCCGAGCTTAATTTAGCATTTTCGAGCTCGAAACTTAGTATTTGCCCAAACATCGTGCTGAAAAGCTATAAAGTAATACTCCGGAGAAGCCACTCGTAATTACATGGGGAAAGGTAGGAAGTCTACAACAGACAATAATTTGTAAAGGTGCGTAAGTTATTTGCTGGATTGTTGCAAAATATTACGCCATTGTACATGTAGTTATGCGCAGTGTGTAGACTTCATTACTAGAATCGTTAGTACATATAATTAACATTGTAGTGTTAAAAAAGTTACATGCGTATTTGGGAAATAAGCTATAATTAGGTAAAGAATTAATGTATATTGCTAGCTCGTGGTCAGAATTAATTTCAATTCACTATTTGGTTACTTCGTTCTAAACTAGTGCATTCATTCATTTGATATTCAAATTTTGCAACTGTTGGATTGAATTGTAACATTGGAAAATGGTTGCAGTCTGTAAAATTAGTTAATATGGATGTAAGGATATATCAGAGTGTCACAGAATCGCATATATTCTTTGATTCTTTAAATACATCTACTCGGATTTCGTTATTTGTGTGCAAGGATACTCAATGGTGATTTATGTATATTGTGTTGTATTTTGAAAAGGTGAGTTCGGTCCATCCTATTCCGCAGGTGCGATGTGCTTTTGATGGGAAGAACCGATATCCATGTATGAATACCTCACCTTAGTTAAAGCTCTTTATATTACGGATAGTCGTGTGAGTAATCTAGTATACTTCAGCTGTAGAGATATATACTTTTATTAAATACCTGTATATAAGATATAACTATTGTACTACCACGTCTATGTCTGTATGTTTGGTATGTAGCTTTGGTTTATGCAGTATAATGCACACACACACACACACACACACACACACACACATATATATAATATATATATATATATATATATATATATATATATATATATATATATATATATATATATATATATATATTTATATATTCTTGTTTGCGACTTAGCAAGGGTTTATATTAGGAATATAAAGTTACATTTTTATAAAATGTTTAGTGTAGTAGGATTCATATCGAGCATTGCTAGGTTTACTTCTGAACTTGTTGTTTTGTAATTATTGCTCTGTATAACGTTATTACGGTTTATGCCAGTGTCATGTATTCTATGCGGTATATGATAATTTGTCAGCTGTCCTTAGCTGTGTAGAGCCGTCCAGGGTATCTGGAGCTTCCAGAGGTTTCTAGGGTGTCCAGAGTGACTCTACCGTTCACAGTTATCGGAGTGATCATGGTCGAGTTGGTACAAGCTGTAAAGCCAACCAAATAAATTAAACGTGGCAGCTGAACTGTAGCAGACGTGGAGCTGAAATAAAGTGTGCTGATGACGGAGTGTATATCCTTACACACAATCTTGTAGCCGTGGGTTAATTTTGGGGTACATAAAACCCATTGTATCTTTCGGGACTGTAAAGTAAAGTTGGATATCTGTCTATTTTTGGTTAGCATAATTTCACTATCTGTGTGAATTCATTATACTACATAAGTATAATTCTACACTGTTTACTAGTTGAGTAAACTATATGCATTTTTATTGTGAAACCACTGTGAATAATTCACCATTTGTCTTGTATTTTGTAAAAACAATTATTTGTATTTTTCATTATTACAGTTGTGTTCTTATGTTAACAATCCAATAATTCGATTTTATATACATGCGTGTATTCATAATTAATTGCTCATACAAGTCATTCATAATTGTCCATTATATTTATATCATTGTCAAAAGTGTTCTGTTGTGAATTCGGAAATCCCACTCGGTTATTTTCTTACAATGGTGTCAAAAGTGGGATCCTTTCGGATTTAATGGAACACTAATATTGTCTCAGTATATTTGTATATAATGTGTGTGTTTCAGACACCTTTGACAAGACAGTGAGGATGGGCAGACACATATCATTACATTATTCTGTATACATTTTATGTTTTTCTTGCCTTTCGAGAAAGGAAAGCACGGTTTGCTGAAATAGTAATCGTGCATTTTGTATAGTACTGCACTTTACGTTGGTCACACCTTTAGAAATGTCATCAATGAAAGAACTTGTAGAACTAGGGGAACCAGTTTGGTTACGAGTGGGAAACGCTTAGAAAGTTTGTTCGTGAAGAACAGTCATGAGAAAGCGACACCAAGAGAGAGTTGATAGAATTAGCGATGTAGGCCGAAAGGAAATCATAGAGGTAGAAAAGGGAACTAAGAAGGAGTAAATAAATTAGATAAGGGAAAGATATAATTAGAAAAAACAAGCAAAAAGAGAGAAACTAGAGATAGAAAAGGAAGCCGGAGAAATGAAAATCGATTTTAAAAATAAGACAGAAAAACAGACCGAAAAAGAAAGGATAGAATGGAAAAGAGAAGCAGAGAAAGAAAAAAAGATAGAAATACAATCAGAAACGGAAAAGGTAGATCTACTAAGAGAATTAGAGGATATGAAGTTAGAAATGGAAAAACAGATGAGGTTAGAAGCTTTGCAGACAGAAGATATAAATAGAGAGAAGGAATATCAAAAACATTCGGAGCTATTGCAAGGTAAAAAAAAAAGAGGGGGAACATGATTTTAAAATGAAAGGTCCAAAGGTGTCACCATTTGAAGACGACAAAGATAATATGGATAGTTATCTAAACAGGTTTGAAAGGTATACCACTGTTAAAGAAAATGGGAAAAGGAAGATTGGTCGCTTCATCTTAGTGTATTATTAAAGGCTAAAGCATTAGACGTTTATTCAAGTTTATCCACAACCGATTCGCTGAATTTACTCGCTTTGAAAGACGCACTTCTGAAGAAATACGAGCTAACCGAGCAAGGGTTTCGCAAGAAGGCTAAGTATAGCAAACCAGAGAGAGAGAGAGAGAGAGAGAGAGAGAGAGAGAGAGAGAGAGAGAGAGAGAGAGAGAGAGAGAGAGAGAGATATGTACCCAGTTCGTCAGTAGGGCGTGCAATTATTTGCAGCGATGGGTAGAATGTGGTAAAGTCCATTATACATTTGAGGGTCTTGTCGATTTCTTGCTTCGGGACCAGCTATTGGCAATTTGAGGCAAGGAGTTATATTTGTTCTTGATGGAAAATACCTTCACGAACATATATGACATGGGATTGCAAGCGGATGTTGTTCGCTGAAGCTTGGGGTTGTTCTCAGAACGTCAACTCGCGAGACAACAAAGGTGGGAATCCGGTCATGGGTCAAAAACCCAGGGAACATGAGAAACCCGGTAGGGACAAACAGGGTATACAAAAGGACAAGCAATGTTTCACTTGCAAGGAGTGGGTCATATCTCTCCCAATTGTCCTAAGCAAAAGGGACCAATCAAAATAGTCTCTGTGGCCATTGAAGGCAGACGGTCTGTAGCTCCTAAACAAGATGTTTCCCAGCAGGCTAAGCGGGATGCAGTCCATCCAATTGATCGGCACGTGTATTGTCCCCGAGGCACGGGTACCGACAGCAAATCACACTCTCACCGGATAAGATGTGACTGTTTTCTAAGACAAAGGGTGCACTACAATTGTTGTGAAACGGAGCCTAGCGATGACCAATTGCTTGGGTTTTAATCATCAGGTATCCTACTTGACCAAACAATCGACCACGTTCCTGTCGCATTGATAGTTATCGAAACACCTGTCTTGACCGGAACCGTGGAAGCCTTGTGCATTGCCTACCAGATCTATGAACTTGCGATTGGCAATATACAGTTATCTAGACTCCCAACCCTGTTTGTTTTTAGATTCCCAATTAAAAACACCGGAAGGACTAATATCTTCCGCGATAACTTTTAGAATGAGCAAGAATTTGTGACGCATCTCTGTGTTAAGTAGAACATCTCAGGATATCCAATACCTTAATGCGCGGTAGACAATCAACGAGGAAGTGGGGGAAATGTTAGACCTGCAAGTGATCGAATCTTCCAGTTCCCCGTACTCGTCCCTTGTTTTGTTCATCAGAAAGAAAGACGGGACGAACCGTTTTTGCATTGACTTTCGGCAATTGAACAAAATCACCTAGCTTCAGCATTCGTGTTCTTAAAGCTCGGTGAGCCGTTATTACTTCAGAAACTAAGAAAAGTTATCCATTTTATATACCGCTTGCAAGATTAATTGGCCGCTTCAAAAACTATCTACCGTGCAAAATACCTAGGCTTTGACTGTATAATTTCTTTCATTTTGACATTGACATAAGCGGCGGAAATTGTTCTAATGTAAATAATGCTTTATGTACTGTATTGCTACATTTCTTTATTGGAAAATATGAGCAAACAATAATAGATTTTAATGTAATGTGCATATACCATGGTACATAAGAACAATGATATTTTGTGTTAAAGATATACAATTTGGGTTATGAAAATTCTATTAATCATGGTCCTTACTACAACATAGATAATTTGAACTGCACATTAAAAATCGAACTATAACAAGCATAATTTTCTTGAAAATTAATCAAATTCAAATTACAACCTAAAATCTGAAATTTGTAAAAAAATTCCTTAAAATTTCATCGTAATAAGTGAGAAAGTATAGGACAGGACGATAGGATGAGTCTACAAAGATATAATATACTGCGATGTGATATGTGTCCAAGGATAATGATATGACGATATTATATATGTACTACAGGGCGATACAAAGATAAAGATTAGGCAATAAAAGGAACTATTCAAAGATACGTATAGAGTGATATATGTATTTTATAAAAGTATCAGTATAGGGTGATGTGACGTGTGTACAAGGATACTGATGGGGCGATGTGATCGGTCTACACGGATAAGGATAGGGCGAAATGATGTGTGTACTAAAATACTGAGAGGGCGTTATGATGTGTGTGCAAGATAAGGAAGGATAGGTCGATGGGTTGTGTGTACAAGGAGGATAAGGAGAAGTCGATGTCGTGTGTATACAAGGATACTAACATAACGTTATGGGTTATGTACAAGGATAATGTTACAGCGATATGATATGTGTACAAGATTACTGGAAGGGCGATATGACGAGTCTACAATGATAGTTTCATGTAATGTGTGTACCAGAATAAGAATAGGGCGATGTGATGTGTGTACAAAGATAGTTTTATGTGATGTGTGTACAAGAATAAGGATAGGGCGATATGATGTGTGTACAACACTAAGGATAGGGCGATGTGATGTGTGTACAAGGATAAAGATAGGGCGATATGTGTGTACAAGAATAAAGATAGGGCGATATGATGTGTGTACAACACTAAGGATAGGGCGATGTGATGTGTATACAAGGATAAAGATAGGGCGATATGTGTGTACAAGAATAAAGATAGGGCGATATGATGTGTGTACAACACTAAGGATAGGGCGATGTGATATGTATTCAATGATAAAGATAGGGCGATATGTGTGTACAAGAATAAAGATAGGGCGATATGATGTGTGTACAACACTAAGGATAGGGCGATGTGATGTGTATACAAGGATAAAGATAGGGCGATATGTGTGTACAAGAATAAGGATAGGACGATGTGATAGTATATAAATATAATGAGAGGGTATATCGCTTTATCTTCATCTTTGTATACATCTCTCCCTATCTTTATTGGATAGTTTTCTTATTGGTCATATTTACATTATCAGGATTGACAACTTTTTTTATCGACAAGGCATCAATTAACAAATAAATGTATTATCTATCTGAATGAAAATATATTAGTCCAGCTAAATCATTATTTTACAACAAACATTTTCAATATTTTCAACATGACTCTGTCTTTATCTGTTCAATAACACCAGTGGTACTATTCAATTATCGTTGTTTGCAGGATCAATTTATAATATACAGACTAGTTGAGCCTTGAAATTGTAATTTCCATGAACGACAACAAACTTCATGCCCTTCCAGTTGATATTTGTCTGTCAGGTGGATGAATAGCTTGAGATAAGGGTTAGTGCACCACAGTTTTTTGTTGTTTTTTTATTATTAATTAAAGCCTTGATTTCATTACCTTTATGGATGTCGCACTCCTCGCAGAGTCGCTTAGTACACCACAATCGATTAGAAGCAACAAATTTCGATCTTTAATATCTAAGTGGATAATATAATTTGCCACTGATTTGCAAATGAAAGGCGGTAATTCAACACACACACACACATACATACATACATACATACATACATATATATATATATATATATATATATATATATATATATATATATAGAGAGAGAGAGAGAGAGAGAGAGAGAGAGAGAGAGAGAGAGAGAGAGCATATTTTTAGGATGATGCGACGATGTATTTGCCCTCTGTATGTCTTTTCTTACAACCGAGAAACTAAATAAACATTTTCCATTGTACATTCCGCTTCCAGTATTAATGGGTCAACTCGGCCCGAGTCAAAGTTGGTCTGGGTCAACTCGGTACTCGTGGTAAAGTTGACTGCTGTAATTTGTTGTAGATATCTATATTAGTGTTTAATATGTACATTATTACAATTATGACATTTATTATGTGTTAACTTTGTGAAAATTTATTATATGATAAATGATGAAGTTTATAGTTATCTTGATACAAACGTAAAAGTACCTTCCTTTGATGATTAATCGGAGCCGACAAGAGGGGGTGGGAGGCAACCGGTAATATATCCCTAGGTGCCGGACCCATAACGGGGCCCGAGAAGAACAACACTTTTAATTTTATATAAGAATATTTTTTAGAGTAGACGCTTCAAAAAATAAAGCAATTGTGATCACTTTTTTTGTAAAGATTATTACCTTGGATTCGAAATGACGGAAGGATGATAGTTCTGCTTGGGGATCGAAGGTCTGCACCAATTAAACTGACCGCTATACAGGTAATAGATAGCGGGCCGCAGTTGGCGTGGACGAAATAACTGGTCAACTGTCGTCACAAGAAGAGGTAAAACTGAATACCACAGTTATAAATTCAAAGGTGTATGAGAACACGATATTCACTTCCAGTTATCATTTTCGTGCCCCTTGTTGTCATTGTTTGCTCATCACCATTTCCCATTATAACCCAATGTGATATAGCCGTTAAAGGGTTGTCAAACACCCTTCATATATAGATACGTAATAGCTAAGAAACATAAAACCGAGAATGTTATTTAATTTAACCCCATACTCATCAAGCTTCTACCGTTCATTGTTCATTCTTAGCGATTGCAACTGAATGCTGCTACATGGAAAAACGTTTTTTTTTGTGACGAGCCAAAGCGTACAATTTTACAGTCAAGGTACATATAACTCTTCAGCATACCATAATTATACGTCTTAGTTTGTAACATTTAACAGTTCAAAGATCAATATTTCTTCGTTATTCTGTAACAGTAAAGTTGATTCACAAAAACAGAAACATTATACTCCCTCTATTTATTATTCATGAACACTAACACTATCTAATCAGTTTTAAAATGAGTTGACAATTTTATGTTGAAAATTATGGAGCACAATAATTACGGTAATTATAGAGCACTTTTTTGACTGGCACGTGGTTTAACTTGTGCATGTATAACAAGCCAACATATACATTTCATCCACATTTGAAAATAGACCGTATTGTCTATACTGTTCAACTTAGTGTTACAACCCCGCTGAAAGTATTCTTAACAAGTTTCACCTCTTCTCAAAATATTTTAAAGAGTGTATCTATATTTTTTAATTATACGAAATATCTAAAAAGCAGAACCAGACTAATTGTATACACATATACAGATTCTATTTTAACATATTAAGAGTGGGTGTAGATTGCATACGATATATATATATATATATATATATATATATATATATATATATATATATATATATATATATATATATATATATATATATATATATATATATATATATATGTGTGTGTGTGTGTGTGTGTGTGTGTGAGTGTGTGTGTGTGTGTGTTTATTTATTTCTTAAACTCACACGCTCTGGTACTTATTCTCTTATTGCTTTGAGTGATCATAGATGAGGGTCAAGCAGCAGTGATGTCGGAGTTGGATCAATTTCACAAGACTTTGGTGCACTCTTCGTCACGATTGTCTGTACTAAATCAATAGAGACAGGTTCAAATGCTCCAAATGGTTGTGGCTTAAATTCTGTATCATAACTGTATGGTGACGAGTCAATTGAAATTGTGTGGTCAAGCGAATCTCGAATGGTTTGTACTTTGTCACGGAAGAAATTTGCAAATAGGTCCGGAAGGTCTAACGGAGAGAATTCTGTTGGAAGTGGTGTACATTTGTTCCTTGACATTAGTTTGTTAGTTATCTTGAAGAACTCTTTGCAGCTGGAGCTCTCCGTGATCTTAGTACTGTAGTGGGGTAATTGGGCTAAATGGACTATGCGACGTTCTTCTTAGCGGCTTCGTAGATTTGTTTATGAATAGTAAGTCTGGTGGAAGCTGGTCCCTAACACTGGTATACCATGGAGAACACTTTTTGTATTGATACTCTGCATTTTGTGGCTGGAGCATGTTTTTCAAGCAATGAACGCAGGCAGTTATATATCGAGTTGTAGGATGCAAGTAAGTTGTTAGGTGTTATTAGATGTCATGCAGGAATTTGGTTCTATTTATCATACAGAAGTTTCTCTTAGTGGCAAATAAAGGTGGAGGGTTAGGGACATACGTCGAGATGGCATATACTGCGGAGGTGATCTGATGCAAGTTCGTGGGATACAAGGATGGATTGCAGAATATTATGAAGAAACCAGTCTAAAATGTGACAAAGTTTATTGGTGGGTTGGTTAACGGAGTGTGTAAGGTTGAAAACATGAATGGAATCTAGGAGTTTTGACGTTTATGGGTTTCCAGGATAGTCAAAGTGAACGTTGAAATCTCCAAGAATAATTAGGTTGCCACCTATCGAATTTCCATACTCAAGAAGATTCGGAAACTGCTCCAAAAAGAGAGATTCAGTCAGCTTGTTTCTTCTACTAGGATAAGTGCGTTAGAGACAGAAAAATGGACTTACCTTGGTTCCAGTGTGAGTGTTGTTTGTACTAGTTCAAACGATGTGGTAGAAATGGAAGGTTGTATTGTACTTAAAGCATTTTATCATGGAATTATTTGTGATGACAGCGATTCCACCTCCGCGAGAGTTGCGGGGGATCGGCTTGAATCAGTAATCGGTGGGTGTTAAATCAGCGCACATGGGCTCAACGCCTGATGTTTTTAGCCATGTTTCTGTCAGGAAGAAGACGTCGATATTCTGGTCGTTGATAAAATTAACTATTGCTGTGCGCTTTTCCGGTGATACTACTGATTGAGCGTTGAATAATGCAATACGCAATGGTATCCCTGGGACAGTTGACACAACGGTTGACGATTTAAGATGAATTTAAACCAGTTTATCAAAATTAACGGCCGAATTTTTAAATTGTTTATCTGTTAACTGGAATCCTTCTTCCTGTTCTACGCCGGCCAGCTTTAAAACGTTTCTTTTCTTGCTTCCGTTTATATTTAAGTAACGATGAATGTAGTCCAAGTTCGTTTAGTCTTGAGCACAATCTAGCATCAAGAGCCAAGGTATGGTCATTTAATGCAATTAGTCCATCATAGCGTAAGCGTGTTGACTGGCGATCACGTGATGGCGGTTTATTCAAAAACAAAGGACGTCTTAGCAGTGGAACAAAACAGCTGAGAAAAATTATAATTGTTCTCGTTTCCAAAACTATGAGATGAAGAAACACATACGAACTGAACAGCCAATGCATGATGAAGCAACAAGCACATATATCATGAAAGGTAGCACAAGAATGGAAGAGCCTTCGTCAAGTAGTTAAGCGATGGCGGCCATCTTTCCGGAAGTCATAAACAATAACGTTGACGTCACATTACATAGACAAAACAAGCCTTAGTAAGTCATAAACAATAACCCTGACGTCTCATTACATCGATAAAACAAGCCTTAGTAAGTCATAAAAATAGCAATGAAGTCTCATTACATAAACAAAACAAGCCTTAGTAAGTCATAAACAATAGCACTGAAGTCTCATTATATATAAAAACATGTAACACTGACAACATTCTAGCAGCATTCCATTAACGTAACTGGGCTATGTTTATAAAGTAATAACAACATTGTTAGTGGGATAAACAATACAGATTGTTTCTGCGTATATAAGATAAATACATTTTTATCTCTCAAAATAGAAAATTAAACTCGAACCAGGATTAATCAAATTTGCAAATCTTTAATCACTTGGATATGTGTCTATATATCCCCAAAAAAATGGGATTTTGCTAGGACGTAACGTGCCCAATAGTAGTGGATATTATGTAAGCCATCTACGGAGAATTACGTCCATTCCAGAACCGTTCTTGAAAAAAACTGCAAATTCTTCAAATCTCAACGGGAAAAAATCTAGTCAGAAAGAAATTAAGATAGTATACTTTATTTGTGGCCTCTTTACCAACGGCCATTTTTTTCCCTAATAATTTTGGACTCATTTTGCTTCCATTGTTTCTACTCATAATATTTGTTATTCTTAGTGAAGCTGCGCAAAGCTGTCTGATCTCAACTAAAACAGATGTGTTGCTGTCCCTTTCTTACAATATCGGCTTTGACGGATCCTTTGAACCTCAGGTCAGACTGATTTTATCATGGTAGTTTGCTAATAAGAGAAAGGGTTTCTCCTTTCGGAACTTTAAATGTGAAACTGATCGTTCTCCATTTCTTTCCTCCCGTTTACTTTTATCTCCATTTACGGTTCTAGCTTTGATTTCACAAAACTGTAATAATCAACACTGAGTATTAAAATCACTTTAGGACTGAATAGCATTGAAGCTATTTATGACGGCTGGACGCACTTAGGTCTATTACATTTTACATTTAGGTCTATTACATTTTACATTTAGGTCTATTACATTTTACATTTAGGTCTATTACATTTTACAGCCAATAGTTTTAGTTTTGAAAGCGTTTCTTACCATGATTTCTGACATGATTTTCCATACAAACATGTTTTATGTATAATAGGCCAAAACTTTATAAAATTGTTTAGTTGGACATAAATTGAGATTTCGTTGTGTTTTACGGCATCATATCTGCATAGTTTGCAAAACCAGTACACTCTGCCTTACACACATCCTCCTAATATTCAAATTTTAAGCCATTTTATTAAATTAGTATTTTTGTTCTAGGTTGAGTGATATCACTACTACATCCTTGACAGCTGCGCAGATTCAAGATCTTATCATGCAAAACTTAGCTGTTTTATTTTTGTGAACATTCAATACAGATGACTGAAGTTCTTCAAATACAAAATACAGAATTGATTCTTGTATCCATGTAATTTTGGAAAAGGTTGGTCAGAGGCGCTTCTCATTGTGTTTACACTGATTTTCCAGAATTTCCGATTTACTTACTGGAACCATCCATTTTGTTTTCCTTTGTGAATAAGATCAATGCTGGACACCTTCGACACATTGAAACCAATTTTTAAAAATTACATTCAAATTTATTAGAGATTGTTAACCCATTGTCTAACTGTTGTCTAACCGAGTGTTCACTCGTATTTGAAATGTAAACATTTTCTGCTTGAATGCTTGTTCTACCTGGTCCATCTGATAATCGATACTCAAATGGAAGCAAATCATCTTAAAAACAGGTTAAAGTAGATCTCCATGAGGTGTGTTTGCTCATTCGATTCTAAGATGGGATAGTAATACAATGGACATGAAACCATCTTCTACCTCAAAACTAGGTGTATTATTTATCTAAATTGCAGACAAATAAAGAGCGGCATGTGGAGTTCATAATCTACATCAACCTGTCCGCCAAAGAAAAACAACCGTCAAAAAGCGACCCCATTAAAAAAGCAAGAGAGGTACTTCAGCTAGAACGCGTACGTACTCATGAAAACCTACAATTTCTCTTTCTCCTAGTTTTCAGGTATTGATGATACCGGCTAACGCTGATTTATGTCAAGTGTTTCCCCATTTGATAACAAAACTGACATACCATCTCTAAATGGACTTAAGCTTATATTGCTGCCGTAACCAAAACGGTATCCTGGCAACACAGAATATAATTTGACCAAACAAGGACCTAGATCTATTGAGTCAGTTGATTACAGTCGTCTAATTCAATGCATGCCATATTTATATATGGCACGCGAAAAACACGGAACACGGAATTGTTTATAAGTTAAACCAATATGACGGACGATCCAAAGTAAATATTGGATAAAGAAGATAAACGATATTTTTCATTTCTCTCTACAATGATATGCGGCGGTTCTGGTATTAAATACGGGAACGTTTTAATTTCTTGCAGAATATATAAAGGAACATGTTCAAAATGTTGATAATAGGATGAAAAAGCACCTGGTGTGAATCACACTCACCCAGCTGCTCCGTTGATGAATATAGGCTCATATTAGTACCCCTTTCACCAAATAGGGATACTAATATCAGTTCTAGGGGGAACTGAGCCATACGGGAATTAGCATTAACATGTGGTGGCGATATAGAGCCATCTGGGAGATCCTATGTTGCACTGGTAGTATTATAAAAGGCAACGAAACATTACTTCAACCATCAGAATATATATATATATATATATATATATATATATATATATATATATATATATATATATATATATATATATATATATATATATATATATATATATATATATATACAGATAAGGGGTTTATATCGCACCAACGCTTTGTTTTTGAATGCTTTCGAGGTATAATTTCCTTGGGACTGGTGATCGATGATACTAGCCACGAAAAAACTCGATAACAGTTTAATCAATCGTGAGATCGTAACTCCACGTGAAATAACGACGATATGTACGGACATTGGAAGAAAGTTTAGGTACAGTAACAAAAACTTCTTTCGAACATGGGATACATTCTCAACGTGTTTATGATCGTGTTTATGATCGTTCCGTTGGAGGAATACATAAATAAATATTAACCAAGGCCAGATAGAACCTGTTCTCATTAACATATATATTTGGATCTGAAACATTTTTCGTACTGTTTTGCATATCGCGCATTCGACATCGGTGAGAATTATGTCATTATGTAATCCACCATCTTTAGCTCTTTTTATAAGATCATGCATTACAAAAAAAAATTAACTGTTTCCGCTCATATATGATCTAACCTTATTCACAATTTTCTTATAGGTGATATAAGCATAGTCATATATACTTTCTTTTGTTTTCAATTTTGATCCTAATTGGTTTTAGTGCAGACAATGCAACGCCTGATACGATGAACATGAAAGGTAAAGACAATACCAGGAGACGTCAACGCTATCGGTACTAATGCCATTACGGCTTGCACCCTACTATAGTATCAGTATGTATGTATGTATGTATGTATGTATGTATGTATGTATGTATGTATGTATGTATGTATGTATGTATGTATGTATGTATGTATGTATGTATGTATGTATGTATGTATGTATGTATGTATGTATGCATGCATGCATGCATGCATGTATGTATGTATGTATGTATGTATAACAGTTTAATCAATATATATATATATATATATATATATATATATATATATATATATATATATAGATATGTGTGTGTGTGTGTGTGTGTGATTAAAACAGAAACTGTCTTATGATAGTACTGATGATAGGATATAAGCTAATCTAGTTCATCGTCGTCTAATCGCGTCCTGATATATACAAACACGGTAGATGTTTCAAAGACGATATGATACAACGCATCTAAAACGTACTCGCTATCATCATAATTAATGTCCTGGATCTGTTTTAATTAATGGACCAGGGTAAGAAGGATCATGAAAAAAAAATTCACAATGTTTTTCACACTAGCTTGAAGATACCAATAAAGTTTTTTTTCTTCTGTTAATGGCCTCCGTAAACTACTAATATTTTTTAGGTTTGTCATCAAGTTACTGTTTAATTTTCGCTTTTTAGGTAGTTAGAGTTTACGAGGTAGTCAGTTACTTGTGGATGTACAATCTCGTTAATGAGTGACTCCACTTATCTTGTCACCACCACTGATTGTTACAAAAATAGAGCATAGCATAAAATTTATTTATTTCAGACTTAATTTTTTTGTTTCCCACATCATGCGTCGAACACGAGATTTTAAATGACTCGGATTGTTATTTAGCTGGCTAGTTTTTTCATCAGTATTTAGTTTATTAAGACTTTTCATAGAAACTTCATTACGCTAACAAAATTAGAAGTATGATATTAATTTTCATTTTTTTCTCTACCGGACGTAGTACATGATACATATAAATTAGAATAAGATTCTTTGTGCCACACGTTTCCACCATTACCAAAAACAAGATGGTTGGAAATACTAAATAAACGCCTTCACTCTAAATCCTGATATATTTCCTCTTTCTGCTGATAATATCGGAATAAAGCCTGATATTTTTTCTAAATTCTATCTTTATCTACATATTATTTGCTTGCTGCTCTGGCATCTATCTGTGATTGATAGGTTAATGCTATTTTCTTTTCACTAGTCATAGTAAGATTTCTTTGTAAAACGTCTCATGATTTCTTTACAGCATAACATTTTAACTGGTTATAACTAGTGGCTTCATCATCCCTCGATGGTATAACAGTAGTCTTTAATTCAATTACGTTTTGAACTTTCATATCTAAGGTGCTCTCCTAACGACGAAGTTCCACATGCAAACAAAGCTACTTCTAGGTGACTTCCGATAATAGCTTAACTTGCCGCTAATAGTTTAACTAGCCGCTAATAGCTTAACTTGCCGCTAATAGCTTAACTTGCCGCTAATAGCTTAACTTGCCGCTAATAGCTTAACTAGCCGCTAATAGCTTAACTTGCCGCTAATAGCTTAACTAGCCGCTAATAGCTTAACTTGCCGCTGTCTCTCTGTTTCGACAGGTAGCCTCCTAAATAACTTCAACACTAGCTTGAATAGCCACAACAGTAGCTCATACAGCTTTTTGAGGCTAGTAAAGCTTTTGCAACTGCTGGTTCTGGAACTGCAGTTGGACAAAAGTCTATGATAAGATCAAGGGGACTATAGCGGTGACTTGTTAACTTCTGTCACTAGAAGTAGAAGGCGTGTTTAATAAAATCGCATTAAAACTATTATCAGCGCATACAGAGGGAATATTGTCAGAGATGAGTTTGTTATCGCCGACTAAATCTGTGTAACAAAATAGCATGGCATTATTATCAAATATGATGGGGGCAAACAGAGTTTCCCGAAATGAAACTACCACGGGTTACGGACTGAAGCGATTATATTATATTTGTATATAACGCCAGTGTCTAAAATGTTTTCAAAGTTTAATCTGGACTTCTTGAAAATCTAAGAAGACACTCGGTTTGACGTATCTGCAAACAAATACCAATATGTTAAGTCGAATATCACCAACCTTGATGCGTCTAATCAAAGAAAGATAGAAACTCGAGCTAACAAGGTTAACTGGTGCAAGACAAAGCGTTTCGAGGCAACATCCAAAACTCAGCGGTATCACCAAAAGAATGCTGGAGTCTAGTTCCACAATAGTTCAGGGGTGCAACGGTTTGAAACAATTAAAAAACTAGAGTAACATTTCACGTAAAGACTTGTAACTTCTGTCATTTTCTTTTATATGTCTCTTTAAATGGGAAAATATGATTTTAAGCTAAAATTATTTTAAAAGAAAGTTAACTGTGTGTGCTTGCGTG
Organism: Unio pictorum; assembly: GCA_030141615.1. Classification (NCBI taxonomy): domain Eukaryota; kingdom Metazoa; phylum Mollusca; class Bivalvia; order Unionida; family Unionidae; genus Unio; species Unio pictorum. The sequence goes on along the minus strand of JARLTB010000106.1, from coordinate 1,936,945 downwards.
CTTATGTCTGTAAAGCAAAGTTAGACAGAGACAGAGCGAGAGAGAGAGAGAGAGAGAGAGAGAGAGAGAGAGAGAGAGAGAGAGAGAGAGAAGAAAAAATGGGATGTTATGATAGAGAGATAATATCTAATTCCTACTGTTAGAAATATGAATGCACTTACGGCGTTTATGGCAAATTTTCCGTATGTAATTTCAAGAACACCAATCCCATTAAAAATCACATCGATACGAAAACATCCACTTTTTCAAAAAAGTGTCTGCCCTGATTGAACAAAATAAATAACCACCTGTCACAAGTAAGTATAATGACTTTTGTGGGGAAAAATGTCGGTTCGTGCTTTTATCAGTCTACTATAGCTACGTTAGACGTCTAATTGTAATGTTGTATCAAAATTGATGACTGCAACTTTTGACATAACAGCACGCTTGCAGAATTCTAACATGCGTAAGATAATGGGCACAAAGATATATAATTTTCTTGAATACTTAGGAATCTTATTCACGAAACCTCTTTCACACATGCCAACTCACTGCAAAATAATTTACAGCGCATACATTCTCGCATTTTCCTGGTCGATATAACTATCTTATTTCATTTTCTTTCCAAATTAGAGTCAGCTTATTCTAAACAGACAGACTGCTAGTGATAGTGTATGTCGTAATACGGAATTTCATTTTGAGAGCATACAGGTTACATTTTCGAACTTTAATAAACTAACATGTCACAAACATGAGACGGGTGAGTTGATGGTTGTTTAGAGTCAACTTTATTTAAGTCAAAAGCTTAGCAATGCTTTCGATACACATCATTCCCTTCAAAAATTAGACTGGCCTGCACATGTTTGCAAATAATGATAAAATAGAAATGTGGTTATGTAAATATCATAGTTGTCTATTTTATTTGTGCCTAGATGGCAAAATGATACTGCCATTGCTCTATGAAGTTGTCAAACTTTTCAGTATGTTTAATCTTATGTACAGGAAACATGAATGGACAAGCGCTAATCGTTCCTCGTCATTTTAACTTAATAATTAATGTTGATGTTCTGAAAGTATGATGCTGCCAAGATGCTTATGCATTTTGACTTTCCCTCCATGTTTCCAAAACGATCACACATACACCTCACACATCAATCACACGTTGACAGAGAGACCGACATCTACTGTATATCTTTCATTCTATCCTGTCTGCATAGGATGCTGATCAAATTCATTGAACGTGGGGATATATGCTTTGGAAACGAATTTTAATGTAATATAATAATCTAATATGGATAAATAGGACTAAAACCGTTTTAAGGACAGAAGTTATTGGAATGTATAAACCACTAATCGTTGTCAACCAGACCAACTTATTTGGAAATCTAATGGGGGATATCGTACCAATAATCTGTTTTTGGCACTTGATTCTATAATGTAAATTTATCCACATTATGATCAATTATAATAACATGTAACTTAAATGTGTGGCATTCTTTCAATAACCAAACTCTGAGCTTTGCTATTTTACTTCTCAAGTGTTTGTATATTATGGCACAATATTAGCAAGCTTATCGATCCGTTTATTTAAATTTATCAATTGCTTAATTTTGTTATTTGTTATTGGACAATATTGGAATGCGCAAAGAAACCTTTGGCATTGTCCGTGATAACAAATAGCTTGAAATACAGAAGCAATTCTAAGATCATATATAAATATACTAAATCATGATCTTATTTAAATCTATGCAGAAGTTACTTTCCCATTGTAAATTCATTAGAATAGAACAAGACGTTTTACCGTCTTGCTTGAAATATGGCTTGAAACCGCTGGCCATGTTCTATTTCCTTTTATGCATTTAGACAGTTACAGTGAATGCACGGAGAGATACTATAGTATAACATATTATAAATATTAAAGAGTCAACTTAAGACCCAATGTGGCCTAATCTTAACACTTTGTTCTTAATAACCTGATATCCAAAAACGGCAAACTTGTCTACTATTAGGAAATGCAAACACAGGGCAAGCACGGCATAAATAAATGATATATAGCCTTGGTATAAACTGGATGAAGTTCATGAACTTATTTTCGAATTCGTTCCTTTATTTCTAATTAGCGTAATAGTTAATTAATTTTTTCTATTAGCAAAAGATCCAAGTCATGCATAGTAATTTTACGAATGAAAATTGCTGTTAGTCAAATATATGCCATTTTTAGTACAATTCACCTATTCCAATTAATACCTTTCAACATTGGAATTAAAATAATGTATATAAAATAATAATAGTCTTTATTTTCCCGCTTCATAGTTAGGCTGTGGATCTGGAAGAGAACTACGTGCAGGAAGTCTTTGGAGTATTAACGGTAATGCATGATACGGTACGTCACACAATGATACAGCAATAACAATAAGACAAACTTACACCGGAAACAGTATCCATTAAGACTGAATTGATGTACACATATTCATTGCTTCCCCTTCTGGTAACAGAGAAAAAGATCAACAGATCCACAAAATATATTGGCAAATGTAAATAATATCAAATGAAAAAATTTCATCGTATGAAAGTTATGAAGAACATACAAAATCAAATAATAACTTGCTTTTCATTTATATTAACCTAATTGAGATTATAGATTGTTGATTATGAAATGCTGAACGTATTCGACAGTGACATTAGTGTTATTTTCCTGTAGTCTATTTAAGTACTTGGCACAGTACTGTTCAGCAAGGTCGAGTAAGGGTATCATTCATCCCTTTGACCAATGAAACATGCCTGGTACACGCATCTCGAATATTTACTACAGTACAGTATTCCTAACCCTAGTCTAATTCAACCAACAATATCATACTCGTCTCAATTCCATCATTAGGTTTCTCCATATTTGAAATGGTTTGATGTACAAACAGTTATAAGTTACATATAATTCAAGTTTATATATGTAGTGCAACATAACCAGTTAATAGACAAGGTGTCTCAACGCAAGTACTTTCATATGATTAGTTATTTCCACATAACCGGAATCACATATAATCGTCTTATTCTTGTACAGTATATCTATTCAATGTTACTATACTAAGTAAGTAATAAGCAAAAGCCAGCAGGTTTAGCTAAATTTAACTAGCAAATTATTTCTCTAGAATACAAAGTGTTAGAAAGAACTTATTGTGTTGTGTATTAAACCCCCAAAACTCCTAAATATTTTATTCAGAATAAAGAGTATAGAAGGTTTAGAAAAAAAAATCGATTATTAAATGTGCTGCCTCTAGCAGATATGTATATTTTTTCCAAACATTTCTGCTCTAATTATTTGTTCGTGTTGGAACATTTGAAACAGGTACTTATTTTCACTTAATCTTAATTGATGATATCGTTCACTCTTTTTTTGCAGCTGTATATACGAATGTTTATTGTCATGATTATGTTTTTGAATTACAATGATTGATTTAAAAAAGACAAATAAGTACGATTGCATTCCATCACTTCAAACTTCCAAATGCTGAACAGGTACAAATAAACCGATTTAATGATGAACAAGTCCATCTCTATCAAAATACTCCTTTAAAATATTTGTTGGACAAAGTTGTTTCTGTTTTGTCTTCGCAGGAGTAGTAATTTCATTGCTTTGCAGGTACGCCAGGGCCATGCTGTTGTTGACTGAGTAGCATGAAAAGTATTTTTCTCTATTTAATACTCCTTTGACAATTTAAAATAAAGATCTTGAACTATTTATTAAACAGCAGAAAAAGACCCCAGTAAATGACACCTTCTTCCCGATCTGCAATATGAACAAATCATAGTCTTCTAAGTTTGCTTAAATCTTTCCAAAGCCCGTTGACATTCAGAGTGATAGACATAAGATTCAAAGTCATGTATGTTTCTTTCATGCATAACTGGCTAAAGCATCCAGTTATACAATATTACCCTCGATCAGACTAGACAGATGTGGGAAGGCTAAAACGTGTATAGCAAACTTTATCAAAGGTTATACTATGAATTTAATTTTAGTATTCCTCAAAGAATTTACTTCTTAAAATCCCCTAACTCGCACACTGTGACCAAGAAGAATTGGTTACCAAACTTGGTGCAATGTAAAGCACACTCTGCAGAATAGGAATAATTATTTCGTTAAATGTTATATATATATATATATATATATATATATATATATATATATATATATATATATATATATATATATATATATATATATATATATATATATATATATATATATATATCATCTGATTGGGCCATTCTCCCATTTGACACGTATGACAGAATCTGTTGTATTTGAAACATCACTTTTTGTTGTTGCAATAAAATGATTCAAGATCAAGATCTTGTGATAATTTTTGTTGACTCCTAAATAATCACCAATAGATAGGCTAAGAATTTACTGTCCATTATAAACAACTTGATAGCTCATTAACCACTCAACACTAGCCGGTTTCTCCGGTGTTCTTCATTTTCTGATAAGGACACCATGTTTTTAAAGCAAACTGACACTTGTGTGCTTTGAGTTTCGCAAGCAGACACCTGAACCAAGATGCCGATCGCATGATATTGTTTTTGATCCACAACGAGTGATTGTAGAGTCAACCTTGTTAGAATTAAGAGAATGAGTATCAAAAAGAGTACCACTGCGATCAATATCTATTTATTTATGATAATGGGAGCAAAGGTGACCTCATCAAACGCCTGACAAATACACGTGTCAGCTTGTCACTTATGACCTTTAATTTATATAATGAGATAGTAATTGGCAATTGTGAAAAGGTCATTGACTATTTGTTCAAATGAAATTGCAGTGGAGAACGTTTTTAATGAACTTATTGAATACATTTGATATATTTGACTAAATTGATATACATTTCATCTGGAATAACACTAAAAGTATCTCTTATTTTCATGTTTAAGTACTTTTATTATTATTTTGTTTAGAAATATAAAAACGGGTATCATGATAAAGATGTATAGAGTGATAATTCCTTATCAATAGTTATACAGGACCACTCAAAAGTACACCTTATGAACATCGCAGAGCAGATCTTCGACTTAAATTTTTGAGGTTTTAGTTTCACTCCACCGTGACACTGTATTGATTTAGTCGTGCAGAACAATGTATTTCCTCTTCTTGGAGGAATAATTTATTAACATATTTCCCCCATAATCTCATAATCAATGAAAACAACATTGTGATGTTATTTGACAAATGACAACGACAATGGCTGAATGTAAAATATTAATTTATTTGGATAATTTATATTTATTTATCACGAACCTTATAAACTCTGTTACTTTTTTTCAATTAACGTGACTGAATAGACTAAGTCATGTGACGTAACTTGTTGTAATAGACTAAGTCATTTCATACTGACGTAACTTGTTGTAATAGACTAAGTCATTTCATACTGACGTAACTTGTTGTAATAGACTAAGTCATGTGACGTAACTTGTTGTAATAGACTAAGTCATTTCATACTGACGTAACTTGTTGTAATAGACTAAGTCATTTCATACTGACGTAACTTGTTGTAATAGACTAAGTCATTTCATACTGACGTAACTTGTTGTAATAGACTAAGTCATTTCATACTGACGTAACTTGTTGTAATAGACTAAGTCATTTCATACTGACGTAACTTGTTGTAATAGACTAAGTCATTTCATACTGACGTAACTTGTTGTAATAGACTAAGTCATTTCATACTGACGTAACTTGTTGTGCCTGTATTCTAATAGTTTTTCATCATGAAAGTCTATCTGGATCCTTAGTGATTTTGCGACATTTAATAAACTTGTATTGTTGAATATTAGCAAGATCCCTTTGCGTGTACTTTTAAGAATTTCTACCTAATATGTTTTTACCAGATATTGAGCACAAATGTACTTGAAACTGCATCGTGTACGAATACAAGTTTTATGGGGTGTACTGAGGAAATATAGATGAAATTGAGAACATGTTGGTAATGTTCCCAATCATTACATATCTTACACCGTTTTAGAGGCCCTAGATGCTAACTTATCGGACTCTACGCTATTTTATGCTTTATATGATCTAAATATATTTTGACTAATTGAATTTAATATACATTTATGTGATGATTTGTATCTGACAAATGTTTGGAAAGTAAATACCAACCTAATATTAATCTCATCCGTGAAAAATAAATTATTTTTTATTATCCTTCCGATTTTAAGCTTTGATGTGTTATTACTCACGTTTATGTCGTATGTTTCTATCGAATATTAATGTTTCAAAGCTTATGTTGTAAGAAAATAAATGTTTTATTTTATATGCGCAACGAATAAATACGAAACATAAAGAAACTATATTTCCAAATTTGAATTTAAATAGTTTTTAATACATGTGATTAAAATGCCAAAGAACGAAATTAGTGTGCTAGATGATAGCTAGTGTTTGTATTAGATATATTGACTATGCAATGGACTCTACATACTAAATAAATGGTTTTAGATGGGATATAGCTTGGTGGATAGTGTGTACCTGGGTGCGTATGGTCACTTACTGGTTGCTGTTGACAGTAGATAATAGGGTGTATATACTAGCTAACTCGTTGGTGAATATTTAGACAAAGCGACCATTTATAGCAGATAACTAGGCTTTGATAGTAGACATCTGAGTGAATTGTAAAACCTCTGGGTGTTGGATAGTAGATAACTGGTTGTTCATAATAGATATTGTTGGTCGATAGGATTCAGCAAGGTGAAGGATTGGAACTACTCATGATTATGAGGATTTTGGTTTTTGGTTGGGCTCTGATTCTAGCCCATAAGGTGTTTGATATTTGAAAATTGGTTCGTGGATATTATCTAACTGGTTGGTGGATAGCAAAACACTAGAGGGTGAATGACAGTTAACTAGGCGATGGATATTAGATAAATAGGCAATTGGTTTCTGAATAGTATATAACTTGAGGATGATAACAGATAATTCACAGGATGAAGCCGGGTTGGGACTGTATTAATGAAGACACCGAAAGCAACTGCGTCTCAGCTCAAAATATGCAGCCTTGCATATGTTCATGATATGTTGGTGCAATAAGACAGTACTGTCCAGAGTAACACATAGGTTTCTTACTGACTGTGTTAATTTAATGTTGGCGTTGCTGCTATTTATTGTTTGAGGTAAACGATGTGAATGAGAAGGTCTTGTGTTGTGGTTAGAATGGTATCAGATTCATCATCATTAATTTGCAGCTTGCTACATGCCATCCATGATTTCACATCAGAAATCCACCTCTTACACATTGGGTTGGGTGGCTAGATTTGTATATTTGTGTATCATAAGCGTACATGTGGTGAGACACTGGATGATGATCTATGACATTTGAGAGCGGGTGAGTGTATAGAATGAAGAGAACAGGCCAAAGAAAAGACCCCTGTGGAATGCCACAACATTGATATGCTGGGTAGGAGTGTATTCTATTTTTCTAACTAAGTAGGACTTGAAGCACAGTAAGACAGTGTCACGAATGTCACGAAACATGCTGAAGAATGCGAAATATATCATGGTCTGTTGTGTCAAATGAGGCAGACATATCAAGAAGGGCGAGGACTGTAATCTTTCCGATATCCTAAGCAAAGGGATTTTCATTAAATACATTTATAAGAGTAGTTTCAGTATTGTGCCGAGGGAGTTATGCAGACATTTCTAAAAAGACTGTTTAAATTCAGATGAGCTGGGATAGAACAACATTTACTAAGATTTTGATTAGAAACTGGGTGGTCGTTCTTTATATCGTTATGGTCGAGTGTTGGTTTCTTCAGCAGAGGATTTACAATGGCAGTTTTGAAAAATGATTGGATTCCCTGGATGAGACAGAGGTATTAATAACATCAGTTAATGTGAAGGCAATACTGGATCTAAGCACGCAAGCGGCAGTGATGTTGAAATTGGATCAAGTTCACATGACTTTGTTCACTCATCATTACGATTGTGTTACGTGCTTAGGCTCAATTAAACAGTAACATAGAAAGAGTGAAAATAACAAGCTTGTTAAAACTTAATAACAATTTATTGAGCACAAGTATTCTCCAGAAAAGAAAAATAAACTTACGGTTTTAAAAATTATTTCTAAAATTAATCCAAAAATAATTCAAAATATAATCCACTAGTGAAATTGCAAAAGTCCTGGTAATAAAATGTCCTAATAATTCCCAGTTCGAATCTTAGTGAAGCATCCAAGATGGAAGACGATGTCACGTGATGAAGTCAGTTCTGGTCTTATGAAATTCAATGAGCACAATTGTTTTCTAGATAAATAACAAAATAAATCCTCTTGATCCAAAGGAATTGAAATAATTTCCAGTACAAGGTAATTTAAAATAACTCAAAACAATACAACTTAATATTCTAACAGCCCAACTTCTACTAAATAGTTCGCTCCAACACATAATTTATATACCTGTTTTTACGTAAACAAGTTAGGGGTCACATGATCTTCTAGAATCTTTAGAACAAATTTACGTTCAAAAAATCTCGTACACACCGTATAACCCAGATGAGAATCAGTTATTTTTACTCTCAAGATCTAAAAATAGAAAGATGTTTATAACAAAGCTCCATAATGTCCTTGGAATCAACCAATCATTTTAAAAGCTTGTTTACAACTCTGAAGCCAGGTCAGAAATGAGGTCAACATCTGGTGTTTATTTGTAGAGTACAAGTCATCCCACTTTTTAAAAAAATTATCTCCCAATGAATGAATCTTAAACTTAAAATGTCAAATTTGAATCTGACAAAAAAAGAATTAAAATAAAAATAAATGACTTAAATCAATTATACGTAACAATTGTACGTACAAAATCCATGGAGACAGGTGCAAATGCTGGTAACGGTTGCCACTAAAATTCTGTATCGCTTTATGGTGACCATGAGTCAATTGAAATTATATTGTCAAGCTTATCTCTAATGGTTTGTTCTTTGTACTTTGTAACGGATGAAATTTGCAAACAGGTTTGGAAGGTCGACTGGAGTGAAGCAGTTGGAAGTGGTATACATTAGTTCCTTGACATTCACTTGTTAGTAATCTCGAAGAAACCTTTGTAGCTGTAACATTCCGTGATTTTAGTACTGTGGTGGGCTAATTTAGCTGCATGGACTATGTTTGTGACATTCTTCTTTGCAGCTTCATAAATTTCCTTATGAATGGTTAGTCTGGATGTGGCATGTGTTTCAAACAAGGATCATAGGCAGTTAATGAGTTGTTCTGCTGTAGGAAGTAAGCAAGTTGTTAGATTTGTTTGGATGTCATGCATTAGTTTGGTTCTATTTATCATAAGGAGGTTTCTCTTAGTAGCAAATAAAAGGTGGACTGTTAGGGACTGAGTTAGTTAACTGACTGCTTGGGATTAGTTGATGAAATCTATGATTTTTTTTTATCTGGATGGGTTTCCAGGACAGTCAAAATGAAAGTTGATATCGCCAAGAATAATTAGGTTGCTACCTATCGAATTTCCATACTCCAGGAGATTCGGAAACTGCTCCAAAACGAGAGATTCAGTAAGCTTGGTGTTTTACTAGGAGGAGGGCGATAGAGGCAGAAAAAGTGGAATAACCTGATTTCTAATGTGAGTGTGGTCTAGACTAATTCAAACGATGTGTGACAGAAACATAAATTCTCGTTAGAATGAACAACGTCAAGATCACTTTAATGGAAACGTTAATTAGTTCCATCAGACGTCGGATTATTATCTCGTTGTTTGTTTGACTTCTTGTCGATCTATCCACAAATGTAAGTGAAATGCAAATCCGATTAGGTCTCTATCATCCAGTTGTGACAAGGAAAGCAATCACTGATTTTACAAACTCCATTGGTATCAATAACGTGTGCAACAAAGTCATATAAAATATAATCATCTAGCATATTAAATGTTAAAATTCCTATTTTACAATGATTTTAATGCAACCCACGGATGCATCGCACTTAACTTATTCATCAATACAAATTGATGGCATTTTGTTACTCAGTGCACCTACTTTAAAACAGATTGAACCTACCTAAACCATATTGATTCGTATTTTGTCATTCAGTTTGACACAAACAGATGGACGGATCAATTGCAATAGTGATTCTGATTCACCATGAAATGTATATGTGCGCACAATATCATATAAAGCAAAAGAAAAAAAGACAATGGTTTTATATCCCCGCTAATTTTAGTGTTTGGGTAGTAGTAGTAGTCCCCAGGCTTTAATAGTTAGGTGCTACATCTTTTCTTGTAGTGGGAAACTCTTTTCCTCGTGACCTTTTTCAATTCAGGTAGTGGTTTATATGGTGCCCAACGTGTAGATATATGTCGCAGCGGCGGACATTTTATTTACACGGCAAGAATTAGATTATTAATGCTCGAAACGATGTTATGGATTAAAGGCGCGTCGTCAAATTGATGATGAGTTCTGCAGCAATTCGGTGGTGGTGAAGCCAGCTTCGAGCAAGCTCCCTTTGGTGTCCACGTTGTAGTCTCGTAAGACGTTGTAACAAATCTAATCATCTGCGATTGGTGCCACCAGATATAACTGGCCTTATTTGAGCATTCTCATTACGTGTTTAAGCATCAACCTGTCGTACCAGATCCAGACGGCCGTATGACTAATATACTATAGTATTCGGCAAAGCCTCGTGATGTTGGACTGGTGAAGATACTTTTATCCCTGAAATATGAACTATGCTAAAGTTAGACAACAAGTTTTATGACATAGTAATATAACATGTATATACGTTCATATTGTCTGCGATGCAAGGACAACACTGAGACTCTAGACGCACATGCGACAAAAACTAAACCTGCCACGACGACTGGGACATATGCACGTTGCAGTGATCGTAAATATACATTGATATCAAGTATAATTAAACATAGTGGCAATATCGCATCTGCTTTGTTGGGTTTGTGAAGAGCTCCATGGGAGAAATACCCGTAATAGAAACATTTTGTTAGGATATCATTACTGTGGCTCTTGAACTGAATTAGATATCAGATGGATAATTGAGTGATAAATTAACAAAGTACAATACACTAGATTTAACCATATGATGGTTAATACTCCACGAGCAACGTGGTTTGATTTGATTAATCCGAGAGTTAGGAATGAATTATAACGTATTTCAAAACTCCGGCATGAAAATGCTTTCGCAACATCAGATGCAGGTACATTCACGGAATCAAAGAGAGCAAGGTCTATAGACCCCCGTCTGGTATATAAAAGTGGATATTTTGCCGCCATGTATCAAATGAAAAATATACAAGTGCAAGTTACGCTTTGTAAACTTTATCTGTTGAAGATAAAATAATAGATGTTGAATATCATCGCAAACATTTTTGTGAATCCATGTGTCCTTATCATAAAACAAATTATTGTATGAGTCTAGAGAATTGATTAACGCAACAAATACTGTGCTTGGTCGGATTTTAACGACATTTATGTTCAGTTGTTTCAGCGCCTCGTCTTGGGCACAAGGAATATCAGAATCATCGTCGTTGTAATCAAAGTTGCCACTGGCATAAAGGTTCTCTGGTAATCGGAGGATGTTGGTCCTAATCTCCGCACGCGATTATCACCGTTGGTTTCATTGACAATCATTTCAAAACCATTTTCCCACGATGACAACCCGCTGAATATATTTTGTTTCCAATCACATATGATCCCACGTGCCACCGCTCTATCGAAGAAACACTATGATACGTCTGTGATTTAATTTTCTTGTTTTCACGTATATCTTTTGCAAGTAAGTTTTGTTTGGGTTTTTGTTTAGGGGGGAGGGGCACCACGATAATGTCAACATTAGGCTTGCTGATCAAACATAGGTTTATTGCTCGCGTAGTGGTGCTATAATCTCCAGTTACGATACACGAGTGTATAACTCGCTATTGGATCTTTTACATATGACGTCAATGATACATCGCCAAGATAATTAGCAGTTTATGTGAGGATTTGTTTTGTTTCCTCTCAACCCTCCAATGACCATATGATTTAATGCGTCACGTGGTGCTATCAATTGGGAAATATCATTACACGCATGATGCAGTGGCGATTCCCCCTGAAAAGTTCCAAATACAACATAGTCTAACCAATTTTAACACAGGAAGATTATTAAATATCTACAACTGTTTTCGTTCAATGTTCCAGACACAAATATGCAATCGTTATCTGTCTACCAGATAAGTAAATCCAGTTCTGCATAATCAGTAATAAGTCTGCTACTCAGATAATTACAATTATCTGATGCCAACCTATATCTACTTATGATTATTCTTTTTGGGTCCATAGCGTCTAAAACTTCCACATGAGTCGCATTGGAAGATGGTTAACCAAACTTATTGATATTGCCTATACATTTAGACTGCGACAGTCACTTTTAAATTCGTCCAAGTATTTTAACAAGCGTAAAACGCAACACTTGGAACCTATCCACGCTGCTGTGTGTGTGTGTCTCTTTGCAACCATCAGTGGCTGATGGAACATTAAAATGACGTGCAAACCACGCCGGGATAACATAAAAAAAACATTAGGGAAAACTCAAAGCTGTTGATCCAGTCAATTCAGCGTGAAACCCATTCATAGATACGCGTGTGAGTTAATGTGTGGGATGACCAAATGGTCTATAATACAGGTTACATTCACCTATCATGAGGAAACTAGCACAGTAGAACGCGACCCCAAAACCTTAACGGCATTGTTGGTGTTGTAATTGGTAATCCAAAGACCACCATCGCCATATCACATGCAGGGCTGCTGACCATCTTCGAGAAAACTCATACACAATAAGAACAAACTGAAGTATTTACAGCTATATCGTGGATGTTATTTGAGGTATCCGTGTATCAGTGTGCAGCTGATGCCAATATGTTTCGAAATTTCTACATACGATACAAATCTGCGTAGGACAGTACAAATTGATCAAAGATATTACCACAGTTTCTTTTATACAACTAAGGATCAATTAGATCGCTTTTTAAATATCCCTAATGGCTTGGTAAATATCGCCGAAATAAATTTTAACTGTACGTTTGATAGGAATCTGATGATATTACCAAGCATTATGAATTTTGCCGGTTGTTGTCGTTACAATCACTGGAGATTTCAAAGTTCGTCCCAACGCAGTAAAGTCGCTGATCTCAAATGCATGTTCCCTTTACTTTATTATTTCCATTTAGTTATCACCGAAAGTATATTCTCGGTTAAAGCAATAATATTGAGGCACACAATTCATTGTGTCAACCCTCATAATCGGATTCAAATGTTACGTAAATTCCATACACAACATCGGTAACTATATATGCATTTTCGTATTAGATTGTTTCAACTCCAATTAACAACCACGCTCAAGAACGTGTTGAAAATACAACTGAATATGTTGACGTCGTCCCTCACATGTTGGATATTGTTTTACCTCTGATTACTCAATAATGCTAGTAATAAGTTTGATCCTGATAATATGATATTGTTTATCTCTATGCAGCAGATTATTAATACATCGCGCAATTAAATCGACTATGCGAGCATCATGAACTAAAGTTTCCAGAGGTCGTATTACTCAATATACTAAGTCGAATACACATAAAAAGCTTAATTATATCGACGTTTTTCCTTACAATGACTAAAATATTATTGCGATCCCACTAGCGGAGGTTTCACACAGTTAAGAACTACTTGGTCAAAATCAAACCTTAGTTTAACAACATATGGGATTTATAATAGTTACTGGAATTATTTCTCTGTGTACAATTTACCGGGTTCTTGTTCACCACGTAAACGTTTCCTGTATCTGATACAGGTCATTTAACTATGAATTCGAACGCTCCAAAAGAACGTTTATGCCAGTAAGCTGAAATTATTGTTTGTGCCCATGTAGCAAGTTTTTATATAGAGTTGATATTCCAACTAAAATAGTACGATCGAGTTATCCACGCTGGCCTGCAGTTTTTATCTTAATTCGCGGCCACGATGCTGATTGCATAATGTAGTTCTTTCAGCGCACGTCAATATTAAATTGCCGCTTGGTTCTATAATCTTTTGATCCAGTTTAGGATAATACTCTCTCCCGATTGGAGCTCGATCTCGATCCTCTACTACTGATAACATATACTATAATAAAGTAACATTTTCATAATCGTACCATCTGTTGTGACAAAACCTAAGAAAATGGCTAATCTACAAAATACTTATGGATTATATTATGAGCTAAGTGTATTTTTAAAATGTTGACTAGTTTTCAGTTTCTTGGAAAGACGCTTTATTCCGATAGCTTCGCCATGGTGATATGACCTTAAAACAATACAACCAACCAAGAAAGCAAGCGAATAATCAATCAATTCATAATCAAACAATATATACACATATTCGAAACGATTAGGTTTACATCGATGTTGCCTTCATCATTGTTTTATTACAGAGGCCTTTCTAGTCTCTTCATTATCATAAATGTCTCTGACTTTGCTCGTCGTGTTGCTGCTACATAACGTTGTTGTCGTGACAAGTTTAACAGTTGATTAACTCGCTTCAGACATCACTCAAGTTATAATGTAGCCCATTCGATTGCCTTAATAATTCTCAAAAGTCGGATTATTAGAAACTTGGGATTGAGTTCGTTCATTATTGGTAGGTCTGACAAAGAAATACATTGTTACTTGCGATGCACCTGATACATAATGATTATTTAAACAATAACAACAGCTATACAATTCAAGCTGAAAGGACCCCACAAACCTCTCAGCCAAAACCAAGAAATCATGTAAGGTAAATCCGCTCAATACTTGGGATCTGATATAGAGTAGTGTTTATTATCAGAATATCCTCGATGTGATTAAAGTTTGTTTTATTTACGTTAACGGTATAATCGGAACTCTACTTTTGAAGTAAGATTTATAAATTAAGTCGGGTGGGTTTGTATAGGCCTGTTTTCCTCTGGCACTCATTCATTGAAACTATTAACCATTACTAGTGACACGCAATGGCTAACTTGTAACAAAGTAGGATTAAACGTAATTTTTGTAACTCAGTTTGCATACTACATCCTTGATGAATGCTTAAAGGCATACAACCTAAGATTTTCGACTTTTTTGTTCTTGCAAATGCATGATATTATGAAAAGTATAGTAGAAATAATGAGTAATTACAGGTCATTCAGATTTAAAAAAATGTACAACTGTAAGTTTAATCAAGGAAATATAACGATTTTCTGTACGGATTGCTAAGTAATTATGCAGAAACGGAATTTACCGATATTCTCCGAAGTCGCAGTGTCAAGTGACGCGCGTCAACAAATATGGAAGTCGAGGTAAGCATGTGATTCTCTTATGATGTAATTATTGCCTTTTTCCTCGTCTGTCCTTCTCCTTAGATCTTTATAGTCAGTTTTCCATGTTATTTAGGTTGGATGGGGTGCTCCCAATATTATTTAAATTATTACAAAAGAACCCCCCCCCCCGCATGTTTTTGTGAGGAATTAAAGTAGTGATAGACAGATGCAATGCTCAGAGCCCCCAGTCAGTGGTGCCGACAGTTAAATTAATGAATACACAAAATGTGAAAGTCAAATAAACAACAATTTAATATCATTAAATAACAGTCATCTCTCAAATGAAATTCAAATTAAAACTCTATCACTCGTCTTTAACTCGACCAAGTTATGGCCTATTTTATCATCTGACGTAGTATAATAGATTTTCCTCTTGTCCTGTGTTCCTACTCATCTGTATGATCTTTCTCTGGACTGGTAGTCCAATTCCATTCAGTCCATCTAACTTCTGCTTCTGTTCTTCCTTTTTCTTTGTCTCCCAGAGACTTTTATATGAGAAACTAGTGTACCATTAATATAAAAGATTGATTACAGACATCCTATTCCATAATACTAGACAGTTCTATAGAAATTACATTGATGTTTTAATATCCTGTGCTTGGTTTCTATGCTTTTGACACAAGTGATTACCATTTACTCAATGCCAAACTTTAGTACATCACCTAAACAAACTATTGCAGTGAAACAAATATTGAAATTAAGCCCACCCCCATGTATGTTTCCTATTGCATATCTTTTAAAATTAGGGTAGCTAGGGACTCACACACATACATGTATATATATATATATATATATATATATATATATATATATATATATATATATATATATATATATATATATATATATATACTGAATAGTATATATAATGTACTAAGTATAATGCCAAACTGGCTCAGATATACATATCAAATTCAGGAATGCAGGGGTCATGTTACCAGGCGAGGAGACTTTGACCTCTTGATGTTTTAGACGTAAAATGACTGCTTGTACTTTATACCTTCCTTGATGTACGCATTAAGTTCTGGCAGTGTTGTAATCCAAGGCAAAATGTATTTATGCAGTGTTGATATCAATTAGCCTACGCAGACAAACTCTTACACATTCACAGGGTTGTTTTAATTGCTAACTGACCTTTAACCATGTTTGCTGCAATATATCACTGCTGAGTTCATGAAATTGGGCGTACTGTACAGTGATGAAAATATACCAAATTCTGTTTCAAAATTGTAACAGTGTGTGTGATTTGGATTTTTAACATACCTTGAAAAAAATTTCAGTCATATTGCTATGATGTTTGCAGTGTGGCAGTTTATAGTGATGTCTAGCACTGAGGCATCATGCCGCAGACATGTAGCATGACATCCCATCCAGTTACATTATCCTGACAGTAGGACGACCAGTCCATACACTAACCTCTTAATGCTGAGCACCAAATGAGGCAGCTGTTAATACCATTTTTATGTTTTTGGTATGACCTTGCCAGGGATCAAGGCCTCCACAACCTCTTGCATCTGAGGTGGATGCTCCTACCACTAGGCCACTGGAACAGTCAAAACCAGTATGTAAATAGTAATTTGTTGTTAACAAATATAATCGGTAAAGATCATTTCTAATTGATTTTTTAAAAAAAACAGAAGTTAACAGCATTTTTTTGTTTATAAAATTAGTTTGAAACTGTATGTGAACCGGTAATGGCAGACATCGCTGCACATGTGATAAACCATTTCATTACATTGTATTCTTAAAAATTTGGGCAAATAAATTCAGGAAAATATATAATTTAATTAAAACAAAGTCTAAATATTTTGTGTTAGAAGATTTAGCCTAAATATTTAATAATGAAATCAGAAATATCGGAAAATACTATGTTGTGGAATTCGAAACAATGTTGTTAAGCTCAATGCTGTTTTCTGATTTAATTCATTTTCATGAAAAAAACATACATACATACATACATACATACATACATACATACATACATACATACATACATACATACATACATACATACATACATACATACATACATACATACATAGTAGTGAAGCAAAAATCTCTTTTAAGCAATGCATATCGTTGCTATCAGTATTTAGACAAATAATAAAACCATAAATATGCAGTCATAATATTGGATGTATGTAATAAATCTAAAAAGTGTGTAGTTAAATTAAGATGCACTCACATGGCACAACACATGTTCTTTGATGGGTTTTGTTGGAAAAAAAAGGATCCAGTTCAGTTACATTTCAATTTAATGCTTCAGTGTGTTGTCTATTGATAGGGACAGTAATCTTTAGCGGAAGCAATGAAATCAAGATGAAGAGTATGGATTGAAGTCATTTGCTCCAATGTACATTTTTTCTTCTTCAAAGTATGCTAGAAATCTTTCTGACTGCAATTTTACACAAAACAGTTAGGAAATAAAATTATTAAAAGGTACTTTATTATGCAATAATACCGACTTGCAATTACATGATTTTAATCTTGTTACTCCATTAAGATTAAATGAATTACAATGAATAGTTTCTGCTGTGCTTTTTTTTAAATATATCATATGGCCAAAATACACTGCATTTACCTCAATCTAAACATACATATAAGACAAATAAAAATGCAATGGGTATGAAAAGTTTGAAAAGGTCTTTGTGGTTCAAATGCATGTTTTTTTTAAAAAGCTTTAAGAACATAATCAACAGTGATCTGAAGATAAACTGAATCTTGGAAATCAAACAGATGCTGGACTTTGGCTCATAGTAGACACTTCAAGAAAGACTTAGTCAAAGTCTATATGGGTCCATGGTAGGATTCATTTGTTATCATACAATCACTAGAATTGTCTCTCCATAACAATTTGATATCAATAGATGTTACCTGACTAAAAGGCCTAAATCATTTTAACTTAAAATGAGATTTCTGCTTTGTAACAATCTCTTCTGTAGGTGGTGGTGGTATTGGAGCAAGTACATCAGATATTCACCTATGATCATTTATGTCCAAAACAACTGGCTGGTTCATTCCAGCTCTATCATCTAACCTCATTTTCAATATTTTTATAATTATTTCCGGAATATACAGGTACTGTTGATCAGCTTTCTTTGGGTTTGCAGACCATCTCTAACTTTTTTGCTGAATGACCTTTGGTATCTGGCAAGAAAATGCAAACATTTCACTGACAATGTCATTTTATATTTTTTTTTAATTCTCAAAAGTCCAAATAAAAACTGCATACAATTACATGTAACAAATCATTTTGCTACAGATGAAAATGTCAATATAGCAAACCTGTATCTAACCCATATATCATAAAAATGTTTAGATTATTTACAGAATTTTCTAATTACATTAGACTAATTCTAACCAAAATTGGTTTATGAAATTTATTTTAAAAACTTTCTTCTGTAAAAGATTAAATTGTACCACAAACAGATGGTTTATCAACTTTCAGGTAAAGCATTAATATTTTAACAAAAATGAATTATTATGTTAACAAACAAGAATAAAGTTTATTACCTTATTGTTCCATCTGTGTTTGCAAACACATCTCTGTCAATATGATTGTTATGATCAAGAGTTGCTAACCGATTCCTAGCTATGAAAGCTGGTGGCTTATATGAATGTTCTTTGGATGCATACAATACAATCAAACATCTGGTAATTCTCGAGTATTGCTGTACCTCTGAAACAAAGTAAAATGACTAAATAAATAAATTGATTCAGATGCAGAGAACTATTTCAAATTTATAAATCCCAATAAATCTGTTTTGATGAAAATTCCAATGTACAGTAGCATTATAATGGCAGAGAATAATCAACTCATTCCACCCCTACAAATGTTTTTCATTGTCACCTGAAATGGAGGTAGGGAACGCATTTGTGGGCTAATTTTGAATACATCGAAGTACATCTGCTTCCAAGAATTTGTTGCTTAGATATATGCCTAGGTGTGTTAGAAACATCATTCGGCATCTGCATAAGGGTAAAAGTTGGAGTTTTTTCTTCTAATGACCCATCATTTTCCTCCTGGCCACTTTTTACTTCCAATCCCCAATTTATCCTACTTCTGCAAATGTTTATCTGTCTGTGTATAGCTCAGACCGATGTGAATTAGATTGCAAGCAAAAAAGTAAAAAATCCGGAAACAAAGTCTGATTCCAACCATGGGCATGTGCACAAAAATCGGGTAAAGCTTGACCCCTCCCTCCCTGTACACATGCATACTTTTTTTTACACACCCCATCTGCGTACATGCGATTGCCCTCCCTATTCTGTAGAACAGCCAATATTTAATCCACACAGGATAGATCAAGGATTAATAATATTATGTATTTAATATAACAGATAGTCCACCAATGTTGAATGTCTGGCTGCATCAAAGAAATAAGCTGTGTAACTTTAAAAAGTTTGTCGACTGTCCACTAAAACTCAAACACCAACTGAACCCAGTCAAGCAGGTTACATATTAGACAAATTACTATCGAGGTATATGTGTACATACATTATCAGAAGACCACCAACCCCCATACACAAGCATATGTATTTGGGTAATTCCCCTTGCCCTCTCCATGTGTACTAAACGGACAAACCATAACTATGGCCTTAGTGTGGTTTGTATTTATAATACAATGTATTCATATTCTTACTATGATAACCAGTATATCTTCATTTTTTCAATTATGCATCAATACTATATTTAAGATATATTGTAATTACAAATTTTTAACTTGTATGTTCATATACTGCAAAGAAAGCTTTTGTGGGAGCAACTTTCTGGTCTATACACAAATACCATCCAAAAATACCAATACAATACTATACATGTATATAGATGGTTGTTTTTTTAGTATACTTAACACAAATATTCACCTTTTTTGTATGTATCACAATTTTATTTTGTTAGTATAATTTCTCAAATGGGTTGATAAAACTTTTAGACTTTTCCATCATAACACTTTCCTTCTCCTTAAGTTTTTCAACTTCAGACAAGACTGAATCCCTTAAAATAAAATTTTTAAATGTGTAAATACTAATGTTGAACTTGGAAATCTTTAGTTTTGTATCAAAAGAAAGCATTATCATTTATCTTGGTTATTATAATGGGAATGATAATGCTTCAAGAAATAATAAAAATAATTTATTTATTTAAAGGGGTGACTCATTTAATCAAAGACTATTCTCCCTTGAGGCTCTTTAACTAAAATACAAACAGCATAAAGAGGAATATATCAATAACAAAAAAAAAAGATATGTTCCAACAATTTACAACAAAAATATTATTCTAAATAGAACAAACCATATTTTAACAAAATGTACAATCTTTACCAACTGGAAAATATTGAACTAGTATAGAGTGATACATTTCCAGGTGCATCTACCAAAATATTTGTAAACAAGTAAATATACATAAAATTTAATAAAATGTAGTAATACTTACACAGATGCCATATCTGATTCTGATGTGGTTATATCAGATACAGCAGGAATTTGTATCCTATGAATTGTTGGCCCAGGTGTAGAAGTTGTGGCCATGTCTTCTTTGACATTCCTCTGTTTCTGATGTTTTCCTTGCACTGGCATTAAATTCATAACTAATATAACAAGGTAAAATAAATGTTTCATTAGACACAAAAATTATATACATTTTACAAATAATAGTGAATGAATGAATATTAAATTAAAGTGAATCGGCCACGATGGGTCATTATTCACTGTTTTATCTTTCAAAAGAAAGTTATTTAATTTTTCCCGTGGGGTAAGGAATGGTGCCACATCCCCACGGGCGTTTATGCACACATAGTGTGCAATTTAATTTGGTCATGCATAAAATATACTTAACTGTATTGCATTACTTTTATTTACAGCCATCACCATTTACATTATAAATTATTTGTATTTTTAAAGAAACAGTAGTGACTGCTTGCCTCTAAATAAAGTCTTATGGTTGCGTGCGAAAATGAAGATGATCATTAATCCCCCTTTGGTAGCCTTAAAAACAGCTGCAGTAAGTTATATCATGTACATGCGGATTTCAGCGATATTGTTGCAGGGCTGTGACATTTTATTTCACGCTAAATGGAATAATGCCAGTTTATATAAAATATGTTATTTTAAGAGTTTTGATAAAGAGTTAACAATACAGAAATAAAACAGCGGTATAAAAACTTGACTGTTCATTGCAAAATTGAGACTCACCAGTATCCAGCAAGATTTTGGCGACCTCCGAATTATTTTCCAGGCTCAAAGTGGACTTCTTTTTATTCCATCGTTCATGCTGGTCACCAATACATATGCGTGTGCTGCCAGAATTTGCCCAAAGAGCTTTTTTCCCCCTTCTTTCAGAATCTAAGTTTTGGTTTTCGATCTAGTTGCGGACATGCCATTATTTTTGCAAACACGTGTTTGCGCATGGCTAAAATTCTTAATCTTCGGGAGAGGTCAACACAGAGGTTACATGAATATAGACGTGGCAAATAGCGAATTTTTGTCTGGCAGACAATAATTAAAAATCGCGTATTTTATCACAAAATTACCGATACTAGCCTGATTTCGGCCTCAGTAATAGCCTGAATCGTAAATTTTCAACTAAATAAGTAATCGCGAACTGAAAAAAGAACAAAATAATTTCATTCGTTTTTACTTAGGTTGTATGCCTTTAATAGGAGTCATCACTTTTGATACACTTAAGAACTTTTAACTTGTCAGAGATGTAATGCTTTCATGTGGACATAGCTGAGGTGTCACTGATCTGTAAAGCCTTGCTACTTAGACCACTCGGCGACCCAGGGATCCAGGTGGTTCAAAATTATGCCCCCGAAAAACCTTTAAAATACTGCAACCACATCACAGAACCCAAATAATGAGGCTCCATACCAAACACCACAAGCATATTTGTTTACAAAATCCATGCCCCATTTTGATATTACTGGATCTGCCCCAAGTATATCTTGCCTATCTTGAACTGAGACGCATCAGTTCCATTCGTAAATATCGTTCAGTTGATGCCACTACAGCACTTATGTATTCATTAGTACTTTCAAGACTGGACTATTGTAACTCAATTCTATCTGGTTCGTCACAATATTTACTCCCGAAACTTCAAAAAGTTCAAAACACAGCTGCTCGGATCATGTTTAGAGTACCTCGATCAGAACACACCTCACCACTGCTCTGTGCCCTACACTGGCTATCAATTCGATACAGAATCAAACACAAAATTTGTTCTCTGTGCTATGTTTCACTGACAGACTCCAGTCCAACATACCTAACCGGCCTACCCTATGTGTATACACCATCAAGATACTTACGATCTTCTTCTGACAATCGAATACTTATTGTTCCCACTATGAAAACGAAGTCATATGGACAACGTTCTTTTGCATACCAGAGTCCGGCGATGTGGAACGAATTGCCCATTGAAATTAGACACAAAGACACAGTGGTCCCTTTTAAGAATGCTCTTAAAACTCACCTTTTTCGACTGCAGGAACAAACTTAGAGACCTAATAATGTTTTGTATCTTATATGTTTTTAGCATGTTTTAATGTTTTCCAGTTTCATAGTTTTTGTCATTTGTGTTTCTTTAGTGTAGTCATATCATTATTGATGGTGTAAAGCGCTTAGAGCTTCTAAAGATTAGCGCTATACAAAGTCCTCATTATTATTATTATTATTATTATTATTATTATTATTATTATTATTATTATTATTATGTTTAAACCAAGCTGATTCAGAGACATGGAAAGGGTATAGTTCCCTTTTACTACTAAAATAATTGAATAATACATACCACCTTGTCAGCCAATTCAGCACATCATATAATTCTCTGCAACAATACATCGCTTCAGCAAGCATTGGATCATGTGTTGCTTTTGGTCGAACCTCAAATTGGTATACAAAAACGAACAAGTTTCCTTCGTTTAATAAAAATGATTTTCAGAAAGTGTAGAATAATATACCATATTTCTACATTAAATGACTATGACTATGAAAATGTGTTTTCTCTCAACATGAAGACCCACTCAGTAATCTTTTTGTAACCCAGAAAAGCCTATTTATCTTTTATAATCATATAACATAACTAAATACATTACTTCAAAGATGGAAATGTTTACCGTAGAGCAATACTACTTGTTAATCCACATTTCTGATTTTGCAAGCAGTTATCATATGCCTACTTTATTGTCTGCTATCCAACTTTGCCGCCCGAACGAGATTCCGAAGAAATTCCCTGGTGCATAGTCCGTTTCTAAATTTTTAGTATTATTTTCCCATAAAAAAAAGACAAACACATCACAGCCAATTAATTTGTTGTTGTTTTTCTTCAACGTTTACAGATTTGTTTTACAATATCAGTTTAGTTTACTTAAAATCTTTTGCCATTTGGTGGTGTTGAATTTTGTTAAACCAGCTATAAACCCGACCCAATTACTCGACTGAAATGATGACAGATGTGATCAAAAGTTTCGTTTCCATAACCCGATGCATAAATATTACATCTTTTGACAGTTGTGCGCAGAACAGGCCGACATATTGCAAGTCATGGAAACACGGGTGGTATCCCGTGTGTCCAAAATTATTATTATGCTGGTGACCGTTGCCTCTTTTCAAATGGTTAATAATGAAGTATTTGATTTTCGTCAGTCGGTCAAATTCGGTATGTACTTTACGTTAATCCTAAAGACAGAAACCTTCAATGCGCATAAACGCCCAACAGCGGTGTATGTATTATTTAAACGTACATTGTAAGCAAAGAAACAGTCAATGTGAAGTAGGAAATAGACCAAAAATAATTTCCTGCCGTTTACTGACTAACAGTCATGTCAGAAAAAAAGGAAAACAAAACTGTGGTCCAGGGAAGGAGACTGTCAGCCAACTACCCACCCTTCCCAAGCATGATGTACATTCTCTTTCCTTTAGCTACGTAACATGATAACTTATGCCATAAGTAATAAATAAAAGTGAATGCAAAATAACGGACTAGCCTAGTACACAACATTGATCAATTTACAATTGTTTGATTCTAAATATGGAAAACTGGTGTAACTGTCCTATCACTTCCGTCTTTACTTTACCTTTGTCCACGCACCACCCTATGCGTAACAGTCAACGTATTTAAAGATATTTGTATATATATATATATATATATATATATATATATATATATATATATATATATATATATATATATATATATATATATATATATATATATATATATATTTGTATATATAGATATTTGTATATATAGATAAACAAATGGCAGTCCTGACCACAGGATGATTCGGAACACATCGAGACTTTACTTCCAAAATGTCATGTTTACCGATCATTGGCGTAAAACCCGGAACGTGTTCCGATGTCTCAGCACGTTTTAAGAGCCAATTAAATGGGGTGACGGGGACGGAGCGTTTGTGCTCTTTGTTTTGTCTTTCATGCGATAAGAGAGATTGCAATAAAATAAAAATAAAAAACAATAAAGAAGTAAATAAAATTAACCAGTGTTTTTGTTTTTCCTATAAAATTTACTTGGAGGATTTTGATTAAGCTATTGTATTAATTCGTTGTACAAACGATAGCCTAGGCACTAAACCAACACTCCCCCAGCTCATCTTTAATTGTGTTTATTTCCAACAGTAGTTGGCTTTTTTTGATATTCTGCTCTGAAAAGTCGTTTCACCCAAACGTTATGTGGCTTATGCATGATTAAAATTCGCTGTTATTATAAGAAAGTACCCATAACGATATATATATATATATATATATATATATATATATATATATATATATATATATATATATATATATATATATATATATATATATATATATATATATATATATATATATATATATATATATATATATTTACAGCTTCAACAGATGTACATAAACAGTACTCTAAATTAATGTAATTCAAAAATCTAGTATTTCGATCTCTGTGAAATGTAATTACGAAACAATCCAATCCATTTTCATATTATTTAAAGGAAATTAAAGCCAAATTAAAATTTAGGTTTTTTAAGAAAAATTAAAACCTCAAATTTCGAACTGAAAAGGATAATGCCCTCAAGCGTAAAATATTGGGGTCTAATAATACCAAATTACAGAAGAACGTTCGAGGAAATAATAACGCACTTGCGTACAATATTTTCTGAATATCCGGCTGTGGAGCCTTGTAGTGTACGCTTCATCCTATGTCGCCGGATGTTCGATAAAAATGACGCACATGCGTAAGAGCAGTCTAAGTGACAGTTAACAATTGTAAGTCTTAAGAGCCTATAACATATACTGTTGCGTAGAGTATAAAACTACATATTTACATATTGTTAACGCCTTAAGAGTGTTAACAAATTTAACCTTGAAGGCTTTAACAGTGTAGGGATCGGAATCGGATGCACAGCTTTTCAAACTCGAGCAGTTCTTCTTTCGAAACGTCGGCTCGTGGTTTCCCATATATTTAATTGTTTAGCTTCCTAGAGCTGTATTGTTTGCACGTTCAGAACTAGTTGATTTTCCCACTACGAAACATGAACAAGTTATATAAATTCAGTCATTATTAATTTCAGAACAATCTTCACAACATAAATGCATATTTATCTTTGTAATACTATTACTTTCTTATGATAGTATCGTAATTGCAACCACGTGCTTAATGTTTTTTCTTCATTGCGTTGTTTTTGTGCTTGCTGTATCCGTGGTAAACACTAACGTTCCATAATACTGATTTGTATTCATTCCATTATGGAAATGAACGCGAGGGATTAATAATATGTTAGAAGACTTTATTAAAATGTTCTATCAAATAAAATGCATTTTAAATATTTTCTTTGCAAACAAATCTGGATTCTTATTACGACATTTGGTTTCACGTACTAGAATGTGCTAATTATCTGGTCATGCTTAGATGCAAGAACTTTTGTGCGTAAGGTAATAGTGAAAGAGTGTGTGCAATTTGGATTGTTAACGTAGCTTCAACAATTTTTCAGTCATTTCGCTACGATATATGCAGTGTGACAGTTTATAGTTATGTCTAGCACTGGATAATCATGAAGCAGACATGTAGCATGATGTCCCTTCAAATCACATTATCCTTACACCAATCCGACCAATCCGACTAGTCCTAACACTAACCTCTTAATGCTGAGCGCCTAGCGAGGCAGCTATTACTATAAATGTTATACGTCTTTGGTATGACTCGGTCGAGGATCGAATCTACGACCTTCTGCATCCGATGCGGACGCTCTAATCAATGGACCACCGGAGCAGTCAGCAGAGAAAAAATGGCACTGAGACGTCAGTAATTGTACTATAGCTGTTTAACACGACTGGTACGTGGCAGCGTACAAGATTACTTGTATGGGTCTTCCACGGTACAAAGTTTTAAAAAAAAACTTTAAAAAAATACATTCCGATGAATGTTTACTCATTAACTGTTTCTATGTTATGGATAAAAGTTAGTAGCTTATGAATCCGTTTATTCAAAAATATAAAGTACTCGTATAAGGGGGATGGGGTGCGTTCAGATTATTTTGAAAGATTATTAGGTAAAGGGTGCAATATACAAATACCTTGAAATGTAAAATCACTTTTTCGGTCATAAGTGTAGGATATCATGATCTTACTAATGTCTAAGCAGTCAAGATTACTCAAGCATAAAGTCATTCGAATAAAATGAGACTTATTGTAGTTAAAATAATGGGCCTAAATGTTCGCCTTGTTTCATTACATGATAAATGTGTGCATGTCGACAGTTAATAATAATAATGAGGACTTTGTATGGCGCCAAATCTTTAGAAGCACTAAGCGCTTTACAACATCTATAATGATATGACTACACTACAGAAAAACAAATAACAAAAACCATGAAATTGGAAAACATAAAAACATGCTGAAAACATATAAGATACAAAACATTATTAGGTCTCTAAGTTACAGTGACTAGTCACAAAAAGAGATGTGCAGTATCGTCACATTGTAGTCAATATTAAAGAGTCAGCTTTGGACTCAGTGTGGCCTAATTTAATCTTTGTTCGGAAAAAACGTTGCGATATGCAAGGCTCAAAGTGAGTTAATTTAAAGATCTAATATAGAATAATACACAAAATATATCATAATAATAATTTGTCGCTAAATAACTTTGAAATGTGCAATACAAATACATAATGTAACCCCCATAAAGAGACAGGAAAGATAATTTGTGTATTTGTAGATATTGTACGGAAAACAATCCGGAAATATTTTTATTTTTCAGGTGATAATAGGATTTCTGGAAGTCACGTACTGTCGTGAATTCTCTTACGTTGAGCGTATGTGGTGATCATGGCCGAATCTATTGATAGTTCTAGCGAATGTACGGCAAATTTGTCATGCCCGTTTTCGTCGTGTGAGGAAGGTAAACTCCTATAAGATGGCGAAAGTAGTGAATGTTAAGAAGATTTTGCTCGCTGACGTTAGTCATTACCAATTTCAGCCTAAACGATACGAGAACGTTGGAGAGGGCGAAGACCTTAAAGAGAAAAAAGGGCAAAATGAGGCTAAGCAGCCCAACAAAACTATGATGTCTTTAAAACAGATTGTCATGTGGGCGTGGTTCATCAGTAATTAGTGATGTTAAAAGTTAAACACGTATGACTCAGACTTTAACAGGTGTAGAAAAAATACTTTATTAACTTTATAACTAAACTTTTTTGTTGTTGTTGTTGTTGCGCTATAGGGTTTAACGCCATTATTCAGCCCACGATAGGCTTTACATGGTGGCAAGTATTATTGGTGGTGGAATAACCTGGGAAAACCCCCGGAAAGAACCACCGACCCACGAGAAGCTACTGGCAAGCTTTCGCACATAACTACATTAGATGGCAGTGATCCGTAACGGAAAGCCCTTTTGACCACTCGGCCACTCGGGGCCCCTCCTAAACTTTGTTCTTTTAAATCATGATGAAATGCAAACCCCTAATGTACTTTGTGTGTAATTGTTTACTACCCTCCACAGATAGTAAAATTGAGGAATTTATTGAAAAGAAAAAGCAACCATCAAGATGTTTAGCAAGCATATATTGTATGTGTGGGTCCAGGTGTATAATGCTAGTGACAGTGGAAGTATAAAGATATATGGGGAAACAAAACTTGAAAATTAAACAACAATGCCGAATAAATGTTCATTATTGACATATATTTCATACTTTATGAGGCAAGAGCATTTTATTCATTTTACCCACAAGTTTGAGTCACGTGAGAAAGACTGCATGTAGATTGTCTTGGGTCGGTGGTTCTTTGCGGGGGCTTTCCGGGTTCTTCCTCCACCATTTATACTGGCCACCGTGTATAGCCTATCTTGTGCTGAAAATGGCGTGAAACCCTACAACAAAAACAACACCCCACAAGTTTGCTATCTAACAAAATAAGGAATGATATGGGGTGTATTTACAATGCATATTGGTGTACCTGTGGAAATTGAAGAAGAAAAAAAAAAAAAACAGCCGGTAGTGTAGATGCTGTAAAGAGATCATTATGATTTTGAATAAGACTGAGGAGGTCAGTCACTGATCCTAGATTTCAGACAATTTGCTTGGATCAATATATCCTGGAAGCAGTATACTCTGCCGACAGACTGCAAGATGGAAATTGAAAGGGATCTTTGTCCAATTACATGAACACTTGCAGAAATCATATTCTTCCAATAGTTATGATGCCACTGTCACGGTCTTTATTGGGACAAGTGATTGTTTTATGCACATGAATATTTTTCTCATAAATTCCCGCCTTTATTGACAAAATATACCACTTTACTTGAGTGTGGAACCATTACCCAAACATTTCATTTTGATAGTTGATCATGCTAAAATTATTTGTCCATTATCTTGGAAATTATCTCATGAAAACATCTGTAATCTTCTATAATTTCAGTTCTTGAACAGAATTTATAATATAACATTAAAAATATACTGTTATCTGTTCATATTCACTTTTGATTCATTTAGCTTCCTAATACTGGTTGTAGTAAAATCTAATGTTATGCTAAAGGCATTGACTTTGAATACATGAAATAAGTCAACAAAAACTGGGATAAATCAAATAATATAACTTTATTTAAGTTTATTTTTTTATTTTCAGTAATAATAATAAAATTAATAATAATAATAATAATAATAATAATAATAATAATAATAATAATAATAATAATAATAAAATTAATAATAATAATAATAATAATAATAATATGATTTTAAATATGTGCTACAAAAAAACTTTCTGTTGGCTTTGTTTGATTTAAAATCCAAGTTGCTTTGCTTTAGTTATTTTCTGGGGCGCTGACTGTATTTCTAATGATATGTTCACTGTCCAACTTTCATATAACTTTAAACACACAACTGTTATGTTACTATATGTGTTTGTCTACGAGTTTTATCAAATGGTATCATTCATTGTAGTGCAAAAGTACAGTATCTGCATAACCTTGGCAACATGTCACACATCAAAATAGCGTGTGGGTCTCATATTCTCTCAGATCCAATTCTGTATCTAAAAATGTCTGTCTGTAATTATAGTGTCCTCATCTACATTGTGTTTTTGTATGGCTCTATTAGGTACTTCTTCCTCCATGTGTTAACCATTCTTCACTTGATTGCCCTGAAGAAAAGAGAAAATAATGGGCTGAGCAAAATTAACATTACTTCTATTTCTTGAAATATGACGTTACCTGTACGTAACTTAAATGTCTTTACAAATCTTTTACAAAATGGACTTTTGTATTACTATCTACCATCAGTGTCATGTGTGAATCCTGAAAAGTACATGTAAGTTTGCTATGGCTTTTCTCCTTCTCTTTAATTGCTGGACATATACTTGACAACCTTTGTAGTAGGTGAAATTTTAGACATGTGTATATTTATCATCGTGCTTTTCACACAATTGATGATATCTCTAATTCCTGTAATACGTGCATGACAACTGTGTTTGGCACATTCTAGTGCATAGCTTTGAATTGGATATGGTAGTAACACGTGATGTCTTTGCACCAACCTTTTGCTTATCTATCTATCTATCTATCTATCTATCTATCTATCTATCTATCTATCTATCTATCTATCTATCTGTCTATCTATCTATCTATCTATCTATCTATCTATCTATCTATCTATCTATCTATCTATCTATCTATCTATCTATCTGTCTGTCTGTCTATCTATCTATCTATCTATCTATCTATCTATCTATCTATCTATCTATCTATCTATCTATCTATCTATCTATCTATCTATCTATCTATCTATCTATCTATCTATCTATTAGGAATTGATTTTTTAGTAAAATTAATAAGATTGCTATTTTCTTTAAATTGCATTAAAGTAATGTTTTATATTAAAGTAAGTTCTAAAGTGTGTTAAGATTAATTTCATTTATTTCCAAAGCACAACTATATATTAATGGAAGGAAAATAGTTCATGTGCAAAGCATAAGTTGGCAACGTAAATCACTAGCTATACGAATGTACATTATTGTGTGAAATTAGGTTATAAAGCAAAAATCTTACTGAGTCAGTCACCTCCTAAGTCTTATCAGTAAAACATATATTTTGAAACCTAGGTATTGGCAAAATCCTAATTCGGTTAATAAAAAAATTAGAAGAAACTTCCGTGCTGACGTAAATACAGAATGGTTCTTATCTAATGATGGACAGTCGTCGCTACAAAATGGTTCTTATCTAATGATGGACAGACATCGCTGCTGGCTTAGTATGTTAAAACATGTTGCTGGTTAAGAATATTAAGGAATTATCATAGTTGGACCTAACTGGTGCCAAACAAATATAGATAAACTACAAATTTGAGTTTTACCTTATGTTAGATGACGTAAATTAAGCCGGTTTTGACCGGGAGAAACTGATTCTTACCTGAAGAGAGCGGACATATTTTCTCACCGATACCTTAACCCTGACACAAGATGCGTATAATAGACCACGCATTAAAGGGTCAAGTCAGTTCCGTATCGACGAGAGAATAGATTTTTGCCTTCTCATTTCAGCTAAAACAATTGTATATGTCGTAACTTCTTTAGGAATAAGTACTTTCAATGTTTGAGATTTTAATAGTAACATTGTTATGTTAGCAACATTGTTCACTTAATACTTTTATTTATACTACATTGTAACGGAATGTTTAAATGTTCTAAAGAATTATATTTAATTATATTTATGTAATTTTTATTGTAAAGATTGAATTCGCTACCAACTTCATGCTTAGATTTAATGTTGAAATAAAGTATTCTTTAAGCAAGAAAGAGTAATATCTAGCAACATATTCTAAATCAATATTCTATTTTAAAATAAGTAAAATGCATTTCTTTAAATTAATTGTTACATTAGCTATGGTTATTACATTTTATAAATTTGGTTATCTTGAAATTGATCGAGAATTAACTATTTGTATAATATTCTAAAATGCAGAAGTTATACGAATGAATGAAGTTGGAAAGCTTAAAAAGGGAAAATATAATATGTATTTCATGAATTTTTATTATAAAGTTTTTAGATGTGTTTCTAGAATGTACTCAATATATGTGTGTTGATTATTTAAATAAAGTCAGTTCCGTATCGACGAGGAAATAGATTTTTGCCTTCTCATTTCAGATGTAGTGTAGCTATTTTATCATCGTGGCGACACTCTTTTAAGAGAGCCTTTCTCTCTCTCTCTCTCTCTCTCTCTCTCTCTCTCTCTCTCTCTCTCTCTCTCTCTCTCTCTCTCTCTCTCTCTCTCTCTCTCTCAAAGATGTAGCCGTATCTACACCGTTATGAGTGACTCTTTCTTTTGAGAGAGTTATTTCATAAAAGTTATGGAGAAGATTCTTTAAAATAAACGACATTAGTGGACTAACATCATAAATAAATCTATCTATCTATCTATCTATCTATCTATCTATCTATCTATCTATCTATCTATCTATCTATCTATCTATCTATCTATCTATCTATCTATCTATCTATCCCTTAGTCTTGCCGACCGTTGGGGCACCACTGATGACCTGACAACCAGCTTCCTCCATTCCAATCTGTTCTCTCTCTCTCTCTCTCTCTCTCTCTCTCTCTCTCTCTCTCTCTCTCTCTCTCTCTCTCTCTCTCTCTCTCTCTCTCTCTCTGTGTCACTCAGCTTCAGTCCTGTCCACTCTGAGACGTTATCCACCCATCTTTTCCCCTGTCTTCCTCTCCATAGCCATCCCTGCACAGTTTGCATGATTGTCTAAGCAAGCCCTGTTGATCGTGTGACATGTCCATACCATTTCATTTTGCGCTTTATCACAATTGTGAATAGCTCTTCATAGGGCCCAATGGCTTGCTTAATTCTGTTTCCCACTTCCTCATTCGTGACATGATCTCTATATGTAATGCCAAGCAACCTTCGAAAGCATCTCATTTCAACAGCTTGTATGCTCCTTTTGAGATCTGCTGTGATGGTCCATGACTCACAGGCATATAGGAATACAGATGCAACCAAGGAGCGCATCAGTCTGATTGTTTTTGAGCTGACGGAGGTGTTTCTATCTTTCCAAACTGTCTTCAGCCTTGCCATTGCTATTATTGTCAGCTCAATCCTGGACAATATTTCTGGTTTCCAGTTTTTGGCCTCTAATCATGATGTCAGTGCTGATGCCACTGGTGTTGTTAGTCATCAATTTGGTCTTCTCTGCACTGATTTCCATACCAAAATCAGTAGCTGTCCTGTCCAGTTTTTCCACCAACTGAGCTAGCTCCTCCTCATTTCCTGCAAGGTCATCGATGTCATCAGCAAAGCGCAGATTCGTTATTATTCTGCCTCCAATACTGACAGTTCCTTCATGGTCTTCCAGTGCATCTGTCATGATTCTTTCAAGGAAGATGTTGAAGAGAGTAGGTGAAAGCAAGCAGCCCTGTCTGACTCCCAGAGTTGTCTTAAACCAATCTCCTATTTGACCGTTGAAGCATACTGCGCTGGTGGCCTTGCTGTAAAGGCTTTCTATGACTTTGATCGGGTTAGCGTTGATGTTGTACAGCTTCATGGTGGACCAAAGGGCTGCATGTCATACCCTGTCAAACGGCTTCTTGAAATCTATAAAGACATGATAAAGGTCTTGTTGGTGCTGGAGGTATTTATCACATAGTATTCTCAGGTTGAAAATCTGGTCAGTTGTGCTTCGCCCTGGTCTGAAGCCTGCCTGGTCTTCAGCTATGATTTCCTCTGCCCGCGGCTTCAGTCTGTTTAATATGATTTTTAGCATGACTTTGCTTGGGTGGTATATAATACTGATCGTACGATAGTTCTGAAATTGCTGCAAATTGCCTTTTTTCGGGAAAGTTACTATGAGTGACTGAGTCCATGGTGTTGGCCATTCCCCTGTCTGCCAGATCTTGTTGCAGATTGTTAGTAGGGCGCTTATTATACCTTCACCACCTTTTTGGACTAGTTCTGCAGGAATGTTGTATACTCCTGCTGCCTTCCCTTTTTTCAATGCTTTCACTGCAGCCTCTACTTCTTCTCAGAGGATGGGGTAGTTGTCAGTGTTGGTCACTGATGGGGTGTTGAGTATGTCTGGGTCGCCTGTAGGTCTGTGGTTGTACAGGTCTGAGCAGTATTTTGTCCATCTCTTAAGAATGTCTTGTTCTTCTGTAAGATATTTCCCTCCCTTATCTTGAATGATGGAGGAGCGTTCTTGTTTTACACTGGTCAGGTCTTTCACCAGTTGGTATGCTTTTTTGCTATTATTTTTCTTTAGATTGTTTTCTATATCTTTACACTGGTCTTCAATCCATGTATCCCTTTCCTTTCTCATGCTCTTTTTGATAATCTGGTTGATTTCCCTGTATTGTTTGCTCCTTCAGGCGTCTTCTTCTTTAGCTCTAGACGCTTGTCACACAGATCAAGTATGTCAGTTGTAACCCAAGGTTTCGGTTTCTTTGGTTGTCGATGTTTGCCAAGGATCTCATTGGCTGTTTGGGTCACTGCTATGTTAAATGTGTCGATCATTGTGTCTATAACTGTGTTCTCTGCACTAAGAAGTAACAGTGGTGCAAATGTCCCTCCTATCATTGCCTGGAAGGCTTCCAGGACCTCTGGGTCTTTTAACTTGTCAAGGTTGAACTTAATTATTGTGGGGCCCTCTTTGTCGACTTTTTTAGACGTAATCGGAGGGTCATCATCACTAAGTCATGGTCACGTCCAATGTCTGCTCCTGGGAAACTTCTTGTCTTGGCAATGTTTACGCTGGTGTGCAAACGTCCCTTCACCACCATATAATCAATCTGGTTATGTTGTTCTCCATTCGGGCTATGCCAGGTCCACCTTCTGGATACTTGGTGTGGACCAAACGTTTTCATCAGCTTCAGGTCATTGAAGCTGGCAAATTCCAGGAGCCTTAAGCCTCTGTCGTTGGTCTCTGCACTGCAGTAGCGTCCACATGTGCCTTTCGAGTTATCAACGGCATCCTCTCCTATTTTGGCATTCCAGTCTCCTTGCACCACAAGAATGTCTTTTCTTTGGTGTCTGGTCCAGAAATTCTTGCAGTTGGTCGTATAAATCCTCTCATTCTTCATCATCATGGTCTGTAGTTGGAGCGTAAGCTTGCACAATGGTGATATTGAGTGGTGTTGCCCTCAAGCGTATGATGATAAGCCTGCTGGAGACTGGCCGACAACTCATGACAGTGTTCAGTGTCTTTGTGGTCGAGAAATCCGACACCATGTTCATGTTTATCTTCTCTGCCAGAGTAGTATAGTTTATGGCCATCCTGTGTTGATGTTTCCCCAAGGTTCTTCCATTGTACTTCGCACAGTCACAGGATGGTCCAATGGTATCTGTTCATTTCGTGTATTAGTTCCTCTACCTTTCCAAGCGTTCTTAATGTCCTGATGTTCCATGTACCAATGCTGCTGTTGTTTCTGATTCGGAAATTTGGTGGTGAACCTTTTGCTTACTTTTGCAAATAACGTTCAACAAATTACCAACACATTGTAGTTTTTCCGCTATATAGAATCTCATATTTATTAACTCATCTGATGTAATTTGTGAGACCTTAGGAATCCATACGAACTATGAAGCTATACAAACCATGTAAACATGGGTAATGAATGAAAAACTGAAGTGTGGCGTCTAAATGCAATATTTCACCATCTACTGTCTTCGGGTTCTCTAGTGCATTATCGTCTGGGTGCTGGTTCACAAACATCACATTCAGTACCTAAAAAAAGATATATATACAGTATGAACGCTGTAAGGCGTTGATGTGTTGATTGTTTTCTTTTGTTTTAGTTTCTTTTTAGTTTCTTTTATTCTTCAGAGTGATCAAATCAATATCATACACACTTACGATTTAACATCATTTTAATAATAAAGACAGAGCACTGCAACACTTGGTTAGCTACGCCATTTTTATAAACGTTAAGCCATTACCTACAGCCTCATGGAAATGAATGCGGAACTAAGCAAACTGAGGAACAACAAGGTAATTAAAATATTTGTTATATATTTATAGTTGATCTAAGTTATTACTCCGCTTTAGTAATAGTAGAATCATCTCTCTCTCTCTCTCTCTCTCTCTCTCTCTCTCTCTCTCTCTCTCTCTCTCTCTCTCTCTCTCTCTCTCTCTCTCTCTCTCTTCTTCTTCTTCTTCTTCTCTGTCTACGTCTCTCTCTCTCTCTCTCTCTCTCTCTGTTTCTCTTTCTGTCTTTGTAGTTTCTGTCTGTCTGTCTCTCTGTCTCTCTCTGTCTTCTCTCTGTCTGTATGTCTGTTCTGACTGTCTGTTTGTCTGTCTGTCTGTCTGTCTCTCTCTCTCTCTCTCTCTCTCTCTCTCTCTCTATATATATATATATATATATATATATATATATATATATATATATATATATATATATATATATATATATATATATATATATTTATTGTCAAGTGCCAAATTTTTCGTCAGTGACATCCAGTAATTAATTCGTAGGCTAGCCGACAATCGACTGTCTTGGGGCAGAGTTTGGAACGGGTAAAATGTTTTCTTAAACCTGGTCAGGCTTGGTACAATAATTAAAGTGAAAACGGACTGAGTATTGACACGTAAAATTATGGGAATACTCACGTAGAGCTTTCAAAAATGATTAAGACAAACGATAATGTGACATCTCGATCCTAAGTGGCATTTTTGACATCGTGAGAGACGGTTTCCATAAGGTCAGTAAGAATAGCGTTTATGCCGATTGGTCAAATGTACAGGACAGAGGGTTGGGTCGAAACCCAGAATCGGGAAATATATAGTTCGTATCAAACGATGTTAGGCAGTCTAGCAAGACGTCTGCAAGAGACGGTCAGAATAATTGATTCCAATCCCGGAGAAGACTCCGTACGTCTTTGAAAGAAAGACGTTCGTAAAATTGGGTTCCAGTTAAACTGAATGTGGAACGATTGTAAGACGCCAAAAACACAAAAAAGGTATTTAGCTCAAATTCACCTTTATTATGATGTAATGTATATGCTGTTTATCTTTGTCTTAGATGAATAATGTATCGATTCTGCGCTACAAACAGTTCCGTATTACATTGATTTAATAACGTACTTGGATATGTTTCTTTGTTACAGATGCATGACGTGTTCATATTTTGTATGGATAGTCGGTTTGCAGTGATTTAATAATGTATTTTGAATTCTGAATTAGCATCTTTTACCTTATTACTTAGTTAGGCAAATGGGTGGTGTAGAAAACCCGCCGTGTACATGTATGATTGGAAAGGTTACATTAATTTGAATTTATCATATTAAGTAAATATGAATTGTGTGTTATGTTATATTGCCTCACTTTACGTAATGATTTACGGGAATATATGACTTTCCCGAATTCTGATGTCGATAATTAACAGTATAGCTCTATTGATCTGAAAACATGTATAGAAATTGTTAGCCGTATGAATGATAACACTGATAGTAAGATCTGATTGTTCGAACATTAAGACGGACGAACAATCGCAATTCTGAAAGTAGCGAGATACTTAGGGCGTTTTACCCTTTTCTTTTACAAGGAAAAATAGTTTACTTTAGCAAGAGTGAGAATCAGCGAGAAGTCAACGGCAATAGTTTATTTTGGGCAAGAGTGAAAACCAGCGAGAAGACAAAAGGAAAGAAATAAGAAGTCAGAGTGTGGAATTCCCGTTCAATTAAAGGGCAAGCTGGAGACGGACGCACGCAGGGGAAAGAAAGAAAAACCAGTCAACGAAAAAGGTCATGTTGAATCATTCAACAGTCCAATGTTAAATGAACATTCGATTCCTTGATGAAATTTACTATCAGTACTAACGGCTAACTTCATTTATTTTCATTAGTGTTTGGATTCTTTGAATGTATCCATTATTTTAAAGCTTCAATATTTGTATTTTTCTGAACTAATTGTATTCAGAAAGAGAGAAAGTGTAATTCACAGTGTCATTCTTTTCTTAATTGTATTTTTGATTAAATTCATATTTTATCTTTACGGGGGCTCGTGTATTGTCTTGTTCAAAGTACCATCTCAGATTACTATACTCACTGACCGGGCATATCACACCGTAGCGATCATCTCCTAGATAACGCCAATTAGTGGGAGGCGGTCTTCAAGTGTTGTTTCCAAGTTGCGCAATACCTCTGACCAGGCCTTGTGCAATATTGTCTTAATAACACTTTGATCACCCGCCAGCGCACCCACGTTACAAAGTGGGGGTTCGTCTCGGGATTTGAAATTTTCATTGTGATTTGAAGTAATCGGAGCGTATTTTGAACAAAGGCATAAATTTGTTATTATTATTAAGTAGGAATCGAATGAATCAAACATTGTCTGCTATTTTGTATATTTGCATGCAAATTGTTTTACGTTAAAAGTGGTTTGTAGAATTTGAGATTTATACCTTCTGTGTGAAATTATCATAAGCGTTAAAGTGGCACTACCTAAATAGTCTCGTGAGACAAGAACGAATTATTTGGGCAGTACTGTATTTTAGACAGCAATCAATCACGTCTCGTTAGCAATATTCCACTGTCACTGGAATTTCTGTCTGGTCAATTAATTGCGGCTGATTCGACCTGTCCATCTCGCTGCAGATAAGGTTAGTTTAGGTCAAACTATTTTCGTAGGGAAAATCCTTGATTGTAGGTCAGTTAAGGACATAGTTCTAGAGAAAAAGGAAAGACAAAACGTACGTAATGGCGACAGACAGACAGTTACTAAAGGAATTTAAATCCATTGGAAAAGACGAACTTGGGTATGAGGGTGAAAAACTAACTGAATTTATGGAAAGAAGTTTGAAAGAACACAAGGAAGAGAAAGCCAGAGAACGAGAGAAGGAGAAACAGAAAGAAATGGAATTAGCCCGACTACAGGCTGAGGAGAAGGAGAGGGAGAAAGGAATGGAACTCGCGCGACTACAAGCAGAAGAAAAGGTAAGAGAAAGGGATCATATGCTAGCCATGGAGAGACTAAGGCTCGAAGCCGAGTTCAGGAGGGGTGAAGAATCGAACGTACGTCCGGACACCCCGAGTAGTCGCGTGGAAGACAGACGACCCATACAGTTAACCATGCCGATGTTTAATGACAAGGACGAAATAATTGACAACTTTTTGACGCAGTTTGAAAAGTTGGCCCTGGTTCACCAAATACCTAAGGACCAGTGGGCCATCAATATTTCAGCCTTTTTGCAGGGGGCAGCGAAAGACGTGTACCACAACATGACCCCAACCGACATAGACGATTATGACGCGCTGAAGAAAGCTCTACTTCGCCACTATGAGTTATCAGCGGAAACGTTCCGAAAACTTTTTAGGGAATCGTCAAAAAGGGCTACCGAAACACACGCGCAATTTCACAGTCGAGTGCGCGTGATTTTTGATAAATGGATAAAAATGTTTGGCACCGCGTTAACGTACGAAGGTATTCGCGAAGAGATTTTAAAGGAACATGTGTTAAGTACCTACAGAAAAGATTTAATTGTGTTTTTGGCGGAGCGCGAATTCTCAACTTTGGATGAGATAAGCATAATGGCCGAGCGCTATGAGAACGCGCATGCGCGTCCAACTACTTGGAACGGTAGGGACCGACTTGGTATCGGTGAGTTTAGAAAGACCACTGAGGTGGCAACCCATAGACGAAATGGTCAAAATGGTGGGAGGCCAGGGGCCGGAAATCCCAGCCAAGTACATTTCCGTGGGTCGGGAAAGACTCAAGGGGTAGATAGGGATACCTCGGGTAGAAGAGGTGAGCCAGTATGTTATGGCTGTAATAAACCAGGCCATGTTGTCAAGGACTGTAGAAAGTATCGTCCGACAACGGTTAATTCGGTAACTCCGAATACTGTTAAGAAAAGGAAAACAGTGGAGTCTACGAATATAGCGAGAGCTACGGTAAATGGTGAGGAAGCCACGGTGCTGTATGACACCGGCTGTGGTAACCCGGCCTTGGTAGACCGTAGATACGTTAAACCTGGAGATTATACAGGTGAGACGGTGGAAGTACAGTTTGCTAACAGGACGAAGGATTCGCTTCCGGTCGTTAGCATAGACCTTGATTCGCCATATGTAAAAGGGCGAATTCAAGCAGCATGTTTGTCGGGACTGTCTCATGACGTAATATTAGGGTGTAGGTATGTGTTGCCCCAACCTAACCCTATGACGTGTAACCCTATACATGTCGGGTCAGTGGAGACGAGGGCTATGAAGCGAAGGTCAGGGTCGAAGCCGCTAAGATCCGTGACTTCGCCCATAGACATTTTGGTACCTGGTGAGTTAGAGAAGCTTCAAAAGGAAGATGTATCTCTGGACAAGGTACGTAGGTACGCGACGGACGGGTCCGTACGGAAATTGCCAGACGGCGAGGTTAAGTTCGCGACAAAGCGCGGTATTTTGTATCGGTACGCCAAGAAAGGGGTCGATACGTTTAAACAAGTTGTGGTACCCGTAGGGAAGCGCGACGAAGTGCTCCGGTTAGCACATGAGGGTCTTCTCGGAAGCCACATGGGCGTGGCGAAGACCAGAGATAGGTTGGTGAGGGAGTTTTATTGGCCAGGTGTACATGGGGATGTGAGGAGGTTTTGTTTGTCATGTGACAAGTGTCAGCGAGTGGCACCGAAAACCTCCCATCGCCCAGTGCCACTAGGAACCACCCCACTAATAGATGAACCTTTCTCGAGAGTGGCGATGGATTTAGTAGGTCCGATTAAGCCGGCGGCGGAAAGTGGAAATCGGTATATATTAACGGTCGTAGATTACGCTACCCGGTACCCGGAGGCAGTGGCCTTGAAGAACATTGACTCAGTCACGGTGGCTGAGGCCTTGTTAGGGGTGTGGTCGAGAGTCGGAGTTCCAGACGAGATACTGACCGACCAAGGGACACAGTTCGTGAGCCAGGTGATGGAAGAGGTAAATAGATTACTCTCCATTAGACACCTGACGACTACCCCGTACCACCCGCAGTGTAATGGGTTGGTAGAACGTTTCAATGGGACATTGAAACAGGCTTTAAAGAAGCTATGTGAAGGTCGACCTAGGGATTGGGATCGATACCTTCCGGCGAGACTGTTCGCGTATCGTGAAGTACCGCAGGCAAGTTTGGGTTTTTCACCTTTTGAATTAGTTTATGGGCGGACGGTAAGGGGACCCATGGCTGTCTTGAAACAGTTATGGACGGATGAGCAAGCATCCGAAGAAGTGCGTACAACATACCAATATGTTGTCGACTTGCGTAACAAACTAGAAGAAGTTTGTAAATTGGCTCAGGAAAATCTCTGCGACGCAAGGGGACGTCAAGCCAAGTATTACAACAAAAGGGCGAAGGAACGTCACTTTGAGGTGGGTGACAAGGTGTTGTTGTTGTTGCCATTGGAGCACAACAAGCTGCAAGTCTCATGGAGGGGGCCATTTGTTGTAACAGAGAAGAAAGGTGGACAAAACTACCGTATCCGAGTAGGGGATAAGGATAAGTTGTTCTACGTAAATCTTTTGAAGCGGTACCGTGTGCGAGAACCACCCACGGAGTTCGTGGTGGCTACCGTCGTGACGGAAGAATCCGACGACAACGCAGGGCAGGCGGAAGTACTCCCTAGTTGTCCGTTGACAAGGGAGGAAACCTACGTCGACGTCACACTTGACGTTACGTTAACGTCAGACCAACGTAAAGAGGTGGAGTCGGTACTTCAAGAATATTCGAGCGTCTTAACAGAGAGACCGGGGAGGACAGAGCTGGAGGACTTCTCTTTGAAGCTGCTGAACGATAACCCAGTAAAGTTAAGACCATATCCGTTGCCGTACGCGAAGTTAGGAGCGGTCCGTAAGGAAGTTGAAACTATGTTAGACTTGGGTATTATCGAACCAAGCGAGTCGGCGTATAGCTCTCCTGTTGTACTAGTCCAGAAGAAGGATGGTGCACACAGATTTTGTGTCGACTACCGAAAGTTAAACCGAATTACAGAATTCCAGGTAGAACTTTTACCTGACCCTGAGTCTATTTTCGCAGGAGTAACCCATGCTAAATATTTTTCTAAGATTGATCTGTCCAAAGGATACTGGCAAATTCCAGTCCGTAGTGAAGACCGAGCAAAACTCGCCTTTGCAACTCCAGATGGGACTTACCAGTGGGTGGTCATGCCATTCGGGGTGCAGAACGCGCCCAGTGTCTTCACCCGTATGATGCGGAAATTCCTTGAACCATTGCGGGGGATGGGAGTTTCCAACTTCATGGACGATCTTTTATTAGCTACAGCTACATGGGAAGAACACATACTTTTGCTGAAAAAAGTCTTAGAACGACTACGACAAACCGGACTGACCGCACGACCATCGAAGTGCCATATAGGGTTCAGACAATTAGACTACCTAGGACATACCCTCAGCGAGGACACGTTAAAACCAGAGAGTTCAAAGGTCGAACAACTTAGGGACGCATTACGACCAACTACTAAGACTGAAGTTAGATCTTTTCTAGGTTTGGCAGGATATT
This sequence comes from Unio pictorum, assembly GCA_030141615.1. NCBI lineage: Eukaryota > Metazoa > Mollusca > Bivalvia > Unionida > Unionidae > Unio > Unio pictorum. The sequence continues at coordinate 1,894,670 of JARLTB010000106.1, read as the reverse complement.
ATAGGAGATATGTGGCAAATTTTAGTGCTATTGCAAGTCCATTGACTGACTTGACTCGGAAAAAAGCGCCGACCAAAGTAGTATGGACAGACGCATGTGAACGCGCATTTCAGACGCTAAAAGACAGACTGACGTCAGACGCCATAGTTAAGTTACCTGACGTGACACGGGATTTTGTTTTGAGGACAGATGCTTGTGATAGAGGTTTAGGGGCAGTGTTACTGCAAGAACACGAGGGAAGCTTATTCCCAGCTGCTTATGGAAGTAGGAAACTATCAAATGCAGAAATTAATTATTCAGTGTCGGAGAAAGAATGTTTGGCAATTATATTTGGAATAACTAAGTTCCAACGGTATCTGTATGGCAGGAAGTTTACTTTAGAAACAGATCATCAACCACTGGCTTATTTGGCCCAGGCAAAATTAACTAACGGTAGATTAATGAGATGGTCGCTGTTCCTACAACAGTATCAGATTCTAGTGCGATACATCAAAGGTAGAGATAATGTAGGAGCGGATTGTTTAAGTCGGTTAGGAATGGCTGAAGTGAATAGGTCACCTAAGGACATGTAACGGGAGCAGTATAGATCACCGAAAAATTTGGGAGAGTAAAAATACCGATTTTTCTCTTAGAAAGGGGGTAATGTCAAGTGCCAAATTTTTCGTCAGTGACATCCAGTAATTAATTCGTAGGCTAGCCGACAATCGACTGTCTTGGGGCAGAGTTTGGAACGGGAAAAATGTTTTCTTAAACCTGGTCAGGCTTGGTACAATAATTAAAGTGAAAACGGACTGAGTATTGACACGTAAAATTATGGGAATACTCACGTAGAGCTTTCAAAAATGATTAAGACAAACGATAATGTGACATCTCGATCCTAAGTGGCATTTTTGACATCGTGAGAGACGGTTTCCATAAGGTCAGTAAGAATAGCGTTTATGCCGATTGGTCAAATGTACAGGACAGAGGGTTGGGTCGAAACCCAGAATCGGGAAATATATAGTTCGTATCAAACGATGTTAGGCAGTCTAGCAAGACGTCTGCAAGAGACGGTCAGAATAATTGATTCCAATCCCGGAGAAGACTCCGTACGTCTTTGAAAGAAAGACGTTCGTAAAATTGGGTTCCAGTTAAACTGAATGTGGAACGATTGTAAGACGCCAAAAACACAAAAAAGGTATTTAGCTCAAATTCACCTTTATTATGATGTAATGTATATGCTGTTTATCTTTGTCTTAGATGAATAATGTATCGATTCTACGCTACAAACAGTTCCGTATTACATTGATTTAATAACGTACTTGGATATGTTTCTTTGTTACAGATGCATGACGTGTTCATATTTTGTATGGATAGTCGGTTTGCAGTGATTTAATAATGTATTTTGAATTCTGAATTAGCATCTTTTACCTTATTACTTAGTTAGGCAAATGGGTGGTGTAGAAAACCCGCCGTGTACATGTATGATTGGAAAGGTTACATTAATTTGAATTTATCATATTAAGTAAATATGAATTGTGTGTTATGTTATATTGCCTCACTTTACGTAATAATTTACGGGAATATATGACTTTCCCGAATTCTGATGTCGATAATTAACAGTATAGCTCTATTGATCTGAAAACATGTATAGAAATTGTTAGCCGTATGAATGATAACACTGATAGTAAGATCTGATTGTTCGAACATGAAGACGGACGAACAATCGCAATTCTGAAAGTAGCGAGATACTTAGGGCGTTTTACCCTTTTCTTTTACAAGGAAAAATAGTTTACTTTGGCAAGAGTGAGAATCAGCGAGAAGTCAACGGCAATAGTTTATTTTGGGCAAGAGTGAAAACCAGCGAGAAGACAAAAGGAAAGAAATAAGAAGTCAGAGTGTGGAATTCCCGTTCAATTAAAGGGCAAGCTGGAGACGGACGCACGCAGGGGAAAGAAAGAAAAAAACCAGTCAACGAAAAAGGTCATGTTGAATCATTCAACAGTCCAATGTTAAATGAACATTCGATTCCTTGATGAAATTTACTATCAGTACTAACGGCTAACTTCATTTATTTTCATTAGTGTTTGGATTCTTTGAATGTATCCATTATTTTAAAGCTTCAATATTTGTATTTTTCTGAACTAATTGTATTCAGAAAGAGAGAAAGTGTAATTCACAGTGTCATTCTTTTCTTAATTGTATTTTTGATTAAATTCATATTTTATCTTTACGGGGGCTCGTGTATTGTCTTGTTCAAAGTACCATCTCAGATTACTATACTCACTGACCGGGCATATCACACCGTAGCGATCATCTCCTAGATAACGCCAATTAGTGGGAGGCGGTCTTCAAGTGTTGTTTCCAAGTTGCGCAATACCTCTGACCAGGCCTTGTGCAATATTGTCTTAATAACACTTTGATCACCCGCCAGCGCACCCACGTTACATATATATATATATATATATATATATATATATATATATATATATATATATATATATATATATATATATATATATATATAATTATCTCTCTCTGGTCGGTTTGACTTTAAAACTGTCTCTATTTATATCTCTTCCTCTCTCTGTGTGTCTCTGTGTGTCTCTCTGTCTGTCTCTGGCTCTCTGTATGTCTGTCTCTGTCTGTCTGTCAGTCTTTGTCTCTATCTCTGTCTCTCTCTCTCTCATCCTTTTGTCGGTTTGACTTAACGTTTACCATCATTTATAAGTCCAGAGATATCTTGGGATGGCACAAACGAAAATTCTCATAGTTCGTCAGTCATATATTTTAGCCTGTATCATACTACTATGGCCCAGGAAAAGTGATATGTGACTGTGTAATGTCAAATGTAACAAATCGCTCTTGTAGCCAGATGAATTTGTTACATTTGACATCGCACAGTATTAGCTGTACGTAACAGATATACTTGATTTGTTGTTTGCTTGGTTAATATGAATACCATATTACACACAAGAATTTGTAAAGCCACTAAATTTCATGCTAGATTGGGGATCTCATTTATGTTACAGATAATCAGACAAGACATCACATATATTGTAAGTGTGCAGATGAGAATATTTGTGAATCAAATGTGGGTTTTGTTCTTCTTCAGTGTTTAAATTAGTTATATGCCATAATACAAATTGTTTGGCGAAAATCAGAATCTACTACGTGGGTGAAACATTTCAAAACAAATCTGTTACTTATCCAAACATTTCATTATCTGAGAGTACGACGAATACCTCTTAGCAGAGCCAGGGCTAAGCAAACTAACCGTAATGACCTACTAAAATATAGGGAGAAAGTTTATCCTGACCTCATTTACCTCATCGTGTGTAAGACGTATAGCCTTCAGTATGTCGGAAAAAACTGAAAAGTTTCACAAAATGAACAATCTATACAGACCTTTTTGCTATAACGTCATGTTTGAGAAGAAAAAAAGCTTCATACGAAAATGAACATTACAAGGTCAGTAACACCAAACCGAAGCCTCTAACTTACTGAGATTTTCTCCAGTTGGGTTAGCTCATTTTTGTTACTTCATCTTTTGTTGTTAGTGTTTTCTAAACAATTGTGTGTTTGTCTTGTTTACCAGCCATACGTTTGATTGAGGTCGCGCCCTTTCTGCTGCTTTAATATCTGCGTAACTAAATCATTACGATATCAATAATGGCGCCAGCTACGGAGTCTACAGCTGGATTACCCCGAGAACGACTAGAGGCAATCAAACATTTTTGCCAGTCCATGATTATTTCAGACACAAATCGCAAGAACGTCAGCAGTCTCAGGTGTTATTTAAAGTAGGTTCAGAGCAATTTTTTAAAACAGTAACAAACTTAATCGAGAGAGCTACTTCGTCCTACGTTATAAAAAAAAACCATTAAAGCAATTGGCAAAATGCAGAAAGAGCTATGAATCAAAAAATATTTAAAGAGATCTTCCAGGTGAAATAGGTACTGCTCAACCCCTTGACAGTGTCAAGGAAGAACTACTTGAAAGTATTGACCATGTCCATGCTGAAATAGGTGATATAAAACAGAATCTGTATCGTAAACGAAAATTAAAACAGAAAGTATTAAATTGATTAAAACTTCAGAAAAAATGTTATTAAAGACCTTAAAGAAAATGTTAATGACGAAGATTTGCCTTGCATTGCAGCACTGGGATTTTTTATACAACAGGATACATTTTTAAAACCTGAGTATGTTGGTGCAAATGTTGATAAATTTCTTCAATGGATATATTGTATACATTACGACAAAAACAGGCCAGAGACGATGATGCAAAATACAATAAACATCTTGAAGAAAACATAAATTTTATGCTGAATGGCAAACACCACAACCTTAACATTTACAACCTTAACAACAACAACGTACTCAACTAAACCCTGAACTACAAATTACACAACAAAAACCCACACCCTCAACAACAACGTCAGAAACAATACATAATAAATTTATGTCTAAAAGTCTTAACAGTATCGCAAATTCAAGATACCTGGAAGTAATAAATATTGCCTCATATGGATACCAATGATGGAAGTGGTCTTGTTTCTCAAGGAAGTGATCTTATTATTTGTCCTAACAACGTCCTTTCTGATGTTGAACAATTAGAAATTCTGCTTGGAGGAAAACGCGCCGATAATAATTCTCCCGAAATTATTAATTAAGCAGCTGATATTTCTTAACGATTATTTACAGGTGGCTTCATGTATATCAATGTTTAATGAGCTCTTATCAGTGAAATCGTTGATGATTATCGCAATGTTAAAATAAATAAATAACAAATAAGATGGTAGTGCATAATACTCAACGTGGACAAATTATGGTCAGAATGATAAAATCGCGATTACCAGTAAACAAAACACTCTACTGTTTTGGACTCGGTGATGTTGTTCAAGAAGAACAGCTCCAAGCGTAATACCAATTTTAAAATAAATAGTAATTAAATGTATTGATGTTGTTCACCATCATTTCCTAATGTTGCTGGTAATATTGCTGGTAAAGCGTTCTGCGCAATCAAAGATAACCTAGTCCAAATAATATGACGAACACCTCAACTAGTACAATTATCCAGCACTGAAGTGATGCCTTCTAATGTTGGTAAAATAGTAAATCAAGCTACAAATAAATTTTGTTTTACAAAATAGCAAAGTTGGCTGGTGAAAGATAAACAAATATAAATACAAGTTTGATAGCCGGAAATGGTCTTCGCGTTAGACGATAACAATTATAATACTATGTTGAAACGTATATCTGATCCTGCGTTTTGCATGGACTCTCCAGTAGTCATGGGTGAATCTGTACTCGATTACCGATATTATTCTTATGAAGCACGATAGCCCAAATCAGCGTGGAAGAATTATACTGCAAGTTCAGGATTAAAGTTGATAGTTTTTACCCGGTGAAGCGTTTAGTGGAGTAGAAGGAAACTTGTAACAGACGTCGCAGCTAATACATAATAATGTGCTAATATCATAGTTTGTTTTGTTCATAATGGAATTTAGGCGTTATTCAGATAGCTGTATATATGATTGATGGAAAAGATATGGAAATAATTCAAGATGATGTTGACGTTGCAACAACGATATTAGGTCTAGCAAGATATTCAGATGATTATACAAGATCAGCTGGTCCGTCAATGTTGTTTCGCAACGGTAATGCTGACCATCCTGATGGTAGACCTAATGTTGTAAAAAGAACCAAACAGATGTGCCTACAACGCTGACTCTGATATATGGCCGCTGGTTCATAACAGTCCAGATTACAACTTAATTTTTAAAACGCGTCAATTAATGTTAAAAAGTTTTGTAGAAGCCTTTTATGTGCTATTCCATTGTCACGTATCTTGGGATTTTGTTGAAATGTTAGAAAGATTGTTTTCGGTGCCAAGCTTAAAATTGTACCTGTAAGAGAGGTTGATAATAATGACGGCATCTTGTTGCTGCTGGTAACATAACATTATTTAAATTTTCGTTGTAGATGCCTTTAATGACTCCATCACTTGCTGAACAACCACAATTACTTTCTCTTATTGATCAAGGCGGTAAGTCAAATTTATCATGGTTGACGATGACCACAGATAGCGTTCAAAGTGCCGTCGATAGTCTCTTCACATGGCATAAAGCATCAAAGCAAGGTGTTATGCGTCGCGATATATATTTATTGCTTTTCAAAATGCTTCATGATTCAACCCTAAAGAACAGTCTAATGGTATTTCATAAATTTGGAGTTGGTCAAGAATAAATGGACATCAAGGTATATTTTTGAAATTTGATCAAAATTACGTTTCACGTGTATACCATAGCTAGATGATATTTATGGGACATGATCAGATTATATATACTGGTTTGCAAATGAACTAGATGTTATAACACTGTATCCGATCTATTACTTTTCACTGGAACACCTGGAATCGGTTAGACAATCTGTCATTGATATACATTTTCGAGCTCGCATACATCCAGGTGGTGGTGTTAATTTTAGAGCAACCGCTGTCACACTCAGTGATAAATCGATGTTACTTGATGGTGTTGGTGGACGAATGATAGTCATTGATGGTCCAGTCCAAAACATGTACAAAAATCGCTCATGCTATTATATAATATAATCACGTTAATGTCACCCCAGATTTATGTTAAATAAGAAAATTGCAATTAAAACTTAATAGTTAATGCGGAATATAAATAACATTAAATAAATGATAAATTTCTAGTCCAAACAAATTGTCATCAAACTTTTATCATAGCATTATAATCTAATACAGGAGTTCAGCTCCATCACTCTTTGCGTTCCTTTAAAGATTCAATAAAGATATGTGGTATATTTACACTTTTTGAAACTATACCAGCGTTAATTGCTACTGGTGCTCCAGCTGGCGGATAAACAGCTGTACTTGGTGCTGCTTGAACTGCTGCTGGAATATCATTAAGAAAACAGATGGGCACGGAATAAGGACTTCTAAAATGATACAAGGGTCTAAAACTACTATAAAATCTCTATTCGTGTTACGGCAAAGGTCTGTGACTCTCCGTGATACTTATTTAGACGGAAAACGTCTTCTTCGAATGTCTAATTTTAGTTTAAAAACACAGCTATACAAATAAAATTAAAACTTTTAGAAGTGTTTTTATACATGATCAATTATCCAAACAACCATATCATGTTGAAACTGGTATCATTAACCTTGATAACAGTTCTTGCCCATGTACTCATTGGGTTGCATATGCGATTGGTCCACGTTGAACTATTGAGTTCCATTCGTATTGACATAGTCCGATATTATTAAGATGGACAATACTAAACATAGTGTTCTTGGAGAACCAGAATCAAACAATGACGCTTCAGCGATGAAATACGACAATCAATGATGGAATGAGCACATTTAGATCTAAATGCTCTAAACAGGAACAATAGTTCATAAGTTTCGTAGAAAAATATATAGAAACATTAATGATTTTTTTTTACTTCTAACAGTCGCTGATATTAAACTCACTGACATAAATAGAATTACCGACAACGTAGTATATACGGTAGAGTCTGGATCAGTATTATGGTCGCCACTCAATAAATCCATTAAGTGTCGTGCTGAGTTTACCGGTATATTCAGGTTCTCAGTACTAGGTGTTACAGTATTTACAAGACCTACTACAATACCACGGCGTTATTTACTCCACCTTACTCCGTCAGGTGGATTTATCGTAGTAATGTTGGAGCAAAACGATGAAGTAACATTTTAAGTTGAACCCGAAGAACAAAATCGGCCTGATGTACTATTGGTTTCTTGAATTAGTCGATAAACTACCACCTACTTATTATAATGAGCTTCCCAATCAACGTGCAACAGATACAATCAAGTACATGAGTGGCAAACCAAACTGTAAAATATAGTGTAGTTGTCGTTGATATAATTGTATAGTATGCATCTGCTGTTATCTCTATAACTGGCGTTTTACTATTTAAATAGCAATTACTTTTATTGAACCAACATTATCAGCTGCGATTGAAATAAAATAACATCTCTGAATTATGTTTTGTGTGTGTATATATATATATATATATATATATATATATATATATATATATATATATATATATATATATATATATATATATATATATCATTCCTCGGATCAGTTTTAGGATGGCCTGAACTTCTACCAGAATATACTGTACCATCAAAGGATCTTTAACCACAAGAACCAAAGTTAGATGAATTCTTCACAGAAGTGAAAATATTTATAAAGCTTCCAGACTATCGAAGAAAGGAGCTATGAAAGTATCGATGTATGGTGCTTTAAAGATCATGCTGATAGAGTATTTAGTTTCATTGGGTCAGATGGTGAAATAAAATCATTTTTATTTAGCGTTTGTAGTTCTCGTTCTACTGGAAGAACGATTATAAACAACGAATACATTAATGATTTTTTGAGAAGCCCAATCCTAATTTATACGTATATTTGGCAGGTTAAAAATGTATTTGTAAATATCATACAAAACTATCATGACGAATTAAAACAACAGATTATTGAAGCAATATAACATTTAAAACAGGTCATTTCGGATATTAAATATATTAACCAGCGAATTTGTGATCAAATATCATTTGGTTATAATGAAGAAAATGAACATTTATATTACCAGGATTCAACGACGAACTAGAAAAGAATATTAATTATCTTATTAATGAGAACTGTCCTAAAAGTGTTGATTCGTAGAGAAAACTACCGTTAGTAACTATTCTTATACATGACAGTGATCTGTATGGCGGTGGCAGGCATATTTCACCATGAATTGTTCATATAACATCAGCTATTGCAGTGAACTTTGTATGTGATGTAATTGATGGTAGCTATCAAGCAAATCTCAAAGAATCAAACTAATCTCAGCAAGGATATATTTTTTATACATTTACACCTTAAGAACCTCTTGGATTTTTTATCTTACAATAACCCATTGATCCGTTTTATCTACCATGCCGGTTATGATTAAGGATATATTACGAACGTACTGAGCCGACCGGACATCTTCTTTATTTAAGTGTGAAATTTTGTCAGAAATACTCTACTTAAATTCTTACAGAGTCGACGTTGGCGATTTACAAATTAATCAAAAAATTTTTGTTGATACAAAAACATTTAAATGAACTGCAGCGAGAACATATTTCTATGAGTATGTGTAATATAGATCAGATTCTGAATTATACACATTCCTGTATTAAATATGATCGGCTTAAAAATAATATATAATTCTGCATAAATATTATAATCTGAATACGTTTCTTGAGACTGATGGATATATTACCCATAATCACTCAAATCATCAAACAATTTCATCAAATAATGAAATAAATTATACTAAAAAAATTTCATCAAAAATAAAAACGTTAAACAATAAATACTAATAAATACATATATTATAACAGATTTTATAATTCTGCTTATATTTAATTTAATATTGTAGGGTAAATAATACTAAACCTTGACAAAGGCAAGGCAGTTAGAATCTATATTTTGATATGGTAAATAGCACAAAAATAATAAAAGTCATTTAGATTTCATTATTTGTTTGGTAAATAGTACGAAATGAAAATCCTACTGAAAACAGGAAATTACATAGTAAATATTATCAGAGTTAAAACTATTATATAAATAACTAGTATAGTCTGAATAATAATTTTACGTGTTATTTCTTCATAGTATTTTATTTCTATTCAAAGTCAGGGCTGAATGAATGTTCGCTACTCTTACATTCACAGTAAATAATGGATTCATCCTGTTTTCGTTTTCACAATCTGATATAATCGTTTTCATTTGTCTCACATGTCAGTTGATATCATTTCTGTTGCATATTCGTTAGATAACTTTCATCTGATTTTTCGATCGCGAGTGAGACTAAAATCTTAACGTATGTATCTTTAACCGTTGCCAAAGATTGTTACGTAGATTGTTACTTCTGTACACCTATAATCTGAAGGTATTATATCCACCTCCAAATTACCGTTGTTGTAATGATTCAAACTTGCAAATACCTTTTATCAGGATCAAGTTTAATTTATACCGTCATGTTGTAATGTGTTTAATTGCAGAAAGACTAGCATTACTACCGTCAAACTTCATCTATGTATGACTGATGAGACTTGTACCTTTCGCCTTTCCAATGAGGTTATTTTATGGTGGACTGTCTGAATATTCATGTGTGTGGTACAAATCACATTGAGAGTTCAGATCACGCTAGTGTTTACGTTTGGAGGCTCCTGCATAGATCCCCAAGCGAATCCCTAAACGAAACGAAACTTGTATGTATCTGCTAAGATAGAGATCTAAAAATAACCTTCCTGTATTGTGTGACCAATATGTCCTGACTCGACTTGATGAAGTCAAATGGTATATAAATATACTTCTTCCATCGTAAACTATTAAACAATTTTGTTACGCCACTAACAAAATTGCCGTTGTGACAGTTGAATCCAATTTATAATAGTTACAATAATACAAAACAAATTAGGAAGTATCAATTAAGGTAACACTTTAATCACTCTCTGCCGGATAAAGATTTACCTTATAGAGTATCTCCCCATAACAATGCTTTTGTTTGTTAATATTTCTTCGAAAACGCCGACCTGGAAGCATTATTTGCGACAAAATGTATAAAATGCCTGAAAATATCGAAATATTTACCAGCTGCATATTCGATCGAAATATTGTTTTTGCCTGTCTCTATATTTATAGATACAACTGATCTTAAACTATTGTCATTATGACCAACATTTCCAAACTTGTTGCTCTGACTACGCGTAACGATTCTCAAATTATTCAACGAGTTATCAAGTTTTATTCTTTAATATGATCATTCGCATGACCGTCTTCGATTAATCCGTAACAATATTCGTAGACAAACCTCTAACAATGATAATTGTATTCCACCCAGTATTGAACATGAGAAAACAAGTATTAATGACATTACCAACTTTTCGCTATAGTTGATGATATCGGTATCTTTAACTCTTTGTGCCAACTCGTTTATTTTATACATCTTAGATGTAACCGTTTACACGTATTGCGTTTGTGAAATGTTCTATTACTCGTTCGACTATACAATTTTTTTTTTCGAAACAACCAACACACGAGATGACCAGGTTTGCGATAAACGAACCATTACCGGATTTTGAATTAACTGGATTCGTCTGTATCCAGTCATTCCCGTTTTCTCAAGTTCTTCATCGGATTTGTTATGTATAGTTTCGTAAACATTTTCAGAAAAATGTAGGGCACCAAGTGTATTGCTTAAGGTGAAAATAAGTGTAGAAATTATATGATATGTCCGCAGAAACAAGTTTGGTTTCCACAGCAAAAGAAATAATTTGATGACGAAAATCCTGATATAACCGATTTTGAAAATAAAACTGCAAGAGATCTCGGCAGGAAAAAAATTGGCCAATTTACCCAAGGAGTATCATATGATCATACACGACATTGTACAAGTATGGTTATAGACATTTCTGAACATTATTTTAAAATTGCTGATACAAGGAAGAGAGATCTATTTATAAGTCAAAGTAATGCTTACTTGTCCAAGAGAACTAAAGTAGGTACAATTGTAAATTACACTGATGACGAGTTACCGAAATTAACTCATTTAAGATTCGCAATGCTCGCGTATGTTTCGATACATTTTTGTATCGATAATTTATGAATTTCCTGAGCATGATGTTAGAGTCGCTAGCTATTTATATTATATCAATAAATAATATTCAAGATTGTTGGAAAAATTGAATATTGGTAGTTATGCATCATGTGGTGAATTAAGAATATATATATGATCGAATATTTCTAACTTTTGATATAGTTGTGTTAATACCTACACACAGACTTGCAAGAGAAATGAGCCACCGATCAGTTAAATCATACACGTATCCTTTCGATGGAAAGGATATAAGTGGTTTCATGAACGAATAGTTGAGAAATAGATTCCAAGAATTATCGTTTGTAATGAAATATGTATATTTTCGTTAGCAACGTTAAAGATATTTTCTGATTGGTTATTGACGAAAAATTGTGTTGTTATAATGCGTGGCGATCATGGTCAACCACCGCCGCTTTTTATTGGATTATCTGCGCACGATTGGCTGGAAAATTATGTAGATTATTATGAAGAAGTAACTGGTGATCATAGAGCACTTGATTCAAAACATATAAAACTTAATCAGACTACAACCGAATAAAGTTCAGTGTAAAATAATGCGTGAAAAAATTCCAGAATATCATATCTATTATGTTTGGAATATATGAAGGTCTTCTGATTTGATAGTTGCAAGCATTAAGATAGTTGGTGATACACTTAAAAAACAGTAATTTCTTTTATATAAACAAACTTTTCAGATCTACCCGTACCATTATGTTGTCGCCCAGACGATACTCGACAGCAAAATATTAAAGTTCATATAATATGACCTTTGACAGAGTTAAGGAGGCAAAAACAGTTTGTGTTAAATTATATTGTTCTAGTTCCTGTCAGTGTTGTTGAAAGCGCATTAGCTATGATTAAAACTCTATGGACGCTAGGATACGCAATGGCGATTTATTCATCTCAAAGATTAACTATTTCTGATATAATTGGTTGGATTGTTGATAATAGAAATGAGTGGTCAAACTTAATGTATCTCGCAGTGTCTCGCGTCAGACGAAATCATATCTGAGCTCCGGAGGGTCATTATAAACTTCATATCAAGCTACTGACAATAACAGCGAAGCTGTTAGAAATGATGTGGTAAGAAATAATTAGTAATAAACAATCTTGCAAAAAAACCGCGACTTTTATCTTAAATCTGAATCTATCATCACATTAAAACAACAATATAATAATCATGATGCGAGCTGTAAAACAGTAATCTTGTGGCAATATTCGAAGAATAATCCAAGACAATTAACAGTAGATATAATTGATAGTAGTATTGGTCGCACGCGCTAAAATGTTATGCTGACCTGTCTTGAGTGTAATCGAAGTCGAGGTGCTAGTTCACAAAAGTAAAAATGGTCGTAATTGTGTATCTTCTTCAATTACTTGTCATTGTTCACGTACAGAATACTCGTTGAGGAACAGTTGCATCTAGTCGATAGATTACCGTAGGTCTTACCACTTTGGAAATGTTATGTTAAACTCCACATATTATCAGTCGCTCTTGTTTACAGTCTTCAAGTTCACCAGGTATTACAGTCACATTACCAAGTTCTAGTTGTTTTGAAAAGTCATGTTGTTTTATTGATATGTGTATTTTGTGATTGTAGTAAGGGGTTTCATAAAAATGGAACGTGTGATTTCATTATTTAACGCAGCTATCGCAATTGGAAACCTTGCAACGCGTTCACGATATCTCATATCTTTTGAGAATTTTGCTCATGGATATTTCCTTCACATAGTGATATCAAAATAACCGCACAGCAAATGTTTCTATCAAATCGTTGAACGATTGCCTGATCACGATGAACTGCAGCAAGTCCTCGTCTGATTTGCACACTGTGTTTTTTTTTCATCAGTAACGTATTGTCCAGGATCACCCTGTAGCAATTGTGGTCATCGTCGACTATCTTGTTGTCCGAATCCTCGTTGATAAATTTGTTCAAAAGCAGACGAAACTTCAGCTGTTTTAGTTGATAAGGATTCTGCTTCTTCATATGTACTAGCAACTACAACGACAGTTAACGCGTATTTGTATCGTGTGGAAAAAATACAATATCCGCTGGATGAACTTCACTAGGAACACTGATATCAAACTGTGTACACATAATATGTTTTGGTGGTGGTAGATACATTTGCCATATTGCCTGTCGTGCTAACCAGTTTTCTGCGACATAATGTGTAGCATTTGCTGCATCATCGAGGTTACTGATTGTTCTTGAACCTTTCCAATATCCTTCTGGGCTATAATAAATCGATTCAATAATAATAATAATAATAATAATAATAATAATAATAATAATAATAATAATAATAATAATAATAATAATAATAATAATCGGTTGATTAATAACAATCCACTAACAATAGTTTACCTTTCATCGAAGTTCTTATGAACCATGTAGCCAATGATTCTTCGATAGATTTATATTTTTTAAAGTTTAAGGAATGAATAAACTTCACATCTGCAATATGTCTTGTTCAAAATCATTATTTGTATATGCTATATCATGAACGGGACATGCTTGATCAATCGCATTTATTGGATGCTCTCCTGGTTTGGATTGATCTCGTTCGTCAAGTCATATAATAAAAATGGCTACACGACCACAATAATTATATCCTGGCTGACTTATAATGCCTGGGTATTTAGCCCATGGATTTGCTAGTAATTTATTTTCTTAATCAAGCAGCGATATCACCAACTGTTTTCTTTGACTTGTCAAGAGTGACAAATTTATATTTTTGTACCACATTTTACACAACTTGCCTGAAAGTGAGCGCTTTTAGTTTTTGTCATTACTGTTTTTAATCCATTGGTTGGGGTGGATGCTCTGCATTGAACACAATATAAATTCATATTATTTATTATATTTGTCAGTTGTCTGTCAGTTGTTAGGCTTAACGCCATATGCAGCACATGATAGGTTTTACATGGCGGCCAGTATTAATGGTGGAGGAAGAACCTGGGAAAATCCCGAGAAAGAACCATCGACCTACTTGAAGCTACAAGCAACTTTTCTAACATACCCACATTGGGCAAATTTGAGACTCGAAACCACGCAGACAGAGGTGAGATGGTAGTGATCCTTAACGGGGAGCGCTTTAGACCACCCAGCCACTCGGGGCACCTATTATTATACTCGTATAACATGGATATAATTGATGTTTCAGCGACACAAAAACAATAACTAGTCAAACATCATCCAGAGCTACCGAATTCCATCAAAGGAATTATCATAGGTCCATCTGGGTCTGGTAAAACACAATTATTACTTAATTTGATAATGAGATGGCTGATGTGGGATAAGTTATATTTAGGAGCACCATCAGTTTATGATGAGAGATGATACGCTGTGCTTAAAGATTTTAATGAAAACGCAAAATTGTTGAATGAAGACAGCAATGATATTAACGATGTTTTCACGGATATCGATGAAACCCCATCTGTAGACGATTTATACAGTTTGGGTAAAAATTGAATTGTTTGAAAATAATTCAACCTTAATACTTTCTGTTTGTCTTGTATGTTTGTTGTTGTTGTTGTTGTTGTTGTAGGGTTTAACGCCATTTTTCAGCACACGATAGGCTATACATGGCGGCCAGAATTATTGGTGGAGGAAGAACCCGGGAAAAGCCCCAGAAAGAACCACATACCCACGAGAAGCTATTGGCAAGCTTTCTCACATAACTAGATTAGCCGAATGTTAGACTCGAACCCACGCAGACATAGGAGAGATGTCAGTGATCCGTAACGGAGACCGCTTTAGACCACTCGGTATGTATGTATGTATGTATGTATGTATGTATGTATGTATGTATGTATGTATGTATGTATGTATGTATGTATGTATGTATGTATGTATGTATGTATGTATGTATGTATGTATGTGTGTGTGTGTGTGTGTGTGTGTGTGTGTGTGTGTGTGTGTGTGTGTGTGTGTGTGTGTGTGTGTGTGTGTGTGTGTGTGTGTGTGTAGGTAGGTAGGTAGGTAGGTAGGTAGGTAGGCAGGCAGGCAAGCAGGTAGGTAGATAGGCAGGTATATGTGTGTTCTTCTGGATGTCAAGTTCTAGGCACAGAGGCTCGTATCGTTGCTTACAATCGACCGGTCATACATGTGCTATATAATAACTACTTACACAGTACATGTATGATCGGTAGATTGTAAGCAACGATATGAGCCCCTATGGATCTAGGTCAATCAACTTAAAAACAATGAGTATATTATCGTCATTCTCTCCTTTCCTCTTTACCAATAATAAAACCAAGATAATGATAGCCATGTGCTCCGTTATTTATTTATTAACACACCAAAACATCTGACTAATTAGATGTTTCAACTTGCACATTGAAATATCTGGAAACTATTTAAATATGTAAGTCCTTAATATACTACAGTAGCCAAGTCTTTATACAATCATACAATTGGAACACATATTCTGAAAAATCTTTTATAACGTTATATTAGTCCACTTAATGATTTTCGCTTCACGGATGAATGCACGGGTTTTATTTGCTTAGTTTATTTACTGGCTAAGGTGTTGATGCTAACGGGCAAGTTATGAAGACAAGTTAATCTTCGTGTACTGGGGTTTGTTTAACTTTATGAAGACAAGTTAATCTTCGTGTACTGGGTTTTGTTTAACTTTATGAAGACAAGTTAATGTTCGTGTACTGGGGTTTGTTTAACTTTATGAAGACAAGTTAATCTTCGTGTACTGGGTTTTGTTTAACTTTATGAAGACAAGTTAATGTTCGTGTACTGGGGTTTGTTTAACTTTATGAAGACAAGTTAATCTTCGTGTACTGGGGTTTGTTTAACTTTATGAAGACAAGTTAATCTTCGTGTACTGGGGTTTGTTTAACTTTATGAAGACAAGTTAATCTTCGTGTACTGGGGTTTGTTTAACTTTATGAAGACAAGTTAATCTTCGTGTACTGGGGTTTGTTTAACTTTATGAAGACAAGTTAATCTTCGTGTACTGGGGTTTGTTTAACTTTATGAAGACAAGTTAATCTTCGTGTACTGGGTTTTGTTTAACTTTATGAAGACAAGTTAATCTTCGTGTACTGGGGTTTGTTTAACTTTATGAAGACAAGTTAATCTTCGTGTACTGGGTTTTGTTTAACTTTATGAAGACAAGTTAATCTTCGTGTACTGGGGTTTGTTTAACTTTATGAAGACAAGTTAATCTTCGTGTACTGGGGTTTGTTTAACTTTATGAAGACAAGTTAATCTTCGTGTACTGGGGTTTGTTTAACTTTATGAAGACAAGTTAATCTTCGTGTACTGGGGTTTGTTTAACTTTATGAAGACAAGTTAATCTTCGTGTACTGGGGTTTGTTTAACTTTATGAAGACAAGTTAATCTTCGTGTACTGGGGTTTGTTTAACTTTATGAAGACAAGTTAATCTTCGTGTACTGGGGTTTGTTTAACTTTATGAAGACAAGTTAATCTTCGTGTACTGGGGTTTGTTTAACTTTATGAAGACAAGTTAATCTTCGTGTACTGGGGTTTGTTTAACTTTATGAAGACAAGTTAATCTTCGTGTACTGGGGTTTGTTTAACTTTATGAAGACAAGTTAATCTTCGTGTACTGGGGTTTGTTTAACTTTATGAAGACAAGTTAATCTTCGTGTACTGGGGTTTGTTTAACTTTATGAAGACAAGTTAATCTTCGTGTACTGGGGTTTGTTTAACTTTATGAAGACAAGTTAATCTTCGTGTACTGGGGTTTGTTTAACTTTATGAAGACAAGTTAATCTTCGTGTACTGGGGTTTGTTTAACTTTATGAAGACAAGTTAATCTTCGTGTACTGGGGTTTGTTTAACTTTATGAAGACAAGTTAA
Organism: Unio pictorum; assembly: GCA_030141615.1. Classification (NCBI taxonomy): domain Eukaryota; kingdom Metazoa; phylum Mollusca; class Bivalvia; order Unionida; family Unionidae; genus Unio; species Unio pictorum. The sequence continues at coordinate 1,877,157 of JARLTB010000106.1, read as the reverse complement.
TCTTCGTGTACTGGGGTTTGTTTAACTTTATGAAGACAAGTTAATCTTCGTGTACTGGGGTTTGTTTAACTTTATGAAGACAAGTTAATCTTCGTGTACTGGGGTTTGTTTAACTTTATGAAGACAAGTTAATCTTCGTGTACTGGGGTTTGTTTAACTTTATGAAGACAAGTTAATCTTCGTGTACTGGGGTTTGTTTAACTTTATGAAGACAAGTTAATCTTCGTGTACTGGGGTTTGTTTAACTTTATGAAGACAAGTTAATCTTCGTGTACTGGGGTTTGTTTAACTTTATGAAGACAAGTTAATCTTCGTGTACTGGGGTTTGTTTAACTTTATGAAGACAAGTTAATCTTCGTGTACTGGGGTTTGTTTAACTTTATGAAGACAAGTTAATCTTCGTGTACTGGGGTTTGTTTAACTTTATGAAGACAAGTTAATCTTCGTGTACTGGGGTTTGTTTAACTTTATGAAGACAAGTTAATCTTCGTGTACTGGGGTTTGTTTAACTTTATGAAGACAAGTTAATCTTCGTGTACTGGGGTTTGTTTAACTTTATGAAGACAAGTTAATCTTCGTGTACTGGGGTTTGTTTAACTTTATGAAGACAAGTTAATCTTCGTGTACTGGGGTTTGTTTAACTTTATGAAGACAAGTTAATCTTCGTGTACTGGGGTTTGTTTAACTTTATGAAGACAAGTTAATCTTCGTGTACTGGGGTTTGTTTAACTTTATGAAGACAAGTTAATCTTCGTGTACTGGGGTTTGTTTAACTTTATGAAGACAAGTTAATCTTCGTGTACTGGGGTTTGTTTAACTTTATGAAGACAAGTTAATCTTCGTGTACTGGGGTTTGTTTAACTTTATGAGAACAGCCCCATATTAGTCTTAGTTGTTGTTGAATTACTACATGTCGACAACTGACATTACGGAAAAAAGTTAACGATCAATCCCAGAATCGAACAGCTGAGAAAATATTTTTGGTCACCTATTTACTTATTTTGAAAGGGAAGTAGCTCCATATATGTATCATATAGAGATGGCAGAGAGGAGATTTATCATTGATGACTCAAGAGAGAGAAAGAGAGAGCAAAACGAATGCGTCGACTCTAACACGTCGCAAACGCTGAATTTGGTTCTAACGGCACACATCCAAGTTGTACATATGTGCTGGATAATTGATTTTGAATCACTAATTATACTTTTTAAAATTATAAACTTAGTAAGAATTTCCGAGATACAAATGTCATGTTCAATTTAATTTTGTTTATATAGCTGATTAAATTGTTAAGTTCTACATACGGGGACTCGTGTTGTTCTAGTTCTGTTAAGATCTCCATTTATTCTATCTATATTGTTATATTATATTTTATTCTCTACTCGATCTCGGCAATGACATCGTCTAGTTAACGATAACTTAATCAAGCCACCACGTATCATGGTATTTCGTGATTTAATTTTTGATCTTTTTATGAGATATTTGGTTAAATGGACAACGTTATAATTGCAAGCTTAGATATATAAAGATATGCAAATACAACTTATACTCTAATTTGGTCTCGGTTAATACATCCCAGACCCCAACTCCAAATCCAAGATATCAGGCCCCAGATTCCACTATAACAATCAACTATGCATTATACACTGTGCCATTTCTGGACCAAACTGTTCAAAACATCAGGACACACCCTCGCATGTATATTTACTCCCTGTTAATAAAAAGCAGTATTCATGTAACACTGGAATTTTTAACACTAGTGTGAGTTATTTTAAGTATATCATTTTCATGACGATCAAAGAAATAGTAGTCGCAGTTTTAAGAATTATAACCAGGTAAACTTCAATGCCAACCTGCGACCTAAAATATTTTCAGGTACTTATATATTGGATGGTCGTTACTATATCTACTGTTCCTCTGAGCAATTAGTAACTAATATGATCTTAGAGCATATTTCTCTTAAACAGGAATAAAAAAAGATAGAACCTTAGAAAAGTGATCAAACGTTCAGGTACTTAACAAATACCAGTGATATAGAACTACTACAAACTGAACAACTTGAAGAAGAAAAAAATATATGGAATTTTGTGACCACATGCAGACATGAAGTCATACAAGTTTACTTTTCACAAACAACTTAGGCGGAGCAAACAGTACGGATTTCCGAATATCATTAGTCCCTTCATGACAAAGATGGGTGTTTTCTGATAGACCTCAATTGTCCTACATGTAAATGATGACATTATCTCTGCTCATGTCTATGTAGTAAAGCTCTTCAATGATTTATTTATCAATGCTGCTAAATATAAACATTCCAGCCATCATACGTACATTTAATATGCATAAAGAAATTTGATTTCTCTTATGTCACTGAAGACTTTACACGTAATGCCAAATTAGATATCAGCATCGGAAAAGACAAATCGGTATAGTTGTTTCAACAAAACTATGAGAACTCAGTCACTGATTGGTTATATAATCCAACTAAACACTACTGACGCGGCCAGGCATTTTCTCAAGCAAGACCCAAAGAAGTACATTTTGCCAAGATATATAAGAAAAACGATCCATATGATAACCAGTAATAATCGTCCTGTCATCATTCTTCAAACTATATCGAACCGCTTCAAACGAGCTATAACGAATAATTTCGACAATGTCTTATCCCAATACTTTTCTGGTTTCAGATGGATTACAGCGGTGAAACTTCACGAATTCGACCTCTACAAAACTTTCGCTTATTCCTAGACCGAAACAAATATGCTGCACTATTTTGATGGATTTAAGTAAAGGATTGTACTGTTTATCCCACAAACTCTCTTCCAAAAATTTGAAAACAAACTCCACGATATAGCTCTAAGATTTGTCCTTTCTGGTTTCAAGAAACCTTATTCTGAACTCTAGGATTTGGCGAACGTGTCAGCTTTCACATCGGGAAGAATACGGACCATGGCGCATGAAGAATATATAATTGTAACCAATAATAATTCCATATATTTAAGTGAGCTGACTACTCTCATCTAACATTTATGAACACCCTACCATTTTATAAATTTTACGTCTTTTTTGTAGACTTGATCAGGTCACTTTTGTCTCAGAGAGACATCTGTGCCATGCCCAGTGACCAATAGCGTCAAGCAGGGTTGTGTTCTGGCACGGACATTGTTCTGCGCTATGCTGAATATTGCTTTCAGAAACGGAGAGGTTGGAGTCGGCATCAGGTACCGCACAGATGGAAAACTATTCAAACATAGTAGGCTTTAAGCGAAGACCAAGGTTATGACAGACACCATCAGGGGTTTCTTTTATGTCGATGACTGCGCCCTCAGTTCTGGCTCAGAAGTCCATCTGCAATGCAGTGTTAACAAGTTTCCCAGCTCCTGCACAATCTTTGGTCTCACTATCAGTACCAAGAAGACTGAAATCCTGCATCAGCCGGCCCCTGGAAACCCCTATGTCGAGCCTAACATATCCGTTAACGGCCAAAGACTCGACGTAGTGAACCGTTTCACCTACCGTCGCAGCACACTTTCACAGAGCATCACTACTGACGAAGAGGTGAACATTCGCATTGCCAGAGCCAGCACAACATTCGGCAGATTGTATACCGATGTCTGGAATAGAAGAGGCATCACTATCCAGACCAAACTAAAAGTCTACAGGTCTGTTGTGATCCACACGACTTTACGCATGCGAAATGTGGACAGTGTACTAAAACATTGACAGGAACCTCAACCACTTTCACACAATAAGTGTCAGGAAATCCTCAACATCAAGTGGCAGGATAATGTTCCAGACACTGAGGTACTCGCCCAAGCAGGTCTCACAATACATCAATTATTCACAACATTTTGGCGTTAGCAGAATTTTTTATGTCATTATTAATATTGTTGAACAGGCATGAAATAAGCATGCGCATACACATGAATTTTGTTTTGGGGGAGGTGCAAATAATAAAGGGGTGGTGGTAGGGGTATGTAAATAAAAATACATAGGGACACACAGCATTGCCTTGGCAAAGCAGGATTCATTTCTGAGGGGATAAGAGTATGTATATTATGAATTATAAGAATATTATGATTTGCAAATAAACTCTCACTTAAATCTTCCTATACCATTGATCGTTCTAAGTATATTTGTGGCGAGTGATAGGGGCCGACAACCAATACTATAGCAAGATAAAGATGTATATATAGTGTACCCTCGCTAGATCTCGCTTCTGTAACAGCTTGACTCGGTCTACATTTTGTTCACGGACTCTGCTTTCTGGCGATAACACACATTAGGTACTGCATCTGGTAGGAATCGTCTCATAGTCGTAATACCAAGTGACTTTATAACTGTATAGATGGTACGAAGTTGTCGTCTCACAAATGGTCACTGCAGGCTACCTCGCCTGTGGGTCGGATAACGCACGGTACCAAAGATTGAATACAACTTACAACGAAAGTAGAAATGCACTTCCGCTTTGTTTTACGGAAATTGACGAATGAGAAATCTGCTAGAAACGTGCTGCCGCCAGAGATAAAAAGGTGTTTATAGTCATTATTTTCATGAATGATGAGGTATTTGACGTAATACCTTTACCAATCACATCCAAAAGGTTAAATGTATCACATATACTAAAGTTATATGAGTACACTAGTAGATCATTACACAATATGTGTTCTGAAGTAAATTTGTGATATACACAAGTGGCAAACTTGTCAAATTTTAACAAATCGTTACTCTTGGCTTATGATTGATCTATAGTCTTTGTTTAAACAAGATAAAGGTAAAAAACATTAGATTATGGATTTTGAACTTAAATTCAAATTAGCAAAATAGTTATTTATTTTCTTCGTTAGTTTTTTAAGATTCGGATGCTGCATAGTTAATTCCCAAATGAAAATTGCTTTCAATTAAATAACTGCCATTCCTTGTACAATCCGCCCATTACAGCTGACAACTCTCTACATTAAAATTAAAATCACGTTTCCTCCGTTTTATGTTCCCTATTCATCGTTAGGATGTGATCTGAAATAGCACTAGGTGCAGAGAGTTGTTTTTTCTCATTTTTTCGGACGAAAAAATCAATAGCCTAACCGTTGTTCGTATTTTCTGCGTTTGAAGAATCCTGTGCTTTTTTGTCGATCGAAAATAGTTAGGATTATCCCAGATGCTTTTGATTACCGCTTTCTCACAATGTTGATTTGTCTCTTCCAGTTTCCACCGATGTCTTTTATGCCATCCTAGTCTGATGGCTTTTAGAATTATTTAATCGCGATATTTCTTACACGGTAAACAGTATCCATTTTGACTGAATTCATTTACATATATTCATTGCTTTCTTTCTTGCGATCAGATTAAACAGTTCAACATAGCAAATGAAGACATTGCTTATGAAATATCCCAAAAACGTTACGAGAAACACGCAATATATCAATATGGACATTTAGATGAATATTGTTAGGATTCAACAATGTTGATTAAGAAATGCTGAATATTTTAGATGGCTACTAAATCTAATGTCTGCATACTTGTGAAATTAGGGCATATGTGTCTTGTACAGATTTATATTAATTAAATTCAACATTGAATTGATTTTACTACAGTAAAGCAACCATTAACGTTATACATACAAGATTGCTATTCCATTTGTTCATGTAGAACTACATAACACTGAGCGTGATGAAATAACTTTCTGCACAATCTGCTACAGTGTATTATAAAAATGCATTGTCTCAAATTTACAGTTTTGGCTAATCTGAAAAAGGAACGCATGAATAGATGTGTTTCTTCGTAGAAAATGCCGAGAACTATGTTCCTATCTTATTCTTATTCATCAATACCCCAGCCTAGTCATAAGATAAAGTAATCCAAAATCACACGCACGCACGCACACACGCACGCACAGACATACATATATACATACATACATACATACATACATGCATACATGCATGCATGCATGCATGCATGCATGCATGCATGCATGCATGCATGCATACATACATACATACATACATACATACATACATACATACATACATACATACATACATACATACATACATACATACATACATACATACATACATACATACATACATACATACATACATACATACATACATACATACATACATACATACATACATACATACATACATACATACATACATACATACATACATACATACATACATACATACATATATATATATATATATATATATATATATATATATATATATATATATATATATATATATATATATATATATATATATATATATATTTAACCTGCAAGGTATTATGTTCGTTCTCACGCATGGTCAAATATGATGCATACTATTAAACGTGTCACCAAATGGGTTGGAAACTGAACAGACTTTAATACGACGATGTAAAACATCTAAATGGGTTGGGAACTGAACATACTTTCATAAGACGATGTAAAACATATAAATGGGTTGGGAACTGAACAGATTTTAATACGACGATGTAAAACATCTAAATAAGTTGAGAACTGAACACATTTTAATACGACGATGTAAAACATCTAAATGGGTTGGGAACTGAACAGACTTTAATACGACGATGTAAAACATCTAAATGGGTTGGGAACTGAACAGACTTTAATACGACAATGTAAAACATCTAAATAGTTTGGGAACTGAACAGACTTTAATACGACGATGTAAAACATCTAAATGGGTTGGGAACTGAACAGACTTTAATACGACGATGTAAAACATCTAAATGGGTTGGGAACTGAACCTAAACAGACTTTAATAAGACGAGGCAAACCTTCGAAAAGGGTTGTGAACTGAACAGACTTTCATAAGACGATGTATAACTTCTAAATCGGTTGGGAACTGGACCGACTTTAATACGATGATGTATAACTTCTAAATGGGTTGGGAATTTTGACAAACTTTAATACGACGATGTATAACTCCTATGAGAAAGTTATAAACAAAATGTTTATTGAACCAATTTCGAATTACCTCTTTGATACAAAAGTAATACATCTTCAGTTCTTCGCAAATTAAAGTTTGCAGACAGACATTTCTCTGTGTTTCTTTATATGCTTTTATTAAAAGTATTGTTCAACTTTCGCACTATTGAATGACTGTCAAGATGGCAGGTACGTCTTGACAAATTCAGGAACAAATTTTAGATAAAACTATACATTAAACCGGCGTCAATCTTCTTATATTAAAACTGTTGAAAACGGTTTGATATATAGAAAAAATCGGCGGGATGATTTGTCGACCAACACGTATTTACTGAGTAAACATATTTCTTCAAGTTTGTTTATAATACAACACATTATTTGTTCTTGGCATCTTTAATGGCAAGTACGATCATATGGTAGTCATTACTAAGACGAAACGCGTGCATCAAGCTGGGGAAATATCATTGCCAAATACAAAGGTATAAACAAAGCCATAAATAAATATACCAATTTCACGAGTTTCTCCATCCTATAATGTCTTAACTTAAACAGAGAGCCCACATAAAAGATGTCAGTACTACACTGTCATAGCTAATATGTATTATCATGTTAATTGGAACCTGCCGAAAGCGTGTTTTTCATTCATGAACTAGACCTTGTTTTTCAAACAGAAGAGTGTTGTCTTGGCTGCATACAAAACTCTCATCTATAGAATAACATTTTATTTTTCTTTAGGTATCATATTAAAAGTTTCCGTAATGCTAAAGTTAAAAGCAAGAATTACCAATTCCAATTGCTCGGTATCGAAAGAAGTTCACCCTGTGACGGCGTTTTTGTAAGGATTTGTATAGACATATATTTGCTCTCTCTCTCTCTCTCTCTCTCTCTCTCTCTCTCTCTCTCTCTCTCTCTCTCTCCTATTAGTTTGTTTTGCTCTCTTCTCAAATTTTATAATTTCCGTTTTGAAGAGGACTAATTAGTCGAAACGTATTTCTTTGAAAAATGATATGTCGGTTTGCAAGAAGCAGCCTCATGTCTTACTGTTAAATCTTTTAAAAATTGGAAATACCTCATATATCATTGCAATATTTTAATTTTAAGTTGAGAACTTAAAGACCTATTTATTTTCATCATCGAATGCTTCAACTGTGGAATAATAGCTTTGTTTCTTTACTTCGATTTGTTAAATATCATCCACGTACATTATGACTTATCATTTTGGATTACATGTTGCCTGGGAATGAAATCAGGTTGTTTATCGCGTAATCGTTCAATAAATATTAAGCAAATGCAATAATTCCATCACCATTTCAACATGCTTATAGTACAAGCTGAATTAATGTATCCTTTTGCCATTTGTGTGAAACACGAGTTAAACTGCAGGTTTAACAGTGATGTGAGGATTTGGCTTTGCTGGGTGTGGTTGATTGGTGGATTGTGTCTTCTTACAAGGTGTCCCCTTTATTAGGTTCTCGTTATCAATAGGGTGATTGACATCGGTGTTGTTGTCCGGATCGAGTCAAACGTGACATGTATAGGCGGAATAAATAGTGATCTGAGCAGATATATATATATATATATATATATATATATATATATATATATATATATATATATATATATATATATATATATATATATGTGTGTGTGTGTGTGTGTGTGTGTGTGTGTGTGTGTGTGTGTGTGTGTGTGTTTTAAATGATAGAATTGGTTCTCGAGTCAACAATAGAAGTCATTGCCTGGTACAACATCATAAACTGCTTATTTCTGGTCCACTCAAACTTCACTGAGGCTGTTCTTCTAGGTCCGTTCGCTTATTTTGTTTTCCAGACTCTTGACTGTCTCGCATATTTCGGCCCTCAAACTTTATGCGGGTAGTTGGATACGTCCGTACGGTGATACGTATATACGTTGATGTTGGGACGTGGATACATCAGTGGAGCTATTTCCCGTATCAAAATAACAGAGAAGAAGCTTCCGTCTTCTGTCAGATATTCTACTGGAAATAGATTATTACTCCCCTCTCGTTATGTCAGATATTGACCTATCGGAATTCAAACATATATCAAAAGCTACCTTGCCAAGCCAAACATGGCAAACCATACACAAGCCTAGTTTTATACCATTAAAGTACTTCCTAACGGCCATATCATCACTGACTCACATTAAGAACACGAGACATAACAGTTCCGTTCTCATTTTAATTACACAAATTAATTAATAAATTTCATATCATGGATTAACTACGTTTTTTCCAACGAATACACACATTCAAGTATTCAGTATACTTGAAATCATATAAGATCTGTGAATTAAAACGGATTTTCGAAACCCATATGAACAAACATAATTCAAGTTTAGGTTTGTTTGTGCAGTCAATTAGGGTGAATTTTATGATAACTCTTAAAAAGGATCACTGTGTCTTTGTATTTAATTTCATTGGGCAATTCATTCCACTTTGTTGGTCCCTGGTATGTTAAAGAACGTTGTCCCTATTACTTTGTTTTTATAGTGGGAATAATGAGTATATGATTGTCAGAAGAGCAGCGCAAGTTTCTTGCTGGTGTGTACACCTAGGTGAGGTCAGATAGGCATGCTGGACTGGAGTCCATCAGTGCAACGTAGCACAGCGACCACATTTTGAGTTTGATTCTCGATCGAATCGATAACCAGTGTAGGGTACAGAGCAGTGGGTAGGTCTACTCTGATCGTGGTAATCTAAAGATTATCTGAGCAGCTACGTTTTGAACTTTTTAAAGTTTCTGGAGTAGATATTGGGACAAACCAGACATAATTGAGTTACAATAGTCCAGTCATGAAAGTGCTAATGAAAACGCACGTGTTTTAGTGGCATTAACTGAAAGATACTTGCGAATGGAGCTGGTGCGTTTCAGCTCAAGACATGCAGCCTTGCATATGTTCATGATATGTTGGTGAAATATGAGAGTTCGACCCAGAGTAACACCAATGTTTAGTACCGACTGTGTGAATTTAATGTTAGTGTTGATGATATTTATTGTTTGAGGTAAAGGATGTGAATGAGAATGTCTTTGTGCTGTGATTAGAATGGCGTCAGTTTTAACATTCATCTACGGCGTGTTACACGTCATCCTTGATTTCCCACCAGAAATGCACTCCGCTACTCTTTGGATGGTAGCATCAACTTCATTTGGGTGGCTAGTCTTGTATATTTGGGTATTATCAGCGTACAATTGGTGAGACACTGGGTGATGATCTATGACACTTGCGAGTGCCGAGTGTATAGAATGAAGAGAATAGGACCAAGAACAGAACCCTGTGGAGCACCATAACATAGATCAACTGGGCTGGAGTGTATTCCATTTAAGATACAATTGTGTTTCCTCTTGACTAAGTAGGACTTGAACTACATTAAGGCTGTATTGGGAATGCAAAATATATGCTGGAGACGGTGAAGTAATATATCATGGTCTGTTGATTAAAATGATGCAGACATACGATGGAGGGCGAGGACTGTAATCTTTCCGCTACTCAAAGCAGAGAAAATGTCATTAAATATTTTCAGAATAGTAGTTTCAGTACTATGGCAAAAGCGATATGCAGACTGTACAGTGATAATAAAGACTATTTGAATTCAAATGAGATACAAATTGGGTTAGAACAACTTTTTCTAAGATTTTTTTTATGAACGAGAGATTTTAAACTTGGCGGTAGTTCTTTAAATCGTTATGGTCAAGTGTTAGTTTCTTCAGCAGAGGCTTTTCGATGGCAGTTTTGAAAAATGATGGGAAATCCCCGGATGAGAGAGAGATTTATAACATTAGTTAGTGACGGCAACATTGGGTTAAGAACTCAAGCAGGAGTGATGTTGGAATTAGATCGAGTTCACATGACTTTCATGCACTCTTCAGCACGATTTTCCGTACTAAATTCATAGAGATAGGTTCAAATGCGCCTAATGGTTATCGCTGAAATTCTTTATCGTAACTGTATTGTGACAATGAGTAAATTGAAAATGTGTTGTCAAGCGTCTCTCAGATAGTTTATACTTTGTCACGGAAGCAATTCGAAAAAAGGTCCGGAAGGTCTACGGAAGAGAAGGTAGTTGGAAGTGGTGTACATTTGTTACTTCACATTAATTTGTTACTTATCTCGAAGAGCTCTTTGCTGCTGGAACTCTCCGTTATCTTAGTACTGTAGTGGGATAGTTTTTCTAAATGGACTATGTAATGTTCTTTTTAGCGGCTTCATATATTTGTTTATGATTAGTGTGTGTAGTGGAAAGCCAAAGCCACTGCTTTACGGAGGTGTATTTTAACAGTGCGAAGTTGGTCACTAACACAGCTATACCACGGATAACACTTCTAAACTGATACTCTGCACTTGGTGGCTGGGGCATTTTTTTCAAGCAATGATCGCAGCCAGTTATCGATTTGTTCTGCCGTAGGAGGTAAAATATTTGTTAGGTTTTCTTGGATGTCATGCATTAGTTTGGTTATATTTATCATCGGGTGGTTTCTCTTAGTAGCAAATAAAGGTGGAGGGTTAGGGTCTGATACGTTGAGATGGCTTATAATGCAGAGGTGATCTGATGCACGTTCGTGGGATACAAGGGTGGATCGCAGGACATTATCATCAGGTCTATGAATATCCAGTCTAAAACGTGACCCACTTAATGGGTTGGTTGGTTAATTGGCTGTATAAGGTTGAAAACATGAATGGAATCTAGGAAGTTTGACGTGTGTGGGTTTCCAGGACAATCAAAGTTAAAGTTGAAATCTCCAAGAATAATTAGGTTGCCACCTATCAAACTTCCATACTCCAGAAGATTCGGAAACTGCTACAAAAAAGAGAAATTCAGTCAGCTTATTGTTTCTACTAGGAGGAGGGCGGTAGAGACAGAAAAAAAATGGACTAATCTTTGTTCCAGTATGAGTGCTGTTTGGGCTAGTTCAATCGATGTGTGGCGGAAATTGAAGGTTGTGTTGTACTTTAGACATTTTATCAAGAATTCATTGTGATGACAGCAATTCCACCTCCGCGAAAGTTGCGGGGGAACGACTTGATGGCGTTAGCGGTGTGTGTTAAATCTGCGCACTTGGGCTCATCGCCTGATGTTTTTAGCCATTTCCCGTCAGGAAGAAGACGTCGATATTCTGGTCGTTGATAAAATTAACTCATTTCTGAGCGCGTTTTCAGTGGTCCTACTGAATTGGCGTTGAATAATGCAAGACGCAGTGGTATCTTTGGGATAGAGTACACAACGGTTAACGATTTAAGATGAATTCGCACCAGGTTATCAAAACTAACGACCGAATTTTAAAATTGTTTAACTAGAAAGAGCGAAAGGGAGAAAACTGGAATTATTCCTGTTATACGCCGGCCAGTTTTGAAACGTTTCTTTTTTTCGCTTCCGTTTACATTTAAATAATGATGAATGTAGTCCCAGTTCGTTTAGTCTTGAGCAAAATGTAGTATGAAAAGCCAAGGATGGGTCTTTTAAAGCAATTAATGAGGGTCAATCATACCATAAACGGGTTGACTGGCGATCACGTGATGGATGTTTATTCAAGAACGAAGGAAGTATTAACAGCTAAACAAGACATCTGAAAAAAATTATAATTGTTCTCGTTTTCAAAACAAAGAGATGAACAAACACATACGAACTGAACATCCAATGCATGATGCAACACAATAATGTAGACGAAGATAGACAACAACCACATATATCATGAAAAACAGCATAAAAACGGAAGGGTTGCTTCAAGCCGGTTTAGCAATAGCGGCCATCATTCCGTACTAAACAAAGGCTTAATTAAGAATCACATCCCCGCGCGATCACATACACTAACACTTATTGCAGTATAACGATTTAACACGCACCTGTTCTTTATAGATCGACAGAAATTTACACCCTTACTAGTGAGAACATAGTATACAATTTATTTTCAGATTTATACAAGTATCTTTTTGTTTTATTAGATGCATATTCACAAATTGAATTCTTCTGCTTATTTTTTTCATTTGTGTGAAAGATCCAATACAAATATATCTTTGTCCTAACATTTTAATCTTTATAAAAGAGAAAATATAAAGCATAACTGAAAGACAGTACATTTTGTACGATAGTACATGATAAGTGCCGTGCAACAGAATCAACCAACAAAGTGTATGCATACATATTCAAAATTGCCTGATCGAGTCGCTGTTTTTCAATAATTTTGTTAATGTAGATATATAGGTTTTAGTTGTTTATTTCGCAGAATTCCCATTACAATTATCTGGAACACATTCTTACATGAAAAATTGAAAATGGCGTAAAGAAGCTTAAACGGCCTTTAAAATACAGTACTCGAACGCCATACTGTTGTCATCAGATTTCTTTGCAGCTGAATGATAACAATGATAACAAACTACCGTTTGTTGTTCATTATTCTTAACATAACTTGAAAAGAAATGGTTAGAAAGAAAATCCAAATGGGAACTTTAAAGCTAAATTGGAATTGAATGTGACGCAAGGTTGTGTATATCCATGAGAATAGGAAAAACCTTAGTCTATGCAGTATTTCACGATCTGGCAAAAGTGTGGATAAGCACGTCCAGTAAGCGTCCTACATCTCGTTTATCTCTTTTCTGTTTACCGTCTAATTCCGTACGGTTCTTCCGTGTTTCACTAGGTGTCTTTTTGCAAAATACATTATTTCTACTGAATAAGATCGTACAAAATCTCCTTATATTGTACATGGTCACTTTGATAAACACTGCTGATGCGGTTAGACAGAAAACTTGCGATACTGTTATTTAGTTCATTTCTTTCTCTTTGTCTCATATATATCATTATGCTCGAGTACTACTCTTTTGAGGCGTGTATACTTTGTCCGAAAACAACCATGCACAAGGTGCCTTTTGCTTTAGGACAATCCTGTGAAGTATATTTCTTGGTCGATGACAATCCTTTCCCGCGTATTCTTTGTTCAAGGACAAATCAAAGATGATTGATGATTAGTGCTTTTATCAAGCTTCAATTCATCTTTTACCAGAATTATTCGCTTTGGTTTACATTATATATATATATATATATATATATATATATATATATATATATATATATATATATATATATATATATATATATATATATATATATATATATATATATATATATATATATAATATCCATATATATATATATATATATATATATATATATATATATATATATGTATGTATGTATGTATGTATGTATGTATGTATGTATGTATGTATGTATGTATGTATGTTTGTATGTATTCAATTTATTCATGATCGTGTGTGCGTGTGTTTCTGCGTCGATCCCTTCTAATTGATCGAAGGATTAATTTATCATCCGCCTAGCGAAATATGTATATGACATATAATTTCCTTTTAAAACTGGCAATGCATTCAGTCTTGGAATTATGTTTATAATTAAGGACTGAGAATACCATTAGTATGGTTGCTTTACAAACGGCAACTTCATTTCCTGCAAACCGAATTGCAGATTCCTAAATGACAAGCCGCACCTCTCTCGACGAAGAACTTATCGGTTTGTTGTTGATCACACAGTCTGTGTATTATGACTCTCTGCAAGTGAATGACCCTCGCTTGATTGTAGCAAGATTATCCTTTCAAGACCTTATGTTCTGCAAAATGGAAGACTTAAGGAGTACTATAACTTAATTGTTCGATTAGCCATCTGCTGCTTGTTCCACAGTAGTACACTGCTAGCAGAGTTTTTATTATTGTTTAGGAGATAATATTCAAATTTCTCCGTAATGGGTTGAACAGTTAACACTAAAATTCTATCTTATTATAATATTCGTTCCCAATACATGTACTACTATTTCTATGTTTTATAGAAGATAATAAAGGGCATCGTGCTTGTACAGAGTGGAAATTTTTGACATTAAATATTCCATATCGTATAGAAACACAGATGTTCAGCAGCACAGTGCCTCAACGACCACACTAGGTCAAAAGACTAATGATGATGATGATTAGAACCACTAAAAAAAGCTGAAAATTGTTACTTTGTTAAGTTTCTTAAAATATGATTTTTTTCAGTTTGTCCTGTTTGCTTTGCTTCATCGTGCCAATTTTAAACATCATATGAAAATTCTGCAGCATATCTACGACTCCAATTTGTTGAGTTATTGGTTCAAGCAACCGTGCCGTGCCAGCATTATAATGGTGCAGAAAGTGCATTGTATATTGATGTGACAATTTGTCATGTTTAAAAAGCTGAGAGATGAATTCAAGTTTTATAAAATCTCCATTACAATGGAAACAAATCTGAGATTATATTTAACAAATGACTATAACAGTGCTTTGCCGAAAAATATTCCATTATGATAATATATTTGTGAAGTCGTTCTATTTAAAGTGTATCAGCAGAATAGTTACTTTGAAATAATGCGCCTGTCATGTACACACCTTTTTCAATATGTATAAATTAGCAAGGATGATTTGTAAAAATATCTATTTGAAAATGATTAGCAATATAATCGAAACTCGGTTGATTTTAATTGACGTGAATAACAAACCTTAGTTCATTATATAAACAAAATTATTTTCTTTTGTTAATCAGTAAAACTATCCAATGTATTGCTTTAGTCAGTTTTTTGCTTTGTATTGTTCTATAATGTTAACATTCATTTGGATGTGTATTAATGAATTTCTACTTAATATTTTCTCACCAAATTGTTTATATATACAAACTACTTGAAATTTACTCTTGTACAAATACAAGAGTCTGTCTAAATATAAAACATTTGGATGGAATAGAGAACGTGTAGATAATGCTCCGAATGATTACATATCTTATAACCGTTTGCATAACTGTTGGCCAACTGGAATGTTAGTGCACGTTACCATTCTGGAATCGGCAGATACAATACCTGTTTAATCGGTCGTTGAACGCAAACACCAATAGTCTGAAATGAATAAATAATATTTGATCGGGTTTAGGTTTTCATATAGATTTCTTTAGAATCCAAGCAACAGCTTTCACTGTTTAGAAAATTTCCGGGAATAATAGGAAATAAAATATTAATGATGTTTTAGGGACTACACAAAGATGCAATTCCTTCTCAATGACCCAATTAATATAATAATGCCTATAATATAACTATAACTATCTATAATTAGATACGGCACTAGAAGCTGTATTCCTTTTGATGAAATTCGAATCAGTAAATTCTGATACATTTTATTCAAGAAAGAAAGGTATGATGCATAAGCAAGAACGAGGACATTAAGATCTTGCAACCCAATCACCCGATTCTCCCAAAAAATATATCGATTTCCAGACCGCGGAAATATCAATAAATTTTAAAGCTAGACAGGATAAGCGTAAGGTTGGATACAATTTTCAGCTTGTCAAATAATGTCGACATTCAAGCAAACAGTCCCCTGGACTTGAGCAGATGGTCATTGTGTGTATTCGAAGACCTAGGGCACACTTTTACTTTATTAGCACACACTATGGTATTCAATTTGTGTTGCCGTATAATAAATTGGTCACGTCAAGATCCGGTTTATTTAAGCAATTGTTTTTAGGTCGGAGACATTAGAAGCAAAATACTTCGAAACCTCTGATCCATAAGCTGAACATATCGACAATATGAAAGACTTTTCAATAATTGGGTATTACAATTGAAACGCATAAGATAAAGCTAGCAAATGCATCATCATCATCAGCAGCATCTTTTTTCATCTTAATCATCGTCTTATTTATTTGTGATTCTTCATCATCAGCTTCAGTTTTTAATTTTTCTTCCGCAGGTGGAACAATTTTTAAATGATTGATGATTCGTTTACTTTTTGTCTGCCAATAAGATTGGAATAAAATGAGTATTTTAAATTATTTTTTAAAACCGGTTGAAACTTTAAACTTTCTTATGCAATTAAGCAAATCAGATATTAAGTCGACACAACTAATCCAAAAGGAATGGAAGAAATCATGCCCACATAAACAAACCAGGTATTCCTAAAAATCTTATCTTATTGTTAGGATCATACAATGGGATTATGTGACTGTTTTCCGATGGTATCCTTATTTAGTATAATATACAGAAGGAGTACACGTGCTTTCTTTTCCTCAACATTTGGTCACATATGATTTAAAACTAATGTTACTGGAACTCTTTTACAAATCTTTAATTTATATATTTTTTTTTTGTGAGCATGAATGAGCATAACACTGACTAGTTTTCGTGCAAAGAATGAACTTGTTTAGAAAGAATAGTTGATAAATTGTGCCTGTATTTGTTATTTTTGTACTAAAGAATACAATTATTTCTTTAACTGTTAACTAGGTAGGGGATTTATATGCTATGGTTACTTTCATAAGTTACTTACTTAACAGCAAAGATTTTATACAAATATTGGAAATTAAATACACCTCTTTCATCATGGGTAATGTGCCATGGCGAGTACATAGATACGTGATACTATAGAATCCTTCCGATGAGGTCACTAGCTGACGATATTCTGCACATTTTACTTTGACGATAGGCAACCTGGCAGTTTCTCCTATGTTCTACCACCAAAATTTACCTTTTAATACAAGGCACACTAAAGAAAATCAACGTATGAATCACAAATATAGTTATTAACAGCAAGCCTGATTTGCGTTCTGTTTCTGTGCGTATGTTTGTAACAGTAAGTTGAGATTCAAAGACTAAATTTCAACTTACAAATGCCATATAAATTCAACAGTAAATCTGCCAGTATACCACAAATATGGTTGCTGATGACGTCATGCGGTATCTAACTATTGATAAGGTTAAGGAAATCAAATACGAAATTCGGAATATATAATCTTCAGTATATGATATTCTATGATAATGCAGCTATGAATGGTCGCAAATATAAATATATGGTTTTCTTATCCAGAAATCCATAACAAACTATTGTTTCTCAACATTTCTGGATATCACGATTTCATTGATTTTTTATTTTAAAAGATTACTCAAAAATTTAGATAAAGAAAAAAATATTTTCTTTACGAGCGTATCTGGTTTAAACTTATCGTTTTGTACATTAACAATGAAATTAGGTCCATATAGAATCCAGGGATTGAATCTATGTTGTAACCTATTTACTCCTGTAAACAGTTTCCTTACAGCCGACTACGTTCACATGAAGTATCTGGTGGTCCTTAGTGAATGTTTACAGTTTACGCCTTGAGAACTCATCCAATGAGGCAAACGACGATAACTAGTTATGTGTCAGACACACAGCATAGAAACTTTCTCGCAAGTTAACGTAGAAAGATGTAAGGTCCGGATTTTATTTTCCTAAATGACGCATATTCTGGAATAGACGTCTTGACAATTTTTATTTTTTGAGAGAACGATGGTCTCAGAAAAAAACACCTAATTTTTAAAGAGATATCATTCCAGTAATAATTATAAGAAGAATAAGAGCAACAACAAGAACAGCATCAACTTAAACAACAGCAATAAAAAGAGAGGAACTACGCTGGCACGCCATCGGAAGATACCCGCTGTTTGATGACTAAAATCTATCTTTTGCACTAAACGATGTGGGTTTTACAAAACAACTACCAAGTTGGTTTCTTTACATCATATGTGTATTCACCAGCTAAAACGATTTGGGTAACAGCTGTGTCAAATCATCGTTGTTGATGTTATACTTGGTGATGAATTGTTTGATCAGAGGGTTGGGAACAGTTATTCGCGTTATCTCCTAAAATAAATTGTTTAAACGGTATTTTTGCCAAGTTTGCCATAGTGAATTGGGAGATTCTAGTAAAGCCATAAGGTAATGCTAATTATCTTATTTTTAAAATAGGAGATATGTTTCGATCAGTTTGGAGAGATTTAGACCTTTTTCCCCCAGAAATAATTATTAAGGTACAGATTAGAAATATATGATTTTCTGCAACTGTTTCTATACAATGACTTTCGTGGACAATGTGAAGATTTACTCAATACGTCAGAGTAAATAGTCGGGTATTCTTTACGTATAGTAATTGGGAACAATGATGACGACGTCACCAAGAAGGACAAAACAACGTCACAATGAGCACACATAGGCGGCCAAACATGATTTGTTTTTTATCCCTCCTTTATGATATATGATGTCAAAAGGCAGAAGCCACTCGATGTGCTCGTGTATAAAATGCGCAGAGACAATGGACGATGGCTTAGATTACTCGGGCATCAACGCAGAATTACGTCAGTTATATATTCTGAACGTTTATGACCTGTGATGAGCGTTATTGCTGAACCGTCATATTAATAACTTAACGTCAAAATCATCCTGTGACACATGACCGATCTTCAATTTGGAATTAGTGAAGACATATTTGACAGATTCCTTATTATTGACTGAGTCCGATATTTCGATACGGAGACAGGTTGGATGTTTGTATTATTCCACACGAATTTACAATTTATCAAACAACGGATCCAATACGAAAATGCACTGTTCAGAGCGACTGAATACCCTTTCAACCGGCCGTAACTAAAAAGACGCTAGACATACCAGCAAATATCTAAATATGATCCATATGTGCACTCATGTACTTAATAAATATGTCTGCAGTAAATTACAGTTTAGTGAATAAATAAGACGTCATCCTGAATTACCCAAACAAAATGTTACACATCTAGTTTAATAGACAATTGCCTTTTAAAAAAGTGAGTCGTTATTCAGGCAAAGTTTGAACTAAATTTGGAGCTTTTCAAGAAACTCTGCATATTAAACAGACCACATATGAAATGTAAAATTTTAAATAATTATGTTGATAGTTTACACACTGTTCTATACGTTTCTCAGCCATTTTTAAAATTATTTTAAATTTGCGCTGCATTAAATTAAAGAAAAACAAGTTCCAAATTTTAATACAATTAAGCACTCACTTGTTGGTGCTAAATGACAACGTTAATGCACTAAATCGAAATACCTCAGGCTGAATTCGTCAAGGTTATTGTTACAACAGGAGTGTGTATGTAAGCAACATTTTAATTGATGGAAGTTAATTATTTTTTGTTAGTGATTCTAACTGAACAAACTCTTGTCAGAGGCGCAATGTACTTCTCTCTATGATACTTACGACGACTCTCCCTGCCCATCTCAATGTTATCGAGGGATCATTAACTCTTTATAGGTGACATATGCCTGTTTTCAACAGTATAGATTAGGCTGCATGTGTTTATTTAAATTACTTTTCCAGCACGATAAATACCTGGATCTCATTGCTACATTTGACTGGGCATTGATGGTTGGATAAAATGGTTATTTCTTCCGCCTTTTACAAACTTCCCAAACGATTCTAGGCTGCATAAAACAAGACAATGTCATATTCAGGATCCATCGAAAGTAATAAGCGTTAACAACGTAAAATTCAAGCATCATCTTTATGGTTAAGATTAACCTCATCGCTGATGTCGCCAGGGAAGAATCTTTCTTGGATGAAGACTGATCACCATTGGAGAGACTTAACACGCTCAAGGACTCTTGGAGACATACACTAAAGTATACAATAAGCGTAATATTGCTTACTTCCTGGAAAAAGAAAAATCAGTCCTTCCTAGGTCCAGATATAGAATCATGCGAATCAACACAACCTTGAGCTAAGATGAGGTGAGGATTTGGGGCTTTTGGGGGAGTTTTATGGCACAGTAGGACAAATAGGATATTTAGTACAGAAGCCATTGGAGTAAGGTACCTTACTCAAAGACACACAACGGTAACCAACCTTTGGATCTCACAGTAGGATTTAATCCAGCAACCGTTCGTTCCTGAGTTCGATACACTAGCCACTAAGCGAACTACAATTCTCGTCTACTTTACACGATGGAAAACGAATCTGGTATATTTTACCCGCAGCCAATCGTTTTAACTGCTCATGTAATCATAAAAATGTATTTACAAATGATCAATTTCGTCATTTGTTGATGTAACATGAGCAGTACTTATAAGTTACAGCATTTTAATGGGAAAATATGAACGAGGTTTAAGGATGGATACTGCACGATCTTGTGGAGTGACGTATCCATCCAACAAAATGAGTTTATAGTTTCCGATACAAATGCAATAGCCTTTTTATTATATACTCCTATTCTTATTAATCCTAAGCCTTACTTATATTAAAATCTACACTACCAGGAACAGAACTGAATGTATGCTGTATTCCAAACTTAATACACAACCGCAGATTCGTCTTATTGGTCAAGTAAAATGTGTTTATTGGCTGAGATACTTACTTTTCTACAAAAACTTTAGTTGCTTTTGTCCGCCACTAATTTAGTACTTTAACTTATAAAATATTTCTTATTTTATAGATACGCGATAGCCCTTGCCCTTGGTATGATTTTTGATGATATTTTATAATACCCAAGAGAGCACCTGTCATAGGCTGAACCATTTCATTAACGAAATGTTACGAACATTTCTACTAAATAACTGTTAAAATGATAATGGTATTTTCAATGCTGCGTCTCTCACGTTTGTTGTTTATATTACTAATATCACGTTCATTCATTTGTTTGTTTGAGAATTCAATTTGTGACCATGTAAACGTGTCCACACTGTTCACTTTTTCATCTCAGCTGTTTTAGACCAAAAATCTAGACCACACCGATGACCTAGTGGTAGAGCATCCGCCTCGGATGCGGGAGGTCGCGGATTCGAATTCCATCCGTGTATTAACAAAGACTTTAAAAATGGTAGTAACAAGCTGCCAAGGTTGGTGCTCAGCATTACGAGGTTAGTGTTAGGACTGGTCGGCCTTTTGTCAGGCTAATGTGACTGGGTGGAACATCGTGATACATGACTGCGCAATGATGTCCCATTGTTAAACATCACTATAAACTGCCTCACTGCAGACATCGTAGTGATATGACTGAAACATTGTTAAAGCTACGTTAAAAAAAAACTAAATCACATTATCACAATCAAAATCTAATAAATGAGTGAAAATGATTTGTTTACAAAGTAGTTGCTAATACTCTATGCACGTGCCTGCAATGACAGTGTGTTCAGTAACGTAGAATACTGAACGATTCTGCCCATGTAAATTTAAAGGAGACAAAACAAATATATAATAATGTTATTTTAATCTGACTGGTCTTCATATTTTTGTCGCATTATGGACCATTTTAAAATACAATATGAATACTCAAGTCCTTGTTTAATCGAAATGCATGCCGTCTCAATGAATACTTGTTGACATTTTAACATGGAAATTATGGTTTCTGTTTGATTACGCTGCTGGAAAAATAAGTGCCACTATTTCATATTTTTTATGAAAAATACTTTCAAAAAGGCACTGTCTAAGCAATAAATGTGTGTGTACAGGGAAATATTGCACAGCTTCCTTCTTTCTAAACATATTGCCAAAATGTTGAATATGAATAGACCATGCTAGTAATTTCTGTATATCATCCTTGGAGCAATGGTTAAGGAGGTTATTGGGTGGTTTGTGGTAGGGTTTGTTTATTACTTTGATCATTTACAGATGTTTACTCTATCATCATAAGCTAAGTAACATGAAAGAAGACAA
This sequence comes from Unio pictorum, assembly GCA_030141615.1. Lineage (NCBI taxonomy): Eukaryota > Metazoa > Mollusca > Bivalvia > Unionida > Unionidae > Unio > Unio pictorum. The sequence goes on along the minus strand of JARLTB010000106.1, from coordinate 1,854,684 downwards.
AGACAACACATTTTTTACAACTTAACAATTTAATTATAAACATGATAAATATCAATGTGAGAGGAAGCTACAGTATTATGAAGTGAATCAAAACTAGTCCTTATAAAAGACCATGAATGTACTAAATGGATGAAATATTCCGACCAAATTTCAAAACCTGAAATTACTGGTCCTCAAAGTACCATGACGTTGTCAAAATGGCGGTGTCAAAAATGCCTTTAAATAATTTATAACAGTTCCAAAATAATAAAATAGCAAACTAATGAGCACCTTCTAAGTCCACTGAACATTCTAACGAAATACATTTCCTCTCATATAATATCTAATTATAACATAAAACACGTCTGGAGAATTACAACAGGAACACAATAAGAGTGAGTGACACCAAAATCAGAATGAAACTGATTGCTGAATTATCTCCTTATATACTCCATATACTTCGACTGTATCTCGACATAGACCCCAACTGACATAATACACTACTCATTTGGCGTTGCGTTTTGCTTTTTCATGTAGCATTGTCCAACCAATCTGAAGCTACAGAATTGCTTGAGAAATGTCGCAATCACATCAGTCACCTTGACATTAAACAATAAGTGTCATTTAAGTCTTATTATTAAGATTATTATTAATATTTATCAAGACATACGTAAACAGCAATTTATAGATCTAATGCAATATTATGATATTAACAAATTCAGGTCAAGTATGAAAATCGAAATAACGACATTATATACTCTTTACAATCTTGAATAACAATTATAAACATTATATAACATAAGTTACCAGGTGTTAGGAAAAACATAGATATACGTAATACAGGTAATTTGGATAAATACAAAGTCAATTACTTCCTTTCATTGTTTGAATCTATTACAAAACTGTACTCTATCACTATATATATATATATATATATATATATATATATATATATATATATATATATATATATATATATATATATATATATATATATATATATATATATATATATATATTATTCTAGATGTTTCCTTGTTTTGATTGATTAGTAGTTTCGCATTTTGTTTCGTGTTTCCTTTCGCTGATGATACGCCGAATGTTCTCATAATAACATGAAATTCTCGGTGTTTACTTTGCCTCTAGTTTATTAAGTTAACCAAATTTGAATATTTATTGCAACTTTCTTTCTCTCTATTACTTTTGTTTATTTTGTACTCTCTCTCTCTCTCTCTCTCTCTCTCTCTCTCTCTCTCTCTCTCTCTCTCTCTCGTGATTTCGATTTATTCGAACAAATACTAGAGAGTGGTTGTATAACACATTTCATAACACAAGTTCGTTTGATACTAGCTACATTTAGCATATGATCTGTCCATGGCGTACACGCTAAAGATATAATAAGACAACTGTCATTATCCATTAATACATGTGTAAAGAATCAATAAAACTACTTAAAACTTGTAAAGAAAATGTTTAACAGCGTAATTCATACATGTGTCAAGTTAACATTGGTAACAGAATGAGGGCTTAATGGAGTTTTAGAAAACAATATGCAAAACCCATTACTAACAATAAAGGGAAAGTATTTCTGGAAGAAAGGATTGCCTCAAGACGACTTAAAATATATTGGTGAAAGAGCATTGTTTCTCTCTTTAAGACAGTAAAATGTGGCTGATATTTATTTTGCATCTCAACAACATGATATTCCTGTTTGAATTTGTCACTTTGCTTTGCACACCTATTATTGTTTATGACCTACAATTGTTCTATGTGATGTTACCTTTCCTCGAAATTGATGATTTGTGTGTTGCTATGACAATCGCGTATTACATTATACATTGTCTTATATTTTCTTGTCAAATTTGTTATTATAATTTAGCTAAACGTTTTAAAAATTGTGACAACATTCTTCAAACTTATGCGCGATTTATCAACCGATTTTTCAACATCTACTTCAACAACATTATCTTCTTTATATAAAGAATAACTTTTTTTAAAGGATTAAAACTGTCATCGTTATCGTTTATTTAAAAAGTGATACATTGGCACAACACAATTGTGTAAAGAATTAGTATAATGAAATGTATAACTGACATGTTCATTCTGTATAAACAGAGCAGTACAAATAATAAGTTAACATGGCTATGGTATAGACAAAGTAGTTACAATCTTGGCTGAAATAAAGTTCGATTAAATGTAGATGTCGGAGAAACTGCAAACTATTGACGACGCAACGGCATACCTTGCTACATAACAGCACATACACCTTTGCCTGACAAATTTGCCAACACTGTAATTAGAAATGTTAAATCCAAACTGGTATTGCAAATATCCTTTATCCACGCGAAGCTACTGGCAAGCTTTCTCGCATACCCACATTGGCCGAATCCTAGACTCGAACCCACAAAGACAGAGGTGAGATGGCTGTGAAACGTAACGGAGAGCACTTTAGACCACTCGGTCACTCGGTGCCCCATAGCCATATTGGTACGATCAAGCTGCTGCTGTTTACATTTTGACGTACGATACATAACACAGATTTAATCTGCGAATACATATCAAGTTAAGCATAATTCAGTATCAAGTAAAGGTATTTAACGTTCTGCTCATGCTTTAACCTGCAGAATGCATTTGAAAACGCTATGTTTGTTCACAAAAAACATTGTCAAACATTGTCAAACATCTATTCAAGGAGATGTAAAGGAGATGTAAAGTTGACAATTCTAATTTCTTGTTTACCGGATAAGGCATGCATTATTACCAGATCAAACCGTTGCCCAATAAATGAATACTTCTGGACCAAAGTATTACGTATCTCTTTTAAAGTCAAAAAATTAAAACAAATATACATCATGGCTTTGTCTCGGTGATGCATTGCTTAAGCACACTTCCGTCGAAGAAGACAATGTATGGCAAGGTCAAGGTCAAAGATAACGTTAAACTTATTACAACTCGAAATTCTAATTTGCCACTTTCCTTGATATAAATAGTATGCAAAACAATTTGTTATATTGTTAGATAAAAGAGTAAAAAGACACCAGGTGATAAACAGTTCTGTCTTGTATTATAAACAGACAGTTGAATTAATTTTCTACTAGAATGGTAATGACGAGTTGAGAATGATTTGGACACGGTCAGAGAAATCGACCAATGTAGAAGTGTTACACAGGAATATGATTTGGTATGCTCAAGTTTGAATTGGATGGATGCAAACATGGTAACACTGTCAGGTGGTATGGGAATAACACTGGATGGATTATATGTTGCAGGAATAGCTTCCATTTTGCTATTAGAGAATTTGGTAGAATATTAATATAATTTGGTAGCACATTAATAGGGTTTGATGCTAAAAGCCTTCAAAGGAAAATTCATTTACATCAAAGTTTTGAAGCATGATGAAATAGTATTTCAGCAATAAAATAAATTGAACATAAATTAACCTATGTGTCAAGTGCCAAATTTTTCGTCAGTGACATCCAGTAATTAATTCGTAGGCTAGCCGACAATCAACTGTCTTGGGGAGAGTTTGGAACGAAAAGAATGTTAGTTTAACTCGGTCAGACTGTTACAATAATTAAAATGAAAACAGACTGAGTGTTTGACACGGTAAAATTATGCGATTACTCACGCAGAGCTTTCAAAAATGATTGAGACAAATGATAAGGTGATATTTCGATCCTAAGTGGCATTTTTGGCATCTTGATAGACGGTTTTCATAAGGTCAGTAAGAATAGCATTTATTCCGATTGGGCGAATGCATAGGGAAGGGGGTGTGTTGGACTCCAGAATCGGGGAAATATATACTTCGTATCAAACGAGTTTAAATCAGTCTTCTGGAAGGCGCTTTGCAAGAAAGCAGTGTTGAACTACTATCATTAATTCCGGAATAAAGACTCCGGGGGTAATTTTACAGCAGTGCCTTCGTAATAATAAGCTCAGGAAAGTCCGCCGGGAAATCAAAACGGCAGAAGCAGTCAAAAACACAAGGTATTTAACTCAAATTCACCTTTATCACGATGTAATGTATATGCTGTTTATCTTTGTCATAGATGCATAATGTATCGATACTACGATACAAATAGTTCAGTATTACATTGATTTAATAACGTACTTTGATATGTTGCTTTGTTACAGATGCATGATGTGTTCATATTTTGTATGGATAGTCGGGTTTACAGTGATTTAATAATGTATTTTGAATTCTGAATTAGCATTTTTACCTTATATACTTAGGTAGGTAAATGGGTGGTGTAGAAAACCCACCGTGTACATTTATGATTGGAAAGTGTTACATTAATTTGAATTTATCATATTAGTAAATATGGTTTGTGTATTATGATATATTGCCTCACTTTACGTAATGATTTACGGGAATATATGACTTTCCTGAATTCTGATGTCAATAATTAGCAGTATAGCTCTATTGATCTGAAGACTTGGTAATATTTGTTAGCCGTATAAATGATAACACTGATAGTAAGATCTGATTGTTCGAACATGAAGACGGACGAACAATCGCAACTTTTTAAAGTAACGAGATACTTAGGGCGTTTACCCTTTTCTTTTACAAGGAAAATAGTTTACTTTGGCAAGAGTAAGAATCAGCGAGACGTCAAAGGAAAACAGTTATTTTGGCAAGAGTAAGAATCAGCGAGCAGTCAAAAGGAAAGAGAAAAAAAAAGAAGTAAGAAGTCAGAGTGTGGAATTCCCGTTCAATCAAAGGGCAAGCTGAAGTCGGACGCACGCAGGGAAAAGAAAGAAAAACCAGTCGACGAAAAAGGTCATGTTGAATCATCCAACAGTCCAATGTTAAATGAACATTCGATTCCTTGATGAAATTTACTCTCAGTATTAATGGCTAACTTCATTTATTTTCATTAGTGTTTGGATTCTTTTGAATGTATCCATTATTTTAAAGCTTCGGTATTTGTATTTTTTCTGAACTAAGTGTATACAGAACGAGAGAAATTGTAATTCACAGTGTCATTCTTTTCTCAATTGTATTTTTAATTAAATTCATATTTTATCTTTACGGGGGCTCGTGTATTGTCTTGTTCAAAGTACCATCTCAGATGACTATATTCACTGACCGGGCAGATTACACCGTAGCGATCATCTTCTAGATAACGGCAATTAGTGGGAGGCGGTCTTCAAGTGTTGTTTTCCAAGTTGCGCAATACCTCTGACCAGGCCTTGTGCAATATTGTACTAATAACACTTTGATAACCGGCCAGTACCACGTTACAAAGTGGGTGGCTCGTCTTGGGATTTGAAGGTTTTCATTGTGATTGAGGTATCTGAGCGTATTTTGAACAAAGGCATAAATTTGTTATTATTATTAAGTAGGAATCGAGTGAATCAAACATTGTCTGCTATTTTTTGTATACTTGCATGCAAATTGTTTACGGTAAAAGGGTATTGTAGAATTTGAGATTTATACCTTCTGTGTGAAATTACCAAAAAGGCGTTATAGCGGCACTACCTAAATAGTCTCTTGAGACAAGAACCAATATAGGGCCTGTACTGCGTTTTAGACAGCAATTAATCACGTCTCGTTAGCAGTATCCCACTGTTGCTGGAATTTCGGTCTGATCAATTAATTGCGGCTGATTCGACCTGTCCATCTCGCTGCAGATAAGGTTATTTTAGGTCAAACTATTTTCGAATGGAAAAACCCTGATTGTAGGTCAGTTAAGGACATAGTTCTAGAGAAACAGGAAAGACAAAACATACGTAATGGCGACAGACAGACAGTTACTAAAGGAATTTAAATCCATTGGAAAAGACGAACTTGGGTATGAGGGTGACAAACTAACTGAATTTATGGAAAGAAGTTTGAAAGAACACAAGGAAGAAAAAGCTAGAGAACGAGAACAATTAGCCATGGAATGAGAGAAGGAGAAACAGAAAGAAATTGAACTAGCTCGACTACAGGCTGAAGGGGGCCAGACTACAGGCAGAAGAGAAGGCGAGAGAACGAGAGCATGAGTTAGCCATGGAGAGACTAAGGCTCGAAGCCGAGTTCAGGAGGGGTGAAGAATCGAACGTACGTCCGGACACCCCGAGTAGTCGCGTGGAAGACAGACGATCCATACAGTTAACCATGCCGATGTTTAATGACAAGGATGAAATAATTGACAACTTTTTGACGCAGTTTGAAAAGTTGGCCCTGGTTCACCAAATACCTAAGGACCAGTGGGCCATCAATATTTCAGCCTTTTTGCAGGGGGCGGCAAAAGATGTGTACCACAACATGACCCCAGCCGAGATAGACGATTATGACACTCTGAAGAAAGCTTTACTTCGCCACTATGAGTTGTCAGCGGAAACGTTCCGGAAACTTTTTAGGGAATCGTCAAAAAGGGGTACCGAAACACGCGCAATTTCACAGTCGAGTGCGCGTGATTTTTGATAAATGGATAAAAATGTCTGGCACCGCGTTAACGTACGAAGGTATTCGCGAAGAGATTTTAAAGGAACACGTGTTAAGTACCTACAGAAAAGATTTAATTGTGTTTTTGGCGGAGCGCGAATTCTCAGCTTTGGATGAGATAAGCATAATGGCCGAGCGCTATGAGAGCGCGCATGCGCGTCCAACTACTTGGAACGGTAGGGACCGACTTGGAATCAGTGAGTTTACAAAGACCACTGAGGTAGCACCCCATAGACGAAATGGTCAAAATGGTGGGAGGCCAGGGGCCGGGAATCCCAGCCAAGTACATTTCCGTGGGTCGGGAAAGACTCAAGGGGTAGATAGGGATACCTCGGGTAGAAGAGGTGAGCCAGTGTGTTATGGCTGTAATAAACCAGGCCATGTTGTCAAGGACTGTAGAAAGTATCGTCCGACAACGGTTAATTCGGTAACTCCGAATACTGTTAAAAAATGGAAAACAGTGGAGTCTACGAATGTAGCGAGAGCTACGGTAAATGGTGAGGAAGCCACGGTGCTGTATGACACCGGCTGTAGTTACCCGGCCTTGGAAGATCGTAGATACGTCAAACCTGGAGATTATACAGGTGAGACGGTGGAAGTACAGTTTGCTAACAGGACAAAGGATTCGCTTTCGGTCGTTAGCATAGACCTTGATTCGCCATATGTAAAAGGGCGAATTCAAGCAGCGTGTTTGTCGGGACTGTCTCATGACGTAATATTAGGGTGTAGGCATGTGTTGCCCCAACCTAACCCTATGACGTGTAACCCTATACATGTCGGGTCAGTGGAGACGAGGGCTATGAAGCGAAGGTCAGGGTCGAAGCCGCTAAGATCCGTGACTTCGCCCATAGACATTTTGGTACCTGGTGAGTTAGAGAAGCTTCAAAAGGAAGATGTGTCTCTTGACAAGGTACGTAGGTACGCGACGGACGGGTCCGTACGGAAATTGCCAGACGGCGAGGTTAAGTTCGCGACAAAGCGCGGTATTTTGTATCGGTACGCCAAGAAAGGGGTCGATACGTTTAAACAAGGTGTAGTACCCGTAGGGAAGCGCGACAAAGTGCTCCGGTTAGCACATGAGGGTCTTCTCGGAAGCCACATGGGCGTGGCGAAGACCAGAGATAGGTTGGTGAGGAAGTTTTATTGGCCAGGTGTGCATGGGGATGTGAGGAGGTTTTGTTTGTCATGTGACAAGTGTCAGCGAGTGGCACCGAAAACCTCCCATCGCCCAGTACCACTAGGAACCACCCCACTAATAGATGAACCTTACTCGAGAGTGGCGATGGATTTAGTAGGTCCGATTAAGCCGGCGGCGGAAAGTGGAAATCGGTATATATTAACGGTCGTAGATTACGCTACCCGGTACCCGGAGGCAGTGGCCTTGAAAAACATTCACTCAGTCACGGTGGCTGAGGCCTTGTTAGGGGTGTGGTCGAGAGTCGTAGTTCCAGACGAGATACTGACCGACCAAGGGACACAGTTCGTGAGCCAGGTGATGGAAGAGTTAAATAGATTACTCTCCATTAGACACCTGACAACTACCCCGTACCACCCGCAGTGTAATGGGTTGGTAGAACGTTTCAATGGGACATTGAAACAGGCTTTAAAGAAACTATGTGAAGGTCGACCTAGGGATTGGGATCGATACCTTCCGGCGATACTGTTCGCGTATCGAGAAGTACCGCAGGCAAGTTTGGGTTTTTCACCTTTTGAATTAGTTTATGGGCGGATGGTAAGGGGACCCATGGCTGTCTTGAAACAGTTATGGACGGATGAGCAAGCATCCGAAGAAGTGCGTACAACATACCAATATGTTGTCGACTTGCGTAACAAACTAGAAGAAGTTTGTAAATTGGCTCAAGAAAATCTCTGCGACGCAAGGGGACGTCAAGCCAAGTATTACAACAAAAGGGCGAAGGAACGTCACTTTGAGGTGGGTGACAAGGTGTTGTTGTTGTTGCCATTGGAGCACAACAAGCTGCAAGTCTCATGGAGGGGGCCATTTGTTGTAACAGAGAAGAAAGGTGGACAAAACTACCGTATCCGAGTAGGGGATAAGGATAAGTTGTTCCACGTAAATCTTTTGAAGCGGTACCGTGTGTGAGAACCACCCACGGAGCTCGTGGTGGCTACCGTCGTGACGGAAGAATCCGACGACAACGCAGGGTAGGCGGAAGTACTCCCTAGTTGTCCGTTGACGAGGGAGGAAACCTACGTCGACGCCACACTTGACGTTACGTTAACGTCAGACCAACGTAAAGAGGTGGAGTCGGTACTTCAAGAATATTCGAGCGTCTTAACAGAGAGACTGGGGAGGACAGAGCTGGAGGAGTTCTCTTTGAAGCTGCTGAACGAGAACCCAGTAAAGTTAAGACCATATCCGTTGCCGTACGCGAAGTTAGAAGTGGTCCGTAAGGAAGTTGAAACTATGTTAAACTTGGGTATTATCGAACCAAGCGAGTCGGCGTATAGCTCTCCTGTTGTACTGGTCCAGAAGAAGGATGGGGCACACAGATTTTGTGTCGACTACCGAAAGTTAAACCGAATTACAGAATTCCAGGTAGAACTTTTACCTGACCCTGAGTCTATTTTCGCAGGAGTAACCCATGCTAAATATTTTTCTAAGATCGAACTGTCCAAAGGATACTGGCAAATTCCAGTCCGTAGTGAAGACAGAGCAAAACTCGCCTTTGCAACTCCAGATGGGACTTACCAGTGGGTGGTCACGCCATTCGGGGTGCAGAATGCGCCCAGTGTCTTCACCCGTATGATGCGGAAATTCCTTGAACCATTGCGGGGGATGGGAGTTTCCAACTTCATGGACGATCTTCTATTAGCTACAGCTACATGGGAAGAACACATACTTTTGCTGAAAAACGTCTTAGAACGACTACGACAAACCGGACTGACCGCACGACCATCGAAGTGCCATATAGGGTTCAGACAATTAGACTACCTAGGACATACCCTCAGCGAGGACACGTTAAAACCAGAAAGTTCAAAGGTCGAACAACTTAGGGACGCATTACGACCGACTACTAAGACTGAAGTTAGATCTTTTCTAGGTTTGGCAGGATACTATAGGAGATATGTGGCAAATTTTAGTGCTATTGCAAGTCCATTGACTGACTTGATTCGGAAAAAAGCGCCGACCAAAGTAGTATGGACAGACGCATGTGAACGCGCATTTCAGACGCTAAAAGACAGACTGACGTCAGACGCCATAGTTAAGTTACCTCACGTGACACGGGATTTTGTTTTGAGGACAGATGCTTGTGATAGAGGTTTAGGTGCAGTGTTACTGCAAGAACACGAGGGAAGCTTATTCCCAGTTGCGTATGGTAGTAGGAAACTGTCAAAGGCGGAAATTAACTATTCAGTGTCGGAGAAAGAATGTTTGGCGATTATATTTGAAATAACTAAGTTGCAACGGTATCTGTATGGTACGAAGTTTACTTTAGAAACAGATCATCAACCACTGGCTTATTTGGCCCAGGCGAAATTAACTAACGGCCGATTAATGAGATGGTCAGTGTTTCTACAACAGTATCAGATTCTAGTGCGATAGATCAAAGGCAGTGATAATGTAGGAGCGGATTGTTTAAGTCGGTTAGGAATGGCTGAAGTGAATAGGTCACCTAAGGACATGTAACGGGAGCAGTATAGATCACCGAAAAATTTGGGAGAGTAAAAATACCGATTTTTCTCTTAGAAGGGGGTAATGTCAAGTGCCAAATTTTTCGTCAGTGACATCCAGTAATTAATTCGTAGGCTAGCCGACAATCAACTGTCTTGGGGAGAGTTTGGAACGAAAAGAATGTTAGTTTAACTCGGTCAGACTGTTACAATAATTAAAATGAAAACGGACTGAGTGTTTTACACGGTAAAATTATGCGATTACTCACGCAGAGCTTTCAAAAATGATTGAGACAAATGATAAGGTGATATTTCGATCCTAAGTGGCATTTTTGGCATCTTGATAGACGGTTTTCATAAGGTCAGTAAGAATAGCATTTATTCCGATTGGGCGAATGCATAGGGAAGGGGGTGTGTTGGACTCCAGAATCGGGGAAATATATACTTCGTATCAAACGAGTTTAAATCAGTCTTCTGGAAGGCGCTTTGCAAGAAAGCAGTGTTGAACTACTATCATTAATTCCGGAATAAAGACTCCGGGGGTAATTTTACAGCAGTGCCTTCGTAATAATAAGCTCAGGAAAGTCCGCCGGGAAATCAAAACGGCAGAAGCAGTCAAAAACACAAGGTATTTAACTCAAATTCACCTTTATCACGATGTAATGTATATGCTGTTTATCTTTGTCATAGATGCATAATGTATCGATACTACGATACAAATAGTTCAGTATTACATTGATTTAATAACGTACTTTGATATGTTGCTTTGTTACAGATGCATGATGTGTTCATATTTTGTATGGATAGTCGGGTTTACAGTGATTTAATAATGTATTTTGAATTCTGAATTAGCATTTTTACCTTATATACTTAGGTAGGTAAATGGGTGGTGTAGAAAACCCACCGTGTACATTTATGATTGGAAAGTGTTACATTAATTTGAATTTATCATATTAGTAAATATGGTTTGTGTATTATGATATATTGCCTCACTTTACGTAATGATTTACGGGAATATATGACTTTCCCGAATTCTGATGTCAATAATTAGCAGTATAGCTCTATTGATCTGAAGACTTGGTAATATTTGTTAGCCGTATAAATGATAACACTGATAGTAAGATCTGATTGTTCGAACATGAAGACGGACGAACAATCGCAACTTTTTAAAGTAACGAGATACTTAGGGCGTTTACCCTTTTCTTTTACAAGGAAAATAGTTTACTTTGGCAAGAGTAAGAATCAGCGAGACGTCAAAGGAAAATAGTTATTTTGGCAAGAGTAAGAATCAGCGAGCAGTCAAAAGGAAAGAGAAAAAAAAAGAAGTAAGAAGTCAGAGTGTGGAATTCCCGTTCAATCAAAGGGCAAGCTGAAGTCGGACGCACGCAGGGAAAAGAAAGAAAAACCAGTCGACGAAAAAGGTCATGTTGAATCATCCAACAGTCCAATGTTAAATGAACATTCGATTCCTTGATGAAATTTACTCTCAGTATTAATGGCTAACTTCATTTATTTTCATTAGTGTTTGGATTCTTTTGAATGTATCCATTATTTTAAAGCTTCGGTATTTGTATTTTTTCTGAACTAAGTGTATACAGAACGAGAGAAATTGTAATTCAGTGTCATTCTTTTCTCAATTGTATTTTTAATTAAATTCATATTTTATCTTTACGGGGGCTCGTGTATTGTCTTGTTCAAAGTACCATCTCAGATGACTATATTCACTGACCGGGCAGATTACACCGTAGCGATCATCTTCTAGATAACGGCAATTAGTGGGAGGCGGTCTTCAAGTGTTGTTTTCCAAGTTGCGCAATACCTCTGACCAGGCCTTGTGCAATATTGTACTAATAACACTTTGATAACCCGCCAGTACCACGTTACACTATGTATGACAAAAATCAGGCAGAAAACGTTTGTTTTAGTTATTAACAGATTGTTACGGGTGCCAGGGAATAACAAAACTCATTTAGGAAATACAGTTAAGATACATAGGAAATGAAAAACAGTATTGCGAAAATGAAAAAAAAATGAAAGAGAAAGATATATTCGATGTTATTATAAAACACATTACTTTCTGCCACAAACCTTTGCGGAGAAGCTTTATTTTGGAAAAGATTCCCACTATGGTGATTTGCAACAAGACAATTTTGACAATAAACAAAAAGATAAATCTTAAAGAATAAGATAAACCATTAACTCTCGGCTTTTTAAATTTCTCTTACTCAAATGGAAACTTATGCAATAACAGACGGTCTCATTGAGAAAGAGCTGTATCTTTCCAATCCAATTGACAATATAAATGGTAAAATTATCCATGTTATTGTTAAGAATACATTTATAACATTTAGTTTTACACTTTTCTGATGAATTAAACAATATCGTTTTCTACATAAACGATAGGAATGAAAAATGGGCTACTTTATCGTATGAAGTGTTTTACAATTTTGAAACGTGAATGATTAAAGACCAGGATGAAAAAGATGCAAATGAAACATTCAATGTTTGAAACACAGCTCAAAAATTAAAATCAATACAAATGATCATTATGCAGTGTACTAAAATATCACAAGAATTATATAGATATGTAATGATTCTGAAATAATATGCGTTCTCTTAAAATCATCATTTTCTTACATTGATGAGATCAAAACACTTAAACGTACTCTAATGACAATACTACCTATTTGCTATAAATATTTTTCATAAAGACATACTTCATACAATGATAATAGTCATCTCATGTACTAAGATATACGTCCAATTCACAGATTAAATATATGTTTGGGATAAAAAGTGATACACATTCATGATATGACTGTTTAAATGTGTGTTCATGTAAGAACTAAGATATATTTACAATTCACAGATAAAATATATGTTTTGGATAAAAAGTTATATGACTATTAAAATGTGTGCTCACGTAAGATAGATAAAGTAGTGACCTATTTACGAAAGATCTTTGCGTAGTATGATGTTAAAAGATTGAAAGGGCAGATAATGAACAGATTATATATATATATATATATATATATATATATATATATATATATATATATATATATATATATATATATATATATATATATATATATATATATATATATATATATGTGTGTGTGCGGGCGGGCGGGCGGGCGGGCATACATACATACATACATACATACATACATACATACATACATACATACATACATACATACATACATACATACATACATACATACATACATACATACATATTGTGGAGAACCGTTGTTCATCTTCAACGCTGTACAATATACCTTTGCTTTTTGCGTGGTGGTGGGTGGGTAATAATGATCCAAGTATGAATTGCTCCTCTGAAAATAATTGGTTTATATATCTTGTGGATTGATTTAAACTAAAAGCCCTTCTCATCCGTTGTATATATCAAACGTATCTACATTTTGGGGTTTTCCACGATAATAATGTTTCATTTTTATTCTGATTTGGACAACCATTTTGAAATATATTGAACGTGTAACCATTTTCTCTCTCTCTCTCTCTCTCTCTCTCTCTCTCTCTCTCTCTCTCTCTCTCTCTCTCTCTCTCTCTCTCTCACATTTTATACGTTGCAGTAGATTTTATAGTTTCTTAAAGGTGTCTCTGGCACTGTATTGCTTTTTCCTATAATCTGCGCCGCTCTGCAGTACTCCGATTACAATATTTCATACACATTTATAAATAAGTAAAATCCCTTTTGCAATGTTATCTCATTGTAGAGGTCACATATCAATGCACTGACGGTATCAATAAATTTTTTTATTTTTTGTGTATGGATATCTTTTCGATTCCACTTCACATGAATAATGAATTTCCTTATGTGTGTAGTCATTGCGAGCTCTTTTTGACATTCAGTCATTCATGTATTCATTCATTTATTCATTCATTTATTCATTCATGTATTCATTCATTTATTCGTTCAGGCAAATTATGTATGGGGTTCCTCCGAGCCACTTACATTAATATGCTTGAAATGTTAAATATTCCGTTCTGTCAAACGTAAAATCTTGTGTTTTCACTTCTTTCCTGTCGGATCTTTCGATATATAACAGATCTAATTAACATTCAGTGACATTCTACTTAGTTTAATATATTCAGATATTCTGTGATAACTGTGTATGTTTGTCTGGTTCAACTCTATGTTACGTTATATTTAGTTTTACAGAACCAACTCGTTCAATTTTTCGAATGACAACATCCTTCAAATATGATTCAATTACATAAACAATTCACGCAAATAGCAAACCGTAAAATGTGAACTCATTGAAACAGTTAGAAATTTGTTCTGACTCTAATTGACTGTGTATATGCACAAATCTTACTTCTTTCCTATTTTAGAAAAGAAATAAAGGGGCTTTTAATTTTAATATTTCACTAGCAAGACAACAAGTAAAGTAATTCAATTAATTTTAGCCGTTTGAATAATGCATGTTAGTGCTTTTCCAACACATGATAATAAATAGAACGGGCAATATAGATATATTGTATTGATGATAAACATATGCTCGTAGAGATCGAGAGAGACAGACAGACAGAAAATTTGGTTGATGGATAGCGTATTCGCCACGTTTTGCAAACGTTCTTCAAATAAATGAATTTCGCAATGCAACTGTAGAGCTTACATCGCTTCACTCTATCTGTCTTTGCAATTGTAAAGAATTCTCATATTATAGGAAAACCAGAACACATCGGCAAGATATAAATTCTGTAATGTAATGTTGATTAAAGCATCATTTGTACAAGATTAGACAATATCTTTACTCTTCCTAATCGCCTTGAGAGATTCCCTTGTATGTGTTTAATGTGGGACCCAGATATCCGCTTTAGATTCTGCCACAATACATACCAGCTGGTTAGCCTGTACTCTAGCGAGGATGCAGCAGAAAAGATTTGGTGAGTTACAAAAATATAAAGAATTACCATAATTTGGCATTGCCCATTATTTTGAATCAGATTTTTAGAGGTCTGGAACTTGAGTAACAATTTGACAACTCACTAACAAGTCTGTCTATATTTGTAATGTCTCTTTTGAAACACTAAAGTCGTTTTACGGTTTCTCTTGCGTCCCACATTTGATGATGCAGATTATGACAGCTTGATTTGTGGAAGGAAACTCTTAAGTAGATTTCATAGTCGACCTATGTAACATTACAAGAGTGACGTTCTAATCCTAAAAAGATTCTGTTTCAGAAGGCAGTTTTCAATAATTTAATTTTGAAATCAAACTATGGCTTAAAGGATATAAAATATAAAGGCAAACAATAAATATGGGAAATACAGCAATGTATTATCGTACTTAAAATTGATTAATAGTTTTACTTTTATATTTATATTAAATTAAGGCAAGCCGTACAGTGTCAGTTAGTATAATTCTGGTAGGCAAATGCACAAATGTATATTAACGCATGTCTTGTGAGATAGCATATTTCGTATGTCTGCCTGCCTGTCTGTCTGTCTGTCTGTCTTATTATCTGTATCTCTATATATTTAAAGAGAGAGAGAGAGAGAGAGAGAGAGAGAGAGAGAGAGAGATATGCAAGGACAGAGACAATGATACGAAAGTTGTAAAACGATATCATTATACAATATTTGTGCTAAATGTTTCAATTCCTATTATTAACTATCACTGCCACTTCACCTCTGTATGAGTTCGAGTCTCGGACTCGTCAATGTGGTTATTGCCGGTGATTGCCGGGGGTGGGTGGTTCTTACAGAGGTTTTCATCAGTTAGAACGGCCACCATATACAGCCTATCATGAAATGGAGTTAACCCACCCACCCCAAACCATTCCCCATTCCACAAACAAGCAAATATCAGTTCCTTTTTTCTTTCGAACTTGATACGGCGCTTATCAATGCCCTAGGTAGTTGACTTTGTCGAGGTTTGTGAATTATATCATGTATCTGCCGTTTGAACTCGTATTGGTTTCATTTATGCAATTATCATTACAAAGCATAGTATGTTACAGGACTAATCTCGTATTGATATAATAAGGTATCTCAATCCAGTGGTTAAAGATGGTTTTATTCTGCATTTAGAAGAATGAGCATAATGCATTTAAAATCATTCTTAAATTTTACTAAGAGAGTGTAAATAAAATACATTTAATATAGTAAACATCGCTTATTCCGTCATCACCAGGTTTCTGTGCAATCCATCTTTTAGTACATTCACTAAAAATGACCTCTTTTCAAATCATTAGTTTTCCATATTGAGAGATAATGATAAAAAGAGAGCTGATACACAAGGTTACATGTACAAATTACATATGTCTAACCAATCCAGTTGTGTGTGTGTGTGTGTGTGTGTGTGTGTGTGTGTGTGTGAGAGAGAGAGAGAGAGAGAGAGAGAGAGAGAGAGAGAGAGAGAGAGAGAGAGAGAATGGTACACCCAGATAGGCAGAGACAGATGGAGAGCCCATTACGTATACTCGAAACTGAACATCATACAGTAATTATATGAACATTTTATCATGGTAGCATAATTGTCCAGAGGGAAAACAAAACACTAGTGATAACATCCATGGTGTTCTCTGGTATTGCATGGTTGTTATCATGGTTGTTGTCTGGATTAATACCCCCATACTGTTTAGCAGCATAAGTACTGTGCTCAGAATTATCAACTGCAATATCTAAAACAAATTCTTTAATACTGCTTTTATCATCAACTTGTTTTTAAAATGTTTGATCAATCTCTATAAGACTCACTGGATGAATCTACAATTGAGCGTTATCCGGTTAATTCGTCTTTGTCTCTCTTCCTGACAATTGTATCTTTCGTATCTACAGTATCGCAATCACTGTAGTATCAGTTGGAAGATAAAAATATAGTTATGATAATCCTGACCTGCATCTATTTCTTTTGGAATAAAATCTGTATACATAAAGAAGGGTCGTTGCCCATTGTCAACAAAACAGGTGGTCAAAAGAGGGCATTGTTCTTTGTTGGGTTCCCACTTTCAGGGAACAGTCGCACTTCCTTAATGCTGTACTGAGATGACCATATCATGATCTTTTTCTTGGCTGGGTCGGCCTCAATACCTGCTTCTGATATTGAATGGTTACATCATAAACGACCTTTTCTAGAAACATGTGCACTTTGTTCGGCTTAAATTGAAGCCACATTCTCTTAGCCATGTCAGGACCATTTCGAGATTCTGAAATCTTCTTCGTAGGCTGTCAAAAATGATAATATCATCTTAAAAATCACACAAATAATCAGGATAATATCTTCGATATCCTCTTCAATATATCTATGGTACGTGGCTGATACACTACAGGCACCAATGGATAGTATCTCAAACTCGTATAAATTTTATAATACTAGTCGACCCATTCAATGTTGATGATAACCCGTCTTCATATGCAGGCACCTGGAATATTTAGATCCAATTAGAGTCTATGATATCTTCAAGTCTGTGCAAAGCATAGGAATCATTGGCAAGCATCTTATTAAACTGTCAAAAATTAACGAACAGGTGACGTATCTTTCTTCCTTACCAAGACAGCATTGCTTGCCCAAAGACTGTGATTCATGGATTCTTATGCTAGCAGGTAGATGGTGAAGGTACTCCTCCACGTCAGTTTACATAGGCATCTTTTCCTTTCGATTCTATTTAGAATGGTCGAACCAGCACGACAACCAGTAGCAATTTATCCGATTTGCTTGACACGTCGGTATTCTGAGTCTCTCCGCTCAACAGTATTGTCTGCACGTGTTGTATAGAGCCTATGGTGATGCCTATACAATGTCAATTTGTCGGATGTAGAAGTATCTTTATCGTTTTTTATGTATCATAATGAATCAAGATACATAAGAATTAGTCTATGCAAACACAGGATGAATATCACTGCCACATTTAAGACTTAGGTGATCAACAGAAAATCACTGAAAATGTTCACAGTTACAGGTTTGGTGGAGCGTGCGAATGAGGCAAGTCAACATTTGCGCGTGACTGGGCATCTCTCCAAATGAATGTCTGATCAAGTGGGCATTAATAATGGAATTTAAAAAATCTAAACTTGAGTCAACGTGTCCAGTTAAAGACACTAATACGAACTAATCACAAATCAACATGTCCCACAGTAGTCATATATAGTCAACATACAGGAATAAAGTTTAATGTGTGTTCTTATACGATAGTACATTCAAACAGATTGACATCTAAATACGGTTGTTATGCAAGTACACTTTAAACTTTACGACATGAATATCGAAAGAATGATCAACCATAGAAAGCCAAATGTATATTCCCGCCACCACTATTGTACTGCAAATACAATTCAGATGTTAAGGTCACAAATCAATTAAATAATAAAGCAAAATATATTTATTTGCATTTTATTTGATTCCTTATGTAAATATCTCCACATATTACCAGGACGACCAGTCATAACACTAACATCTTAATGCTGAGCGCCAAGTACCATTTTTGTAGGTCTTTGGTATGATTCAGTCGGGGATCGAACCTTCGACATCCCGCATCCGAAGCGGACGTTCTAACCACTAGGTCAGCGGAGCAGTTTGCATACCGAGAAGAAGTAGACTTGTATGGTAGACCTAGAAGAAGAATACTTACACAGTAGACCGAAAGAAAGAATATTTATGCGGTAGGCCGGAAAGAAGAAAAATATTTGCATATGGTGGCTGAATGACAACTAATAATGACTATTAAATGAAATGATAAAAGTATCTAATTCTAACTAATTAAGACACTGCTAATATATATATATATATATATATATATATATATATATATATATATATATATATATATATATATATATAATGATAAATGTATGATGCTGCTACAGTATATATTGTAATACTCGGTATCAAAATCATAATTGATCTTCATGAAATGACACCGTAATAATAAGCTTTTGTAATTCCTAACTATATAATTTTTTTCTTGAAGGATTTTAACTCAAATATTTTCGTTCTAATGTATCTTAATTTTATTTTTTTCAATTTATTCTTTTTGATTTTCAATCTTTGTTGTGCAATTTAAAATTTGAAAATTGTAGCAGGTGTCTATATCAATGATATATAGTACATCAATATTACGATGTACATATACATGTTTGTTTCAATTCCCATTAATTACTAATTACAATGACAGTGTGGAAAATAATGACTCATCATATGAAGTACTGAAGTACTAATTATAATGACAGTGTGGAAAATAATTATTCATCATATTCATTTTAAAGGCATACTGTTACTAAGTCAAAGATTAGTTAAAATTAGTCCGAGGGTCCTAGAAGTTAGTATCATGATTTTAAGACCATTTGGTGTGGTTATAAACCTATGGGATTTTGGTCATAAGGACCCTTGGCCATAGACCTGTCAATCATATGATCCCAAATATAAACCCTCTTATTATATTTACCTCGTCTGACTGATCATTTAAAAACAAGTATTGTCTTCGTTTTATTTCGCTGTAAAATAGTTATATCTACTTGAGGTAATAAAAATATAAGCAAAATATCGAAATTTTGGATCGTGCATATAAGGAAAGAATTTTGCGTCTATGTCTGAAGATTAACTTACACGTGGAAATAAAAAAGACGTGTAAACTTAACTGTTAAGAGTAGTATTGGCATAGAGGAAATTAGATGCATGGCACGAAATCTTAAAATGCAAATTAATGCAATTTAATAATTTGAAGTTTGTTAGAAAAGACATCATGACGGCAAACATGAAGGCAGCGTTGTAAGAGCGTAGTATTGGCATAGAGGAAATTAGATGCATGGCACGAAATCTTAAAATGCAAATTAATGCAATTTAATAATTTGAAGTTTGTTAGAAAAGACATCATGACGGCAAACATGAAGGCAGCGTTGTAAGAGCGTAGTATTGGCATAGAGGAAATTAGATGCATGGCACGAAATCTTAAAATGCAAATTAATGCAATTTAATAATTTGAAGTTTGTTAGAAAAGACATCATGATGGCAAACATGAAGGCAGCGTTGTAAGAGCGTCCGGGAGTATTGGTGAGATGAAGGAGACGACAGAATTACTTGCTGACCGTGCACAAAACAAAGATTTCTCAACCATGCGACATAAATATCTTCCTGTTTTGCTGTCCTTACTTTTTCTATTTCAGTCTAGTTATCTCAGACCTGTCATCTCAGTTAAGGTCCACGCGCTAGGAACTACTTTTACATAAATCACAAAAATCATCCCTAGCTCCAAATTACTGTCTTCTGCTGTGCCTGACTGGGTTGTTATAAAATCCAGTAATAACTACAACAACAGATATACAAGAAAAAGAAACTCACCCATAAAGCATCTCTACTAATTGTATAACCATCCAAACTATTTTTACACGCGCGTGCATTCTCTCTCGCAGGTCGAACTATTTCATTGAGCTTCAGGCTGGGACAAACACACCACTGGTCACACATAACCAAACTGTTTCGAGTCCTACTGCAAAGCAGACAAAAACCAGACATGTGTTATGTCAAACTGTTTTCTTCTTTGTCAAGAGCACACAGATTCCCCCAATTGAATCAAATATAATAATGCGATTGCAAATAAAATCTCCTGAATTTATCAACTATATTGGTTTATTCATCAGTCCACACATTGTTCCAGAAAAAAAGATTTACATGTAGCTTATCATTGCACTAGTGATGGCAACATTTGCCATATTTCCAGGACATAAACAATAAATTTCCAAGAAAGCGTGAATTAAAACTTTTCTTACGTCACTACACACTTTGTTAGAGCTATGTCCATTAGGCATTCTGTACTACACAGAAGCGTTGCCTACATTTTAATGTTTTCAGTTAGACCTGATGCATATTAAAATGTAACCGATTAAAATATATTAGACATTCATTGCCAGTTATATATGATAATTGTAAGTTTATATTATCTCTTGGGTAGAACTTGGGTACCTAGGGTCGACAGGTCACCTCATTGCCCTCATTAATACATTTGTCTTAATGCGCGGTATTGGATAAAAACGAGCACGTGGATTGAGCAATACTTTCAACACATAATAATTCTAACTTTTTCTTTATATCTTTTCCTTTTCTAATAGCGCCATATATAGCTAGATTCTGCTTAGATAATTATTCAGAAATTCATACAAGATTACAAAGCCCGATGACCTTTCTACAGAGTGAGCAGCAATATAAGTACCATATGAAAACTGTGTTTTGAATCTGCTAACTAAATTCCAAGGGTGCAGATTTTAAAAAAATTAGTTTTAAAACATTGGGTCTAAACAAACATATGTCTGTGTTTGTACAAAGACAAGGAAATCGTACTATACGGGTTACAACGACGTGGTGGAGGTAACTAATAAGGTTTATCCCTGTTTCCTATCAATCTCTGGAGTCATCGAGACTGCAACAGTAAGGCTAACACTAACAACGAATTTTGTAGAATGTTGCATCATGATATACAAGCTTTGTTTCAGTGTAGTCACCCAACCATATGAAGATTTCTTTATGGCCTGGGAAACGACAAAAACAAGCAGAAAATAGCGTTTTTGCAAAGGAATTCCTGAGTCGAATAGCCTTCTCTGAAACATTATCGCCTCATGAGACAGACAGACAGTCATCAACGTCTTCTCAACGTACATTCAAGCGATTGTCAAAATATACTTTCGTGCAATCTCTTATTTATCACATAATAAGGGTTATTACGCTAAGCACAACTTATTTATGGAATCTAAAATGCATATACATACTAGTATTTCTTTATTATGTATAGTTTATAGCCACAATAATATTATGCTCGACCAGATTTTGACATGTAAGACAACAATATGCTTCCAAATATCTAATCCCCAGCCATCTATATTGGCGACTTCACAGTCATCATCTTGACTGGGGCTAGTCACACTTCAATGAAGACAGGGAATACTGGGTAGATTGGGCAATAAACAATGACATCTCTCTGTCGCATGATTCTGCGCAACGTGGGACCTTTCAATCTGCAAAACAGCAAAAGAACTACTCACCGGACCTCTGCTTGGTCAGCTCCGTTGGTGACCATCCTCAGTCAGTAAGCCAAACTGTTCTAGACGACCTCCTACACAATCAGCAAAAACCAATACGTTTCCATATTAAACTTCAGCTGCCTCTTATACACAGCTCTTCACTTCGGTGCTGAAACTTCCGCAAAGCAGATTGGATGAAGTACGCTGACATACTAAAACTTAGCATAGTCACCATACCTTCTTGCTGAATCCCAATCATTGAATCCTACTACCTCTTAAAAAGAGCTATATTGAAAGCAGCCACGCAGTCTGTCAATCATGGTCGTCGTCCAGTCTATACATCTTGTTCGGATGAAGAATGTCAGGCTCTTTTCAGGAAAGATGATGCATCTGGAGACACAGACAGCAGATCACCTGATCAAAATCCTGGACATTGCCAGACTCACTCCCTGCGGAGAAAATACAAGATCACTCAACTTTACGCACTCCAGTCAGAAATGCTGGAGCTTGATTCGAAACCTTAGCGCCGCTCAGGAACCACTAGTTCAAGCTCACCATATTATCAAGCCATATGAGGTAGCTACAAGTGGCAAAATCACCCTGGATAAACAGCACCGATGTCAAGATCGAGATGAGTGGCGACGATATTGCCGTAATGGTGTTATGCGGTATCAAACATGGCAAAGTAGCAGGAAATGACAACATCCTGCCTGACTTCCTAACGATCGTGATCCGAACGCAAAGAAAGACTTGATACTTTATTCACCCGGTGTGTTATGGAAAAGTGCATAGTGATTTTGTGGCGGAGGGCAAAAGTATTGCCTAATCCTGGCAAAGATCCCAACAATTCGGCGACATATCGGCCGATCCCCTTGTATTCAGTCTGATTTAAGGTACTGGAGAGACTGATTCTCCAACGAATTGGTCCTGACTTTGAGAATAGTATAATTGTTGAGCAGAAATGATTTGGGAATGGCTGTAGCTCTTGCGACAAAGTCCTTGCCCTTACTACATTTGTTGAAAACGGATTTCAGAGGAACCTTAAAACTGGAGTTGTTTTTTCTAGATCTAACAGTGGCATTTGACACGGTCTGGTATACAGGTCTGCTGTTGATAGTTTTCAGAGAATTGCCACACTGGATAATTGAAATTATTCAACTGTTCCTTCGCAACAGACAGTTCAGAGTGCACACCAGATAAAGCTGCAGCTCGTGGAGGCGTCATACTAAAATGGACTCAAAAAAGGGTCAGTTTTTTTGTCACGTTTGTTCAATATCAATATCAATGACTTACCTGTAACACAGTCTTGCACGTTCTTGAGTGCAGATGACATTGCTCTTGAGATCCAATGTCGCTCATTTGCTGAGCTTGAGGTGTACTGGGCAAGGACCTGGAGGATATGACGGACTGCTTCAAGAACTGGAATCTACAACCAAGCGCAACAAAGACAGTCTCAAGCGTCTTTTACCTTAACACTGCTAATGTGAACCATGAGCTTTGCATCTTCCTCAATGGTCAGCAAATAAAACACGATTCGACAAAAACATAATTTGGTGTGACTCTGAAGAGATCACTGGCATTCTACAACCACCTGAAAGAAGCCGAAGCAAAACTTAACACTCGAAACAACTTACTCGGAAAATGGATGACTCAGCGTGAGGCGCTAGTGCTCAGACACTCAAAACATCAGCACGGGCCCTCTGTAAACGAGTTAATTGATGTACAAGCTCAACACAGTAGTGTGCATAACCTCTGGAATACTACGTTCTACTCCTTTACCATGCTTGCCGACACTCAACATTCCTCCTCCACATCTGTGTCGCCAGGAAGAAACCACAAAAGTGATGGCTAAGGTCTATGCAAGTGAGAAACATACACTGTACTTGGACATCACCACGCATCCGTCAGCTCGCTTGACCTCGAGACGCCTAATCTGGTTAGGTACGTTGCCAGAAGATATGACATCTATTTTTGCATGCGGTGTTGAGTGGTCTTCAAGAAATGTTGTAAACTACTCACACGTAGATAAGCCATCTGTCTGCCTTCCTGGCTTCAACCTTCCACGCCGTATGTGGGCCACGCTGAACCGCTATCGAACTATTCCTGTTGCTGTGGAGTTCTTAAGACCATTTCACACATTGTGAAAAACTGTACAGTAACAAAGTTTCCCGGTGGACTGCAGCCTCTGCACGTTGCTGATGATGACACTGTTAAATGGCTGAGCACGCACTGCACACGATAATAATACTAATAATTATGCTTGATATTGTTTAAATAAAAGTTACTCCTTCAATGTTTATGTATTATTTCATACGACTAATACATATAACCAAAGACCTTATGGCCATATGACCTATAACTCTACTAGTCATATGACCAATAACATATTGCCGATGCTTGTCCTATCTTTACAGTGATGTCTTTATAGTCCGTTTACGTGTGTGTTTGTGTGCGCGTGCGTGTGTGTGTGTGCTTGTGTGTGTGTGTGTGTGTGTGTGTGTGTGTGTGTGTGTTCAACAGGTTATCAATCATACATTCCTATCAATATATCCATACTTCATTGTAGCGCTTGAATATAATTTTTATATTAGCACGGATTTGTCTCCCTGTGGGTTCGAGGTTGTAGAATTGGCCCGACGTGCCTCACTACGTGTCATACGAAGCGACTAAGATGAGGAAACTTGTTTGCCGCGGGTTGCGACCCGTGTCGGGGGAGGAAAAGATTCTGGTAGATTAGCGGAGGCTTTTCCGATGCAAATCACTGTTTTGGCCTCTACTTCTCCTAGACGGGTGGTCGGGATAGGCCCGGTCTCAACAAATCGGCTGGTCATGCCGAGCCCAGGTAAGTCTTTATTTACTTGCTCACATTCTTTATCTTTCTTGTATCTCTCTTGATACCACCGTTGCCCCTAAATTCTATCCCTTTAGCTTTCCCTTTCCCAAGTTTTAGAAGACTTCCTAGATGGAGGTGGCTTAACGGGTCATTTGGGAGGTAATCTTACCGAGCCTAAAAGGAGACTTCACGGGTGAATCATAGGTAATTTTATCTACTGAGTATAGCATTTGTGTATCCCTGGCACTTGAAAAGTGTCCCTTCGCTGGGCTCCATAGTGGTCGTGGAGCATGGATGCTGCAATTTTAACAAACAGTCATGGAAATTGTAACAAAAACCACAACAAAAAAAGCAAACTACTGTCTGACAGATGACGAACCATGTGGCGTGAAATCATTTCCACGCTTCATGGTTATTCAGTCTAACGACGACTCAAAATCCCTTGCTGAACTATCTCCGTTTGTTATTCAAAAAACCATTACTGGATCTACTGACACACCAAAAAGTGTCAAAAAATTTAAATTGAGTTGCCTTCTTATTGAGTGTGAGCGAAAAGGTCAAACAGACATTATCATGAAAATGAAAGCATTCTTCGATATTCCAGTGACTTCATTCGCTCACACTACACTGAATACATCCTGAGGAGTAATGCGCTGCCGTGATTTGGCTGGAGTCAACGACACAGATTTCATCGATGGGATGAAACATGAAGGTGTCACTGCAGTGCGTAGAATACATATTAAACGTAAAAACAATCTGCAGGACACCAACACATTTGTACTCACCTTCAACAAACCAACAGTACTCATAGTGGTCAAAGTTGGGTTTTTGCAAGTAAAGGTCGAGATACACATTCCAAACCCCCTTCGATGCTATTAGTGTAAAAAAAAATATGGCCATCACGAAGACCAATGTTTCAAAGTCAAAATATGTGGCCGATGCGGAGACCAGTGTCATCAGGAATCTGATTGAAGAGCAACGCCGCATTGTGTCAAATGTGGCCAGCTTAACCTTGTAATAAAGAACTCTATTATACAAGGACTATTTGCTCTCCTTCGCTGCTTTTGGATTATGAATGGAAGGTCGCTGATAACCTTCACAGCAGTGATCACTTTCCAATCAACCTTGAAAATATCAACTCTAAACTTGACGACACAATTCCACAATCGAATATAAAAAAGGCCGACTGGGCTACGTTTGAAACACTCTGTAAAACTAGACTAAATGAGAATACAGTATTCAATCAACACTGTTAATCCTATGCAGCATTTTCATCATCATCATCATCATCATCATCATCATCATCATCATCATCAGTCTCTTGACTTAGTGTGGTCGTTGAGGCACTGTACTGCTGAACATCTGACCAGTTCCCTCCACTTGTCTCGATCATGTGCCAATGCCTGTGTCTCCGCAAAACGTTTCCTGGTCCGTTCTGTGATGTTATCAGTCCACTTATTTCTCTATCTACCTCTCCTTCTGCCACATTGAATACTGCCCTGCAGTACTGTTGTGGATAGACTGTTGGCTCTAGTGACATGGCCATACCATTTCAGCTTTCTCTTTTTGACAGTGGTGAGGAGGTCTTCATAATGGCCTACTTTGTGCCTGATGGTATTACGCACTTCTTCATTTGTGATGTTACCCACGTAAAAGATGCTAAGGATGGTTTTGTAGCATCTCATTTCATGTGCCTAGATTCTTCGTTGTAATTCAGCTGTCAGGATCCAGGCCTCACATGAATACAGAAAGATTGAGATGACTAGTGCTCTCAATAGTCTGATTTTAGTTTTCAGACAGATATTCTTCTCTCTCCAGATGGGTCTTAGCTTTGACATAGCTGCCATTGTTTGCGATGCTTGTGACAAAATTTCTGCTCTTGATCCCTATTCGGTGATTATGGAACCAAGATATTTGAATTGGCCCACTGTTTCAAGTTCCTTTCCTCTGACTTTAATCTTGGTTGAGAATTGTTAGCCACTATTTGTCATCGACTTTGTCTTCTCTGTGAATAACTCGATGTCAAATCTGGAAGATGTTTCATCCAGGTTCTTCAATAAGGTGGCAAGCTCAGCTTCACTGCAGCAGTTTACTTCCATTCTAATCGAGATTGCAGAAGAATCTATTCCAAAGTCCTTACCGAACAGTAAAAACCACAAAGACTTGGTTATCCAGAAAATGTAAAGAAGCCATTTGACAACGCCGAGTATCATTAAAACAATTCAACAATCGTCCAAAGCCCGAACGTTTTTAAGCAAATACCGTATTATCCAGTTTGAAGCTATCCGCACAATCAAAGAAAGCAAAAGTGCATCATGGAAGAAATATATTTTTTTTTCAAACTCGCGTTACTCACTTTAAAAAATCTGGGACACTATTTGAAAAATAAATGGAAAAAGAAAAAACAATTCTCTCCGACACCTGAAAACAAATAATACAAATTTTAGTTCAAAACGTGACATGGCAAATATTCTTGCAGACAGTTTGTCTAAAAATTTATCATCATCTAATTATTCAGAAGCCATCCGAAGATTCAAAAAGCAAAATGAAAAGTCACGTTTAAAATTCACATCCAACAGCTCTGAAAGTTATAACGAGCTGTTTTCACTATTGAAGCTTATGGAGGCTATAGACAAGGCCCATGATACACCCGCTGAGCCTGTTGAAGTACATTACTAGTTCTTGAAACACCTCCCAGAATCATCACTAATATCTCTTCTGAAAATCTTTAATGATTTATGAATTGCTGGTAATGTACTTAAGAGTTGGAAAGAAGCAACAGTAATACCAATTCCCAAACCAGGTAAATATATCGAAGATCCTAACAGCACTCGACCCATTGCACAAACAAGCTATGTGTGCAAAACAATGGAATGATTAATTCTCGGCTCGTATGGTACTTGGAAAGCAACAATTTAATATCTCCTTTCCAAAATGGATTTTGGTCTGGTCGTAGTACCAGCGATCATCTGGTTAGACTGGAAACATTTATTCACGATGCTGTTACGTATATTTGATTTAAATAAATTTTTTTTAAATGTCAGATCCAAATTTGTCATTTTAGGTTTAAAATTCATTAATTGTGAGATATTTATTCTGGAAAATTCAGACTGACCTAGACTATATTTATAAACAACAGGGTTGACCTCATTTCTGACCCTGCTTCAGAGAGTATCAACAAGCTTCTAACACGATTGTCTAAATCCAAGGACATCTTTTTATTTTTAGTTCTTGGGGGTGAGAGGTGGATGATTTTTCATCTTGATCTTTCTTTGCGTACGTGTTTAAATGATCGTACGTTTGTTCTATGACCTTCTATGACCTTCCAGAAAATCACGTGATCCCTTGTTTACGTAAAAAACAGATATTTAAATTATTGTTTGGGAGAGAACAATTCAGTAGATGTTGGGCTTTTATAATATTAAGTTGTGTCTTCTGTTTGAGTTATAATTTTAATTGTACTGGAAATTGTGTCAATTCGTTGGAGCAAGATGAATTATTTTATTTATCTGGAAAAGAATATGTGCTCATAGATTTTCATTTAGATTATTATAAAAACAAGAACTGCATCACGTGACATCGTCAGCCATTTTGGATTACATCGTCAAGATTCGAACCGGGAACTATTAGGACATTTATTTATCAGGACTCTTGCAATTCCATTAGTGGATTATTTTTGTGAATTCTATATTGGATTTTTTTTGGAATTGATTCTCTAAAACCATAAGTTTATTTATGTTCTTTTATGAAAACATTTGTACTTAATAAATATATTGTTAAATTTTACAAGCTTGTTAGTTTTCACTCTTTCTGAGTTGCTGCTTATTCGAGCTTAAGCACGTAAAAATGCGTAACAATGCGTTTATCAAGAAGGAACATTTAGAAGCAGTTTTCTTTGATTTAGAAAATACCTATGACACATCATGGAAGTACGGGATACTAAATGACCTGCATGATCTGGATCTAAAAGGCCATCTGCCCTCTTTGATATCAAATTTTTCTCTCAGACAGAGAATTCAAAGTATGAGATATGCACGAGCGAGAGATGGGTATGCCACATGGCAGTATTGTATCTGTGACGCTATTTAATATCAAACTCAATAGCATCACCAAGTGTTTGGCTCCCGGTGTGGACTGCTCACTATACGTTGATAATTTTCTAATATGCTATAGATCAAAGCACGTGCATACAATTGAAAGACAACTACAACAAAATGTCAACAAGTTCCAAAATTGGGCTAGTAATAACGGTTTCAAATACAGTTTAGAAAATGTTTGTCTCGGAAACACCACTTTGGCTCCTTAAACAACCCAAAATGCTTTATACTTTACACGATTGGAATAAATCTGAGACAAACCCTTTCATCTTCCAGAACTCTTATCATGAATTCCTCACCGAATTTAGAAACTACACTAAAATTTATACTGATGGATCAAACGATGAGGAAAAGGCTGATACAAAGGTTTGTTTGCCAATTGATGCATCCATTGTTTCAGCCGAAATCAGAGCAATAGACCTTGCTCTGAAATTTATTGAAAAGAAATGTATTTTAAAAAACATTATCTTCTGTGACTCACTATCAGTGTTTCAGTCACTACACAATAGAAAACTGGAGAACCCATTATTAATCAATATTCTCGTCAAACATACTGAGCTTAGTACTTCCTACAATATAGTATACTGTTGGTTACCTAGCCATATTTGTATTAAAGGTAACGAAGAAGCAGATTGCGCTGCTAAAATGTCTCTATCTCAAAAAACATCTGATTTTAAATTACCGTTTACTGATTTTAAACCCTATATCAAAGAGTACATACGCCAGAAGTGACAGACATCGTGGAATGATGCAGTGAATAACACACTTCACGCCATCAAACCAATCCTTAAAGAATGGACTCCTTCCTACAGAACCATCCGTAGGGTGGAGGGAGTCATTGCATGAATCAGACTTGGTCCTACGTACTTAACCCACTCCCACATACTAAAAGGTGAATATCCACCAGAGTGCGTTACTTACAATGAACCATTCACTGCTAAGCACTTTTTGATAGAGTTTTCCAACATGCAACCTACGCGTGATACGTATTATAATGTGCATGACATGAAGGAACTTTCTGATACTAAACATATCACTTGTATTTTAGATTTCCTGAAGGAAATAAATCTTTATTGTAAACTATAACTTGTATGCCATCACCTAGAGCATTTTATCTAATGTAAATACCGCCCCTTAGTTTCAACATCTTTTCAACAGTACTCATTAGCATACACCATTTACATCTCCCGTTGATTGGTAAGCTTCATATTTTACTGTTACTAACATCTTACCATTTTACTTTGAACTATTTGGTTTTTGATATCGCTGGTCGATATTAAACTTGTAAGTATTTTTAAACATGTATAAATACAACCTATTGTATGGTGCTAAATAGCCTAAAAGTACTGGTGCGCCGTTAAAAAACAAACTCCTACCGCCAGAATTTTGTTCGTTGACATTCTAGACATCAGGGTACTTGGATATTTTCACTCTTGCAGGAAAAACGTAGACTGACTAGATTTTCCGACGGCCATATAAAACATCAAGCAATTACGTATGATAAACACGCTGCTTATTTAGCTAACCAATCAGGGTTAACTATATTTACTGTCTTTTATTACAAGGCGCAAAAAATTTATATTGCTGGTCGAAATTCAGCATTTTAGTATTTTTAAACATGTATACATACAACCGAACGTATGACACTAAATATCCTAAAAGTGCTGGAGCGCCGTTAAAAACGTTAAAAAACAAACTAAACTAAAAGCACGGAATTGTTAACTGTATTCACCGCGCACAAATGTAAACTGCAAAATTATATATGCTAATAATACAATCGCAAAGGTTGTTAGGGTGAAATAGACCTATTTTGGAACCCTTCCATGTTTACCACAAATAGCTATGATCAACATGCTAATCGACGATGCTTTTTGGTTGTTCTTTTTTCTTCTTCTAAACACGTGTTTTACAGTTACAAGATAATCCCAATATGTGTGTTATTTACAGGTTAGCAAGCCAGTAAGTATGTACATGTACTTTGTTACCTCTAATACATGAGCAATTAACAATGAAAAAAATCTGTTAGTAAAACATGCTGTGTATGATATGAATTACCTCATATCCATAGTAAATTAGTATGGTCTTCATTAGGGGAAAAGGTATCGAAACTAATCAAAACTTAAATGATCTTACAATCAAAGTCAATGAATGGAACATAATTGTAAACT
This sequence comes from Unio pictorum, assembly GCA_030141615.1. Lineage (NCBI taxonomy): Eukaryota > Metazoa > Mollusca > Bivalvia > Unionida > Unionidae > Unio > Unio pictorum. The sequence goes on along the minus strand of JARLTB010000106.1, from coordinate 1,823,556 downwards.
AACTCAGTAAATAAAGGTAATTTGTATCAAATGTGATCTCAAGCGAGCTGTCAAAATCAATATTAACTCCTGAGTCAAGTTAAAAACAATAACATCAACATAAAAAATATCAATAATTCACACACGAAACTAGTTGTTTTTATTATTAAAATATATTCTCTCGGAATACACGTCTTCTACGTCCTTTGTTTTTCCAAGTGGAAAAAATCGAACTCTAATAAAGTAAAAAGGTTGTTGTGCTTCCTTCGGGAGATCGTTTGATTATCATTGTTTGCCTACCCGTTGTTTTCCCACCAGATTATGAGAACAGATTGTGTTTCTGGAGAGTTACCAGACAAGCTCTGGATCGTTGAGGATTGAGGCATGATCGACTGCTGATGTCGTGCCTAGTCTATTCAACTGTTAATTGATTTCATATTACAGCCTCTGACGTGAAGGACGGTAAAGACCGCTTTGCCAGCGAAAGGTTCGGATGTTAGTAATTGTGAGTTGGGATTAGCCAGCGAATTTAACTATAAAGGTAGCAGGGACAACATTAAAGGTAAGAAAATGTCTTTTTAGTGTGAAATGTCTTTAACCAATATATGTTGTAATCAAAGTTATTGAATGCTTGTGTCTGCACAAATTGTATACTCCGGCACTGAAGTCCATATACGTACAACAAAGAAGTTGAATTAACATCTTAATACTAACTACCCTGAAATCAAATAATCCAAAGCGTGAACGTAAACGTTAGCTAATTATCGAAACACCTTTACATTTAATTTCTTGAATGATCATTTCTGTCGAAGATTCTCACTGATTTTATTAAATTTAGTTAAGTTTATAAAGTAAATATTTCTAAGAAATGTGGAACTCGATAATCACCGATAGTTCTTGTCATTGTCCAGATGGACATCAATTTTCAAACAAACCTCTTGCCAACAGAAATTTATTTGATAGGCAGTTAAATTACTTATCATTTTCGATGAGGACAAATAAAGTTCGGTCCTTGTCTTTAAACATTAGTGTGCAGCAGAAGAAAATATTGTGTTATTAGGACATCAACACCACGGCCATATTTATTTTTAATACAGGGGGATCAATATATTCATCTAATGCGTAATTATAAGGTTGTGGTTTCAAATACCGAGCAGTAACTGTTAAAGTACACGTATCTCCCAGTGAACTTCATATTGCCGATTGCTGTATAATTGATGGCACTTTTGTTCAATATGTAAATTGATGCACACATCTTTACCTGAAATCGATTCCATTCTGATTAAAAATACGCAATTTGATTATCCTCGTCACGCTCTACCGACCAGTCAAATGCATGCTACATAATGAATAATGTTTTACAAACAAACAGCACACGTTTTTTTCTTCTTTTTTCAAATATTCTGTTGTTGTTTTCTTCCACCACCATCATAACGTTTCTACTTCTGCATTAATTGTAGATTTACATATGTTCAAAAATTAGTCATTGTGCATGTATGTTTTCTCAAAACAAGAAAAACAGCATGGAATCTTCATATTGATAATGTTAGAAATGGAAATAATTGTTAATGTGGAATAATCCAAATGATGGGGCTATTTTATAGGCTGTTCTTTAGATTAAGCCATGGCTGGTCCTAATCAATTTATCATTTTAATAGCTCGTGCTGGATATCATTTCGAATGACATGGACTATGCATTTTGATTGTACTGGCATATAATATGCTCTTAACTAGTCATTGTGTATTAATTTTAAATTGTTTAATATTAAAGAGAAATCGTATAGACGGCGAATATTGAAGGGGGTGGGTGAGAGACGAAGTACACGCTTTGAATCTATTTAAGGACACTGTAAAGTTACAACCGCTTTCGGATTATAATGCTGGTAATGAGATGTAATTCGTGGGCAACAATACAGTAAGTTCGATTATGAGGCGTTATGACGCGTGTAAATTCATGTGCCATCAATAAATACAAGACAGTTCGAGACAACTAATTAGACATTTGCAGTATTAAAAATCATTTTTTTTAATAAAAAAAATATATATAAAACAAGTTCTGTTTGTGATATTTGATAGAAGTAGACTATACCTGATAAAAATCAATAAAATTAAAATATTTGAACTGCTATATCAATAATACTTATATGCATGCCGGTTTTCGTTCTTCACGCTAGAGCGATCTTTTATCTGTGAACAAACGTATGCACTACAATTTTGCCGAAGAGCAAGTCAGGATAAATCATTTGTTTCAATGCAATTTGTTATATTTACAAGCACAGAGCTGAAACTGACGTCATTGTCCTCCTCTATTGTATGATGGCTAATAATATATAATATTGGTCCGTTGTCGTGTTGCTATCTTACACATGTTGACTAATAAAATATAATTGTGTTCCGCTGTCGTATTGCTATCTTACACATGTTGAATAATAACATATAGTAGTGGATCTTTGTCGTCTTACACATGTTGACTGATAATATATAATACTGGTCCTTTGTCATGTTGCTATCTTACACTTGTTGAGTGATAACATATAATAGTGGTACCTTGTCGCGTTGCTATCTTATACACATGTGTGATGGCTGATAACATGTAATTGTGGTCCGTTGTCGTGTTGCTATCTTACACATGTTCACTGATAACATATACTAGTGGTCCTTTGTCTTGTTGCTATCTTACACATGTGTGATGGCTGATAACATATAATTGTGGTCGTTGTCGTGTTGCTATCTTACACATGTTGACTGATAACATATAATAGTGGTCCTTTGTCTTGTTGCTATCTTGCACATGTTGACTGATAATATACAATGGTGGTCCTTTATCGTGTTCCTATCTTACACATGTTGAATGATAACATATAATAGTGGTCCTTTGTCGTGTTGCTATCTTACACATGTTGACTGATAACATATAATAGTGGGTCTTTGTCGTGTTGCTATCTTACACATGTTGACTGATAACATATAATAGTGGTCCATTGTCGTGTTGCTATCTTACACATGTTGACTGATACCATATAATAGTGGTCCTTTGTCGTGTTGTTATCTTACACATGTTGAGTGATAACATATAATAGTGGTCTTTTGTCGTGTTGCTATCTTACACATGGTGACTGATACCATATAATAGTGGTCCTTTGTCGTGTTGTTATCTTACACATTTTGATTGATAACATATAATAGTGGTCTTTTGTCGTGTTGCTATCTTACACATGTTGACTGATACCATAAAATAGTGGTCCTTTGTCGTGTTGCTATCTTACACATGTTGACTGATACCATATAATAGTGGTCCTTTGTCGTGTTGCTATCATACACATGTTGACTGATACCATATAATAGTGGTTTTTTGTCGTGTTGCTATCTTACACATGTTGACTGATAACATATAATAGTGGTCCTTTGTCGTGTTCTTATCTTACACATCTTGAGTGATAACATATAAAAGTGGTCCTTTGTCGTGTTGCTATCTTGCACATGTTGACTGATAACATATAATAGTGGTTCTTTGTTGTGTTGCTATCTTACACATGTGTGATGGGAGATAACATATAAATGTGGTCCTTTGTCTTGTTGCTATCTTACGCATGTTGACTGATAACATATAATAGTGGTCCCTTGTCGTGTTGCTATCTTACACATGTGTGATGGCTGATAACATATAATTGTGGTCCGTTGTCGTGTTGCTATCTTACACATGTTGACTGACAACATATAATAGTGGTCCTTTGTCGTGTTGCTATCTTACACATGTGTGATGGCTGATAACATATAATAGTGGTCCTTTGTCGTGTTGCTATATTACACATGTGTGATGGCTGATAACATGTAATAGCGGGCCTTTGTCGTGTTGCTATCTTACACATGTTGACTGATACCATAAAATAGTGGTCCTTTGTCGTGTTGCTATCTTACACATGTTGACTGATACCATATAATAGTGGTCCTTTGTCGTGTTACTATCATACACATGTTGACTGATACCATATAATAGTGGTCCTTTGTCGTGTTGCTATCTTACACATGTTGACTGATAACATATAATAGTGGTCCTTTGTCGTGTTCTTATCTTACACATCTTGAGTGATAACATATAATAGTGGTCCTTTGTCGTGTTGCTATCTTGCACATGTTGACTGATAACATATAATAGTGGTTCTTTGTTGTGTTGCTATCTTACACATGTGTGATGGGAGATAACATATAAATGTGGTCCTTTGTCGTGTTGCTATCTTACGCATGTTCACTGATAACATATAATAGTGGTCCCTTGTCGTGTTGCTATCTTACACATGTGTGATGGCTGATAACATATAATTGTGGTCCGTTGTCGTGTTGATATCTTACACATGTTGACTGATAACATATAATAGTGGTCCTTTGTCGTGTTGATATATTACACATGTGTGATGGCTGATAACATGTAATAGCGGTCCTTTGTCGTGTTGCTACCTTACAGATGTTTGATGGCTGATAACATTTAACAGGGGTCCTTTCTGTCTTGTTGCTTTTTCACACATGTGTGATGGCGGATAACATATAATAGTGGTCCCTTGTCTTGTTGCAATGTTACACGTGTGATGGCTGATAGTATTTAATACCGGTCCTTTGTCGTCAGTTATCTTACACATCTGTGACTGCTGATAACGTATAATAGTGGTCCTTTGTCGTGTTGCTGTGTTACACATGTGTGATGGCTGATAACAAATAATAATAGTCCTTTGTCGTATTCCGATCTTACAGATGTGTGATGGCTGATGACATATAACAGTGGTCCTTTGTCTTGTTGCTATCTTATACGTGTTGACTGATAACATATACTAGTGGTGCGTTGTTGTGTTGCTATCTTTCACATGTGTGATGGCTGATAACATAAAATAATGTTCCTTTATCGCGTTGATATCTTACACATGTTGACTGATAACATATAATAGTGGTCCTTTGTCGTGTTGCTTTATTACAGATGTTGATTGATAACATATAAGTGGTCCATGTCAGGTTACTATTTATACTTGTAAATTGGTTGATAAAATAAGATTGTCCGAAAACAATTATGATGCCAATAAAATATTTTTGTAATGTTTCATGTATATATTTTCAGAAATTTTTATGATTATTGTTTTATAGTAGGAGTTCAAAGTTTATGGCAACTATTAATATCACACAAAGCTCTCTCAGGTAAGATAACAATTTAACAATATATTTATCTGTCTGTCTGTCTCTGTTTATCTGTCTTATACATCGCTTTTTCTGCTGCAAAAGAAATTGCAACGTTTGAAAGAAAACTACACTGAAAGTCACACTGCATCAATAAGATATTTATCAATTCAAAACTTTATTTATCTGCAATAATTACACAAAATGTTAGTAAATGGTATGTAGACAGAAATTGATAGGGTTCAATCTGTACAGAACGTTGGGATATTTTGTACAGTTTCCAAGCAACCCCAGGGAACCATCTTCATATGACTGTGCGTGTGTGTGTGTGTGTGTGTGTGTGTGTGTGTGTGTGTGTGTGTGTGTGTGTGTGTGCGTGCGTGTGCTTCTCTCTGTTTGTATGTTGCGGACAGGACAACGGCATTCAAACAATTTATTTAACCCCTAGTGAGCTGATATCGTACCGATTTTGCATATTTAAGATACATGAACCATTTTTAATTTGGGTTGTTGATAGAAATTCCAATTACATTTAGATAATTGTAGATACTTCAAATTTCTTAAGAATCCTGAATATGTTGCTTTTTGTAGATTATTTCAGCAATGAAAGAAGCCGGAGGATGTATTCTTGTTGATTCCTTTAAATGCATTTTCCATTCTTTAACTGAGAGACAAACATAAATATTACTTTATGAAATATTTTTACAATGCTTAAGTAATTGATATTCACACTTTCCGTACCTCTTATGTCCCGTAATATTTTTATTTTTTACTATGTATATATTGTTCAATATTCTTATTCAACTTTAAAATTCTAGTTACCATGACTCAATTAACCCTTTTCAATGGTCCTCTTCTATGACATTTTCTTTAAACTTTTCTAAGACAACAATACAAAAACGTCAAAAGATATTAAGTGTACACTGTTGCTAAGAAGTCACATTCTAAATTGTAACCACTAATTTAGTGGTGTTCTCATTGGAAGGTATGATATCGGCACCCATCACTGCGATATATTTTTATACAATGTTCATTTTGTTACATCTAAATTACAGTAGAATATTGGCGATGGCTCAACGACCATGCTACATATTCATCAGACGTATACACGATAACTGATACTTAGAAGTGGTCATGAAGACAGCTTTCCAATTTATGATTGATCCATTTATGTTGATGAAGCAATCTTTTATTGAGAGGAAATACAAACGTTTTCTGTAAGCCAACTATAGCAAAATATTGACCATATCGAGTATGGTATTGACCGCATGTAATTTGCACGTGTCCAGTAGGAAGAAATCTGATTTATATGAAGACAGGATTTTGTTGTTAGATATAACTAGCTAACGTATGTCGCCATTTGCATGCCCCGGTCGTTCAAGAAAGAGAGTAAACGAGTGAAAGAAATAATATGTATTAAATACTAAATTATATAGGACCATCTTTCTTACTGAACCTTTATCACTATAATTCACTTCTAAATTTTAATTCTTTTCCATTGATTGATATATAACCATGGCATGCATGTGGTTTAAAAGAAATAAATCAATGTATAGATAAATTAAAATATGTCTAACGAGAGAAGGAGCAAACCCAGAAGTAAATTAAGGCAAATCATTAACATTACAGGATTCATTGGCGTTATAAAATGTAAAAATAAAACTAAAGGGTTCATTTACATGAGAAATACATGTAATGAATAAAAATGATCTACATAAAGATATATAAATAAAGTTTCTAAAAATGCCATGTTATAGGCATATATTTAAAAATAAAATATAATCAAGAAAAGCAGCAAAGAGGGTGGACAGACCGAAACTATTTCAAACAAAATCCTAAAGGATTTAAAACATTTGGGTCATCTGCATATGGTGTATCAGCTGCAACATTTGTTACGAGTTCTCCTTCTACTTCAATAAATTCTTCAGCGGGTAGATAGTATTTGCTGGTATCATGGACCTGAAGCTCGATTCTTGATCGAAGATTCAGTTGTACTGCATGATAGGAATAGAATTGATAATCGCGTACAGAATCATTCTTGGGTACTGGAGCATCTAAATCAAACGCTGGGTCAGGATCCGATTTGAACATATTATTATATATTTCTTGATCTAAATCGCGATTTCAAACCACTTCCCGCTATCATATTTGCAGCAATATTTCCCTGAGTGTCACATCCTTCATTTATCCGTGATGTTATATTCTGCTCCACCGCGTTGTTTATTATTTTGCTAATACTTGCAGGCATAATTTCCGTAGATGGTAGTGGTCCCAGCGATGGTGATTTTGTCATTGGTTTCTTTCGTCGCCGAAGTAACGCTAGTAGATTTTCTTTAGCCGCGGAAAATGCTTTCCCGGCAACATCACCAACAGCGCTAATACCCTTATCACGAATAACATCAATAGCTTTAATTGATAATTGTTTGGTGCTATTTTTGGAGCCATTCTTGCAAATAACCCTGCAATGGTATTGCAGAGACCATCTCCATAGTATGCTCTATAAACAGGCAATTGTGAGTTTACTACGTAAGTCATAGTTGGTTTATTGTGGTTGTAGTGTATGATCATCTTATTTAAATGTTATTTATCTAATCAGTGATTAATCACTGTGGTAACCGTCCGTTAGCTCATCAATAAACTCTCGATATACACTTATATCCATGATACCACCCTCAAATAGTCGTCTGCAGATATCAGCTGCCTCATTAATTATTTCCGGTGAGTTATTTCCTGCTCGTCTCCCTCCTACGAGAAATTCTAATCGTGAAATAGTACCAGTTGCACCCTGCAAAGAGGATTGTCTTATATCAAAAAGTTTTGATTGCTCTGGTAATCTAAGAAATCCAGGATCCGATTTCTTCTCTGTAGACGATTTAGCTTCTCTTATTTTTTCCATAAATTCTTTATATGTTTTATCATCAGATGATACCCTACCTATTTTTGTAAACACACGATATAATCCATTATGCCATGCTTTTTCATTAGGGAGATTATAATCATCGTGGATATAATTTCTTCTCTGATGAAAACTCCTAACGATAAATTTGGCTATTTCTTCATCAGAATTGAATTTCATATCTCTTATTTCATCTAATTTACCCGAAAGGAATTTATCATTGAATGCAACTCTTTTACCCCTTTTTTTCTTTTCTTCTACTTCTTCTTCTTCTTCTTCTTCTTCTTCTTCTTCTTCTTCTTCTTCTTCTTCTTCTTCAATAATATCACCCTCTTCTTCCAGTTCTAGTCGTTGTTGTTCTTGTTCTCGTTGTTCACGTTGTTGTCAGTGAAGCAATTATATCATATCGAAAACCAACTGAAGTCTGGTTACCACAACCCGATAGTCTAGATAGTATAATCAGCGAAAGCAAAAAACAATTTCCTAATTTAGACAAAGAATATATCGTAAGGTGGTCCAAGGAAATCTTTGAAGTTAGAAATAAACACGCAAAAGATCTCGGTAGAAGAATAATTGGTAAATTCACCCAGGATGGAAAATACGACCACAAACGATATTCTTCGATGTTGATTATAGATGATGCTGAATACGATTTTATAATCGCAGATGTAACATCTAGGGGTATATATGTAAATCGTAAAGACGCTTTCTTGTCAGATGGAACCAAATTAGGTTTAATTGTTACTTATAACGACGGAGTAAATCCTCAGTATACGTACTTAAGGTCGTCTATGCTGGCTTATGCTTCTATTAATTTACTTTCAATGATAAATAGATTTCCTGACACCGCGGTTAGAGTCGCAACTGATTAATTTTATATAGATATAAAACATAAAGAAGCAGTGGCTGAATTCACTAATTCAGACGAGTGTTGGGGATCATGGAGAATTAAAAAGGAAATACTGCGTGATTACTCCAAATCAGCAGATGTTACAATTGAAAACAATTACTTGAAAAATAATCAGATGGCAGAACTATCTAATGCACCTTCGATATCCGATCCAATATGTATATATAAAACAAGTTACTTAAACGGCTGTGGTGGGTCAGGGAAGACGACTCGTGCGATCGAATTATGTCGAGGAAAATCAAACATGATTGTGCTAACACCAACTCACAGATTTGCAAGAGAGATGAAACAGCGAGGAATTAATGCTTTCACTTATCACAGTTGTTTCCGATGGAAAGGTGGCGAATGGACTCCTGATCGAATGGGCGAGAAATATATTCATGAAATCCTCATTTGGGATGAGATATGCACAGTGTCGTTAGATGTATTACAAAGGTTTATCGATTGGTTATTGCTAGCGAATACAAAAGTGATAATATCTGGTGATCATGGTCAACCACCACCATTTGTCGGTTTATCCCCGCATAATTGGCTAAAGAATTTTGTAGATTATTATGAAGAAATTAGTACTGATCATAGATCACTTGATAATGAATTACGCGAGTTCAAGAACTAATGAGATTACAACCGGATAGAATCCAATGTGAAATAGCGCGTGAAATAATTTCAGAAACCCCATTAAATGATTTATGGGAAGCGTGGAGACCAAACGATTTGATAGTGGCAAGTAAAAAGATAGTCAGAGACATACTTCAGATGAAGTTATTTAACACGCATAAAGAAAAATGTGCAACACTTCCAGTGCCATTGGGTTATAGACCCAAGGATAATCGCAGACAAAATATCGAAGTTGATATTCCAGGCTTGACAGAGTCAAGGAATCAGATTCTAGTGTTAAAAGATATTGTGTTGGTTGATATCGATGTTGTCGAAGATGCATCGTGCGCTGAAAAAATCCCCATGGAAGCTAGGATACGAATCGACGATACTTTTTTCGCAGGGGTTGACTATATCCGATACAATTGTTTGGATCATAGATAATTGCATCGAGTGGTCGAATTTAGTTTATCTCGCAGTGTCCAGAGTACGAAGAATAAATCAACTTCGAAGAGTTGTTTTAGATTATAATGACACCAGCAACAATGATATTGTCATCGATGACATGATCAGAAAAAACTCACTGGTTATAAACAGCAGGATTAAAAAAAGAGAATTTGACATCGATGCCGAATTTATAATTACACTAAAACAACTACAGAATAATCACTGCGCGAAATGTAATCGTATAATGCGTTGGTGTTGGTCGGATAAAGACCTTAGCCAATTTACCGCAGACAGAAAAAATAGCAGTGTTGGTCATACCAGAGATAATGTGATACTGACTTGTCTTGAGTGTAACAGACGCAGAGGAGCTAGTTAAGACCACGCGGCGGTAATTGAGTAACCTCGGGTATCACTTGTAATCGTTCACGAGTAAATCCTCGCTGATGAGCAGTTGAATCCAACCTTTAGATTGTTGGTCTACCCGTGGATCGTGTTATACTAGATATTTTATGCACGGTGACACTCCAGATAGGATCAGTAGCTCTTTTTTTTACCGCCTTCAAGCTCTCCTGCTTCATATAAATATCTAACAGTGACATTGCCGAGTATTGGTTGTTTTGAAAAATAATTTTGTGGTTTTACGGGTATATACTTTTTTTAATCGCCTTGTTAGGTTTCATATTAATTGTTCGAGTAATCTCATTATTTAGCGCGGTAATTACGTCTGGCAATCTCTTCACCCATTCACGAGATCGTTTATCCTGAATAAATTCCTTCGCGTATTGATATCCAAATAACCCCTCAGCAAGTGTCCGATTAAATCGTTCAGCAATTGCCTGATCGCGATGTAATGCAGTATGTCCTCGTCTGATGGTGACATTATGATGCTTCATTGTTGATAACATTGCACCCTGAAATTCCTTGCCAAGATCAACTTGTAATAGATTTGGCCAATGCAGAGGACCACTACGATAAATCCTTTCAAACGCAGAAGCCACTTCAGTTGATGATTTTGTCTTTAGAGGTTCTGCTTGTTTGTATCGACTCGCAACATCAACTACGGTTAGCGCGTACTTGTAAACACCATCATGCGGAAGAAATAATATATCGGCCTGATGAACCTCATTAGGGACGCTGACATCAAAATGTGAGAAGTTAATTTGTTTAGGCGGTGGTAGATAAATTTGCCATATCGCCTGTTTGGATAACCAATCTCTTGCTGTAGTGTTTTTCACCTTTGCGGCACTAGCGAGTTTACTGATTGCTGATTTACCCCTCCAGTATCCTCTTGGGGAATAATAAATAGATTCCGCTTTGTTATTAATTGCCAGCACACAACATTAATTTACTTTTCATCGCCTATTTTATCAACCATGAAGCCAATTTTTCTTTGAAGGATTTATCAGTGATAGAATTTAACGCATGAATCAAATTTCATATCTGCGATATGTCTGTGTTGCAGATTGATGCTTTTATAAGCAACATCACGAGCATGACACGCCTTATCAATAGCGTTTATTGGATATTCACTGGGTCGGAGTTGGTTTTGATCATCGAGTCGGATATCGAGTCTTGTCCCGGGTCCACAATAACTATACCCTGGAAGGTGTTTTTATCCCGGATATTTTGCCCATGGTGTTCCTGGTAATTTTACTAACTCTGCTGCAATATCACCTCCTAGTTTTTTTTAAATCCTTGATTTTTTTAAGGGAAACAAATCTAAATTTTTTGGTACCACATTGTACACACTTACCAGCAAGTGCTGATCTGTTATTTTTAGTTGTAATCGTCGTCAAGTCGTTTGTGCTGGTACGCTTCTTACATTTCACACAATATAGATCCATAATTTATTTATAATAACATTAATGTAATTGATTTTTAGGCGACAAAAACACGAGAACCAGTTAAGCATCATGCAACGCTACCGAATTCTATTCGCATGATTATAATCGGACCATCTGGAAGCGGCAAGACGCAGTTGTTACTTAATTTGATAACGAGATGGATGAAATGGGATAAATTGTATTTAGTAGCCCCGAGTGTAGACGATCAGCGATGTTACGAGGTGTTAAAGGATTTTAACGAGAAAGCAAAATCGGAAATCGATGACGATATTATTGAGTTTATAACCGATATCGAAGAAGCACCGAGCATTGATGATATTGATGGAAGTATTAACAATTTAGTCGTATATGATGATGTCATGTTAGACAATCAAAAGAATCTTGCTAGGATATTTTCCAGAGGTAGGCATAAAAATACCGATGTGATATATGTCACTCAACGATACACACAAATACCAAAAGTGATCAGAGATGACTGCAATATTCTTTCTGTATTTAATGGAGTTGACACACATACGCTACGAAATATTCACCAGACCTAGTGCAGTGGAGACATGGGTCATGGTCCCTTTAGAGATTTCTTTAGTCGCGCTCAGTCGATTCCACATGGATTTGTAACGATACATTTGCATGACCTTAGATCAAGATATCGTATCGGACTTGATCAAATATTCGGTTGAAATTCTAAAAGGATTTTTAATTCGTCTCCACAACGCCATCAGCACCGGGTCTTTCTGGAGACTTTGTCTCTGGAGACAGAGTCTCAATAGCGTGACAAACCGAAATCATTTCTCTTTTTTGTCTGCATACAATAGTTTCGGTTTGAAATCCTTCAGGATTTTGTTTGAAATAGTTTCGGTCTGTCCACCGTCTTTGCTGCTAGAAATAACATGAAGAATTACCAGCCGTGTTTACGATAAATGTTTAGGGTTTTTTATTTTTGTTTTTAATATCAACAAATGAATGAATGGCTTGTACTGTTACAGTTATTCATGTATTAATTGCATACGTAGGAAGGTTTAGCTTGCATTAAACAGAATTTAAAACTGAAAAATGATTATATTCCTATCTTTTTTCCAGCCAAGAGCAATATTGCATTCTCTAAGACCACTCGAGGTTCGCAAATACGACGCTACATGTTCAACAGTGAATTGGTCAACGAAACTAACCTTAATAAATGAGTTATACTTAAGCTCTGTGTCAGGTTGGTACATGTATAAGTCGCAGCTTCGTTAGTAGCCCAATGGATTTCTAATTTCTTTTATATGAGTACTGTTCAAGGGCCAGATTTTTGTGTTGTTTTAATTTGTCCTGAGGACCGGATAACACAATTTCGCGGGCCGTATCCAGCCTCGGGCCACGGGTTGTGTACCCTTGTTTCAGATGATGAAACTCATGCATCGAATTAGAAAGAGCACATTTCATTTCAATTATTTATATAATATTTCATCCTCCTGACAAGGAAGTTTATATTAGTATCAGACGTCACTCTGCATATGGTTGGGGTGACTCGTATTAAAACGTTTCTGCAAATTATGGGGCATACATTTAAATCTTATGTAAGAAAAGGTCACTGAGTGTACTCAGTTTTTGCCAACTAGTCTGTCTAGTCTGTCTGTGCCAACTAGTCTGTCTGTACAAATACAAAGTGACTCTTCACGTTTTAAAAAGACTAAACTCTATGCACATGGAAATTTTGCATGGTACACTTTGAATATAATTTATACGAGAGAGAGAGAGAGAGAGAGAGAGAGAGAGAGAGAGAGAGAGAGAGAGAGAGAGAGAGAGAGGAGTAATCATGTAGTGTATTGTGGCATTCTGGGGATAATTGGAATGAAAGAAAGTCAGTGGATTCCGAATCGTAATGAAAATTAATATTAGGCCGCTGTTTTCATTGTAGATTGGGCACTTGAGGTACAATGAGAAATTAAGACTAGTGCTCTGTTTTTGTGGCATTATACGGACAAGGAGAAATCCTTTGTTAAAATGTTCATAGGTGGAGGTCATTTGGCCGGAAACGTATTAGGAGTTTGTTTAGCCTCTATTGGGAATTCAACACTGAGGTTATAATATTTTGTTTAAAATATGGCAATCTAGCCTAAAAATATGAAATCCATCGGGAAGTTTACATGGAAGTGGTAATCTTGCCTATAACTGAAAATTTAACACGGAAAAGTCACTATGGATACAAACGGGAAGTTAAAACGAGAATGGTGCTATAAGGCTTCAGAGGAACTTACACAAGACTACGACATATTTTAAGAATATTTATTTGGTATGACATATGCATAACCGTTAAAATAAGTATTTATTGTAAATTATCAATGATAGACAATATAATTAACAATAATATGTCACTCTAAAGAAAATAGGAAATCTGATGTTAAATGAGGCTTTCACTACCAGCTTGTGGGTTTTATAGTGTCAAGATGGAAATACCGTGTAATTTATTGGTTCACAGAAATAACATGACCACTCGAGCATCTATAAGGGAAATCCTATATGTTAATCATCATTGATTACTATAAATAGTCTTTTTGAATTCACCAAAATGCTACACCTTGATTTCACAAATGCCACAAGTTTAAAGACGTGTTTCGTATTTCATGATGATATTGATCATTTTCGATAATTTCTTTTTATCCACACGATATACCAGTTTCTCTTTCTTGTTCTGGTAGTCATTCCATACGTTTTCGAGTTCATTGTCAAATATTGGCATATAGCATTAATTATCATATATTTTGCCGCATTAACAACATATTTTAAACTTTTCGTTATTTGTACTAATCTGCTTCATATTGCAGGTATATCCTGATATAGCTCAGCTTTAAATATTACTAAAATAAACGGTGATGTTAAAATCACAATGGATGATTTAAAGCGAATGATAATGCAAAATATGTGTACCTAAGGTTCAATTTCTAGCGCTACACAAGCTATAGACCCACACGATGACAGCAAACATCTGATTTAATATAGGATTTCCCACATGGCAGAGAGAGTGACATATTTATGATAATCCTATATGTAGAATAGCGGCATTATTCTTGAGCCAAATATAATGCGATCTAGGGAGTAGGTCAATTTGGGGTTCGTTTAAAACAGTTCATAAACCAGAGTTTATAAAATAAGCTTGATTTTGAAAACAAACCTATATTTTTCTATGAATATTGGACAGAATTTCTTTACAGATATAGAAATTAGATTGGGGGGGGGGGGACCATGATCTTCATTTCGTACCAGGCCCTCATAGCCCTAAAATGGTCTCTGATAAATTTACAAGTACATTTTTTTACTAGTATTATTCATTTCATGGCAAGTCATTATAAAGAGATGTTTCAATCATCAACATTCTTATGTTAAATTTTATTATGCCTCATTGTACCATTCTCATGCTAAATTCCCTTTAGAGCCAGGGTGTCATTTTTGAGGCTAAATGGATATCCTCGAAACTAAATGGTATATCACCAATGTTAAATTCATACCCCAGAGCCATTGGGAGGGGATCAAATGTCATATATACGAACAATAGTTACATTGACATTTTCAAATCTGATCTGATTAAATTGTATTTGTGCAATCATAGCAGGAGGTCGTATTATATATACCATTTAAGTCACAATCAAAAGCAATTGTATTTGTAAGGCTCGGGTGGGTGGTTGAATATACAGCAAAGAGTGTGTATATCTGTGACTGCAAGCCACTGCAGATGTTATAATGTCTGTTATGTGCAGTTTTCAGAACATAACCTAATTTTCAACCAATCGCCTGTGTTTACTTGTCCAGTTCATAACATAATGGTTAAAATTATCCAGTGAATCTAACTGCCCACTGAGTATCGGTTTGAATCTAACAGCCCATTGGCTATCAGCTTGACTGGTTGTTGTTGTTGCTGTAGGCTTAATACATCATTTGTCAGCACACAAAAAGGCTGTACATGGCGCCCAGTATAAATGGCGGAGGAAGAACCCGCGTAAACCCGAGAAAGAACCACTGTCTCACGAGAATCTACTGGCAAGCTTTATCACATACCCATGTTGGCCGAATCCGATATTTGCCGACAGAGGTAAGATGGCAGTAATCCGTAACGGTGAGCGCTTTAGAGACCACTCGGCCATTCTGGGCCCCAGCTTGAGTGGTATAAGAGTTCTAAAGTTAGCTGCAAGGAAAAGAAAAAAACAATATCAGTGTATCGATTTAAAACTAAAGTCCAGGGGGATGGGACTAATGAACAGTGTAAACGAGAGACAGACAGACAGACAGACATACATGCTGAATTATAAGAATATACCAATTGTTTAAACTTGTTTATGTACTGTGTTAAGAAAGTTAAACACGAACATTATCAATGGTTTTTTTTTACCAGCTTTATCGAGGAAAACGTCACTGGGATAAGTAACTGTCAGTTTTTGATCAGTTTTAACTTGTGGACAAATCGTTTCTGCATGCTTTTTGAACTGTTTCTTTATAATATTTATCTGCTGGGGCGGGAGTCACAGACTATTGATGATGTCTTGTCAGATGTTTTGTTTTCTCAGATATGAGTTAGCAAACTTTTCTACAGTGGTAAGTTCTACCTATAATAGCTTTATCTTTAAATTTTAAATTTTATATGCCAGCACATGTCGCACATCCAGAGTAGTTCAAGATGTTCGATTTTTAATGTATAGTCCTGCTTCGAAATAAAATCTCTAATCATGATTGTTTTCATGGTCAAATCCATTTTCAAACTGTTTAACTTGACATCTCCGGTGTTCGTCCATGTTTCAACGCAAAACCCTTCTCATTGTAAGAATTGGAAAAACTCATGTGTTTGCCTCATCAGAAGGAGTAAATGGGTCACGATCATTTTTAATCTCAACACGAACGCCTTTAGTTATACGTGCCTTCATTTTTTAATATAAAGAATGTCTTAACTAAAAAAAAACAATGTCATTATCTTTTAAAACATTTATAAGCGGCCTACATACATTATGCGAATGTCGTTGAATTCCAGAAGCAATTTGAATTAATGTGTATGGAGGCATGGAGTTCCAACCTTCAGCCTTATCTCGACTTCAGATCTTTGCATCCAGTAATTACGCCTTTCCTAATTCGAGATACATTATCTTCAATCAAGCTTTCGTCATCAAGAATTGTCAGTGACACAGAATTCCTGTATTTGGCCTATACTTTCCAGAGACCAATAGTCATATCGCTCATTTGGCGCATCTTATAAGGAATATCTAACACTTGTTAAAATTTGTATCGCTTGCAGATACGGGCAATGCAAAGAGATTTTGATTTTATCAATCATCGTGAATATCTAACTTTTGTGTCGGGATATTCATAGTTTGAATCCTAGTTTGAAGATCTGAGCAAAATTTAGTAATGAAAAACTCCAAGTCGCTGAGGTCGAGCAAACCGTCGTTGCCATTCTCTAACTCTTGTGAAGTAAATGCTGGATAAAATCCATGTAGTTGACATGCTCAAACCCATGTGAACAATACTATTTATACGGTTTAAAAAGCACGTGTGTCTTCGTTTTCTTTAACTGAAATATATTATTAAATTATCACCTTAGTTCAATGCATCAACAATTTCTTGTATTAAATGTAAACATGAAAAGAATTTTGAAAGTTTTGCAATTTAATGAGATTTCTCTATAAATTGAATGTATTTTTTTAATTTGTATAACTCTATTAAGGTAGCACTTAAATCAGCTTCGAAGTAGAGCGGTGTCTTTTGTAGGTATGATGTATGAGAAAAGGGCCACTTACTGATACAAGCCATTTGCTCATTTTTGAGAAATATGGAAAACATCCACGTGCATATGGCTGCAGTCAAACCCATTTATATATCCTTTTTATCATTAAAAAAGAGGCAAAGCTTATAAATCGCCAAAATCCGCATTGCTGATCGACAGATGACGCGGCTGCACAGTATGTATGCAGGTTTAGCATCAAAGTACAAGGGGATTTTCGAGACGCTTGTACAATATCTGTCATAAAACGTCAAATGCCCAATGATTTTAATAAACATCATAAAAATTAAAAAGAATGTGGGGATAAAAAGGGAAATGTAATAAATATCAAACCACATAAGCGTTTTGTGCATATATATATATATATATATATATATATATATATATATATATATATATATATATATATATATATGTATATATATATAATATATATATATATATATATATATATATATATATATATAGAGAGAGAGAGAGAGAGAGAGAGAGAGAGAGAGAGAGAGAGAATTTATTACGACATTTGTTTCTTTACGTATTTTAGGTGTATTATCCTTTAAAATCTCAACGATAATTACAAAATAAATGTATAATTTAAATCTTTCATTGGCGACAGTTATGGTTTAACAGTATTGTAGACTGCATAACTTTCAAATAATTTCCATCGCTATATATTAGATTTAACCTTGTAATACGAAGATTGTCTATTCGATGCATTGAAAGTCGTTAGTTTTCTTTATAGATAATTTCGGTTTAGATACTATATCTGAAACATTCATGCTGTGTTCGATAACATCTATATTTGCTTCACACGTCATCAATGCACTATCGTTGCAAAGCGGTAGGTAGTTATGTAAAAGGAAATTAGTAGGGCACATAACGATCACCAAATAAACATAGACCAAGTTCTCTCTGTATTTGAAATCGTTTCTTTTATGAATTGGCTATTACTGTACCTAATACTGTCGATTCACAAGAATAAGGTTGAAGCACATCAAATTAGCAGTCCTTTACCCAAGCTGTCTTAAATTTCCAGTAGACAATTTACATCGCACGCCTTAATCTAAGTATTGCTTACATTTGTTCCAGCGTCATACTGGTCATTACGTTCTCTACACTGCTTTGGAAAACTGATTTAAAAAAATGCAATTTAGACGAAACTTTTATTATTGACAAAACGCATCCAAAAAGGTCTTCAGGCAATTAATTATACTCATTTCGTCGACACACCTTTTCTTTAACGACGATTTTAAATAATGTGAACGAAATATTTGGGTAAAAGAGTCCTGAAGCATCATGTGATTTGTCTCGTGTGACGGTCAGATAAATGTGTGTGTGTGTGTGTGTGTGTGTGTGTGTGTGTGTGTGTGTGTGTGTGTGTGTGACTGATCTTTGACACCCTACCAAGTACCTTAGGTGTGTAGCCAAAAATGATAACCTCTTACAGATAGTTATTTTAAAAAAATCCAAATAAACCCAGCATAACTGCAGAGTTTCGTAAATTCCACCCAACAATTTGGGGAAGCAGTTATTGATCGACGGACGGACTCAAATAATGCGAATGGACAGACAGCATACAACGTTATCGCATTATCCTTGACGCTTTGAAGGGATACAAGTATACTGCCCAACTGAGAACTGGTTTTGGTTGCATGATATAAGGTAACTTCTCTAACAAAATTTATGTAAAAAAGGCTCATACATTATAAGGAACGAACTCGTATCCTTGTTGAATATATCGTAATAGCCTCTGTATTCCCAACATACAAAATAAGCGGCTGAATTCTGTTCTTTAAAACAAACTCATTCTATCAGTACGTTTGTATGATTGATTTATCACAGCTTCTTTATATGAGGTCGTATATTTCTTGCAGGTAATTTAATTAATTAATGACAATGCAGCAATTAGGTCCATGTTTTAAAAATATATTCATATTACCTACCGTAATAATGTACTATAATGCAATATCGTCAATTATATATGTAAGCGATGCATTGACGTATATGACATTATTTTGAATAAATTTTAATAACGCAAAACATACGGTTTGTAAATGAAAGAAATAAACTGTCGAACTTGAAACCTTTCAGAAACTTTGTTCCCTAGGAAAGTATATAGGCTTAAGTGAATAAATAGTAATCGTAATTCAAAATACATGACGTAAGCAGATTCGTATATAGTTAATATTTTGATTCGTGAAGACATGACTACACACTGCATGAAATGAAGTAGGGTAGGCCGTTCATGCAGTGTGTAATAAATGTTCGAACGTCGTGACTTCTCGAATGCTGTAAAATAAGAAGATTATTTTAATTACAAATACGTCTTAACTAGAACTTATTTCAAAATTGGAAAATATCACAGGAAGGGTTTCTGATTTCCTAGTTAGTTCTTTTCTCATGTACTGAACTAGGTTTTGTGGCACATGATTTTAACCAGTATAAGTAATTGTTACAAAGGGTTAGTAATTTAAAAAATGTGTAATTATATAATGGTGCAGATATTGTGCTGCATTTAGCTGTAGATTGCATAACCACAGTAAAACTTTCAAAAATACAACCATTACGGAAAAGATCCATACTCGAATCTCAGTATCAATCTTCAATTATTCGAATCAATAAATTTAGGATGGAATCGAACCTCGGCGTCTATCTTCTTTTCTTTGAAGTAAAATAATTAGGATGATTAAATGACTAAAATTCAACAGAAACAAACGAAGTAATCAGTGTTTAAGTGTCACAGTAAATCACACACTTTGAACTCCCTGAGTTCTAAGCATATATATATATATATATATATATATATATATATATATATATATATATATATATATATATATATATATATATATATATATATATATATATATATATATATATATATATACATGTATATATATATATATGTGTGTGTGTGTGTGTACAAGTATTTGTACCCTTACCATATATCTATCTATCTATCTATCTATCTATCTATCTATCTATCTATCTATCTATCTATCTATCTATCTATCTGTCTGTCTGTCTGTCTGTCTGTCTGTCTGTCTGCCTGCCTGCCTGCCTGCCTGTCTGTCTAACTGCTTGCCTGCCTATCTATATATCTATCTACCTACCTACCTATCTATCTATCTATCTATCTATCTATCTATCTATCTATCTATCTATATATCTATCTATCTTTTCTTTAGCCCCAATACCACTCTAAACTATCATCGATTCGATTCTTTCAATTTTCTTGCATACACTGACATGGTCGTAAGTAGATAAGCTCAAACATTGTTTTACCTTTATCAATGTAGTGCATAAACTTCAATTACTGCCGCGGAAGAATCGATTGCATTAATTGAAATAGATATCAGGCCTGCAAACGTGAAGCCTGCATGCTCGAATTATATTTCAGGTCTGCATTATGGATCAATTCAAATTTTGTTAAAAAAAATCTCTAAAACCGATCATTCTGTTTCATATGCTCGTCATGATCGATCGATTCGTTTGTTTAAACTAGACTGACTGGGTTGTTTTTATGATTTGTAAACGTGATTGATCAAGCACATATCAATTCATAAATGGTCAATAAGCAGTGAATATAGTGCACAATTTGAAACCTCCGAATGCAAACGAATACGTGCCGTTGTTCGATATAACACAGTTTATCTGACGTAAAACAAAATATCATCGACATGTTTGGAGACCGAAATAGATCTGTGTGAAAGGATTTGTTTCATTTTAACTTTGCTGTAAGCATACTTTCAAAAGCATTTGAGTCAACATGTTTCCCAATACAGATAAACTTAATGAATATTTTCTTCATGTAGCAAATTAGGACAACCGCTTTTAAGTGTCGTTGTCTTGATCGAAAAACACTTCCCAATGTTGTTTTAAAAAGAGGTGTTATATTATTGACATGAACATTCTAACTGCTAATCCATCATCTTTAGCAAAGTTAATGTTTGGTTGAAATTTTAGATGAATAAAAAGATAGATGTTTTTCATTTCACATACCCTTAATGTAACACCGATGATTACTCGTTCTGAATTCAATTTCGATTGAGTAACTAAGGATTCACATTTTTTATTGGTTAGGGATGGGTATTCAAGACCAAAGATCTTAAATTTACAGGTCTCCACATTCTGATTGCCGATAGAGGTGGATTTCATACGTTCTTCCACGCATCCACGAGAGACTGTTTGGTACTGGTACATTTAAGCTTTTGTTATATTCAGTCGTTTAGGAGCCTTCTTTCCACGTGGGAGTCTTTTGCGTTGAATGCGACTTTTCAGCTTGATGATGATGAGGCGGTGATCTATGCAGTAGTCAGCGCCGCACAAGGACTTGGTCACATGCACATCCTGCCTGTCCTTCTTCCTGCCAAGTATGTAGTTGATGAGGTGCCAGCGCTTAGAGTGAGGGTGCATCCATGACTTCTGGTGTCTGGTAGATAGGCGGCAGACTGTTTTGGTGAATAGCAGTCAATGTTGTCTCAAATCTGGAGCAAAAGAAGACCGTTGCTGTTACAGTGACCCACTCCTTACTTTCCTAGTATTCCATCCCAGACAACGTGATCGCAGCATACTCGTGCATTCAAATCGCCAACAATGACGAGCTTATCTGCCACTGGAACGTCATCAATGACGGAGGGAAGGATCCTCATAAAACTTGACCTTCACTTCATCTAGGTTGGTCATGATTGGACTATAGCAACTGATGATGGTAAGGTACTTGATTCCAGACAAGAGGTGTGGTTTCATGGTCATGCGTCTCTCGTGTACTCCCTTGGGAGGTCCAGCCCATTTTCCAGTTAGTGTTGTCTTCACTGCAAAGCCAACACCGGCCTCATGGCGCCCTTCACTTCCTCGTCTGCGTCAAAAGAAAGTGTATCCAGATCCCCATTCACAGAGTTCGCTTTCTCCCGCAAGCCGGGTCTCGCTCAAGTCAGCAATCTCCACATTGTATCCGGCGAGTTACGTTCCTATTATGGCGGTTCTACTCTGAGGTATCTTCCCATCTTCTCTGTCATGTAAATTGCGTACATTCCATGCGCAAAGTGTGAGAAGAACAATCTTCATTTTCTTTTTTCCATTTGACCGCTGAAGTAGGATCCCGGCCAGCCGCGGTAACCTGGCTAGGGAGGTTTAGAGCAGGCAATGTTTAGGGTACCTTTTCGAGCCCCTTCCTTATGCCGGGGGGGGGGGGGGGAAGCCGTGTGTTCCTGAAAAGGGCTGCTCAGTCCCTCAGGGGCTGTCAGACTCAACTACTGCTCCATGTCAGTGGTGAACGACTCTAATGGCCTGAGCTGCCTGTGTGCAGGTTTACGGCTACGGCTGCCAGTGTACCCACGTCTGCCGCTTCATCGTTTGCCTGTCACCACAGGATTTTAGTGGGTGATGAAATGGGATGGATGGGTGACAAGAATGACTTGCGCGGTGACTTTGTTTTAAGCCAGGAATAGTTACGCAGTTCGTCGACTTCGCTCTCTCACCCAAAAAAGTCCATCAGCACGACAACGTCTAGACTGCATGGAACGGAGTTTGGTGCAGTGGATGACCAGGACGTCCTACGTGACTCGTCGAGCTCTTTGTGATCCACGACGCTTTGCTGGGAATCGCCTTTCTTCCCATCGACCAGCTGGCGGACCCTCATCGCAGGCTGTCTAATCGTCTTCACATGCTAGGCAGACAGAGACTAACTCACCGAGGATTTAAGACCCGTCGGCTACCCTCTGCCTGGTTTGGCCTGCCAGTCGAAGCCGTTTTCCGGGATGTGGTTGCTGCGCATGTCTCTGCTTCTTAGAGTCACGAGTAATAGCTGAATGCCAAGTGGAGACCAAAGATGGGAGAGCCACCACGGAAGGATTACAGCTGCTTATCCAGCCAGAGGTGTTACCCACTTACAGGACACCCTGTACATCCCTGAGAGAGAGAGAGAGAGAGAGAGAGAGAGAGAGAGAGAGAGAGAGAGAGAGAGAGAGAGAAGACTTGTCGCTTTACATATAATGCAGAACATCTTTATTTACCTATTATTTTCATATGAGAGAAAACATAAAATTATTCTCATTATCTTACTTCTTGAGCAGAAATATCGTGGTAAAATATCACTATATATAAATATCGCCGACTGATTTAAAGCTCTCGCCATCTCTTCCCTATCTACCTAGAAACTAGTCACGGCTAGTCCAAAGTGGATATGCGAGAAAGCTTTCATGCGCCTGTTATACTGACCGCCATGTATAGCCTGTCGTGCGCTAAAAAATGGCGTTAAACCCAGAACAACTTACTTATGGTATTAAATATCTATATCCATTTACCATCTTACATCAGGATAGAAATAGCTCTATCCGTTTACCACCTTACTTTATAAGCAGAACTGTTATCCATTTACCACGTTACATCATGGGACATAATATCTCTGTCCATTTATAACTATACCTCATGGCAGAAATATCTAATATACTTACCGCGTTACATCATGGGACATAATATCTCTGTCCATTTACCACCTTATATGTTGATAGAAAATGTTTCTCTATCCATTTACCACCTTATATGTTGATAGAAAATGTTTCTCTATCCATTTACCACCTTATATGTTGATAGAAAATGTTTCTCTATCCATTTACCACCTTATATGTTGATAGAAAATGTTTCTCTATCCATTTACCACCCTACATGATGGGCAGATATATATTCCTTCGATTTAACACCTTACATCATGGGTAAAAATATCACTATCCATTTACCAACTTACATCATGGGCTGAACTATCTTTATTCATTTAACAACGGACATCAAAGGCAGAAATATTTATATACGTGTACCACCTTACATCATGGGGCATATATATATATATATATATATATATATATATATATATATATATATATATATATATATATATATATATATATATATATATATATATATATATATATATATATATATAATACCTTACATATAATATCTTACATCATGGGCAAAACTACCTTAATCAATTTAATGCCTTACATCATGGGCAGAACTTTCTATATACATTTACCACGGTATATCATAGGCAAAAATATGTATATTCACCACCTTTTACCACTTGCAGAAATATCTATATATACATATGACGTTACATCATTGGCAGAAATATCTCTATGCGTTCACCACCTTACACAATTGGCTGAACTATCG
This sequence comes from Unio pictorum, assembly GCA_030141615.1. NCBI lineage: Eukaryota > Metazoa > Mollusca > Bivalvia > Unionida > Unionidae > Unio > Unio pictorum. The sequence goes on along the minus strand of JARLTB010000106.1, from coordinate 1,798,804 downwards.
ATATATACTCACCACGTTTCATCATTGGCATCTGTATCTATTTGCTACTTTCCGACATGGGCAGAACTATGTAAAAGTACCACCTCATATCATGGGCGGTTTGCCGATAGGTTTTATCGCTATCCATTTACCACCTTACATCATGGTTATAAATATTTATATCCATTTGCCTACTTCGATCATGTGCAGAAACGTATATAATCATTTTCCTCCTTTACATCATGTGTAGATATCTCTTTATCCATTACCACCATGCGTCATGGGCAGAAATATCTCTCAATGTACCGCCTTGCATCATAAGCAGAACAATATCCATTCACCACCTTACACCATGGATATATCCACTAACCACCTCACATCATGGGCAGACATATCTCTATCCATTCATCACCTTACATCATGGACAGGCATATATATCCATTCACCACCTTACATCATGGGCAGAAATATCTCTATTCAGCACCTTAAATCATGGGCAGAAATATCTCTATCCATTCACCACCTTACATCATGGGCAGGCATATATATTCATTCACCACCTTACATCATGTGCAGGCATATATATTCATTCACCACCTTACATCATGGGCAGACAAATATATAGATTAACCACTATACATCATGGGCAGACATATCTCTATCCACTCACTACCTTATATCATGGACAGGCATATCTCTATCCATTCACCACCTTCCATCATAGGCAGACATATCTCTATCCATTCACCACCTTACATCTTGGGCAGATATGTCTCTATCCATTCACCACCTCACATCATGGACAGACATATCTCTATCCATTCACCACCTTACATCATAGGCATACATATATATCCATTTACCAGCTTACATCATGGGCAGACATATATATCCATTCACCAGCTTACATCATGGGCAGAAACTATCGCTATCCATTTGAGACCTTACATGATGGGCAGAAATGGCTCTATCCATTTATCGCCTTACATAAAGGGAAGAACTATCACTATCCATTTATGACATTAGATCCTGGACAGACCTATATCCATTTACGACCTTACATCATGGGCAGAAATATCTCTATCCATACCGCCTTACATCACTGGGAGAACTATCTTAGGAAGATATGTCTCGAATTCTATATCTGTCCACTTGCGACCTGACATCTTATGTCTCTATCTACATACCAGTGTACATCTTAATCTTAAATACCTCTATCCACTTACTACTTTACAACTTTTGAAGATATGTCTCTATATCAATATCTATCCATATACCACCTTACATCTTATGAAGATATTCTCTCTCTACTTACCACTGTACATCTTAATTTGAAATATCTCTATACACTTACCACCTTAAATCTTATGAAGATCTCTCTCTCTCTCTCTCTCTCTCTCTCTCTCTCTCTCTCTCTCTCTCTCTCTCCTTTCCACTGTACATCTTAATTTGAAATATCTCTATACACTTACCACCTTAAATCTTATGAAGATCTCTCTCTCTCTCTCTCTCTCTCTCTCTCTCTCTCTCTCTCTCTCTCTCCACTGTACTTCTTAATCTGAAATATCTCTATCCACTTATCACCATATATAATGGGCAGAAGTATCTCTATCCACTTACCACGTTACATGTTATGCGGAACTATCTCCACTACATCATTACTTTTTTTGGCAAAATGTCTCTATATGCGAACAATTTTGATCTTGTGACGACATATCACTTTCTGCTTTTAATCTTTGCATCATATGAAGAAATATATATACCACATTTCATCTTATGCAGAAATATCTATCTTACATTTTGGGCGGAAATATTTATATCTTTCAACATGGGTAGAAATATCACGATTCTCTTACCACTTTGCATCATGGGTAGAAATATATCTACTTACAACATTACATCTTGGATCATAAATATCTACATCCGCTTGCCACATTGCATCTTGAGCAGTAATATCTATATCCACTTACTATCTTACATTTTAGGTAGAAATATTTCTATCCACTTACCACCTTATAGATTAGGCATAACATCTATATGTGCTTAACTTCTTACATCTAGAGAAGAGCATTTATATCAACGTATCCTCTTATATCTAGGGCATAACAGATTGATCTATTAATCCTCACAATATCCAGACAACTTATATCAATCCGATATTGAACAAAGCGACATGTATGCAAACGTTGCCAACCTAACAAATATCCTTCTCTATTAACAAATCATATATATTAATACGCTAATGGTATTTTTGACATGTGGATAAGTGACGTGTCTTTATAATGAGATCAATACAGGATTGCGGATTCATAACAATTATTACCTGTCATGTACAAGTACATACATATTTTACAATAGCTCCAAGATATCGTAGATTCCATAATTCAAATCTGAATTGCCCTTTACTACTTTTATCTTGAACTCAAAACGGGCTTAATAGACACAAAAACAAATAAAAACATTTGTTTGTCCTACATTCTCTGATATATGTTTTGCCAATTAAATATTATCTGATCATTAACAACTACATCGAAATTTGCGCTTCTTACGTTGTAAGGTATAATCCGCTGTGCCGTAGACAATGCAAGCAATTACAACCGTGTTTTGGAAGCTCAACATCCTCTTGATGTACTTCATATCCATCTAATAACGTTAAAAGTAATGCAGCAAAACTGATTTAAGAATGTCGTAACTTAAATCAATCAACTAAGTGTTATTTCAACTGAATGTCCAAATTAATAGACTACATCTACACTTATATTATCAGTCTTAAAAATGAAAAATAAAGCATCCCTTGGTGCAGAGTTTCAATCGCCTACATTTGGTTTCGTTGTAATAAGGAATTCATACCATCAGGATACAATATATATATTAGCAATGAGCAATTTAGCGTCTTATTAAGAGATGAGATATTGATTTATCTTGTCCTGTTGTATTTGATAGATTTTCTGCCATTTTCATTATTATGATGAATTCTATGTCTAATTTCAAAGCCGCGTGCCTCTAGGAAAATAACATCAGACTATATTGGTGTTGACATTTTGTTATCCAATCGAACTTACAGGTAGTTTAAATTTGTAATCTCGTCTCCAAGAAGGGTACTAGATAAACATGTATTGACAATCAACCTTCTTGCTTTGTTGATGTAAGAGACATAGAAGCACGTGATCTGAGAATAGAAGCTTTACAATCATGCATCGTGCTGTGAATCTACAATGATCCCGGAAATAGCACCTGCTAACCTTTTGAATCACGGTGTTTTTAAAATAATCAATATACCGATGAAAGCATAGAACTCAACAATACAAAATATGACGGAAACAAAAATGTTTTGCCTGTCGTTTGTTAGCATTTTAAAAAGCAAAGGGTCTTTAGAACATTTGCACTCTGGCGCTGAGTGTTCACCTAATTAAACAAGAAATCATCTAAACCTCAATTACTAAAACATCCAATAACACGTACGATAAAATGGGGTAGACAAACTCTGCACTAGAAGCGATATATGATAATACAGATCTGAACCTATATGACCCACCCGGCGTCTTAACCCCTCGCCCCGAAAAAACGAACGCGACTATTGCAGGTAGGCGTCTTTGTGTCGGCAGATAAGTTTGATAATTTCTACTGAGACTAGAATCATGATGGGTAATTCTTTATGGTTATACAGCTCAAGATCCGTGTTGTAATGAGCCCGCGACAAGACAAACGCGTGCATGTATTTATCCTGTATAAATCTCCATAATTCGATCTTTGAGTACGATTACAAAAGCTTCTCAACTCTTTTAAATACATCTTAGTATATGGGTTTCGACCATATCTGGTGCAGGTATTTTGAATGTCAGACGACTTTGGAACAGTGATACATTTTATATGAAGAAGAGAAGGGCTAACGTTTATAACGGACATGTTTAATAAAGATGGCATTTATAACAGATATATTTGATACACATGCATCATCCCCCTTATCGCTTGCAAATCTCGACCTCGTCTGTCATTACATTCAGCTAAAGTCTCTGAATCATTTTCTTTTCTCCTAACGTTTTTTGACCACCTTTTAGCCATTCGTCTTTAGCGATTTGACTTACAATCGCGTGTAATACATTAACAGTCGCCATACTTTATTTAAAGGCAGTTCCTTTGTTTATTTTGATCGGGGTTGGAGAAGACTGACGAAGACCTTGAACATTAGATTTGTTTGTCTGTTTGTTTCATTAGGATTTTTAGCTTTAACAATGTTTCAGTCATATCGCTACGATGTCTGCAGTGAGGCAGTTTATAGTGATGTCTAGCACTGGGGCATCATGCCACAGATATGCAGCATGATGTCCCACCCAATCACATTATCCTGATACCAGGCCGACCAGTCAAAACACTAACCTCTTAATGCTGAGCGTCAAGCGAGGCAGTGTTAGTACTATTTTTGTAAGGTTTTGTTATGACTCGGCCGGAAATCGAACCCACAACATCCCGCTTCCGCGGAGAATGCAATAACCACTAGGTCACCGGAACGGTTTTGATAATTAGAAAATGTATGCATGGTGTATGAAATTGTATATCACAGTATAATCGGTACCACAAGATCAGGTCGATATCACCAATGCCATTACGTTTGCACAAAATATATGTCAATAACGTTTATATTACAGTAATGAATGTGACACGTATAAATTAACCACCATTTTCAGATTGGCTATGTTGATTTGTAGCTGGCCATATTATTGTATATATATAATAGTCTCATCTGTTTCGTTTTGTGGTTATTATTGTTCTGATAGCTATGATAATTCTCTTTGTAATTCTCATCGTTGTAATATTCGTTATCGCCATCCTTTATTTCCTCCAAGTTCTTTGATTGTTTGCAGTTACTCTCTATATGATTCTTCTTTTAATTGTTGCTGTATTTATAATATAAATAAAAGAGCAGGAGACCTTGACGGTCTTTTAGCGTGGACAATTTGAAACGTACAATTTGGTGTAAATATTTTCTCAGCTATGAGAGTGTAACATCATGTATTTTACAGTGGTATCGATTCTCTGGAGTTAGTGTCGACACAGAATAAGCATTCTTAATCCACTGAAATCTGATTTATTGTTCTTTAAATTACTTATTATTCAAGATGTGCTGTTGTTAATATCTGCCCACATCTCCGAGATTCGCCAAAAATGAAGGACATCATTAAATGTAAGGTATGTTGATCAACTGTGGTATCACTTATTTAAAAGTCGTAAAATCGGTTTCACCTTTGTCACAACAAAAGTTTAATTCGACCACAAACAAAGATCTCTCAAACGTCGTAACAATTACCTAAGTAAAACCTATCTATTTAGACAAACGCCAAGACACGGTCGTGATGTAACATAACAAGGATGATGTTGCTTTTACTGATAACTATTGTGATATGAAAAGTGTCAGAAAGCAGATCTCTTTTGATTTAAAATGACATTTTGTTTAACTAAGGTTATACAAAAAAAATTATATCAAACATAAATGAAAAATGCATTCTGGTCTTGCGGGTAGTTAGAATTAGAAGAAAAAAATGCTCAAGCACATGAATAAGGTGAATTTATAAGAAAGGACCAGTTGGAAACATGTACACGATGATAACTGCTTATTGCACTATCGAGACAACATATATTGACATTGCTTAGACATTTGCGTACCAGACTCGTTTAATTTGTTGATATTTACTTTTTGTTACCTAGTAACTGTAACTTGTTTCTATCCATATTTCTACATCCCAAAATATGATCTGATGATAATACATGGAGAAACAATTGATTTAAATGAAATCACTATCGTTGATTTTTCTCTTTTTGATTTACATAGTTAAATGAATGCATACAATTTCCATTTACTGTTCCGGAATCTACACAATGTCAATATGGTCGGCTGTGCTTCGTCTTAGTGCGTAATCAACAGTGTCAATTCATTTCCATATTGATTTTGAGGGACGGGCTGAGCATGCACGCTTACCATTACGACCCGATGCAATGAATTGTTTGTCCTAGCAAATAAATATCACTGGTTGTACTAGTGAACAAAGAACTAGTGGTTAGAGCGTCGGCCTCGGATGCTTAAGAACGTTGGTTCGATCCCTGGCCGAGTCATACCAACTCTTACACAAAACGTACTAACACCTGCCTTGCTTGGCGCTCCTGTTAAGAGGTTAGTGTTAGGACTGGTCGGCCTGGTGTTAGGATAACGTAACTAGGCTGGACATCATGCTACATGTCTGCAGCATGATGCCCCAGTGCTAGACATCACCATAAACTATCACACTGCAGACATTCTAGCGATATGCCTGAAAATGTGTTGAAGTTAAGTTAAAAATCCAAATCACACACACACACACACAGACACACACGCACGCGCGTGAATTAGGCAAACTGTAAATGATTGATGTTCGTTATACTCGGCTATATAATTCAAATGGAGTGCTATAACTTCAAAGTATTTTTGGAATGCTACTGATGAATTGTCTCTGTTCATTTACTTTCAAATCTTTACATCTTTACATTGGATGATTCGGGAGTCGAATGCATTAAGATGTACCTTTTAACAACTTGTATCCTTTCTTGCCATTCAAACAACAAATATACTCCATCCCTGCGAGTTTACTCAACAAAACAGAAGCAAAACATACCCGTTTAATTTTTATGGCTTTATCACAAATAGTTTGCTTTTAAAATATTATAACGTTCAGTTAGATGTAAAGTTATTATACCTTGTAACATCCTGGGGGAACTGCACTGTGAAACCAAGCGTGTTTATTATTGAATGTGCCATCGATTTTGAAGCTTTTCAAACTCCGGAAAGGAAACCTATCGATATTTAAGTTAAATTTGTCATTGAACAAATGCCGTGTCAATATTTCCAATTCAGACCCAAGTGCGTGGGGAGAAGATATTTACGTCTTATTTCGTGCATCACTTACGTTTGTTTGTTCACGTAATGTGTCCTAACGCACCGAATGCTTTGTGTCCAGACAGAACAAATACAAATTTCAATCACTCATTTAAGTCGTAGGTAAAGTATTGACGTCAGAGTATATTGATAACTAAATGGTAGATGTATAGTAGAAAGATCATCCTTTTTTTTGCTTTTAAAATAACCTTGAAGGTTTTTGGTATACATATATCCACTTGAAAAAAAAATGATTGAAAAGGGATGATTGAGCGATCTATTAAATAGTTATTTTTTTCTTATTTTATCTAAAGCATTTCGTAGATTTACGTTTTTCGTTAATATCATTACATTCAAGAGGTATATCACTGCATATTTTGCAAATATTAGTGTATTTTTCCATTGAAAAATAATAATAATAATCTATAATGGCAATCTATTTAAGTATAGTGCAGTATATATATATATATATATATATATATATATATATATATATATATATATATATATATATATATATATATATATATATATATATATATATATATATAAATTCAATAAAAGTCGTGGTGTGCAACTGCATTACAATAACTTCATTTGGTCACGTATATTGATCGTAACTGTTGTGTCCATTCGCGTTTCTCTCATTATAACCTTCAATATAAATATAACAAAGAAACAATCTGGACGGCCATTTCTTCATCCTGATGTATATTTTGTTTGAATAAAATTATCCGCACAAATACTTTGAAATGATAAGCTTTTAATAGATTTAACCTAAATCTTCAGTAATCTAATTAATTCAGTGCGATGAACCATTATATATTTCCTACATCATATATTTCCTCAATTTTGGGATAGATCAAAACCATAAATCTACTTATTAGTATGATACTGACAGTTTACAATTTTCACTGCTGATTATGGTCACAGCCTTCAACCCGCTCCTACTCTCATTTTCTCTTCATATCACGCTCATATACCCATGCCTAAACGATTCCCACAGGTGCCCCTGCAAGAATGGAGATATGTTAAGAGCAGCAAACGAAGGATTTTTAAAGAATTCTGGCGAGCTAATTCTTTAAAGTTATGAGCCGATGTTTGCTTCTGTGAATCGTCCTCTGGTTGTACTCATGCAATTCTTTTAATTGCATATCTAACGTCTTCGTGAAATCCCCGTATGCATTTTGCAGTCACATCAAATTCATCTTTAATTTAAATTCAACATCTTTTCATCTGTACTCATTAATATACACCATTTACATCTACCGTTGATTGGGAAGCTTCATATTTTACTGTTACTAACATCTTACCATTTTACGTTGAACTATTTGGTTTTTGATATCGCTGGTCATTATTAAACCTTTTACTATTTGTAAATATGTTATAATATAGCCTATTGCATGGCGCTAAATATCCTTATAGTGCTGGTGCGCCGTTAAAAAACAAACAAACAAACAAACATCTTAATTTATCCAATGCATTCTTGGATTACCGCCTCTAGTAAGTGTCCAATAATTTCCCCTTTGGCCGTTTGGCTTCCTTTGTATCTTGTACGCATTTGGCTGTCTTAACAACATAACGGGTTTTCTTCTGTCCCCATCATTGCAAAAGTGGGCTTTGTAACGTACTTGTTTTGTAGTTGTATGTATTGGTTTGATCAGTAACGCAAACGTTAGTTAATCGCCTTTGCCGTTTGTCATCTATAGCATAATGATTTAATTCCACTGGCAGCTTTACGGCGTCGTTCATCGCATTCTTCTATGACATCGTCACATGCATGTTTTGGCATTACATTCATTAAAATTATTTTTAAATTGTGGTGTCCAGATAGGCACGATAATTCTGTAGTTTACCATCACCAGTCAACTCGATAGTAAGGAAACTGCTCTTGGGTTCCGAAACTCCTGTCTCATATTCCAAAACTTATCTGATGAATGATCAACAGCTGACTAAATACAGTAAATATCGCGAGATCATGACCGTCAAAGTCTCGAAATGTCACTACCAATTGTTCCAGATCATTTAAGACGCATATGGTTATCTACGTGTAAATATCTGTTTTTCTATCGACCTCGTCTTGGAGTATAAGCATCGAATCGTCAAACACGACACGATTATTTTCAATCAGTTCATTGTCATCAAAAGCAAGAGCTTCGACTGTGGATAAAATCTACAGAACATAAATTATTCTTAAGGACGACTTAGCGTGTTTAAAATCTTCGATTACGTCATACCACGGTTGATCGACGCAGTTGGCGCAATTATGTGCATCCGACTCTACGCCAACCAACAAAATAATAAGCAAGAACAGTCAGGTTTGAACGCGGCTTCATATACGTAATGATAGAGCTGCGATCGCTAGGATTTGTGTTCGAATTGCAGCACAGAAGTTCACCATTTTGGAAGACACCGAGAAATGCATGCGCGGGTTTACAAATGTTCGGTGGGACGTCACGGCTGTGTCCACAAAGCTCCTGGGAACACCGTGGAGGAAACAGCCCTTTGAAAAACATATGATGCTACTTCCAGAACCTATATGCAATTACTGAACTGATCCTAACAACCAACCCAAGCCTGGATAAACAACTATTAATTGTGTAGATGCAGCCTATTACCGACATGATCTTATTATGTATTAATTAAGTTAGAGCGGCTCAACGCGCCGTTATCAACCTCTACTATGAGTTTAAAACGATAATTCTTACACTCAGAGAACTAATTTCAAGACGAGTGGTGGTATTACAGGAAAGGTTTCTCTTTTGGGTACACGAGCAGGTAAAGAACGGTAATATAACAAACGTGAATCTAACAAGGCTCTAATACAGTCACTGTGTTTGGAAAGGTGAAGATGTTACTCAAAACGTGTGTGTGTGTGAGAGAGAGAGAGAGAGAGAGAGAGAGAGAGAGAGAGAGAGAGAGAGAGAGAGAAGTAAATGTCACAGACATACCTATTTGAGAGTGGCTGGTCAAAGAAGCGATGCGGAAAATGTATGTATCCACACCGACAAATATTTCCCATGGATGGTTAATATCAAATGCCTAACATTGTCCATCACGTAGGTCCTTTGTTTCTTGCACATGATCGCATTCCGGGACAAATATACCAGTTCGCGTTGACTATTGTAGATGGTGTCAGTACATGCACTTGAACGTAATTATGTACCTTTACCACTAACATGGATACTGCTGTACGAAATTTAACACAGACATGAATCTCTTTGAGATGGTGTTATGATGTTAATTAAAAGCGGCGTTAGGGTTTAATTTATTAACAAGAATTTTTGAAATTTTTGCAAGTTGTCACGGAATGGCTAAATTGGTAATTTATGTGCAGTGTTGATGCACAAGTGATTAAATATGCAAGAAATATTAAAATTTTGTGACGTCATGAAAATACACTTATTAACAAAAATGTTGGAATTATTTTGCAAATTGTCACGGAATGGCTAAATTTTTAATTTAAGTGCAGTGTTGATGCACAAGTGATTAAATGCGCAAGGAATATTCAAATTTGGGGACGTCATGAAAATGCACTTATTGACACATTAACCTCTGGAGGTATTTCCTGTTTTCGCATGACATGCGAGTAGGAAACACATTTGTGAGACTAATTCTGAATATATCCTAATACATCGACTTCCAAGTAATTTTCCATTGGCCTAATGCCTCGTTATATTAAAATCAATGTTTTCCATTTCTAATTAACGGATCCATCATTCACGTATGGAGACCACACTTTATTAAAATGCCCACCTTATCCTACTTACTGCACAGGTTCACCTGTCTGTGTGCAGTTCGGACCGGTCTGCTTTAGATCTGAGGCCAAAATGTCTCAACACACATTCGGATTCCGACAACAGGTCAATTTTAGGCGAAAAACAAACGAGTGATCAAAAAATTATTTTTTTTTCCCTCTGTATTTTGTAGTGCAATTAAAACGTCCAGATTATTTAGTATCATTGCAAAGCTAGCTAAATCTGTCTACCTTTCTATAATACCATCCACGTTAGTGTATGATACATGACCTTGACGCTACAGAGCTTGGCAGTAGGTACTACCTCCCGCCCCCGTAAACGTTGCGCCTGTGGTTAATGTATTAACAGATGGTCGTACACAAAGATGAACACGTAGCGCTAGATTTACACTATTCATAATGGCATGATCTGCGGCATTGTTCTCGTTTCCTAAGGAAACACGTTTTACAGTGATAATGTCAAAGAACATTTTATATAAACAATACGTCGCCATGCAGGGAAAATTAAGTTATGGTAGCCACCAATGTTATACTAGGGTTCCGTAAAGAAACAGGTGCACACTCTGAATAATCAGTTAAAACAATGCCATTAAATTTATGTAAAATGCGCCTGAAGTCATCGTTGATATAACAAAAAGAAGCTCAACTTATCAGTCATCAAGCATTGTTCAAGAACCCTCACTCTCCTGTGAAGTGCATCAACCCCAATTATATAAGCGACTGGGATTAGTAGTGTATCTTCGCTATGTTGTTTGGAGTGCGGTTCATAAAAAAATATCGCCCATTAGAATACTACCATATTAGCACAGATATAATCTTTCTAACCTTTTTCTTCATTACCACTGGCGACTTAGTATCTTTTTAGCTTGGTTGACTCACTGGCGACTCCGCTAACGTCAGCGGTTCAAAGTTTTCTAATACAATATCGAATAATGGTTTTTCACGCTTTTTATATTCGTTTAGCTTCCAAGATAATTCTTAAGGAAACTAATCGATCAATAAATGTCAGATACCAATATAAAAACTTCATACATGTTTTGAGCATCTTTGACAAATCAGTATGAGCCAATTAATCGAAATAGTAATTTAAAAAATGTCTATATCCTTAAACAAATCCCATTCGTTTGAAAGCATTGGATACGCTCATAAAGCCTTTCAAAATACGCCTCTGTTATTATTCTATGATTATAGTCTAAGCAAAAGTAACAAGTTTTGTAAAACTTAAACAACAATTTAATTATCAAAGTTATAAATGAGAAATGTAAGAGGAATATTCAGTATTATGAAATTAATCCGAACTAAAATTTCTAAGAAAGTCCTAAATGAATGAAAAGTTGGTAATACATTTTAAAACAGGAATAATATACTGGTCCTTTAAGTACAGTGACGTTTCTTTCACGCGTTGTCCAGAATTCTTTCGAATAATTTATAATACCTTTAGATATTATAGCTCAAATAATGAGCACCTTTTTTTATTCAACTGAACCGTCCAAAGATTCTCTAAACTGAAGTGTATATATATATATATATATATATATATATATATTTATTTATTTATTTATTTATTTCGAATCCAGGTCCGCAGGTAAACAATACCCATGGCCTTACCAGCACGCAAACGCTTATATTCCATCGCGTCTAGTACTAATTAAATATTATCTAACCCTATGACTGCATTATCTGTATTAAATATTAATTCTGTCTGGCACTATCAAGAATTCTCCTGTCTGCTCAGCATCTGTAAATCCTCACTCAGATAATTTACTCTTAGAACGGGCCCCTAGAATTCTATATCAATAGTAATACGACATCCAAGTCAATCGGATATCTGCGATCAGCATCCCTCGACTCCTGCCTGTGACTCGTGCTAACTATCGTTTGCATCTAGTCATCAACCCACATATCGCTCTTACAAAAGACATTTCATGCAGGCACGTTTCATATTAGTGTCTTATTTGTATGCATTGCAGTCTATTAAAATAAGTAGTCTGTTAAAATAAGCTTTGTTCGTGCTTTTTCTTTGTCACAACTTAACGTGTTAATGAGTTTTATGAACAGACCCTTGACTAGAGTTATATCGGAAATATGGAAGTGCATTTGTAAAAAGAAATTGCATATTAATTTGAAAACTCGAGCATTGTGGATTTATGAAGAAAAAGGAGCCATTCTATTTCGTTCTTTTGCTATATTAATATCTTATGTTAGAATACTTGTGTAAAAAAGATGCTTCATTCTGTGCTTGCTAAACCAAACACTGGAAGAAGAGAAAAAGATATAACCTTTTATATTGGTCTTTCTTTTCGTAATATCGTAACTTAAAAGAAATTTCAGCATTTACATAAACAGTTAATTTGATGTATACTGAAATCGAACGAGACTCAAATAGAGCTCACTTTATACATACTAAGTTTAAAAATAGTGAAAACGAAGTCTCTGCCACGGAATGAAGTCATATTCAATTGCTAACAATGCTCCTGAGATATAGCATAAATTCTGTCACAAAAAAGCTATTGCAAAAACAGTTTATAGCAAAACCTTCGAAAGGAAATGACTTTAGAATTTATTCAAATCAGTTACAAAATTCCATTAGTTAATTGGTCAACACATAATAAATGATGAAACTTTTAATGTATACACTAAACACTGAGTAATTATTAGCTACGTTTCATTTCAAAGGCATCCATGAAAATATAACATCAGTACACATGAAAAACAAATAACGCAAGTATTGACTGCCATTGAAATTATTCTTTGAAATCAATAGTATGTACAGTTTTCCGTGTGTTTCTTAGGAAACGCAAGAGCATATTTATATTTTGCGCATGCGCATAATCTTCCTATGAATCAGCAAAGAAAGAAAACTTTCGTAGGAGAGAAGCTGTTTATTTCTTCTAGTTTTGTTTCTAAAAATAGTAGCAACATGCAATAAAATTTTTGTATAGAGTATATTTACCATATATTCAGATATATTCGCAACATAACAAGGTTGATTTAAAACAAAATTTAATAATGAAGCTATATGTATTACAAAAAGAAAGAATTACTTTTATCATATTATTTATAACTAGTCCTAATGCTGCCTTATAAGGGGGGGGTATAGTAGTTGAAATACGGCCCTATGGGGCACATTTTCTACAAATACAGGTTTTTGTCTAGCTCATAATTGGTATGTAAAATGTGGAGATGAAATCAAACTATATAATTTTATTAAGATGGAATGTCACACCAACGTTAATCTTAACACTGGCTTTCCCAAAAGTACTGGCAAATTAATTGTAACAATGCAGAGTGTACATCAAGAACTAATTATAAATTATTTGTAACAATGCAGAGAGTACATCAAGAACTAATTATAAATTATTTGTAACAATGTACAGTGTACATCAAGAACTAATTATAAATTATTTGTAACAATGTACAGTATGCATCAAGAACTAATTATAAATTATTTCTTAAACAGAAGTTACAACAATACACGCTCGATCAATGCCACCCTGTCATGTACTAATAATAAATGGCGTCCGTCCGGGGCCAGTTGTTTTCAATGCCGACCCTCCCACCAGTTAGATTATTTTTGAGAGTGCTGTGAGCTTCCCAGGCGGGGCGAAGGATGAAGCCCTTGCCGCCTACGATTATCCTGAAATGTCATGCCATTTGGTGGTTTTCCTGGTATCTAAATTCTAATATTCTCAGCTTTTTTGGCGCCCCAAAATATATGGTGCCTATGGCATTCACCCCTACCGCCCCATCCCGTTAGTGCGCTAGTTTGTCACCATTCAAATATATCTGCCTCAAACTGCAGTTACTTACTAGAATATATATATATATATATATATATATATATATATATATATATATAGAGAGAGAGAGAGAGAGAGAGAGAGAGAGAGAGAGAGAGAGAGAGAGAGAGAGAGAGAGAGAGAGAGAGAGAGAGAGAGAGAGAGAGAAGATCTCAAATGCTCAAATGGTAACGATTTAATATTGAATTTATGAAATGAGTTGAACAATTTCCAGCTTTTACGAGCCTTGGCGAAATTATAAAGCACAAAGTGTTACATTTCCCTTAGAATATGTTACGACCCAGAGGAATATAAAAGTATGTACTGAACCCTATGCCTACTATTGAGTACTGTTTGTAACTCAGTACGCATTAATTAATTTGTTGAATGTCCACCGAGAGCAGGTAATATAGCTGTTTGAATGTTTACTAAAACTGCCGTATTTGAAAATATCCTGAGAATTGTTTATTAAAGCCAAACGTCAATCGTGAATGACATTCCCTTTCTGCTACTACAGACCATTTGTCGAAAAGCAAATATAAACGCCAATAGTTTAGCAAACATCCCTTATCGAGGGCGTGTTTCTTAATATCCATAACAATAAGGTCTAGTGCATCGACAAGAGAAACACGCAGCATATATTGGTCGTGTTGCGCAATAAACATGCGTCTGATCATATGTCTGTCAGTGAAAAAATATTAATGATGCATTACAGAGAGAGAGAGAGAGAGAGAGAGAGAGAGAGAGAGAGAAGTATAAACCACCGAGATGTGAGTCTAAGTCGTAACATGTCTATTTTTAAACGTAACTATAAAAGGACGGTTTATACTCTACATTTTGCTATAATGCTAGTGGAAGCGTTGCGCTGTTAAAGAAACCTAAACAAATGCAAGCTCAAACTGTATATTGTTGGACCAAATAGGTCTAATTTTCATACTAACATTAGTAGCAGTTACTGCTGCTTATACTATTGCTGATATCATCACCACTGCTACTACTTTTATAAACATTATTATCACTATAATTCTAAACTACCAGTACTTGTACTACTACCACTACTACCACCACCATCATTAGTACATTGTTACTACCATAATTAATAATAGTGTTATTACACATAGCAATTATATAACAATAACATAACAATAACAGCTACTACTGCTGCTTGTGCTACTATTCTCCTATTCTCTGTAGTCATTTCTTGGAAGTCTCCATCATTTCAACGCTAACATGACTACGTTGGTTCTTAAATGATGAATACACTATAGCAAGTCTCCATCATTTCAACGCTAACATGACTACGCTTTGATTTAATATCGTGTTTTTTTATATATATAATTCAGCTATTTACAGTCATTAATCAACCCACAAGATTTTAGGCCCCTTCCCCCAGAGCATTGATTTGTTGGTCCCTATTAAAACAGAACAGTACACAATGTTTATTCACTATTTTAGGTTCTGGCTATGTTACAAAACATATTAAATAGAGTTTACTATACCGTGTGCCACAAAGAGTATTTATTCTAGGTTAGGTGCTAATATTGATACATTTGAACAGTGAATCTATTTGTTTCAAAGAAAAACTAAAGCTTTGAAATACTTTTAATTTTTTTTAACTGGACATGCGATTTGTAAATGAATCCAATGGAGGATTAATATGATATATCTTTCCGTGTGAAATTGTTGTAAGAAAATACTTACAAAATGGTAGTCATCTTTTACATACTTTATATGTTCTTTAAGACATGTTTGCAAGCACTTTTTGATCCGACTACGACATTCTATTTTTATAGAATCGCCTATATTACTTGACCCTGTCAGTAATGCGGAATGAAATATAAGTTGTCACACATAGGTAAAAAATATTTATGTCATAAATATTGCGCTATCCATCCATAGCCAAAACGATGAGAAAATAGCAAGTTTATTTTTGCAGAAAACAAAGTTAAAACATGCCTGTGTGAGCTTTGAGAGAGTTATGTTTGTTTGTGAAATTAGGGTGACATACATCGTTATCCAACACCGATGTAGCAGCCCAAACATAACAGATATTTCATTAATTATTTATGATGATGGTCTGTTGAATTTTGGGGATTAGTTATCGAGGTCTCTGTATTATATGGTATATAGAGTATTCACTAATGAACTATTTCTTTATATCTACTCCAAAATTACAGATTTTTTAAAATGATATATTGTTAGATACCAAATTCTTCGATTTTGCATGATTTTGTTTCTCCTTTCTGCGTCAATGTCATTAACAGCTGCACAACTACAATAGTGTTACGACAACGACATTTATGTAGAAACTTAGACTGCATATAATGTTTCAGATTGTGTATTTTATCAAGTTAATGAAGTTTTTCGGGCGAAAATGGATATATAATTTATTTTTCGCTAGCACATATCAGAAGCGTATTGATGCAGTCGACATTGCGGATCGGAGTTTCTGTATCAACATGGCAGATAATGGGTTCTCTGTTAACATGGCAGATGGTGGGTACTATATAAGCATGACATGATGGCAGATGCTATATCATCATGGCGGATAGTGGCTGAGCGCTCGGATAGACTCCAGGGAGTAGCAACATTAAACAACATATTTTAATATTTATGAGTTTTTTTTGAAAGTATTCTGCCTGATATTTAGTGTTGGTTTTTTTTGCAGTCAGGCTTGAAGTTTGTTTCATCGCAGGCTTGCAGACGATTTCGGTAACAGACGATGCACCGAAATATCCATTGTTACTTAAGTTTGCAATCGATGCTAACTAATCGCTTGATTTCTCCATCGTTTTCAGAGATAGTTAATATTATGATGACGGTTAAACTTGCTGCTACTCAAACAAATTTATTCTTTATGGACTCAAGAGGATTCCTGTTTCCTTAAAAAGGTGTACCATTTGTCGTTGAGCGTAATCGGTATATGATTCGGTATGGATAGCACAGAATATCGTATTGGATCTGGTCATGAACATTCAGTCTATGGCAATGTTTACGATTCGGGAGAAAAATTAATTATTTAAAAAGATTAATATTTCAAGCCTGTTATTTTTGTTTGCACTTCATTTGTATAATGCTATTGTTGTTGTTAAGGCATTTAGCACCAAGCTTTCTCACGTACCCAGGTGAGATGGCAGCGGTCATGGAACAGTGAGGCCTTTAGAACACTTGGCCACTTGGGGACTCTCATTTTAATTCTTTCATGACAGCGTCTTGTATGGATTAGAAACATGTGTACTCGAGGGTGGACAGTTTTTACAAATTTTAAAAGAGAGAGTCATTCTTGAGAATAAAGAGAATGATAAGTAGCAAAATTAGACCAAAATATTTAAATACCAGTATGAAGAGCATATATAATGGTAGATATGCTTCCTAAAAGAATGGAAAAGAATTTAGTTCCAAATGCGATGTAATATTTTCTGACTTAGACGACCGTGTTTCAGGTTCAATCAGCATCTTTACATGCGTATACAACAGTTATACTGCGTTAGACTTAAAAAAAAAAACATTACTTTACCTGACCTTTTACATTGGCATCAATATTGCATAATACTTATTTTGTTTGACATAATTTATGAATATACACAAATCTTCATTTGCAGCTCCTTAACCTTTCTTTCATGATATAGCAATAAATTTATAGATATGATAAAAGGATGCTTGAACTAACAGTATATTTTTCAGTGATGATAGCATCAAACTGCATTGGAAAGGAAATTGATTTTTGAGGTAGACATGATTTGTGATGATTTTATCTCGATTATAGTTTCTCTATTATAGATCCGGATTCAGAATTATATAGGATCTGTTTTCAGCAAGAGTGCTACATGGAATCAAGTACCAACACCAGTACTAATAAAGGGATGTACTTTGCTATGTTTTCAAATATACTGTCTGCGTACTACCTACATTTTAGTATATCTCTCGTTTGTATGTCCATGAAATTAATTATGTAGCGAACATGGTTTAAATGATGAAAATAACATTTTGTATAACTAATTACAGTTTCCTTCTGACCAACTCCTAGCATTTATTTAGCATTATTCATATCATGCCTTATGTAAAATATTTTGCATGTCCCCCATGCATGTATGGATACACCACATTTGTGTTAAGATGCATGGATACACCACATTTGTGTTTTGATGTATGGATGTACCACGTTTGTGTTATGATGTATGGATACACCACATTTGTGTTATGATGCATGGATACACCACGTTTGTGTTATGATGCATGGATACACCACATTCGTGTTATGATGTATGAATGTACCACATTTGTATTATGATGTATGGATACGCCACATTAATCAAATATCTAAAATATTATGACATCAATTTCCAAAGTCTTATTGAATCGAACAGCTCTTTCAATGACAGTTAAATGTTGCAAATAAATTACTGTGCTTTTTTTCAATACATTTGATTAGATGTATTTTCAAGAAATTAACCTGTATATAATTGACCTTGAAATCTGATATAAGGTTATCTTTTGAGTCCGCATCACGAATCTTTGACATATTATCAATTACATAATACAAAAAACGCGTGGTCATTAATTACAATAGATTAATTTTATAAATATTTGAAGAATGCAGTATTTTCTAAGAAAAGTGAGTTTTCTTTTATTGAACTTTATTGAAGTCTCTGTAAAGGTAACAGATATTTATAAGCATCGTTTCTAAAGCATTGCATGATATATAGTCATTGTTTTCAAATCAACAAATCAGTATGTGTATTATCTTGTATATTATTTTGTAACACAGCTAACTTTGACTGCACTTTTATCTTCTCCAAAACTGCAATCGTATACACATTATACGTATATACCGACAGTAGTGCTTCAATAATAAAACCATATTCAAAGCACAAAATTTATCAATAAATATAACTTGTCTATCCTTTTCGAAAACTAATGAATACATGGTATTTACTTCCTAAACACATTTTTCATTTCTATGTTCCAGAGGTTATTTATTTAGCAGACAAATGCAGGCTTTAAATATAGGGAAATGAAAACTCTCGTGCACACTCAACAGATCGCCATAGCAAAGTTTAAAAGCTTGAAAGGTATAATATAATAGAATATAAATGAACGGTCAAGTAAATATAAAATTATGTTTCCTGTTACATTAAGAAACATAAGTTTTATTCGCCTCCTCGTAAATGTATAATTTCACTTAGTTCATATAGCTAGGGAGTGGGATGCAGTCATATATCATTTTGCAGCAGACATGTTATTTGACTGATATGTGTTTAGACGACCCATTCGAATTTTAATGACTGATTCTCATGCTATGTTTATTATAATGGTGGTGCATTAAATCATAACTTGAAAGGTAAAATGAAAAGAGCATAGCATTGCATTGCAGCAAACGATGAAAACGGAGAAGATGTCACAAAGGAAACACTTTTTTTTGTAAAGTAACTAAACTCTCTGACAAAAACAGCTTAAAAGTTTCCCCTTCCGAATACCATATAGCTTCAACTGATATCTTTTAAAACTGTTTAAAGTAATATAAACACAACGATTCCATATTTAGGTAGATATTGCATCTAACACGAATTAAGCTTTTTAGGTCAGCATACATGATTAACATACATGTACAATTTTAACCTACTCAGTACGTTTAATCTACATAATAAAACAAAAACAACACTTAAATCGCCTTTGGGATTTTTGTAATAAATCATTCAAATAAGAAGAGTGGATAAAACTTCTATTAAGGATGCAAATTAACCATGTAAAATAGTTTAAAGAGCAAAACACACGATATGTATGCTAGTTTACGCGAACATTTAAGTAAATATTCTTTATTTATGTTTGTAGACTGATCTTTAAGATGTGCGTACATGTCCTTAGTCATCAGCAACTTTTGACGTCATTAATACGTGTGAGAAAGTGAGGTTCAGGATTTGCCGGCTGCCTCTGTTTATATACTATCTTTTTTTGATAAGAGATCAATAACCTCTAATTGTGTACGTGCTAAAACTTCCCTAGCGTCATTGTTTGTTCTAACACCTATTTCTAGTAGCAACACAAGAAAGTGTCATTGATATGTCTGGAAATAGTGTTGAGTTAAACTAATGTACAAGATCAATATAACTGTAATCTTGTCACAAGCATATTCTTAAAAGTAATAACGTTTCAAATATTAACACATAACTTTAATAAAAAAATCAGTTTGTATCAAATTTTTAACATAATGCTATTTACAATATGTATGCCTCTGTTGGGCTTCCTTTGTGAACCACTGTCACTAAAATATAGTCTATTTAAGTTACCATAAGTATTAAATCCAATCTGTATGTTAATCAGAAATAAAATTTAAGTGTTAAAATAAATTTATTTCAATCAAAGATCTACATGATATGAAAAAAGACTATACAGTGTTCATATCTAACTGAATTGCGAGGGACTGGGTATATATTTTGAACTCTTGTGGTTATATCCTTGAGCTGATGATGTGATTTTGATGATATGACCTTTGATGATGTGACCTTTGATGATGTGATTTTGATGATATGACCTTTGATGATGTGATTTTGATGATATGACCTATGATGATATGACCCTTGATGATATGACCTTTGATGATCCCATTATGTTTGCACACTATTCGTAAAATATAACAAGCAGACAAAACTCTATCCCGTCTTTCTACGTATTTTTATTCACCGGATATGAATAACAAAGATTACTAACATAAAATTTATAAGCAATCTGAGCTATGCAATCCTTACAAGTTTAAACGAAAGTAATCTAAGTTTTGCAAGCAAGTCGTCGATTGAGCTGACCCTTAAATCTCTTATAATCACATTTACTTAAACGGACGTGTGGAATCAAAGTTGCGTATCATCTACCCTGTTACTATATTGGTATTATTGCATACTGATTAATATTTATTTATTCTAATTTCTACGGTTGTCAGTGGCTTTAAAATGTAGATATACCACATTTTAGGATCACCAATATGCCATATTAAAACTATGGGCATTGGCCATTCATTGATGGGGGTTAATTAAATTCATTTTATAGAACGTCCATTTCAAGACCTTATGAAAATATAAAGATATTAGTGATTTTAATGAAATGAATGATATATCAAATATTAAAAGATCGGACAATATGTAATGAACATAAGTCTCTTAATTGGGTGAAATTTCAAAGAATATCACAGTTTCTTTGTTGATTTTACAGAGTATTTAATTTGTTTTGTTTGCTGCTGACTTTTCTCCATGATTATATGCATGCATAACTGTATTCTGTACTTGACCTTTGTCTAAAATAAAATTGATGGTGTGAATGACCAGCAACATTTATTTTGCAAACAATATAATACATAACTAACGTTTCTCAATGAATATATATTAAATATTCAAATCATTATTAACTGTAAAAATATTTACTTCAGTTTGCAATAAATATATAGTCTTGAATCTGATCTAAGAGGGTTCCAGAATAGAAAATTCAAATTGAGTTGACAGAGTATTTCCAGGAAATAGTTATAACGACTTACGACAAGTTGATGAATATATATTGATCATTCTTGACATAACATCCAAAACTGATAACGGTCAAATTGTTGTGTTCAGGGTTGAATATTAGTGGATTTATTCATGCCAATTATTATTCAGAGAGTGCTCCATAATATTCTTGGAAAGAAAAAACAAACATGATTTTTAAAATATAATGAATTCAGACAATGCCATTTTGGATTGTATCAATGTGATACAGCAAAAAAATGTTAGCACATTACCGCATTCCAGGCCATCGGTACATTTACACATTCTAAACTACAGACAGAACAACACATTCAATATCAGAATTTATTACGAACACCAATTGAACTCAGTTGTAACTCTGTACGTTGGGAGTTTGGATTGAACTTTTGTTGCCATTTCGGTTTTACTTCGCAATACTATAAGTTCTTTTTAAATTAGCAGCTTGTATTCTACGGAAATAAATTATTCTGCTGACATTTACAAAACGTGTTGGTTTTCGCTATTTTCCCTTATCTAGTTTAGATCCACATACTCGTATTAATATAAGCTATCCAAAACGGCTAATAATAGGACATCATTCTATCGTATACTACAACTTTCAAGTTTGATGCAGATTATATGGCATTGTTTGGCTGCACTGTCATGCTTTTAGATTTTCTACAGCCTTTACTTTTAATACTGCGTGAAGTGTGTATGACATTGTCGACAGAAAAATCAACATAAAAGGGAAAAACATAAGAACTATAAAATGTCTACATAACTGAGTTGACTTCAAAATTATTAGAAATAAGGATGTAATTATTGTAAAACTAAAAGTTGACATAAGATTCAAAGCAACGCCCCGATTTGAACTAGCCTTACTGGCTATATCGCCAGAAGTGGATCCCAACGCAACGTGAACTGGTAGAACGAACAATATTCGAGTAGTGGAACCCAAGTCACGTGAACTAGCAGTGCCGCATGTATTGTCAGTAGTGGATTCTAGCATTGGAATATCAACTGTTTTATTATCTAACGGGAAGTTGTAAATTTTCATATGCCATAAAAATGTTTAGATCAATTATTATTGTGCCAACATTTTTGAACAGTTAAGAAGTCGTCATTTAATCTCATTGTTAGTTGAGGATACTCTCGGTATGGCAGTACCACATACTATACAAAGGAAAACTAATCGATCTGTATCAAAATTTATTACTAGAGATAATTGATCACCTTTTGTGTTTTCGATGTTAACAGCAAAATAGCGTTTCAGCCTTTGTTTATAATATTCATGTATTTAAAAGTTCCTTCAACTTAGACTGATCTAGAATCCCTATAATGACGACTTTAAGAGGGACACCAACATTTGATAAAATATAGTATAGCAGTATAGCAAAAATATCACATGTGAACTGCTTGCAACCATACCACGAATTTAATCTGAGATTTTGTATGGAACAATGGCTTGAAAAATCTCAATATTTTTTAAAGCCTAGTAATGGGCGCCTTATTCTCTTTGCTGTCATTCGTTTGACAAATTCGCTTAATAATATCAACTAACATAGAACCACATCTGGATCCAATTATCTAATCTTGAATTATTTCAGATATTACATGATTTTTATTAATGTCGCAGTCGCATAGATTATTCTACTGATGAATTTAAAGTAATTACAAAAATTGGTTTAACTATTTTGGTTATGTTCGACCATTTTATGAGATAAAATATAATAAATAACATTCGCCAAGTAATCGGATGTTGGCCGAAATGAGAGATATAATATGCAAGGTTATTCAGCGTGAGGAAGACTTTTGCGTTTGAATCGTCTTCACTAGTATAATGTTTTGACTATAAACGTAATAATTGAGACTTCATGCATTTCGGAAATGGTCTGAAATAACAATACAGTTTTTCTAAGCAAATAATTTTTTATATAATGGGAGGTAAGACTTCAATAAAGAATAAGAAGGAAACAGTCTGATATGCATTCTCTGCCATTCGAAAAACTGCACACAAAACTTACTTGTCCATTACAAAGCAGATTTTTCTGTCTACCCGTATTAAAAGTAAACTAATATGAGCCACCTCTTAGAAAATGTATTTGTATATAAGAAGTACACTTAGTGGAATCTAAGTAGTATTCTCCTACTTAGTCCAATTTTATATATGTGAAGACAATTCGAATCAGACGACCATTGTTGAAGGTGTATATTATTACATCTTAATTTACAAGCAAATATAAACATGTGCATATTGTTAACACCTTGGCTGTACACTACTTTACCAAACGTAACATTCAAACACTAGATCACAAACGTTTTTCCCCAACATTTTGTATTTTGCTCTAACTCTTAATTTGCATATCATAAAGTTGTCCAGATAATCGGAGGGGGGGGGGGGGGGGCGTGAATCCCGCGAGATATACACCTTCTGTATTGAAATGCATTGTATAGACCACGTAAGGTCAGAATCATTCGTCCCGAAAGAGTCTTCATCGGTACTAATTGTGGGATTGATTTGGGAAATGACGTAAGCACTTTTAACTGAAGTACGTGTTGTTAGGGCTATGATTGCATCCATACTATTCAGAAATCAAGATAGTAAGTAAATAAGTTTTGCATAATTTATGAATAAAATGGTAACAACTGGTAATGGCGACTTTTTGCCCATAAGACTTTATTTGTAGCTGTCGAGTTTACTACAGACTACCATTATGGGTAACAGTTTTGTACTCAGTGATTCCAGAGTTGTACTATATTGTGTTGGCAATATACGAAACATTTTTTTTCTCTCTCAAATATTATAGTTTTAGAACCATACCAAGCTAATATAATTACTTGCTTAAAACCCTGTTTTGCTAGAGGGAATAGAACGTGTTGCATGGTAAAAGAAGGTTATTTTCCAGATAGAAAATATAGTCAGAGATGTTTTTCAATATTTTTAAAGCTCAGACAATTTAAGGAAGAATATGTACTTTGATGAACTGTCATAGGTGAGGTGAAAATATTTTAAAATCAATACGCTGAAAATATTACAATAAGCACATGCAAATACAGTTAGGAACTGAGATAACCTGTTTCGTAAGAAATTTTATTTTTATACATTGCTACACAAAGAAGTTATTGGAAGAAAACAAAAAAAGCGTGAAAGGTATAATATAATGGCAAAAAAATATGTCTTCATCATATATAAACAAATTTTATTGCTTATAAGAATGTTCAATTAGGATTTTAAGCAGTGGCGTCGCTACGGGGGTGCGGGGGTGCGGACCGCACCGGGTGACACCATCTCAGAGGGGTGACACCAAAATGAAAAATTGCAAATTTTACAGAGCACACACTGCTCGGTCTAGTCGGATTTCATAAGCGGATAACATAAGCGGATAACCGATCACAGTGGCGTCGCTAGGGGTGTGCGGACCTCACCGGGTGACACCATCAGAGGGGTGACACCAAAATGACTGTCTATCAAGTTTTTGAATGGTATGTTACAGAAGGAGGTCCAATGGGGTGACACCATGAGTTACCGCACCGGGTGACACCAACCCTAGTGACGCCACTGAATTTAAGCGAGAGGTTTCTTGTTTCAGTAATATAATGCTACAAATTATCATTCTTCCATATCTACTAGATGTATATAACGCCCTGTATTTATCGCATAGCATTTAGTGCCCAGTATCTAACGCCCTGTATTTATCGCACAGTATTCAGTGCCCAATAAATAATGCCCTGTATTTATCGCACTGTCGATCTCATACCCGCCTCATCACATTTAATTCTATCTCAGTTTATTATACCCTAGTTTGTTCATTCAATTGTATTATTCTAAACAACAACAACAGCAACAATAATAATAATAATAATAATAATAATAATGATAATAAATAATATTAGTAATAATAATAACAATAATAATAATAATAAAATAATAATAATATTAAAAAAATAATATTAAGAAGAAGAAGAAGAAGAAGAAGAATTAGTAGTAGTACTAGTATATTATAATTATTATTATTATCATTATTATTCATCGTCATTATTTAACAAAATAAAAATCTAATTATCAAGAAGGAATTTCCTTATTGTAGCTGTTATCGCCATCATCGTAGAGTCATCATCATAGATAAGTCTCCAATGCGGTCTTCATCTGCATTTTCTTTTCTTTACTGATATCATCATCTTAATTAATCTGTGATTATCGACATAATCAGTTTTCATTTTCATTATGATCTTCCTTCCCTTCTTCACTATTTGACCTTTATCTCGCTTTTTTTTGTCATTGCCATTATAATGCGTTTTCATGACTAAGCTGCCTGAGGCCTATATGCCTTTTTAGCATTGAAATTATCTTTTTACCAAACGTAATAAGAATTTGCTATAATGTATTGTGAATAGTGAGATATTTTAAGACACGAATTATGGATTTTGGACCATTTGTATGGTTTGAAACCTCAAACAGGCATTGATTTTCTTAGCCTCTTCTTGTACCCACTTACATTCCCATGGTGTGCACAGTTTGAAAAGTTACAATAATTATAGCATGATGTGTTATCAGTGATTTCTCTAATTAATTATAATCGTACTTGTATCTAACGTTTCTTGGTATTAATTTTGGAGTGATGTCTAGGATCTTACCGATGTATTATTTGTGTGTGAGATACAATGGTTTGACGGGAATACTAAACGCTTACTGCTGCCCCTAGTAATAACATTGTGTAATCTTGGTGTTACAACTCTATGGTCTAAAACTATGTAACAGAAGAGAGTGATAACCAAAACGTTTTGTATAATTCAACACATAACTTATTTTCCTGGAATACAAAGTGTAAATTTAAAAGAAACTTACAGTATTGTGAATTAAATCCCAAATAATCATTGAAGTTATATCACAAGTTCAAAAAGTATAGTGTATTCCAGTGGTGTTCGGATAAAATTCCAATCTTTAAAGTGCTGATATACAAAAAGTCTGGAATAGTGTTGATGTGCTAGCAGTCTTTTGTATCACAATGATATAATCCAAAATGTCTTTAAATGAATTCACAATAATCCTCAAATATTGATTTAGTCTGAAAGTGTTAATGAGTACTTTGTTATTTCAAAGAATGATTAAAATAATGAAATCCTCACAAATTAAACTGAAAAATGCCAAAAGAGTAACTCCATTTCAGACGCTTAGATAGGAATAAAAATGTATTTATTTTATTTATAATAAATACAGAAAAGAATGGCACAAAAGGATAACCAGGAAGAGTGTCATAAGCTCATCTCTAGAACATTAAAATTTGTCAACAATATCAGGTCTATTACTAAAACTTTAGGAAAGAACATGGAAAAAAGCAGGCAGATACACCAGGAATTACCAGGGGAAAACCCATTTTTTAAAACTCAAATCCAAATAAACTGACAAGTAGAAAAAAGCCAAGGCCTTTCTTATATGTACACCAATACCGCGTACCGAACAAAGAAGGTCCATTACATGTTTCTCTCAGTACATTGCATGGAAGATACTTAAGACAAATTTTGCTAATACTTTTTTTTAATATACCCGAGTTAGCCATTATAAACTCTTTTGAAGATACCATAAGCTATTTGAGCCACGTGGGATCTGATTTCTTTATCCTTTTTCTTTATGTTCTGAGTCAAGTCAAATTGCTTTCTTTGTGTTTTCCATTAAGATCTATTAAATCAAAGTCTAAACCCCATTTTATACAAGAGACAATGCAAATGGCAACATCATTATTAGACACAGGTTTCTGTTGGCAACGTATGAGATAATATATTAGTATCTCACTATATACATGTGCACATCACACTTTGTACGTATACACATAACATTGCATACGTGTACACATCAACCATGGACGATATCATGTTTTTCACATTAGAGACAGTTTAATTCTGACACCAATTACACAATCAAGATATCAATGGAGCATGAACAAGTAGAAACATAAATACATGGCTGTTGACAAATTTTATTTAAAAAAAAGATAAATTTCGATAAATAGAACACAAATTTATCTTTATTAAATTCACTGCTTTGCAGTGATGCACATATGGTACTTTTCACTTACTGGGAAACTTACAGACTGAGTAAAGATGATTAGAAACTAACGAAATTTATATCAAATAATATCAATCATTAAGAGTTTTTTTTAATATAAAAAAGCACGAAGGTTTTCAGAACTCAATAACTAGGTATTTTTGTTTGATTTGATTTTTAACGTAGCTTTAACAATTGTTCAGTCATATCGCTACGATGGATGCAGTGAATCAGTTTATACTGATGTCTAGCACTGGGGCATCATGCCGCAGACATGTAGCATGATGTCCCACCCAGTCACATTATCCTGAAACCAGGCCAACCAGTCCCAACACTAACCTCTTAATGCTGAGCGTCAAAATAACAAAGGCATACTTTGATCTCATATAGAAGTGTTTGTGTAGCAGTCGCTTTCTTTGTTCTCAGAAATAGCTACGTCACATTCAAGTAGATACTGAAGTCCAGTAAACACTGAGTTGTACACTATACGTCTGCACATTCTTTCATGTCTTGGTAAATTGTCTCATTTTACATTCTCTATTGGTAACCATTGACTACATGTTCCAAATTGTATTATATTTGCTTTATATGTTTTAATAAATATTTTAATAAATAATGGCCGAATTTGAATTTCGATTATAATTGTTATATTCGGACTACAGTCTACTTCATTAGAAAATTCCCTTTTATGCCAAACACTGTGTGGTCCTTTAACCAATTCATGTAATGTCTGTGGCAATTTTTAAAAAACAAACAAACAAGGAAAGAACAAAACATATTCAAATCAAATAATCCTTGTGGTTCTCGCATCAAGCAACGCTCGTGTGGGTGTATTGTTTGAAGGCTTCTTCTCTTGTGTGGCACACAAGAGGAAACTTCCATATTCAGAGACACAGCCTATTAATTATACATATGTAGTGAAGTGCAAAGTCAAGTCAACAATAAGATTACTATATGGTGCGGCTTAATTGAGTACGCCTATCGATCTCGAGGCTTTACAAACTCTTTAAGTTGCAACAAAAACGAAGAAACAAAATTCACCATGTTTTCATCATTTATTTATACACGCCTAATAATCATTTTACACATGATTATAATACTGAATACATTCCTGCAATATTGATTACCTGGCATGTCATTGGGTTCAAAGACCAAAGTATAAACCACTTACGGTACATATTCCATCAGGAAAGCATTAGACGCCATTCTGGAAGCACGTGGAAGAAACAGTAGAGGTATGGTAAACACATTCTGTATGTCTATTTTAAATGTATATATAGCCATTGTACAATTTCAATTTTCTATTATTTTTTGTAATTAGTATTTAATCAGTAATCAAAGTGGGATATTCTGTAACATTATCTCTTGCGGGAGAGCGGACGTTTTCCCCAACTGTACTCGTTATCACTGTTCTTGTCTTTGTTTTTCTTGTAATGCGTGCAATAAGCCTCAGAACATTTATCTATAAGCAAATTGATGCAGTATATGACAGCAGACGGTAACATCTGGCTATATATTGTTTGGCAGCAATAATTTGTAAATAATATTAATGAATACACTGACAACAACACCGAGGTTCTTCTAAGCCGTTTCAGTTTCCATGCCTTTGCAAATTGTAACAATTAGGTTCAAAGATACTTTATAGTTAACTACAGAAAACAGCAAATTAATTATGTCAAGCAAGTGTTGCCACAAACATCAAACTAATAATCAAGAACATTAGGTTACGTACAAGAAATTTCAAAAGAGCTTTATTAATGGTTCACGCGCCTTAAAGATGAAATACGACACATAAAAACAACTGTCATTTTATAAATTGAAAATCTACTATCCAAGTACCAACTCTGTCCTTAACAAAGAATCCAAAAAATAACACGGCCTATTCCACTCCCCCCCCCCCCACACAAACTATTTTTATACTAGGCAATGACAAGAGGACAAAAACTGGAAAACAAACGGCTTTGAACACGTGTATTTCATCACAATCCCTGTATTATTATTGCAATTATAGATTTCATATAAACATAATGAAACCGACACGGTTAGCGACTCAGTTATAGAAACCATTGATGAAGTCAAGAAAATACATTCAAATATTGATTCAAACAGAACTTGATTTAAAAAAAAAACAATAGATCTCGCAAGCCCAAAACTCTTAAAGAATCAGCTGACCAGATTTAGCAAGCCTTCACTCACCTGTTTAGCTCTTCACTAATTAATTAAAGAGTCACCTCTCATTGAAAACTTATCAATGTAACACAGTAGATAAGAGCGATATGCAAAGTGATATGCAATTATTTGAATTGTTATGGTGTTTGCAAATATAATATTGTCTTACTATTCGTATTATCTGGCCTTTTCAGTCCGCGTTCCGACCGGGTTATCCGATAGTCAATCAATTATTTCATATATGTAATGCATTTAGACGAACTTTGGACAAGGGCAAATATGTTAGGGTAGCTGTTTGATAGGTTGTGCACCTTGAACATTTTTACAAGCTATTTAGTGTTGTATGTTCAGTTAGGCTGACTTAAAAACGATCTTCAAATGTAAAAGAAAGAGTGATTGTTCTTTTCGAACAGTATAACAGGAGAACTGTACAGGCACGTGTGGCGCAAAATCATTATTATAGTCAGTGCATGTCAACGCTGTCCTGTAGAAGGATTTACTCAAATTAAATTAAATTTTAATTGTTTCTTATAAACATTAATACTTTTATACTTTAACCAAAGCCTATTCAATCCTGACTTAAATGTCCTGCACATTAAATGTCATGGAAAAACTTTAAGATGAAAATTATTGATCGCCATGGAATTTACAATGGTAGCCATATACTAAAATGGGTTTAGCAAAAAGGACACCATATTTGTCGCGTGTAATATACGAATTTTGTTCAGCACGCTCGGCTTTCATTGTGAAATCACAGCACGCGACACTCAATCTGGTTTGTACTTTATCGCAACCATTAGGAAGACAGCTTCCATAAAAGGTCCACGTGCGTTAACATTGATTTTCCCGTATGTATTTCTCGTAAATAGTGACCTTTCAAAGAAATATGGAGGTACGAGTATTAGTATAAATGAAGTGAATAACCTTTTTTTAGGTATGGGAAATCAAATTCTATTCATTATAGCAACAACTGTGATAGTCGGTACTGAAATTTTAAATTCATATATTGATAGAATAAAGAAATGGTCAATTAGTTGAAACTCAGATTTTTTAATATAAAAAATATATATATAAAAAATATATAAAATAAATAAATAAAAAATATATATATATAAAAAATATATAAAATATTGATGATTTCAACAAAATAAAAGCAACCATTTAATCCTGCTCTACAATTAAATAGGTCGCTGATTTCTGAAATTGGTTATCATGGGGCATGGGGCACAATGGTAATTTAGTTTAGAGAGAGAGAAATATCTCCTGAGCAAAAACCTGCGGAAATTTAAACTGTTCTAACGTTTCTCAGCATTATATACTTTTTCTCCAACCTCCCTATCTTCGAATATGTCAATGTGATATGGGACAACGTTTTATTGTATGGGTCATACAAAATATTTTTACAAATATTTATATAAAAAAAGAATAGCATCTATAGAGGCTGCAAGAAATGTCATAGGAGAAGCTATGGTTGCCAATATTTATTACTTAATGTGACAGGGTGGGAAAAGATTTAAGTTACACGAACGAAACACAAACTTCTGAGCCTCTTAAAATGCATTAAGGAAGATATCCTCGGTGCTTGCAAGATATACCTCACTACAGGAGAAATAGTTCTGAGCGTTCCTGTATAATGTGCAGACAAACAAACTGTAATGTGCAAAACGCAATTATGATGTTGTTAAAACATTATTTCAACGACAGTTAAGAGCTGAAATTCGATACTAGCTGATATAAGAAACACTTCTACTATCACACACTTTAGGCGATTTGTAAATAAAGATAACACTATAATTCCGAAATATGTCCAAGTAGAGAAAAGAAATTAATACATTTACATTCATGTTCAGTTCTGCACTGCCTTGAACTGAAAGAACATATATGTACTGAAATTTTGTTGTTGTGGAGAAATAGAACCTACGAAACATTTTAATACATTGTCAAAATTTCATAGTAACTAGACGACGACATGGTATTTAATTCCCATTTTGGTGTATTTGCATACTGCCATATATGGTAAACATTGTCTAGCAGACAGACAATGGATGACATCTTTAAAATACCTGATTTTCTGAATCAGAGTACAGGATTTACTAGAATATTTATCAAGGGACTTTAATGTGTAGTAATCTCATATTAGGATATTCATCAAGGTAAATAATGGACAGCAATCTCATATTGGGATATTCATCAAGGGATTATAATGGACAGTAATCTCATATTGGGATATTCATCAAGGGACTATAATGGACAGTAATCTCATATTGGGATATTTATAAAGGGACTATACTGAACAGTTATCTCATATTGGAATATTCATAAAGAGACTATAATGAACAGTTATCTCATATAGGGAAATTCATAAAGTTCTATAATGGACAATAATGTCATATTAGGATATTCATCAAGGGACTTTAATGTTCGGTAATATCATATTGGGACATTCATCAAGGGACTATAATGGACAGTAATCTCATATTGGAATATTCATCAAGGGACTTTAAAATACAGTAATCTTTTATTGGGATATTCATCAAGGGACTATAATGGACAGTGATCTCA
The DNA here is from genome assembly GCA_030141615.1 of Unio pictorum. Taxonomy (NCBI): domain Eukaryota; kingdom Metazoa; phylum Mollusca; class Bivalvia; order Unionida; family Unionidae; genus Unio; species Unio pictorum. The sequence continues at coordinate 1,766,124 of JARLTB010000106.1, read as the reverse complement.
TATTAGGTTATTTATCAAGGGACTATAATGGACAGTAATCTCATATTCGGTTATTCATCAAGGGACTAAACTGGTCAGTTATCTCGTATATTTAGTAATCTGGCTTTTCGTCACTACTCGGCATGCAGCATTACCAGTATTCCTTATTTAGGTTTTCAAGCTGTTTTAAACTAACCAGACACTTACTAAAAATACTTTAATTTATATATACATAAAAGGATTTATACCGATGTGCTTAGTTCTTTTTATCTGTCATGAAGCAGTCGTAAAATTTCGCTTTAATGTGCTATATATGTTTGTAACTGCAGTAATGCTAATTGTATCCACACTATTTATTATTACATGACGAGCCAGTCTTACCGTATATACTACCTTAAAAGTAAAGTCAATCGGCAATCAACAAAGATCATGATTTGTCATAGCATAACGCGCTTGCAAAACAGAGTATCCGTTGTTTGTTCTAAACAGTATTCCTAAGAAACTGTAGAGGCCTAGAACTAGGTATGTGCAGTTTGAAGTTGGTCTTGACTTAAAGATTATAAACGGTACACATTTGATTCGCCTACTCCAAATGATTGTAACTTCTACGTGTATCTCTAAATTGCTTTGTAAGGTGCATTGCTTTGTAAGGTGTATTGCTTGGAGATGGATTAATATATATGAAATTTTAGAAACTTGTTAGAGGTTTTGATTGTACCTACGTATGATCCACTGATAAAGCTTTAATCAACATTTACGTTTGTGTAATGATCAGCATGACAACTCGGGTTAGTCCAAATTGCCAAATGAAGATTCTTAGGATAGCATTCCAGAAAAAGACACCAAACGGCTATTATACCGATTGAAAGCAATAACTTATTTTAATGTTGCTGTTCTCTCAGAGAACCTGACATTTGCGGTTAGTTTTGTGAAAGAAAATACATCATTAGGAACATTTTATGAATAGAAATGCATACATAATGTTTTGCTTAAAGTAGTGACCTGAATCTCCCGAAAAATGCAAAGTGCACGTTACATAAGTACATCTACACACACATACGCGCGCGCACACAAGCACACAATTTTAGTCACGGCTTTATCATCAGTTGACCGTGATTTATTCGTAAATTACTCTGTATAACATACTACTGTTTATTCTAGTATAAATATCCAAGTCAGAGTCCTTCCTAAACAAATACGTCGAGAACTCCTGAAATGTTCCATCTATTTGATCACTCGAAGGATAAGTACCATATGATAAGCTGGAGCCAGGTAAAACTGCGATATCTTGTTTAGGAATTTGTTGTTCAGTTATGTTTGGTGGTGGAGTTTCCTGAAAACATCTTGAAGTGAAACGGGAAATGTTGCAAAACACTCCACTAATTAATTTAACTATTTTTCAATAAAGTGTCCACAACCAAATTCTTTTCGATTACCTAATTTGTTTCTAAATCGATATATATACCATGCCGAGGTTTTTCATTGGTAGTGAAGTTTTACCCCGTTCTGGTCGATGCTCTCTTTTTTGCATTTAGAAAGGCATAATGTTACACAAGCAATATAGACATTAGTCGGATAATATAAGAAAACAAATTTCTCCACAATGACATGGATGTTTGTCTGTAATTTAATTAAGCTGTAGTGTACGTTCTCTAAGAAATTGGAGTGTTGACTTGTAATTAATGTGCACTGCAACTTGTTACACTATGAACTTGTTATTTCGCGGTGGATAACATTTTTAGGGCAACAGAATATTGTCAGGACTATTTATCTTAAATATTTTCTGTTGAAAGTGAGTCTAACTACGCAGTTTAGATCTCCTCCTGTCCTGGTGTTTTTACATCTGTGCTAATTTATCCTTCATTGATGTGTGTCTGCCACTGCTTCATTTCATCAGTTTTAATTCTGCCTTCTCCCAAGGTCATTTTGTATGTTCTCATATATTAAATCCTGTTCGTCCATGATATATTTTCATATTTGTATTTGTGTTTGTTCGCACATAGTTTCTCCATTCATCGTAGATATTTGTTTCTAGTACGAATTTGGTTGTTTCCGCTTTTACTTTTACTGTGTTTTGAAAGTTTGCATATTTATCACTCTTCTCTATGTTTATCTTTGCAGATGGTTGTGACAGAAAATAAATAAGCGTTCTCCCATTAGATAATTCTCAGAGACACCGAAGGTCCAAGAGCATGATGGACTTTAAGCTTGTTATCATTATTTCGTTTGCTTTGAAAGGTGAGTGCCTACAACAGCAACAATCAACCGCTGAAAGGAACACTTTTGACTAGTAAAATGTACCGTGATTTCTATCCGAACTCTTACATAGGATTAAAGAGATCAAAGATAATGTCCATTCGTTACAGTAATTTTTATCTGAACTCTTACAATGGATTAAAGACAACTAAGACAATGTCCGTTCGTTACAGTAATTTCTATCCCAACTGTTACATAGGATTAAGGACATCAAAGACAATGTCCGTTCGTTACAGTGATGTATATCCTAACTGTTACATACGATTAAAGACATCAAAGACAATGTCCGTTCGTTACAGTAATTTATATCCGAACTTTTACGTAGGATTAAGGACATCAAAGACAATGTCCGTTCGTTACAGTAATTTCTATCCGAACTTTTACGTAGGATTAAGGACATTAAAAACAATGTCCGTTCGTTACAGTAATTTATATCCGAGATTTTACGTAGGATTGAGGACATTAAAAACAATGTCCGTTTGTTACTGATAGTGTCATGAGTCTTACTTTTCTTTATTGTCTTAGTCAAGAGTATAGAACTATAAATAGTGTATGTTAATAGAATTTTCTCAACGCAAATTTAAAAAGAGGATGCGGATTATTAAGCAAATGTGTTTTTCTGAAATACTCAAATGAATATTCCGCTTCAATATATTAACTTCAGATACGATGCAAACGACTTGTTAAAGTACTGTAATGTAACAAATACTTCGATCATATATAAACCAGTTTCATCGGCTGAACTCTTTAAATTCTAATCCCAATGACTTCAGTTTGTCTTCTAAGACAAAACGTAAACAATTTTCCATCTTTAGAAAGTCAGGTAAATATGTTATGTTTTACAGTATCTTAATGTGTTTCCAATAGATTTTGCCTAAATTAGTTTTAATGCCAAAGTAGATCAATGGCATCTATTGTCTCTTGTAACCTGTTTTACTATCTTCATTCCTGACAGAATACTTTTAGTTAGAAACCATGCTTTGCCACAAATGAGTGATCTTGTTACAAATTGTAATTAGTAGTCCACGTGTTAAACAAATCATTTACTCTGGTTCAAGAGTATGTTGATATGCTACAGCTTTTCAAAGCCATTTAATTCCTGTGATTTCATTTATTTCAGTCATTGATGGCCTATATGTATCACAACAGAATCTGTCATTTTGCTTCCCTTACAACGCTGAACAGGGAATGTTGCTAGGGCGTGTGTTTGCCCATACCAACATCTCTAGTGATTGCTCCGAAACTGACATTGAATATACGCTGATGGCCACTGATGGGACAAGAAATGTTATGCAATGTTTTGAAATTACCGGAAGTGGATGGATCAGGCTTGCTTCCCCACTGGATGGCAGGGCAAAAGGTACAAATAAATAAATTAGATCCTTGTAACGAAAGACGTCATAGTAACAGACTCATTTAAACTTATAGCTGAATAACCCCTTTTTATTATAATCTTTCTGCGTCTATTTGACTGTACTGTTCAAAACATAATTACAGAGAATATATATATATATATATATATATATATATATATATATATATATATATATATATATATATTACATTTATGGTTTTATTTGCATAGTTGTATTCGAATGTCTGTTGAATTTAATCGCATTGATAGATTAAAACAATCGGTTCAATAGAATCTGATAAAAGCACTTTGAAGCATGTTAATAAATCCTATCAATATCGTACGTACTCAAACTTGTGTAATATGAAAACGTTCCACTAATAGACACCATTTTTAATAATAAATTATGCTTGTAACTTTATGATTTTCGTTTTCTTTCATTTCTTCATAGGACAAACATTATTTAACTTTCTTATGGAAGTTAAATGCAAGAGCGAATCAAGTGTACAGCCATTAATCGTTCCTGTAACATTACGTTTGGAGACGTCTTCCATGACCGGAAGTATTAAAAAAGACGATATGCGGGAATACTGTTTTGGAGATCTACCAAAGACCTTCCAAATCGAAGAAAATGTTGAAAACGCTTCACTTGGACTACTACGTGGATGTGGTGATAAAGCATTCAACATCAGTACAGAGGAAATTACCATGATGATAGTGAATGGTAAGTTGTTTTAGACATTCTCTTGATTTAAAATAATCCACCGGGTTGTCGAAATCGTCATTTTATCGTATATATCCTATAACATAAATTAAGCACTATGACAGGTCCTCGAATGAACTGACTATGAAGAATAACTGCAATGCCAGGGAGGACTGTGTTTTTTTAAAAAAAATGGTTTTATTTGCAGTAGATGATGCACTTCAGTAGAGAACTATGAACTATACATACGATTTGGGAAGGATAGAGGGTGAAGTGGTACATGACGACATAGAAACGAAAGGTCAAATAGGAAAAATATGCGATAACAATCCCAATCGATGACATTGTAATATGTGACAAATTAAACACAAATCTAATAAAGAGAATATTTGTCACACAGCACATTATAATACTGGGCATTCAGCATAGCCCAAAATTTGCACCATATTAATATTGTCTAGCACGAAACTATTATGAAGGCACTCTTTAATGTATATGCGGCGAAAATGCTATGCAGAGCTGGGGTTCGAACCCAGGATATATTAAACTCTTGATAAGTGTCAACCGCCTGAATCATCCGACAATATGGTCCAGATATGTCCATGTTATATTTTCATTTCAAATTTTTAAATTATACCTTTATCAGCCTAATGAAAAACTTGTGCTTTATAATCAGCATGTAATCTTAGGTACACAGCTGCTGACCTCAGTCAAATATATTAGGTGGCTCTCTTATGGCGAATACTTATTTATTTTTTTTGTTTAACTGACAAGTTTACCTTCATCTACCCATCTGTTACCTTTATCGTCTTTTTGTAAAGGAAAGAACCATGAAGAAAATTGATTCAGTCCAGATGCAGATAATACTATGATAAAATCGCTTACTTAGCTATTTGATCGATTATTTCGAGACTATCGGGCAACTACTGCCTTGGCTCAAAAGATGTTTGTATGATAATCAAGATTTATATCACTCACGTACAAATCAATATATACCTTTCTTTTCTAACCTTTAATGTCAGTCATTTTCATAAAGATTCAAAATTTTTAAATGTACTACTTGCAAGAAGTATATTTTCATGACTCGTTAGCAGATGAGAATTAAGTATGTGCAAAATTATCTTTTTTTGAAAAAGTAAAGTATTACTCTCACCGTCAAAACCGTTTGCAAAATGAGGTATTAAGAAAACCACGGTGACAAAATAGGCGCAATGCTTATGATATTAAGACAACCAACCACAGTGATTAAAAAGACACTGTTTTTATATCATTTATTGATGATATAAGATGTATCAGCCAGTCAGTTTCGTCAAGATCATTTGTTATACATACTTATATCCTAAACAAGCTTTTACTTTGTGCAAGAAGCATATACAGCAAGAATGTTCAATACCATTAGTGGCAAAATATGTTTGATACAGAAGAGAAAAAGAATTTGCAATCTTTTTGCATGGCAAAGTAAAGTTAATATTTTTATAGGAAACATTATGTTTTAAGGCATACCGACCATGGCACCTGTTTATAATCGATACCTGTCTAGATTGAAGTAATAATTAATTATTAATAATTAATAATGGTACTTGCAAGACGACAAACCCACGACGATGAGCAATCTGAGTACATAATTCATGGCTAGACCCCCTCCCACTCCAACATTAAAATAGATTAAATAGGAGTAAAATGGGCCGCCATGCCATTAAATATGTATTGTTTAGCACAACATATATTATTAAGAAAATAAAAGAAAGAAAAGACAGATGTTTGACAGAGATTAACGTCTAAAATTGCAGTTTGATATAAACCGTTACACGGAAAATTGTACGTTGATTTACCTTTCTTCATCAAGAGTTAAAGAGCTTGTCTCATAAATTTATAAAATTAAAAAAAAAAACAACAGATGGAGACAGTTCCGGTGGCCTAGTGGTTAGAGCGTCTGCCTTGGATGTGCGGGATGTGGCGGGTTTGATCCTCGGTCGAGTTGTACCAAAGACTTTTAAAATACTAGCAGCTGCCTCGCTTGGCGCTCACCATTAAGAGGTTAGTATTATGACTGGTCGGACTGGTGTCAGGATAATGTTACTGGCTGGGAGGGACATCATGCTACATGTCTGCAGCATGAGGCCATAGTGCTAGGTATCACTATAAATTGCCACACTACAGCTATAGAAGCGATATTACTGAAAAATTGTTAAAGAAACATTAAAAATCCAAAACACACACTTATATATGAAACAAACTGTTAAAAGAAAAGCCGGTGGTATGGAATTACGTTGTCATCGGAAAATAATTCAAGTTCGTCTGTGAAGTACCGGATACTGACTGCATTTGACTATATTCTTTGGGTTTTATGTTATCTCAATCAATATTCTCTGAAAAGGATAATTTACACCAGGCTTTCGAATATAGACTAATTTTCTATATAATATGTAGCAAAACGTTTTTAAAGGTGCATACATAAACAAGTGTATAACTATTTTCATTAAAAACTCTCTTTTATATAAGTATCAATCACGATTCTTTGGTCGCTATGCTGTTTTTCAGTTTATCAAAACGGACAGAATATATGCAAGTTACTGGAACAATCCCACATTTTGTACTGTATTTCTTGATATATCAAACCTTTTTTATCAGGTCGGGCTCAAGCTTACTATTTAAAGTGAAAGAATAAAGAATACGCTGTTTTATGTAATCTGATGCAGTGGTTTAAAATTTATCTTAATAACAGAAAACAAATGGTCGTTTTTGCATGATACTTCTTCACGAAAAACGATTATAAATATTGGTATTCCTCAAGAATCCGTACTTGGGGATCTTGTTTCGAATTTATGTATACAGTACTGACGATATACTGGTTCTGATATGAGCTCTCTCTCTCTCTCTCTCTCTCTCTCTCTCTCTCTCTCTCTCTCGTCTTTGCAAATGACTAATTTCTGCATTTTACATTCCCTTACGACAAAACTTATTAACACAGTACATCATTAAAACGAGTCAGACTCGAGACTATCTCATTACATTACTCTCTCCGTGTATATGAATAAACAAATTATAACCTATAGTCATTTGCAAATTCAGGGTAAATTCTAGCCAATCAACGCTGACCTTATGTAACAATCTTGAAAAGGATACTCAGTTCAGCATGTCTTGCAGTGTTTCCAGAAAGTGTTTATGTCCAAATATCGTATCAAGTAACAAACTGTATAGTATTAGTCATCGAACCCAAATATTGTCAATATTAGATAATGACATAACTGTCATCAAAAGTCGATCTTTACCGTGTTCAACATGTCAACACCCCAGTTAGTTTCTGCGATGGGATTGAAACCCCCTTGCATTTATTTATGTTCTGTTCCTAGTCAGCAACGAATTCTGTTGAGGAAATTACTCTCAGAGCCATTTCCAGCTGTTAGCTTAGATTAACTGCTGTCCGGATAGGGCGATGCAAATGAAAATACGGAACTCTACAATATGTATGCAAATATATAACCGATACCAGACAATTTCAATAACTTGTTCAAATCGCGAATGCTATTAAATTGCTCTCTCTCTCTCTCTCTCTCTCTCTCTCTCTCTCTCTCTCTCTCTCTCTCGCTCTCTCTCTCTCTCTCTCTCCCTCTCTCTCTCTCTCTCTCTCTCTCTCTCTCTCTCTCTCTTTCTCTCTCTCTCTCTCTCTCTCTCTCACACATACCTACCTACCTACTTACCTACCTACGTACCTACCTACGTACCTACCTACGTACGTACCTACCTACCTACCTACTTACCTACCTACCTACCTACCTACCTACCTACCTACATACATACATACATACATACATACATACATACATACATACATACATACATACATACATACATACATACATACATACATACATACATACATACATACATACATATATCATGTTTAATTATTAATCGCTGTGTGTCATGTTAAAATATGTTCTAATACGTGTATTATTTGAGAAGTTGGCTAATTTAAATTGTTAAAACTTCTTGTTCAATCCCATTGCATCATATTGTGACAATTAAATATGTTTAAACTACAATATTATTTGATATATCGTATTTGTTGCGTTTTATGTAAATACATATTGTAAATACACGCCTACACGTCTTATCCAGCCTGAAACAACATAGACACATAGCTATCATCATATAGAGCGCCTACAGATCAGAGTCAATGTTGTTTGTTCTAGTGATTACTGGTTATACTCTGCATTGAGCCATGTGACATGATTCGACCTCAGATCTGGGTCTGTAGATTAAGCAGTTTGATTCGATTTATATGCGATCATACACGGTTCGAATGGAAGTTACAGATTCGTATGTTTTGATTTGCAAATGGTAATGACTTTTACGAAGGCAAAATATTCATTTGTCTATTTGACAAGAAAATTTAAGGCACGCACTGCAAATAGTTCAGATTTTTAACACTCAAATCACGATGTGTGCAATGACTACTAATATTGCCATAATTACTTACAATGTAGATGTCCTTAAATCTAATCATCCTAAATCCTAAACCAACATATGAGGAAATATTTTTTTTTAAATATAGGTCTGTACACGTGTAAAAAAAGTTTAACGTTTCTCGATCATGTTGTGTCGTCAGTTAAAAGCCTTGAGTATGTCTCTGAATTTAAAGTTTATGAATTTGAACCTTTATTTTCTGGTGTACAGTTTCCAACCAGATGTTTGCTTTTTCATAAAACGGTAATTTTAATAAGATTTAATAAACGATTTACTAAATGTTGTTATCAAGACCAGACGATGTTTGACAGAATTGTGATATAAAGGACATGGGTTGTAAATTGTTTGGGGGAAAAAAGTGAGACATGAGTAACTACCTCTTAGTAACGAAGATTGGAGCGATACAAAACATTTGAGCCAGAAACTGTATTATGGTCAGAGTTGAAAAGAAAGATATATTTTAATTTTTGGTTTAAATCATTCAAACAATTCCTCTTTTCTGTTTAAAACACACCACTATTCGACAAAAGAATAATCACTGAACAAGATAACAGAATGCATTGCTTGTCCTATGCAAATCAATATAAAATGTGTCCTAACAAAGAAAATTTACAGTTGAAACTTTTGTTAATGGTGTTTTACCGCTGTTATATGCATGTTGGATCAAGAATTTAGCGGTGGATCTTCTATCAAATAAGTACACGCTGATTTTACGAACAAAGTACTGCATTATACGTGTTATGTAGAGAGACTGGAAGAATGTCTCTTAATACTATTTTTAAAATTAAAATTGGAGATGTTATATTTTGAGAAGGACTTCTTACTTGAAAATCAGTACAACCTTAAAAATTACAACTTTTCACATACCTATTAGATACCAATTGATGTGTTATTATAATCCCATGTAAAATGAATATATTTATGTATTAACTTTTCTTTCCATTTATATTTAAATGTTCATTAGAAATGTCTCCTTTCTTATTTTCTTACCTTTATCAACTATACGACTACTACTAATATTATTGCTTAGGTACTTTATCTGGTGTCTGTTACTAAGCACCTGGTGACCATAACCTTCTTTTTGGGAGGGGGTGTTCTTAGGGACAGCGCAGAACTTCTGCATAGGCAAACTAGGCAGCTGCCTAGGGCCCCAGCCTCTGAGGGGGCCCCGGCCAGGGGCCGAAATGGTACACACTGAGGACACAAGTTTGTGTTTTGCTAAATTACCAAAAAGGGGGCCCCGACTCTGTTAACTGCCTGGGGCCCTGTGTCTCTATCTCCGGGCCTATTTAGTGACAAATATATAAATATAATTTTGGGGTAGTGGTGGTATCTGTGTGCAGAGGGGTGGGATGTGGGACTAACGTGATAGATAAGGGATATATAAGATACACCGCCATGTGGAGTTCCAAGTGAGCGCACCGTTAGGATGCTTTGGAATATTAAATGTTCTTATGGCATACTTTTAATCATCTAACTGTAATGAAAACGATGAAATGTCTGCTTTTGTGCTTTCATGGGGAAGGTTGCGGGAATTTTTTTTTTGATGATACCTGGTGATGAAAATAATTACATTTACTGTTGTGAAAGGAACTCATTTACCCTAATGAGATTCCATTCATTTTGGTAATTCTTCAGAAATCTTCAGTTATATTAATAAATACTAACTTGTCTTGGCAAGCAATACATAATTCTGAATTGGACGACAGACTAGTATTTGTCTCCGACGTCAGATTATGGGATTATCTCCGACGCGAGTGTAACCTGAAAATGTTAAAGGTTTTACTACAGAAGTAGTGACTTTAGTTTTTGATTATTCTGGCAACGGTGCTTCTACTTTGTGACCATTTAACTGCTATTGGAATAAAAAGCGGAAGATTCAAATAGTTTGATTGAAAGGTGAATGAACTTAAAAGCATAGTTGGATTTTTAGTACCTTTGTTATTATCGTATTTTAGCATTATACGTCCTGACAAGAAAAACATTAATGCATCTAAGGTGCTTCTTCTAGGCGTGGTAATATGTGTCTTAATTAAATCACACAGGTTGTAAACTACGACATGTCAGCTATAAAAATAGAAATATCCGTCACGAGGGAGTCTTTATGCATTTATTCAAATGATTTTCCGACACTGTTGACTTTTGTCAGTTTCCAAAATGTAGCACTGCACAATAATGGGACATAAATTGTTAGTGATAGGCAGTGCATAAAATAAAAGATATTTAAACAATTTCTGAGGTTTACAGAAAATCGAGTTGGCAATTATAGCTAAAATATTAGCTGCTACCAGCAAACTGAATTATATAGACACAATCCATTTCTGCCAACTGATACGTCTAAAGACAGTCTTAAACACAACATGCGTTTTTCTGTTTCAAGTACTTTTAAATATATAACATCATTTTGATCCAGATAAATGACATACTATCTTAGCAATTGCTTTCGCACGGCATGCATACATGCATACATACATACCATACATTCATGAATGCATGCATACATACATACACACACACACACAAACACAGACACAGACACACACACACACACACACACATATATATATATATATATATATATATATATATATATATATATATATATATATATATATATATATATATATATATATATATATATGGGCGTGGGAGGTAGCGAAAAGAGGGACAGAAGAGAGAGGTACTATGTTTGTTTTGTGCATAAGGGATGTTTATAAATTGAGATGGAAACATTATTGTGTTAGAAGTGGCATTGATTGATAAAACAAACTTTTGTCACTTAAAATGTGAATTGTTTATATGTTTACCAAAATGAACTTTCTCTACATTAGATATTTGTAGGTGAAAAACGTCAGTTTGCATGACTGTCGACGATACGCCGAATTATTCCAGTGATATAACGAAATTGTAAACCGTTAAAAAAATTAGGACAGTAAGTGTTTGTAAAGATAATTTCATACATCTAGTTCTTTTAGTTGTGTGTATCGTTGATTAATTACTGTTTTTTATACGAAAACTTTAGTTAATAGTTGTTATTAACATATTTAATAAGATTGGATTAGGAGTGATCAACGTTCGTGTGAGTGAAAACCTCGCATCACAAACCGATAGCAGCCTTTAGAGTAAGAAAGATTTGAACGATTGTAAGTTTACATATTTAGGTTTTCATACTTTCATGTATATATTTTATTTATTTTATGCTATTTTCATTGTTCAGCTACAGACACGTCGACCACGTTTTGAGTGGCTTGCTTTCTTTTTTAAAAACCATATAAAACCCACACAAAAAAGAATACATCCATAATCGAACGATTCATTGTCGACAAACATATGGATCATGAGACTGATGCTAGCTGGTTAACCAAAGGTTGTATTATTATATTCCATCGAGGAATCTGCCTTGAATAGCAGTGGATTATTGTAGTGTTAGTGATATATTTTGACATAGGTTACACTAAATTTTGAATAAAAACATGTCTTGGAATGTTCAGTCCCGGTCAGTTTGCATGGTCAGATGATTCTTGTGGAAAATTTATAAAATTTAATAGTAATAATAATTATTATTACTTGAAACTTATTTTTTGGGTAGTTTTTAGTTTCTTTTCAGACCCGATTTAATTAAAATCTTGTTGGTTCACAATACACATAAAGCACAACGTACGTCGCTTTCCTACAACCATTCAGGACAACGTACTAATCTGCAAATCCTTTATTGAAATATAATCGCTCTATTCTTTCTTTGTAAAGGATACTATCTTAAGCCAAATATGTAAAATCTTATTGACCTAATGTACAAGAAATTTTCAAACTTTATTTGTATCGCTTTAGTAAAAGGGCTAGCTGATAACTAGTGTCTTTGGGACAGTGTAAAACAAAATCACTATTTTACCTCCTTCAGATACATAATACAATCAAAATATACACTTTCTGAATAAATATAATAAGTACAAACATTTTATAGGTTAGTCTTGTCTTTATTGCAATATTTATTGCATTATTTTAAAACAAAACAACCTTATATATTAACAAGAATAATAAAAGATTTCCCATCATACTATGCAAAAACATGATCATGCGCTCCTTCATGAGCTCTGCTGACAGCAGGATAAGAGAATTAGAGCAATTAATTGAAACTGTGTTATCCGTTTGACACGAGAATTATACTGACGTATCACTACAAATTTACATACCTCATCAAAATGTCAAAACCGTTTTTGCTCAAGAAAAGATCTGGTAGGAAACGGTAAAATATTTTGAATGAGACAGCTTTGATCACCCGTATCTTAAGTTTTCTAAAGTTATTTCTGTTTTTATGATGATCTTATGAATCGAACAAATGCTGGAATAGACTTGCTAGTGGAGGTGGGATTTTCATGATGATATTTTTAAATTTTCATGATGATATTTTTAAATTTATCTTTCGAGTCAGACGTAAGACAAAAATGAAGCAAAACTATGTATATACAAAACTATGTATATACAAAACTATGTATATACAAAACTATGTATATACAAAACTATGTATATACAAAACTATGTATATACAAAACTATGTATATACAAAACTATGTATATACAAAACTATGTATATACAAAACTATGTATATACAAAACTATGTATATATAAAACTATGTATATACAAAACTATGTATATACAAAACTATGTATATACAAAACTATGTATATATAAAACTATGTATATACAAAACTATGTATATACAAAACTATGTATATACAAAACTATGTATATACAAAACTATGTATATACAAAACTATGTATATACAAAACTATGTATATACAAAACTATGTATATACAAAACTATGTATATACAAAACTATGTATATACAAAACTATGTATATACAAAACTATGTATATACAAAACTATGTATATACAAAACTATGTATATATAAAACTATGTATATACAAAACTATGTATATACAAAACTATGTATATACAAAACTATGTATATATAAAACTATGTATATACAAAACTATGTATATATAAAACTATGTATATACAAAACTATGTATATACAAAACTATGTATATATAAAACTATGTATATATAAAACTATGTATATATAAAACTATGTATATACAAAACTATGTATATACAAAACTATGTATATATAAAACTATGTATATATAAAACTATGTATATATAAAACTATGTATATACAAAACTATGTATATACAAAACTATGTATATACAAAACTATGTATATATAAAACTATGTATATACAAAACTATGTATATACAAAACTATGTATATATAAAACTATGTATATACAAAACTATGTATATACAAAACTATGTATATACAAAACTATGTATATACAAAACTATGTATATATAAAACTATGTATATACAAAACTATGTATATACAAAACTATGTATATACAAAACTATGTATATACAAAACTATGTATATACAAAACTATGTATATACAAAACTATGTATATACAAAACTATGTATATATAAAACTATGTATATACAAAACTATGTATATACAAAACTATGTATATACAAAACTATGTATATATAAAACTATGTATATATAAAACTATGTATATACAAAACTATGTATATACAAAACTATGTATATATAAAACTATGTATATATAAAACTATGTATATATAAAACTATGTATATACAAAACTATGTATATACAAAACTATGTATATACAAAACTATGTATATATAAAACTATGTATATACAAAACTATGTATATACAAAACTATGTATATATAAAACTATGTATATACAAAACTATGTATATACAAAACTATGTATATACAAAACTATGTATATATAAAACTATGTATATACAAAACTATGTATATACAAAACTATGTATATACAAAACTATGTATATACAAAACTATGTATATACAAAACTATGTATATACAAAACTATGTATATACAAAACTATGTATATATAAAACTATGTATATACAAAACTATGTATATACAAAACTATGTATATACAAAACTATGTATATATAAAACTATGTATATACAAAACTATGTATATACAAAACTATGTATATATAAAACTATGTATATACAAAACTATGTATATACAAAACTATGTATATACAAAACTATGTATATACAAAACTATGTATATACAAAACTATGTATATACAAAACTATGTATATACAAAAATTAGAGGGTGAATTATATCCGTTAGTACCGCATAAAAAAACACAAAATGTCGTTTAGTTATAAGACCTAGAGACGTTGAGACTTTATTTTGTAATTTTTGTCTTTAAAATGCAAATAAAGAGACGTTAAAATGTTTATCTAATCATGTAGCGGTATGAAGGAAATGAAGTCATATGACTTCCATAAATGTCATCGACCATGCTGCTGTTTACGTTGGCCTATCATCAACCATGCTAGTATGTAACTTACCCTATATTGTGTGTGTGTGTGTGTGTGTGTGCTTGGGATTTTTAACGTAGCTCTAACAATTTTGTTCAGTCATATCGCTATGATGTCTGCAGTGAGGCAGTTTATAGTGATGTCTAGCACTGAGGCATCATGTCGCGGACATGTAGCATGATGTCCCCCACCCAGTCACATTATCCTGACACCAGGTCGACCAGTCTTAGCACTAACCTCTTAATGCTGAGCGCCAAGCGAGGCAGCTGTTAATACCATTTGTAGGAAGTCGTTGGTATGATTCGGTCGGGGATCGAACCCACGACCTCCTGCTTTCGCGGCGGACGCTCTAACCACTAGGCCACCGGAGCGGTTAACCTATATTGCAAACAAAAGGAACATACAACATATGATATTTGCTGTTATTTAAGAGGGGAATGTGTCAATTGCGACCAATAAAATCGTATAATTATGGATTTCGGATGTACTCGCAAAAGTCACAGGCAGTTGGCCGCACTGTATTATTCCAAACCACTACTGCAAACCTGTTTCCTCTTAAAACGGATATTAAAATGATAGGTTTCTTATGGCATTTTTTTTATTAGATTTCAATGCTTCTTTTCAACCAGCCTATTCTTTAAGTAATAACTGGAAGTATTTTAAATTAAATTCCCCAATTCTGAAGCAATTTTTGCTATCTTTGAAAGGAACCACAAGATAATTTCCTTCTGGTGTCGTAAGAGCTTTCAAAAGATTTTATAACAATTTGTCTCTATAAATGTTTTCTACTGAATTTTCCTTTTTTTTTCAAATCATAAAAAATTATTAAGTACGTTATACTCATTAGAAAGTACCTGTAATTGTTCCAATTACAAATTAGTTTTAACTAAAGAATTGTCATCGTATTGTTTAAACTCTATTTGTATAAAAAAAACACTTGTTTTTATTTGTACTCCGATAATACGACTCGTGCTTAATTTATATTGTTTGTTTATCTTTATCATTTAATATCGATTGCAGAATGATTGATCTAAACGTATAGTTGTGTATTACGGAATGATTGATCTAAACGTATAGTTGTGTATTACGGAATGATTGATCTAAACGTATAGTTGTGTATTACGGAGAGCATGTCTTGATCTTTGATACCGTTGACATTGATGTATAATAGTCTGTATCGGCTGATAAAGTCGTTTAATGATACATCCAGTAGGAGTGTTATTGATTTCATCAATTGATTACCAGGGATTTGCATCTATCCAATATTCCACCTGGCCCAGAATATGAGATTCTTTCAAATGTAAAAATGTGACAAACAAATAAATTTTCTGAACAATGAGTCATATAAATTAATTCAGTTACTATATTATATTTCATCCTTGACGTAATGCCATTACTCAGGTAGGCCAAAACCCCATCTCTCAATTACAGATAAAGGTCAAACACACAATATAAATTAAGCATAGATTACATCTTCTCTCAGAAAAAGAAGAATGTATACGGTACAGCTTTCTCTTACACACTGTTAAACATAAAGTACACACATGTACATGCATACATACGACTTTAGTATTGATGTTTTTTGTAAACTCTTCGCTTTTTCTATAAATAAAAAATGAATCTGTTGGTGGTCCACCGCCATATTTATATCAAACGATTGAGTATTTTGCCGTTGGTTCAGTTATATGCTGGTATCGAGCTAATGAGTTTATCCATTCATTATTTCAAAATAAAAAATGGCATAATAAATAGACTAATCAGAACTTGCAATATTAGTACCGTGCTTTCGATTTTAGTACTGTCCTTGTAATATTAGTACCGTACATGTAATATTAGCATCGTACTTATAATATTAGTACCGTGCATATACTAAAGTACCGTACTTGTAATATTATTACTGTACTTGCAATATTAGTACCTTACCTGTGAATATTAGTATCGTACTTGTAATACTAGTACCCTTGTACAATACTTGTAATATTAGTACCTTACTTGCAATATTAGTACCGTACCTGTGATATTAGTATCGTACTTGTAATACAAGTACCGTACTTGTGATAGTACCGTATTTGTAATACTAGTACATTAGTACCATACTTGTAATATTAGTACAGTACTTGTAATATTAGTAATGTACATGTAATATTAGTACCGTACTTATAATATTAGTACCGTACATGTAATACTAGTGCTGTAGATGTGTTACTAATACCGTACTTGTAATATTAGTATCGTTCGTTTAATAATGGTACTGTTCTTGTAATAGTAGTACCATACTTGTAATATTTGTACCTTCCTTGTAACGTTAGAACCGTTCTTGTAATATTAGCATTGTACTTGTAACATTAGTTCAGTAATATTAGTATCAAACTTTTAATATAAGTACAGTACGTGCAATATTAGTATCGTATTGTGATACTATAACAATGGCGTTTATGTTATATTAGTGCTACACTGGTAATATTGGTACAGTACTTGTAGTACTGTGCTTGTAATATTAGTAGTGTACTTGTAATATTAGTAGTGTACTTGTAATATTAGTAGTGTACTTGCAATATTAGTAGTGTACTTGTAATATTAGTAGTGTACTTGTAATATTACTACTGTGCATGTAATTGCAAAGCGGAACGTATGTCACATTACAGTTTTTATTGTTTTAGAAATATTTTTAGAGAAAGTTTATTTTTATATTCAAATTATTTTGTTGATCCTCTGTTCATCTTTAAGAGCAGCTTCAGAAATTTAAAAGTTGAACATAAATGGGTCAACGGTTGATAATATTCCAAACGATACATGAAGAGGGACCACTATGTTAACATATAAAATATATTCATATGCATTCTACGCCTGCTTTAATTTTCGCATCTTCCTTTTAGAAGGTAAACATCAACGTCAATAATTGTATACAACGTCACGTATAAGGTACTAAATTTGCACTGACTTTATTAGTTTTATCACATCATGTTCCACTCGAATAATGTTTTAACAATGAGTATCATCGAATGGAAAATCCTTAGTGTGCGATAAAATTTAAAGCTAATAAAACAATTCGACGCGGTTTAAACTTTAGTATCCTTCGTTTGTTATGACAACACTGCAAATGTATATTTTGCAACTGAAAGTGCATTTTCTAGGTGCTTGTTTCAATACAGATTTTGCTTTTGATGTCTGAAATAAAATTCGTCACATTGTCAACTGACGCAAAGACTAAGCTTGCAATAACATTACATGGCAGAAGGACAATGATCGGACATAATTTATTAGCACGCTTAAGAGTTTATATTTCATGTCCGTTGATGATTCTTAAAACATTCAGTGTCAACAAGGTTGAAAAGAATGGAAAATTAATTATTATTTTATCCTTTACTTGTGTGTGTGTGTGTGTGTGTGTGTGTGTGTGTGTGTGTGTGTTCTAATACGACAGAGTCCTTGCAGCATCACACGTCACCAAGAGGACCAAACAATGGCAATCACTTCCTTGAACCTGATTTCAGATCGATGTTTCCCAGATTTTCAAATATCCCAAGACAACAAACTTTGTCAGCTAAACTATTCTTAAACGTGCTAGTACCACAAATCATTTTTTCCTCCAATCATCTAACAGCCACCCATTCACGAGACTATAATTTCACACTTGCCTAGTTTTTGTTGCTTCTCATTCGAATGATTTATTATCACGCCTTTCCAGTCGACAGACCATTATTTGATTCCACGTACTACAATGCATTACTAAAACACCCAATTAATATAATTATCACCGTCTCAAATGTACAGACACCTTTGCATTAGAACATTCTGAGAATTTATAATATTAACTTACTAAAGATCATCCATTTTACGAAACAAATCAATTCTACCATAAAGGTTCGTGAATGATGTACGTTGTGATCACTGCTCCGAATTAATTGGCAAATTATTCGGCTTAAGAAAGATATTCTCAACAATGACTCAAAATAAACCAGTAATCATATCAGTAATATTTAAGAAAGCTATATAAAGGCTCAGCTATGTTTATATATATATATATATATATATATATATATATATATATATATATATATATATATATATATATATATATATATATATATATATATATATATATATATATATATAAAGACATAGAGAGCGGCGATTCTGTGATGATAGCATTGCTACGTGAATGGAATATCAAAGCAGAAATCGATATGTTAATACAATTGGATACGTTAATTAAAATAAAGAAACAAGGCAAAGAAAAAAATCGTGTTAAACAAAATGTAAATAATATAATTATGAATTATAGATATTATATCTTCGTGAGTTGTACTTTGATATTTACAATTATGATATTTGTTATCAGTATATAACATTGGTATTTGATTCCGGTGATTGTCTGAAACCCATATTTTTAGTTAACTCGTACTTCAATGCAATCAAGAAACAAAAACACGTCATGGGCACGAGACTGTATCCAAACTGGAACATGACATCAAAGAAAGAATTTATTGCATCGAAAAGAACATCTAATTTTATAAAACTTGCAGTGGTTATTATCTCACAAAGTGGACGTGTTATGTCGATTTCATTGACTGAAACCATAGTACAAGTAACATTGGTCATGTACGCCGTCTAAGTCACTTTTCGCAGATACAGGTGATATTTGGATAATTTGATTACACATACCTGTAAATGGCGTTTATTCACTTATTTCGTTCTTTGTTCATCAAACCTCTACTGAAGATTACTGTATAAATTCCTAGACAAAAATTAAATGCCAATTCAATGATAACGTGCTCGACATTTAAGGTACAGTCAAGCAAGCGGGTTGATCTCGTTAAAACCAGTTTAGCGCTCAATGATGTATGAGGCGCCGTAGCGGACAAAAGCTGGTCCAATGAGAAAGGCGCAGTTGAAAATGCGATGCATCTCGAGATATCCAATTCACGTAGTGGATCAAATATCATGTCCATACAGTTCAATTTTCTAGATTGAGATTTTAGATGCTGGATTATACAGGGTGGTTTAAAGTTATATTTCCTATGTCGACGTTTTACAGTGTATACTTTAAACTATACAGCTGTGGTTGAAATTATAATAATGCAATTGTCTGTGATTAAAGTTCCATTTCATATGACGAGTATTTAGATTTAATCTGATGAATTTCACAGCGACGAGAAGCAGCCTCTTGTCTAAAAATGACGCGGTCCGATCACGAGAGCGACATCTAACGAAGAAATTCATAGTAATGCTCTACCTGGGAATTGTAACTTTCTAACTGCAAAGGCACGAAATGATGTACATGTAATGTAATCTAAAAACTCGACACTGTACATCGATTTCTGAACCAGCGCTTTGTAATTCAACAGATGCAATCTAAATACTTAACATATACAATGGAACTTTCAATATAAACTCTTTGAACCAATACGTATAATAGGAATTCTCGACGTCTGACATTAAAATTTCAACCACCGCCGTGTAATTCAAACGACACAATCTAAACCCTCGACACAGGCAATGTAATTTTCAACCACTACTGTTTAATTCAACAGATGCAATCTTAAAAAAAACGACTTTGAAAATGAATCTTTAAGGACAAAATGTTTTGATACAACACGTGAAATTGGTATTCTGGACATATGACATTACATTTTCAACGGCAACTTTCTGACTTTGTCCGCTACGGCGCCTCCTAATGATGTAAAAGGGAACGAGAATCAGGTTGGGAAAAAGTTGTACTACAAACATAAACGTGACAATGTCGTCATTTATAAACATTTCCTGAGAAAATCTCGGCAGGACAAAACCTCTGCATACAATTGAAATAAATTGGAGGTATTTACATAACTTCAGATATATCTTCTGTACAGGACCGGCCATAGGGCAAGGCGAACGACGCAACCGCCTTGGGCCCCGCGCTGTTGACGAAAGTCAACTCCGCAATACATATGTTTTGCTTTGGGCCGCTCTCATGGCTTGCTGCCTTGCAGAATGTTTGGAGCCAAAGGACAAGATTCATTTTTACACCTCCCCCCCTCCCGCCTGAAACCCATTATTTTCATCAATAAAATCACCATCACCCAATGTAACGCCAACGGCTATTAAAGAGAAGAAAAAAATACATATTTGCAACCTATTTCAAAGACCATTTTGGCGCCCCCACTAGTCTGGTGCCCAGAGATATCTGTCCCCCTCCCTCCCAGCTACGCCTCTATTGCCTTGGGCCGCGAAACATCCATTGTCTGCTTCTGTATTATGGCATCTTACATCTCTTATTTGAATTCGTACATAATACTCATTTGTCTCATACTTCATACACTTAAAAGACTTGAAGCTGTCAATTATTCAGATTTAGTTTAGTTAAATTTTACCTCATGCTATAGTCTCATTTTGAGAAAACGTCATACGTACATGATAAGAATAAAACTTTTGTATGTTACTCCTCTATCTCATTCATAATTTAACATCCATACTGGAGTTAAAGATGCGCGCGACTTCATATCCACGCGATCGTACCTTGATTCCCCCTGTGTTAGTAATAATAGTTAAATACAATATCGACTTTTTTGACCCAGTGTAATGCCGGGCTTCCATTGTAAAAGTCCAAAGCGATGGATAATTTTCGTCTGGAAATTTTTTTATGACAATTAAATGTAGATCAATAAAAATTAGATAATCATTGTCAATACAATTATAAAAATGAAATTAACAAAAAATGAAATTATTTGTTAATCTTATATCAGTAAATACGCTTAAATGACACGTGTGACGTACTATAGAACTTGACAAAAGACTTACAACATAAGTTTCACAATATTCTGAGAATCTTTCAAAGATATGACCAAAATGAGCTATTTAATATGTTGTTTACAGAAATGAAATTAGTCAGGTAGACCCAACCTCATACCAAATGGCCGCTCCAATAACCTAGTGGTTAGAGCGTCCGCCTCGGATGCGGGAAGTCGTGGGTTCGATCCCTAGCCGAGTCATACATCAAAGACTTTCAAAAATGGTACTAAAACCTTCCCTCGCTTGGTGCTCAACATTAAGAAGTTAGTGTTAGGACTGGTTGGCCTGGTGTCAGGATAATATGACTAGGTGGGACATCATGTCACATGTCTGCGGCATGATGCCCCAGTGCTAGACATCACTATAAACTGACTCACTGTAGACAGACATATAAGCGATATGACTGAAACATAGTTAAAGCTACGTACAAAATCCAAATTACACAAACACACCAACCCCTACCCTCAGTTATGGACAAAGGTCTTTCTCACAATTGTATATATATATATATATATATATATATATATATATATATATATATATATATATATATATATAGAGAGAGAGAGAGAGAGAGAGAGAGAGAGAGAGAGAGAGAGAGAGAGAGATAGATAGATAGATAGATAGATAGATAGATAGATAGATACAGAGAGAGACAGACAGAGACACAGAGAGAGAGAGAGAGAGAGAGAGAGAGAGCAAACAGTTTAAAAGCTCACAGTAGTTGACATTATTCATGAAGCTAGCAGTGATAGAGTTCAATTGTGAGTCGATATGACTTATTTGCTGAGACCAAAAGACGTTTCTTAACATGCGAAACTTGCGATTTTATAGAGATAAAATATAGTCCAAGTCTATTAAAAGAAATTGTTCCTTAAAAGCGATTTTTTATAGACAACATATGTTCAAAAAAGATTAATGTGAACATGAAAATGCAAGTCTAAATTGGGTCATATAAACTTAAAGGTGTTTATTCACTGTTAGAACTTGCGTATAGTCAAACTGCAAATTAAAACGAACAAAGATACTGATCTGCCATAGTATAATGCACCCGCATATCAGGGTCTATTTTCTTTGCTCTATTGATTATTCTTAAAATTAAAAACTACACAGACCCAGACATGTCGGCGCATTATGAGACGACAGATACGTGTTTGTGTAGTTTGCAGTTAGATTCGTCTTATGTATTATTAGTATTTTAATAATAATAATAATAATAATAATAATAATAATAATAATAATAATAATAATAATAATGACTTCGAGAATGTTATTTACCTTTATACAAGCTTCTATGGGTCATTTCTTTTCCTTTGATTTAACGTGAAAGCCGTCTTACGTTTAGTTTTATATAGTATATTACGTCTGAGTGCTTGAATGTTACAGTACTAGGAGTCTTCAGTACTTCAATCAAAACTGAGAAGCAACACTGTATATTACCACCGATCTTTAATGAAGCTGTAAAGTGTGTTTTGTTGATCAGCTTAAAACTTACACCGCATCATATATAGAACACGAAACTGGTGAGACGGGATTTAATTAATTGTGCAAGTCAATAGTTTATTGTTGATTAAATGATAAGAAAACTCGTAACATATTGTAAATTCACGTGCATGCACGCCCAATAACTATGCAGATACAGGCGATATGAGAAAACTATTTTTCTCTCGCTTTTCTTTACTGCTATTGCAGAGGTAGGCACACTCAATGAATACTGAATGGGTGGGTGTGTGTGGGTTCTATTCCTACCCACCCCTCGGCCCTACATTCACCCAGAGGCAGTTCAATAATTGCCCCGTGGTGACGGCCTAATTAAATAAGTGCTTCTATATAAGCACATAAACGCCTGCAGGGTGTGCGGCACCATTCCCACCCTCAGGATAAATTAAATAACTCCCCATTGGGAGATAAAACAGTGACAAGAGCCGTAATGGACGAATCACTTAAAATCCATCATACTTACTTACTATTGTAATTTCCATTGTTGTAGTCCCTTTGCATGTATTCATACGATGTAGACTCTTGATGTTTCCCCTGTAATTCACTGTACTAAAAGTCACAGATTAAAATACCTTTTCAAGATGAAGGATCATGTGTTTGCTCATGTGTTTGCATTTGGTGATATATTTTTTCTTAGAAATGTTATAAAAGAGTCAAAGTTTTAAATTTCAACCGTTATGGGTAAGATTACATAAAGACCCAGTACATGCTACCATTTGTAGCTTTGTGCCATTCTCTTTCAACGATGATACATCTTTCGTATTACAAATAAGTAAATAAATCCAAGGAAATATAGTCTCCAGCGACAAGACTTTAAAATGGTTCCAAAACGCTTGTCTGAGGTTTTATTAAGTGTCTCAAGATTCGGGTTAAACAAGATTAAACAAAATTGTCAAACCATAAGAACATATTGTACTGAATGTTAAAACCATCAAATAAGATAAAGTTTAATTAGCGCCGGCATGATTTAAAACAAACAATTCAACATGAGCTCAAGTGAGCCTTTACCGAAATTAAAGTGCAAGTGAGAAGACTGTCCTATATCATTAAATGTGAAATAATCAGTCTTCTCTGGAATAGTGTGAAGGGTGCGCTAAATTGCTAAGAAACCGGCTTACACAACAGAAAGGAATACATAAAGAGAGTAGAGATACCTATTCAATTTAAGTTCTATAATGTAGAACAAGCTAGCAATGCATTGTATTTGGGTTGATGGCATTTTAGCACAGTACTGACTAGGTAGTGCGAGCTAAAAGTAACGTTCTTCAATTTTAAAGTGAAATCTGAAAAAAAACTTTAGAAATATAAAACCATATAAAAACTTAAATTTTTATTCATCAGATATAAAAACATAAGATCTTAGAAAAGATTGTAAAATATATGAAGGTTAAATAGCGATACAAATAACCGGTGACCTCCAGACACCCTAATATGCCTCTTACAGCGCGTGCAAGGAAGTCAATAACTATGCAGAATATTATTTTCTTTTATCAAGATACCACATAATACATTTTAAACGGGCATTTATAGGCATAGAAAGAGAACCATTTTTCGTTGAATCTGATTTTCTTAAAGATCATTTCTGTCTATGAGACACTTATACAGACAAATTGTTTTTACTATAACACTAATCAATGAGGATTATATATCGCACTGGTTCTCAGATAAGCTTTTTCGAGATGTTCAAATCTTCGTTTGCTTCTATTTTAAACGAAATAATACAAACGATCGCTTATGATTGGTTATTCAAAGTGTAGGAGAGTGTATGAGATCAGGATACAATTGTACTCGTGTTTTGCAACAAACACATACTATTCATTTTGTAAAAAAAAAATCAAGATTGACTAATTTACAGCGAGAAAGATTTTACGAAGAAATTGCAAGTGCCTTAATAATAGCGTTGTTGCTTTGAAATTCAGAGATGCAAAGCTAAAAGTATCATCACCTGGACTTGAAACAGAACTGGAAGATAAGCACATCTGATGACTATTCCCTAAAAATATAAACATTTTAATCTTTTTTAAACTGAATTTCTTTCATACTTATCAGCAGTTTGTACACACATTACAAAGAGTTGTTATTTCTGGGTTTAACTCCAATTTTAGCACATGGTAGGCTATAAAGAGCGGCCAATATATCTGGTGGACAAACTCCGGGTAGACTTATCGTCTAATTGGAAGCTACTGGCAAGCTTCTTGCATACCGACGTTGATCGAGCCTAAGATTCATCCCCACGCAGATGAAGGTGAGATGGCTATGATCAGTAAAGCCGACCACTCAGCTACCCGGGGCTGCCATTTACACATAGAATATATACCGAATGTATTCTTGATATGTCCCAGTATTATTGAATACAATGACTATTGCAAATATTCTAATACAGAAGTCATAAAAAGATGTGAGATTTATAAATTGGAAAGTTTTTATACGTATAAATGATATGGTATGCATTTCGCAGAAGAGGATATTGGGACAATCTGAATGCAGAACACCTTTGTCTACTGCATATGGTACTCCGTGGTATAGAAGTGTTAGGGACCAGCAGAGAGGCTTTGGCTTTCCACCAGACTCAATATTCACAAACAAATCAATGAAACCCCTGAGAAGAACATCACCGACATAGTCCATTTAGCCAAATTATCCCACTACAGTAATAAGATCACGGAGAGTTTCCAGCTGCAAATAGTTCTTCGAGATAACTAATAAACTAATGTCAAGGAACAAATGTACACCACTTCCGGACCTATTTGCAAATTTCTTCCGTGACAAAGTACAAACCATTAGAGATACGCTTGACAACACAATTTCAAGTGACTCGTTGTCACCATACAGTTACGATACAAAATTTCAGCGACAACAATTAGGAGTAGTTTAACCTCTCTCTATGGATTTAGTACGGAAAATCGTGATCAAGAGTGCACCAAAGTCACGTGAACTTGATCCAATTCCAACATCACTGTCGTTTAAGTTATTAGACCCAATATTGCCTTCACTAACTGAAGTTATAAATAAATAAATATATAATTTGGGGAATTCACATCATTTTTCAAAACTGCCATTGTAAAGCCTCTGCTGAAGACACCAACACTTGACCATAACGATTTAAAAAAATACCGCCGAGTTTCTAATCTCCCGTTCATATAAAACAAAATCTTAGAAAAAGTTGTTCTAACCCAACTTGTATCTCATCTGAATTCAAAGTCTTTTTAGAAATGTACAGTCTGCATATCGCCCCTGCCACAGTACTGATACTACTCTACTGAAAGTAGTTAATGGAATTTTCTCTGCATTTGATAGCGTAGAGATTACAGTCCTCACCCTTTTTGATTTATCTGCAGTATTTGACAAAATAGACTATGATATATTACTTCACCGTCTCCAGCATGTATTTGGCATCCACAATACAGCCGTACAGTGACTGAAGTCATACTTAGTCAACAAGACACAAATTGTATCTGCAAATGGAATAAACTCCAGCCCAGTTGAGTTATGTTGTGGTGTTCCACAGGGGTCTGTTCTTGGACATGTTCCCCTTATTCTATAGACTCAGCCGCTCTCAGGTGTCATAACTCATCATCCAGTGTATCACCAACTGTACGCTGATGACACCCAAATATACAAGTCCTGCAACCCACGTGAAGTTGATACTATCATCCATGGAGTAGAGAGTGTATTTTTGATGTGAAATCATGGATGCCATGTAACAAGATAAATGATGATAAAACTGAGGCCATTCTGATCACAACACAAAGGCTTTCTCATTCACATTCCTTACCTCAACCATCACATATCAGCAACACCTACATTAAATTCACACAGTCAGCGCAAAACCTAGGTGTAACTCTAGACAGTACTCTCACACTGAACCAGCATGTCATGAAGCAAGGCTGCATATCTTGAGTTGAGATGCATCAGCTCCATTTGCAAATATATTTCAGTTGATGCCACTAAAACACTTGTGTGTTCATTAGTACTTTCAAGACTGGACTATTGTAACTGAGTTTTGTCTGGCTCGTCTCAATAACTACTCCAGAAACTTCAAAAAGTTCAAAACACAGCTGCTCAGATCATCTTAAGAGTACCACGGTCAGAGCATACCTCTCCCACCGCTCTCTACCCTACACTGGCTATTCATTGGATCCAGAATCAAACACAAAATTTGTTCTCTGTGATAAGTTTCACTGACGGACTTCAGTCCAACATACCTGTCTGGCCTCGCCCATGTGTACACACCAGCAAGATACTTACGCTCCTCTTCTGATATTTTTATACACATTGTTCCCACTGTGAAAAAGAAGTCATATGGACAATGTTTCTTTTGCATACCAGGGCCCAACAACGTGGAATGAATTGCCCACTGAAATTAAACACAAAGACACCGTGATCCCGTTCAAGAGTGCTGTTAAAACTCACCTTTTTCGAGTGCAAGAACAAATTTAAAGACCTAATAATGTTTCGTACCTTACATATTTTCAGCATTGTTTATGTTTTTCAATTTCACGGTTTTTATTTTTTGTTTTTCTGTAGTCATATCATTATAGATGTTGTAAAGTGCTTCGAGTTTCAAAAGATTAGGCGCTATACTAAGTCCTCATTATTTGTATTATTATTATTATTATTATTATTATTATTATTATTATTATTATTATTATTATATGATTAGGTACAGTACAGTGAAACAATACTGGGATTTTTCTATTTCGTAGTACAACTGTTGACTTGTTTAAAACAAATATGTCATCGCCAGTTTCATTTCCTTACATATATTTCAAGAAATGAATAGAGACAAAATAAATCAATACACTGACAATAAATTCCTTGTCTATTTTATGGGGAGGGGGGTGTCTTTAATTACTGTATTGTTCATACAGTAAAACCATGACACGGACCCAAGAATTTTGTTGAAATTTGTAGCAAATGACATCACATTTTTACAAACATTCTATGTATGTATATGTATGGTGTATATGCGTTTATAAGGGACTAATATACTTTAGTCTGTAGTTAGATATGTATTAGAGGAACCTAAACATAGACTCAATTGTAAAAACCGTTATTACTTGCATCCAATGCGTTATCATGACGCGTTGCGTTGATTTTACTTATTATCCGTAACTATTGGCTAATACCTGAATTGGTCGATTCCCAGAACTTGATCTTTAGAAACTATCTTTTACTAATTATTTTTCATCTCATATACCAGGAAACTTCAGCCAACATTTTATGTTGGATCCGAACACAAGCGAGCTGCGGGTAGTGAAGCCTTTAGACAGGGAAACCGTTAAAACAGTAGAGCTCAATGTCATCTGTAATTCGACATTACCCGTTCCTACTTCTGTCATCGAGACCATTCGCATTACAATACTGGATGTCAATGATAATTTGCCATACTTCGAGAAAACGAGCAGCCGTTCCCTAGAGGTCAATTGCAGTGTAACAGGAACCAAGTGCAGGGTGAGTTTAGTTGATAAATGATTTCAAGCATGCGCAGAGAAGACAAGACTCGGCGACTTCATTATAGTAGTGATCATGGTTAATAATGAACCCGATGTAATTTAAGAACTATAAGGTGATTATTTAAAAAACTTCTTATGTTTTGCTAAAACATTTTATAAGTTCAAGGAACTAAGTTCAGTAAGAAAGAAACCAGTTATTTTTGCTGCATCATTCTTGTTGATTTAGCTTGTATTCTTGCCTGTGATTGTTATTAATTTCATCATCATCATCATCATCATCATCACCATCATCATCATCATCATCATCATCATCATTCACTTCTTTAACGTCTTTTCCATATGCGTGCTTTATCTCCATTAACATAGGCTTTTCGGACATAAAAACAAAAGTCTTGTTTCTATCAATAACAATTACAAGCTAATAATGTTTTCTCTCCAGATAATCAGCGGCGTGGTGATTGATCTAGACGAGGTCCAAGCTGTGCCACATAACGTAGAGATACTGAATGATCCATTTGGTGTCTGTCGCGCTAAACAACCGATCTGCTATCAAGTCAACAACTCACAGATGTGTAGGCTAGGTAGGTACATATACATGGGAATCTTAAATATAGCTCAGTAATTTTCCTTTGGTTGAACAACAGTGGCTTGTACTGATACGGATGTCACACTTGCAGGAAGACGCCCATGTGAACAGTGGCCTTTGTAACAGTGAAAACAGGTCCCACTGTATCCCACCAAACGGCATATATCAAACGTGAACGACCGCTGAAGTTTACACATCAATCCTCAAAGTTTAAACCTTTCTTTAGCTGGAACTAGAGTCGGGCTAAAAGTCCATAATTTGAAAATCGCTAATACGTTCACAATTCGTTTCGAAAATAACGGATTTGACCATATTTGTACCTTGAGATCCTCCTATAATTCCATCACCTCGATTATATGCTTTAAGTAAGAAATCATTCTTTAAAGCAATACTCAATTTAGGAACTTCGCTTGATCCAAGGAGGCCGAATAACATCCGGTTTAGGTGTCGAACCTATAATGGCAGAATTGTCAAGGGATTGGAACACTGTGCGGTCTAAACTGTGATTCAAGACTAGCCTGATTAAATAGACCCTCATATATCAAACTGCTTTATCATTTGCATTGATATAAATATGGTAAACTTCTACATGGAATTATTGTTCAGATCGTCGTAATCAGTATAGAACTAAAGCATCTTGACCAGTTTGTAGGAAAGCTTGGCCGTTAATCCGATGTGCAAGCCTTCTTTTATTCGTGTTGTAATATATTAAATGAATTTTTATATTCAGATTAGTCCTCCTGATGTAAACGGAATGACATCTTTATAAGAAACACCAATTTGAAATTGAATAGATGCGGAACAGTCATGTTGTTGGTACTAACTTGTGGATTTGTATATTGAACAATGTTCAATCTGTTTTACCTTAATTGGATGATATGGAAGATTACAGTGTTAGTCTTGATTTATAGATTTATACATGAAACAACATAGTTTACCTTATTCGGATAATATCGATCGGACCCTCGTGTATTATTGCATAATATCGATGCCTAGAGTGCATAAAATTTTCCCAATGCTGTCTGATATATCAGATGGAAGAAGAAAGATAAAACACGTTATTTTAACTGGATTCCCACTCATGGATTACTAATATTCAATCAAAGGAAATGGTGGTTGGGTGAAGTAGGATTTTGTCTACGTTCATTGATGTTTAGTTATTTGAAACAACTTCACATCAGGCTCAAAATTAGCTTTCAAAAAATGCAGCTATGTTTATACTTGACCCCACCCACATTCATCTATCCCTTACTTACTCCCACACAGCCATCTATCCGTCATATTATGAGGTGATTGGACTTCCTTTTACCATCAATCACCAAAGATAGTTCAACTTCTTCTCTAGATACTCATTAGGAATCACAGATCTAATCAATACTGATATCTGAATCAGTGATATGGTATCATTGATAAGTGTCATTTTAATGACTGTATTGCATTTATCTGATGCTTGTAACGAGACATTCATCGAAAGAAAAACACGATAAGAGATTTTGCACCTGTTAATACTAGTAGTTATATAATACAATTATGAAGAAAACACAATGAATGCAGAGATACGATAGCACACCCACCCAGAGATAGATAGATAGATAGATAGATAGATAGATAGATAGATAGATGGATGGATGGAAACGACATACAGATAGATAGATAGATAGATAGATAGATAGATAGATAGATAGATAAAAAGATATATAGACAAACACACACACACACACACACACAGACAAAGCGAAATATATATGTGGTGATCATAGATCTAATCGCTATGTTTATCGTGAGTGGAGAGAATGTGTTAATAGTATTACTGTAATATTTTACAATTTATCTGGGTACTTTGTATGCCAGCAGTTGATGAATGGAGTTTTGGGACCATTGCTACATATCCAGGTTATAGTCTTTTACCCCTCCCCCGATGACTTTAGCCAGTGCAAGATTACCCATTAAACACTAAACACGAGCTTTGGGCACCATAAAAAACTCAGATTAATTGTTGATGACAACACTGAATGCATTTATATGACCATTTTGATCTGCATGAATGAGTATTGTGATTGGGAATTTTAGTTTTCGTTTTACATTTTGTGTGAGGTGGGACATAATATCTTCAGTGCATAGAGCTTTAGAAGTTTACGCTCCGGCACTGATTTTAACTCATCGGCAAACTTAGCTGCCTTCCCCGGCACGTACAAATACGGATCTGTGCGTTTGTCCGCGAGCTCCCCTGGACTGCTATGTAATTCCCGCTAGGTATTGATCCTTGTGGAATTCCCAGAATGGCGCTACGGGCATGATATGTTGTGGTGAACAGATTAATCCGAAATATACATACGTTTATGGTCAGATGAAAGTTCAGAACAGTCAAATTGACCATAGCTAATGTGAAACCGAGCGTGGTATGCGATTAGGGTTTCTCAAAAACAGTACTTTTTTTTATAAAAAAACAGCTGTTTACTGTTTCTTATTTTCCAAAAAACAGCTGTTAACAGCTGTTTTACTGTTTTTCCTTAAAATGCATTAAAATAAAAAAAATTGTTCTGCAAAGTTCTTTATTTATATGTTTTTAATGACATGTTTTAAAAAAACTTTTTTTTACTTCTTCTTCGACTTATTATAAAAAAAATTTGAGGAAGACCAGTGCATTCAGCGATTTGTCAGATAAGCGAGATCTGATTTTAGTGCAAAAGCTAGCACTCACGGAGAAAACACGTTCCACGTCAGTTGAAGTGGGTTTGATCGATAGTAGAGCATCATAAAGCTTTTGAAGATGATCTGTTCGTTTACCAGTGTTTTTAAACAATACAAATTCACTCTTCAACCATTTGAATTTATCGTAAGCAGCGTTAGTGGTGGTGGTACTCTCTTGAAGTTTCAAATTCAGCTCCTCTTGAAGTGACATTGTTCTTTCTTCGGCATCATTTGCAAGAGTTTCAGATTGTTTCTCTTCATCATCATCATCATCGTAATCGTCAATAACACAGAATAAGCGAGAAGCAAGACAGGCGGCAAATATGAGTGTTTTTTGATGGCGAAATAGAAGGATCTTTAAGTGAAGGTAAAAGGTTCATAACATCGTTGTTAATTCGCTCATCAATGCGTCGCTTTATGTTGTCGTGAAGCGTTCGACTGATTTCATGATCGATGTCTGAGAGTTTTTGAAGCATAAACTTGATTATTACATCTGCAGACAACAATGTAGCATCTTCTTTGCTTAAATTTTTGACAGCAAGCTCAACTGGTTCTAGCACATTTTTCAGAACTTTCAATGCCTCAAAATCAACGCAATTAATATATTCTTCTGCCTCAAACTCCAAAAGTGTCTCACGAAGAGGTTTCTCTGTCTGAATTAAGGAGTCTAGCATTGTTGGAATAGAGTTCCAGCGAGTCTTGACATCCAAATGCAATTCCTTATGATGTCCAAGCTCAGCGAAGACTTTGTCTTGGAATACTTGATTTTTAACTGAAGATTTTTTGATAAAATTAATCAATTTTCGTGCATTCTTAAGAATTTAATTGTAGTCAATTTCTTCCTCAGCATCAGTGTCTTCAATAAAGTCAACATCAGCAATGTCATCGAAATCGTCATCTTCAGCAACTTCGTCACTATCCAGCAACCCCAGCAACGAATCATCAAATTCTGGTTCTTCTATAGCTTTCTTTGGAAATAATGTGTCACAAACACCAAGGTGAATACCGTGATTCAAGCAAAGTTGTCCATTTTTATTGACCGAAGCACCATCAAGAGTCGATCCAACGATGTCATGATCAAACGATAATCCAAAATCTTTGGCTTGATTTTTGACAATTTCAATCATGTCGAGTGCTGAGCAAGATCCAAGAATGCAAACTAATCCAGTTTTTATTGTCTTCCTATTGATATTCTCGTGCAAATTAATACCGAAATATCGACGATTCCTTGAGCTGGTATATTCATCAACCGAAAGACTAAACTTTGCGCCTTTCTTTAACAGTTCCCTGTTGTTGCGAACCATGAGAAGCTTTTTTTCGTCAAAATCGTCGTGAATTAATTTCATTACGCCAGTCTCATTTTTTGGAAGATTAAAACCATCTCTCGATACTGGCTGGCGGATGTATTTGTTCCTTGTTATTGCACGAATTGTAATGTTGTCCGTGGCCATGTCAGTAACAATCTCCTTAAGAGTCATTTTCTTCAAAAAAGCATCCATTGTAAGAGTTGGCTTGGGAGTTGGCTTCTCGCTGCTCACAACATTTTTGCTGGATGTTGGTTCTTGTTGCTGTTCTCTGTCGAAATTTATTCCATGTGTCTTGAGATGGCTCTTTAGAGTTGTTGTTGAGTTTCCTGAGCATTTTATGACTTTATTGCATCGGTTGCACTGACCTTCAAGTTCTTTAGTTTTTGCATCTTTTCGCTTTACTGCATGATCCCATACAGAAATGGCTAGATTTAAATTCAGACAATTAATATTTATGCAACAGTTACTTAAACTGCACAATTACCTGCTGATTATTTGCAAATGAAACTTTTAAAGATTATTTTCACAATGACAATGCTTCCTAAATCCCAAAAAATGATCACTGAATGCTGTATAATTTTCTCAACAAGCAAAATAGGATCTCCATTCCCACGAATGAAACTTACAAGAGTAAAAACCTGGCAATATTGGACCGTATATATTAGCATAAGTTAACACCCAATATAGGGATTCTTTCACTCCTGTATTTTGAGAAATAAATAATTATTTTTAATTATGCAAAACTTGTTTATTTGTTGTTTGTTATTTCTTCCTGCGGAGTTTAAGTCTCTGTAGCTGTAACACGGGATTGATGGCAAAAAGGAAAAGATCAATGAGTAAAATGCACAAATATTATTTACACCGCCTGGATTTATGTTTGGTGACACACTCCTTCAAAATATCAATTGATTGACAAACTTTGCCTTGATACATACATCACAGAACATCTGTTTTATAAAAAAAAAATAAAAAGAAACATTATTTTAAAACAATTATGCTGAAAATGAAAAATCTATTATCTAAAAAAGGGGTTTAAAATCTGAGAAACTAGAGTATTAAAATCTTTTGTGTTATGATTAATTTATTTGAGGCATATTACCGGATTGGATTTCAAATATCAGGTTTAATATTTAAATCTTGTTTTTTATTTTCTTGCGAAAAAAAGAAAAAAAGGAGTGTCGTTTTCTAAAATACGTGAAAAGTACAAATAAAACAGAAAAACTATTAAAGAAAAAACATAGGAATGTCGATACCAAAGAATCATTATTACAGTCAATATATGTTTTCTTTTAACTATAATGCAACTTTAAAATGTAATTTATGATTTATAAATAATAAGTAATTTTGTATTTTATTTATTTTTAGAATCTATTGCATGTAAAATATTATAAACTTATTTTTATAATAATTTACTTAGATTGTATTATATTTGTTTTAAAAATATTATTTGATTATTACTAAAAAATAATAATAAATTTTTATATTATTAGGCAAGTTCGCACCAAAAAATGTTTGGCGAGTTTGGCGTGAAGTTCACGCTCAACGAAATTTTTCCAGCTATGAGCACATTTCGAGAAAGGATTTAAAAAAAGACCGTTACATGTTACGTAACCTCACTTTTGTATTATTAGGCAAAAACATTTGAAACAATTTATATTTAATTTTAATTTTTTATTAAGCAAAGTTTTTTAAAGAAAAACAATAAAATCAGTTCTGAAAAAAACAGCTGTTTGCTGTTTTTTATTTTTCGCAGAAAACAGCTGTTTAACAGTAACAGTAAAACAGCTGTTAGAAACCCTATATGCGATCTTCAACTGATAAACTGAGCTATGTACGCTAGACTCGTTAGAATGAGCTAAAAAGAACCAATTTCAGACAGTCATTGCGCAAGATAATGCAGGTAATATCTGGCATTGTTTATATATATATATATATATATATATATATATATATATATATATATATATATATATATATATATATATATATATAATGAATTCGATTTCACATGCGCTACATTTGGAAGAATCCGTATCGTGTTATTCGTCAGTGATGTTACATTTCTCTATGATTTTTACTTTTCCCTTTCATGTACACGGGTCTCCGTGGTCTAATCGGTTGGCACGTTACACATGATCACATTGATAGTTAGAAATTCTCTTGTATAAAATTATATTTGTCTTTATTAATTGAAGAAACGTTGAGCTTAGTTTGAGTTGTACATGAAACATGCAAGATCAGATCTGATGATACTCCGTCGGCGTCCATAACATGACATATACGCATGATTCTTAGGACGTTAGCCATAGTGACACCGAGCAGTAACACAGCTGTTAAGTGAATTTATCATCAGTTTCTTGATCTAGTGTGGTCGTTGAGGCACTGCGGTACTGAACATCTGACCAGTTCCCTCCACTTGTCTCAATTATGTGTCAATGCCTTTGTCTCCGCAAAACAGTTCCTGGTCCATTCTGTGATGTTTCCAGTCCAACTTTGTATCTGTTTACCTCTTCTTCTGCCACCTTTGGACGCTGCTCTGCAGTACTGTTGCGGATAGACTGTTGACTCTAGTGACATGGCCATACCATTTCAGCTTTCTCTTTTTGACAGTGGTGAGGAGGTCTAAGTAAGTACTAAGTACCTGATAGTGTTACGAACTTCTTCATTTGTGATGTGGTCCATGTAAGAGATGCCAAGGATGGTTCTGAAGCATTTCATTTCAAGTGCCTGGATTCTTCGTTGTAATTCTGCTGTCAGGGTCCAGGTCTCACATTAATACAAAACGATTGAGATGACTAATGCTTTCAATAGTCTGATTTTAATTTTCAGACAGATATTCTTGTCTCTCCAGGTGGATCTTATCTTTGACAAAGCTGCCATTGTTTGTGCTGATCGTGACAAACGTTCTGCTCTTGATCCCTCTTCGGTGATTATGGAACCGAGATATTTTAAATAGCACACTGTTTCTAGTTTCCGTCCTCTGCCTTTAATTTTGGCTGGGATTTGTTGTCCATTATTAGTCATCAGTTTTCTCTTCTCGGCGCTTATCTCCATGTCAAATCTGAAAGATTTTTCATCCCAGTTCTTCAAGAAGGTGGCAAGCTCGACTTCACTGCCTGGCAGCCCATCAAAGTCGTCTGCAAAGCGTAGGTCCGTGATATTACGCTCTCCAATGTTGACTATCCAACAGTGGTTTTCCAGGGCTGCACTCATGATGCGCTCTAAATAGATGTTTAAAAGCGTGGGTGACAGGAGACAGCCTTGATATATTCCAATTGTTGTCTTGAATCTGTCCCCCACATAACCTCGAAAATGTACTGCACTGGTAGCCTTGGCATACAGATGCTTGATGATACTGGTGAACCTTTGACCCATGTTGTATATCTTCATTGTGACCCACAATGCCTCATGCCACACCCTGTCAACAGCTTTCCTGAAATCTATGAACACATGATAGATGTCTTGTTGATGTTGCGAACACCGAACCCTGAGATTGAATATTTGTTCTGCTGTGCTTCTTCCACTCTAGAACCCTGCCTGTTCTTCAGCGATTATTTTTCTGCTTGTGGTTTCAGTCTATTCAAGATCTTCAGCATCACCTTACTAGCATGACTGATCAAACTAATAGTTCTGTAATTTTGGCACAGCTGGAGATTGCCTTTTCGTGGGAGTTTTATAATCAGTGACTGGGTCCACTGTACTGGCCATTCACCTGTCAGCCAGATCATATTGCAGTATTTTGTTAGTAGCTCTATCACTGATTCCCCTATTCTTGATAAGTTCAGCTGGTATGTCGTTCTCTCCAGCTGCTTTCCCATTCTACAGTGCTCTATTGCTGACTCCACCTCTTTTTTAAGAATGGGGAAATCGGCATCATTTGTGGTGTTTGGAACTTCAAAGACATTTGGATCTCCTATGGATGGATGGTTGTAGAGTTCTTTACAATACTCAGTCCATCTTTCTGCAATGTCACATGCTTCTGTGAGACATTTTCCATTTTTGTCTTGAATGGTACGGATTCTTGGTTGTTTAAGTCTGGTGAGGTCTTTCACAATTTTAATGCCTTTTTTGCTGTTGTTCTTTATCAGACACCTTTTTATTTATGTGCACTTTTGTCCAATCCAATCGTTTTCTTGCTTTCTTCAAGTTGTTTTTAAATATTCTTGTTCATTTCTCGATACTTCATTTACCCTGTTGTGTGTCCTGTGTTTTTCAGGTCTCTTCGGGCATCCCACAGGTTCAGAATCTCTTTTGCAAGCCAGGGTTCTTAGTTTGGGCGATGGAGGCCAATAATGACATTGGCAGCTCAACTATTGTCATTACTGTCTTGAATGTGTCTGTCATCACTTGAACATCCACATCCATCACAAGGAGTGGAGCAAATGTTCCTCCAATTGTGGCCTGTTCAAGTTTGAATTTGATCCTGATTTTCTTTGGCTTGTTAAGATTCTGCAGCCGCACTCGGCAGTTCATAATCACGAGGTCTTGATCACTCCCAACATCAGCACCTGGGGACGCTCTTTTTTTTTTGCACTAATGATGCCAGATCGGTAACGATTTTGAACCAGTATGTAGTCGAACTGGTTTTGAAGGGTTCCATTTTGTGCGTGCCTTGTCCAGCATCATGAAGTTTTATATTGGCCCAGGGTGTTGGCTAGTACCAAGTTGTTGTCACTTGTGAACTCGAGCAGCCGTCTCCCTGTTTATTTGGTAATCTCACTGCAGGAAGGTCCACAATGATTATCCCAGTCTTTTAGACTATAAGAAAAACATAACAACAGTTTTAGATAGCAGCCTGCCTATACATGTAAGAAATATTTACCTGTAAAATTAATACAATATATACAGTACGAGTATTTTAAAATGTCGAAGGTATCACCGTTTGAAATGCATGGTATTATAGCAGAATTTATAAGAGTAGTTTATGAGGGAATTAAATTGTCCCCGCGTAGTGAAAACTATAAGCTTAGATAAAAGGTTGATTTGATTGAAGCTTTTCATGAATGCATTCTATCGGTTTGTCAACAGGGGTGTAATTCGGGGGAGGTGGGGGGCAGGAGAAATATTTGTTCTCCACCCCCTGAATTTGTATGTGCTGTAAAATTGGATGTAGCATATAGACGTTGCCGCAGACATAGTAGCAATATGACTGAAACATTGTTAAAGCTACGTTAAAAATCCTAATCACTTACTCACTTACTCCCTGACTTACAATTTCTAATTTCCATAACACAAATATATTGCACATCGAATTAGTGACATTCCAACATATCATATA
Source organism: Unio pictorum (assembly GCA_030141615.1). NCBI lineage: Eukaryota > Metazoa > Mollusca > Bivalvia > Unionida > Unionidae > Unio > Unio pictorum. The sequence goes on along the minus strand of JARLTB010000106.1, from coordinate 1,727,372 downwards.
GATTCATATATTACAGTTTACAGTATGCAAGTGGGGGTGAAATAAGACGACGGCTGTAAAACAAACAAGAGGAAAGAGCAATAAAATTGTACTGAAGAATTATCAAGTCTATCGTGTACTACGGTCGTGCCAGCGCGCGTGTATGTCCCCCGTACGTCCAAAGGAATATCGGCGTGCGCATGATCAGACTCGTGTTCGTTGGTTAGCGGGTGCTGAATGGCAGCATGTTGTTTTCCCTGGAATACAAATCCCGACCGAATCCGTAATTATATCAACGGACCATACTGAGTCAGTAGCACGATGTTAATCGCATTCAAGCTCCGCCAGGGCATACATGTAACGAAACAGATTGTTCTTGACTACCTCTAACGCGGATGGCTATGCGGTAAAGTATCGCGAGCCACTGTGACATGTTTCTGTCGCATTGCATTAGCCGCTTTCATCCCGAAAACGCAAGTGAGTTTATTGTACAGCACGGCTTAGACTTGGGTAAGTAGAGTCAACGAAGTTCGTAATTTATCAACAATTCCTGTGCGTACTGATGCTGAAAACATCGTCCCACAGTAGTGTTCCAAAATAGCCTTATACAACCACGCTTTGGTAAAGTTATTACTAACGTTTGCCGCTCTCGCTAATTTGCAAAGACTGCTTCGACCTTCTAGTAACCGCACAGACTGTAACATGTCGCGAACATGGTCCGCTCGAAAGGTACTATTTCCATGGCCGTGTTTGTTATACTGTCTTTCCATTCATGTGGAAGTTTAGTTTTCATTATTCATTTGACAATCCGTATGGCGATTCTTTCTCCGACAGCCAGATCCACAATTGCAAACAAGTCATGGATGAGGTCGTCATCGGCGCGTTAACCTGCCCAATGATCGTTCGAAACTTTTACTCGCGAGATCATGTCGGTAACGTGCAGAATCAATGATGTATATAGATTCTTCTCAACGCTTTGGTCATTTGATGGAAACCAGTCCTATGTCATACCTGGTCACAAGCACGTAGTAATTGTATCTAGAGATATACTTTGCGCTGATATATTTACCATGCCACAGGTAGCTTTATCAAGGCATAAGCAGTATCAAAGCTGAGTTTATGTTAGACCAAGTGTATCCACAAGACGTTCATATGAGAGTGAATTATTTGCTTCACGCCGAACGTAAGATATAGGGACTCTGTTATAATGAGTTTCAAGCCGAATTTGCAGTACATCATTTTATGTGACAGAAACGGATGGCATAATAATACTTATACAAACAAATAGTATTTAACATGTAATAGACGTGAAAAAAGAAAAACCTAAAATGATTTCACCATCGTTGACTTTTCTGTGTCAGTGAAGCCTCAGACACCAACGCACGATACACATTTCAAAGCTCGGAATCCGTATAGTTTCCTCAAGATTGACATTGAAACCACTGGAGGGATGCTTCGAGCGAACATTCTCACCGCCAAACATACGTGCGAAATCGTTGACCAAGTGATGAAAGTCGCGAAAATAGGAACCAAAATATGAGAAAAATCTACGAACCTTGCTCATTGTCAGGATGGCCTTGTGTTTCTAAGTTACCAAGAAAGCAACGGAAGAACCTCTCAGGCAATGAAGCGTGTGCCATCACGATCAACTCCGAAAAATGTTAAAGTGCAATTATTTATAATTTTATTTATTTATTGTTTTTGTGTGTTTTTTTCTATAAAAACAAAGATATTACCTACAAGATTAAGAGCCTGTTTAGCGTATGAATTCTTGTTGAGGCGGCTGCAACGTAAATATTTATAGAACAGGGGATTATCAATTTTGTAACGTAATAGCTACATCAATATAAACCAATTATACCAATGGTTACCTTTACTTACGTTTGTTCTTAAAGAGTTACGTTAATTCTTTCCTGTAATTATATTCAAACATTAAATATAGTATTTACTATACCAACACACACAGCCTGCTTTGGTAACTCATAAGAAAATAAGTCCCGCTTGTGTGTGTGTGTGTGGGGGGATTTTTAACGTAGCTTTAAAAAAAATTCAGTCATATCGCTACGATGTCTGCAGTGAGTTTAACAGCTTATCAGAATCTTTGAATGTGCTTACAAAAAACTGGTAAATTTTTCTTGATATCTGGCAAATGTTTATATGAAACATGATGTTCGTTCGGTGATTGCAGTTGAAGAAGGAATTCTTGCAGGCACTTCAATACATACATACTTCAATCATTTCACCACCTTTGATATACCAAACTGCCCTTTGTTTCTCGATAATATTCCACTTTTAAAGTTGTATCAATTATCAATGAAGATTTTTATTTGATAATTTGCGTCATTGTACCTGAGGTGAAATACTAACATTGTTCTAGGTACAATTCCACTAGTGTGCATAATTCACCCGTACAAAGGCTTATTTGATTTAAACAAATGACAATTTCAGTAATAATTCTGAGCCAATCAGCGACATTCGTTCGTTGAAATGCGATATAAAATTATATAATGTAATACAGTAGTTATTTCTCTTTGACTTTATGCCTCTATTTCTGCGTCTACATACACAAATGTCATATCATTATGCCAATAGACGGAGAAAAGATTAAGTGCTGTTGAAAACTAACCGTTTTTAAGTACAGTATTTATCAAATCTGGAGTCCTTCATTGTGAAATTTACGATTGAATCAAATCATCAAATAAGCTGATGGTATCTGCTTTCAATCACGCATGGAAGTGTTGAAGTAAATCACCATCAGACATACTTACTGATATTATAGAGCAATTAATTTAAATAGAAACTATTATACTGCCTTGAACCGAATAAGGATGTATAAACTAATCCAATCATCAAGATTTAATTTGGTTCTTGTTCATAGCAACGGTGATTTTAACGGGGTGGGGAAGTAGAGAAGACGAAATGAATGACAGGGAGCACGGCTTAATGACAAATAATAATTGTATATGGTTGAATTTTCTTGATTACAATTTGACCAAAACGGGAATAGATATGTTCTTTAGTGTATTTCAAACAATTCCTTGATATGTAATAATACAAATTGTGTCGCATCTCTATTAGTGTCAGCGATGGCTCTATTTGCACATATAATCTCTGTATCCATTATAAAACACAATAAAATCAGATTACTAAACTATTTCCTTTCTCTGAAATCACTTAATTTATTAACATGGTTACGTAAAATTGATTAAACTACAACATATATTCAAAACGGAGTAATAGTGGGATCGGCAGCGCCGGATTAAGCACCGTGGAGGCCCATAGGCAGTCAAAATTTTGAGGCCTTAGACCCACGGTCACGGTCTCATGGGGGCCCCTGGGGGCCCCTGATGGGGCCCATAAAAGTCGCGGGGCCCATAGGCAGTTGCCTACTCTGCCTAATGGGTAATCCGGGACTGGGGATCGGTATGACTTGTTAGGCAGAAAAAGATATTGTCATTTCTTGTACCTTGTTTGCCTTCTAATATGGATATAAACTAGTCATTGTAGCAGAAATATATTTTGAGCGGAAGTCACACATGGTCTGGACCTCATAATAAAGAAGTATAAATTAAGGTGAAAAAAGTTTCATTGTTCTAGAAAACGCTCCGCAAAATACATACCCGGAACTTCATCGTAAGAGAGTTTTAGTAATATGCCCAGGTTCTTTTTTCACATATACACCCGAGGTGACAGCTGGTTAATACAAATCTGCAGGAACTCTTGAAGGTTTATAATAAGTAATTGTACTAATCCATACACAAACCACGCAGTGCATGCCACTACAGGTGGACGAAATGTTTCAAACAATGCAATATTTTCAAACTGGGATACTAAATCAGTTTTATCAGATGAAAATTCATCAATATTAGTTGGTGTCAGAGAGTATTTTGCTTGACACACGCATAACAATTTGTTTAGCAACAAATACACATTTTTTTTTTCATGGAAGCTTCTATCATAAATCAATTCATTGAATAGGGCTCTTGGCTCTCAATACAAACCTTCCTGACCATGGTTCGTCAGTCTTCAATAATGCTTTCTGCCAGGTATAACATTGATTGGTATTATTTTTTTTACCTTTTTTCTGCTAATGTTTATGCCATTTACTCGTACAATAAATCGTCATTATGAATGCAAGGTACATGCTAGGACCCACATGAGGTTATTGATTGCCAGGACAAGGCGGTGTTGAAAATCGTTAGGAAGGTTAGTCACTTCCTTCAGACAGATGATCTTAGGTCAGTTCTCCTTTCAAATAAAGAGCTGAATATTGTCCATATTGTGCAAAGCGTGCCGATCAAAAGATCAAATCCTTTAATGATTATCGTAAAGTTCCTTGTAAAGAAGCACAATGAAGTTTTTTGTATGTGACGATCATTTTAGTACACTCGGATGTTTGGATCATTGCGTATTCGATTTGTATGCCATCATGTCATCCGTCACGTTAATTTAGTTAAATTAACCTTAATAATGTGGTCATCATTCTATAACTTGACTTACGAATTGGGTATACTAGTGTAGGAAAGATTAATCCAAAATATGTCTGATTAAGAAATATATACAGTTCTTTTAGGAAATTGATCAATATAAATATTTCAAGAGTTGCAAGCCGTACGCTTTCAGAATATTAACCCATTGTTTCTTGATAAATCAGTGAAACCGGATCGGAATATATTTCACGGTGGCTTTTTAAAGTTGATTCACTGTCTTTATGCGATGCAGGAATTTGTAATCATCCAGTATAATACACTTCTTTATTCTTTACGCATTTTCTTCTTTAATATATAGAGGATATTTTCCTTTCATATTCTAATACCGGATATATTTCATCGTGTGATATCCAAAACTTTATTATTTTAACGAGTGGCGAAGCAAAACACCCTCTCCCCATCCCTGTTTTCGTAAGTTCACCTTTTTCAAAGCTAGATCCTTGTGTAACTTAAGGAAGCGATAGCATTTGGTTGACATTATCTGTCGCAGTAAATTTCATTTTTGCCATTTTGTAAGCAATGCAAGTCTGATTCAGCAATGCATCACAGCGGCTTTGTCGTTATTTTCAAGGAAGTAAGGGAAAGGAACTTAAGGTCTTATTTGACAGTAATTTCATTAGACGATTACCTATTGAAGAACAATGATAATAATATCACATTCAGTATACCAATAAAAGCTGACAAATGACTGTTGTTGAAAGGATGCTTGTAAAATTCTGACGGAGGTGTGAAAATTAATCTTTTATTCAACTATAAGCGTTTATTTTAAGGTCTCACTGGACAGGTTTTTTTTTGGCAAATTTTCGTCCGGCATTGACTTATTGCAGAAAAATGATAATACTATTATATTAAAGATACAAATAAAAAAAATAACTAATGATTTTTGTTGAAAGGATGCTTTTAAAATTCTGACTGAGCTATCAAAATTAATTCCTTTTGTAACTAGTGGCATTTATACTGAATCAACACTGCCACCAACCCCTCATTTTTACATTCAATTTGTACAGGAAAGACCTATTTTGAATAAGTTCCTGTGACAAGGCAGCTAAAAGAATCAGTATGTGCCTTATGCATTAATACAGTTCACTAGCACTTTAACAAATTAGCATACTTTTCATCACCCCTCAACCATCTAATTTTTATATATTTACCACTGTTGCAGACACATGTAAATATGTAAGCCAAGTCGGTTGCTCATTTGAAGCCCAAGTTACGCATTTGATCTCCAATGCTAGTCTAACTGTGACAGGCATTCACCAACAAGTCAACCCATTTCCAAATCTAACTCAAAGTGATTCTAAACCACATTACATATTTAGATTATGTATGAATTTAAACTATCTAGGATTGCGATAATTATCTTCATTCCTTCTACCTTACAAATTAGGGAGATGTAAAAATACGAAACTATCCAGTGAGATGAGAGCTAACAGAGACGCGAAATGCGCCTGATCAAATTTTTCTTTTATCAAATACTAATTTCCACGGCTGAAATGCAAGGCAGTTTATTTTTTATTTATTCTAGCTCACAAAATACTAGTTTTTGTTGTTACTGGTACACATTTTGTATACACACACAAACTAAATAGTCCCATGGCATGATCGGAAATAGTATCTTTACACATTCGAAAATACAAGGATAGATTTTATATTTGTGAGCTCATCATGATATATTTTTCACATGTGAAAATGTAGAAATGACAGCAAAAAAAATATTTCTTCAATATGTTTGTATTTCGCCCTTAAGTATTTGATTAAAACGTGTAAGGAAATAATAATTGGTAATATATACTGGAATTTTTCCTTGAAAAGTTCAATTAATTGCAATATTTAATAACAGTACGGTGGGGCACCGGGTGGCGTAAGCTCTTACCGTTACTGATGACTGCCATCTCGCCTCTGTCCGCGTGGGTTCGAGTCTCGGGCTCGGCCGATTTTTGTATGTATGAAACCTTGCTAGCAGCTAACCGTTCGTTTGTCCTGCTTCTTCCTCCGCCAGTTATATTGGCCGCCAAGGATAGCCTTTTGAGTGCTGAAAAATTACCTTAAACCCACAACATCATAGATCGTAACATGAACCGACTTTTAGGTAATCCTGGAGTATGGGAAATCTAGATGTTGGTAAACTAAATTGTTGTCAGAGTGCTGATATGAACAATTTAGTTCAGCTAACCTATCAAAATTTTTATTACTGAGACTGAGAATTAAATTTGAATATAATATATTTCCAACGTTTCCGATGATATTTAGAAATATTTACAGCACAAACAACTTTCCACTGTCATAGTTATCGAAAAAACTTTAACAACTTAGATTTCACTACAAATATAATTTATAACGACTGATCGTTTAATTAAAACCTTAGTCGGTTGCTTTGAAAGTTTCGTTATTTACAGGTCTATTCATAATTAGTTAGCTATGTGTGTTATTCTCATATTGACTTTTTAAGTGCAATTTGCGGTAATATCATCAGGTGTGTTTCAGCCGATTAAATTCTTTGCGTCAATTTGAACATGGTAATTCACGAACAACCTCAGTATTGCATTGACATTGATAGCCTGCCGACAATTATAGGTCCGATTTTGGATCCCATCAGTTAGCAAATATCCTTGGCCGGAAATAGCAGTTGAAATTAAACCTCTGATATGTCAATCACCGTATCGGGTATCAATTCGGACATAAGACATTATTGATCTTTCCCTCCAGTATTATGTGGAACTGATAGAGCACATACAAAATACAGCAATCATTATATTATTAATCGAACCTGTTTTTAGAATGAAGATAGAATTTCGTCTGTATGAAGACGTTTAAGGGAGAATACAGCTAATATAATTTGCATATATATCTTGTTTATATTCTAATTAGTTCGAGATCTGATCTTAGTAAATAAGTTGAAGTGAAAGACGAGAGAGTCTGCAATCAGCAGAATGTGACCTGACGCAGGTGAATTTTTTAACGCAAATTGTAGACATCAACGCTAATTGTATACATCTGCGACACGTTGTACCATAACGCACAACTATGAAACTTGTTATATTCGGCTTCATATTACATTTTGCGGCTAAACCATTTAATAAATAAGTACTTATCATAGGTATATATAAACAAATCAGTGTCATTTGTGGAGAACGTGTAATCGTACTTGTCAAAGCAAACTAATCACATAGCTTTATCATGTGTGGAGTCATCAAAATACATAGCCGCGTCAGCTGGGGGGGGGGGGGCACAAGCATTATTTGGAATGTGCCATATGATAAGGTCTGACCTGATGCTGTATGGTGGGTCTCATTTTATTCGTAGGAACCTTGAATTGTCATTTTTCACTGTACACGTTTTCATTTCAAGCTCAGAACACCAATTGGTGTGTTTGCTGCTTTTATGAGTGACCTTAAGCTTAATCAAGATTATGCGCTCCCTCGTCTTGTCCATATTCATGTATGCATGTGAGATAAGGACCTTGACTGCAGAACGAAAGCAAAGAATTCATGTCTTAGAGATGAAATGTTATTGAACGTTCCTGAACATCTCATGCTTAGACCATGCAACTAATGCAGAATCCAAGGTGCAACCGCTCCGGTTGCCAAGTGGTTAGAGCGCCCTCTGCAGAAGGGGGAGGTCGTGAGTTCGATCTCCATTTGAGTCATACCAAAGACGTACAAAAATGGTACTAACAGCTGCCTCGTTTGGCGCTCAGCATTAAGAGGTTAGTGTTAGGACGGTTCGTCCTGGTGTCAGGATAATGTGACTGGGTGGGACATCATATTACATGTCTGCGGCAGGATGTCCCAGTGCTAAACATCACTATAAACTGCCTCACTGCAGACACCGTAGCAATATGACTGAAAAATTGTTAAAGCTTGGTTAAAAATTCTAATCACACACACAATTGGACCGTATGAAGATATGCTATAACGAAAGGCAAGCTACAATAGCATAGTCGCGTCTCACGCTCATCTAGTCTGTCGAAGGCGACCATACAGGGCACAATAAGAAAACAGAGAAAACGATGCGGACAGAATTATAATATAACATCAAAGGGTGGACAGACATTGACATAACAATGTCCCAAAAAGCAGTGGAGAAAAGTGCAAAACGGAAAGATTGTCGCAAACTCATCATTATTGTGCTTACGACCAGCCAGTTTAGGGAGAAACGAAAATGAAGTATAAACTCACAGAAGTCATCATAGCCTAGCTCACCCAGAATCATCATAGCCTACTTCGCCCAAAGTCATCAGCGTCTACCTCACTCAACGTCATCCTCGACTACCTCGCCCAGTCTCAAAGCTTACCTCACCAAGAGTCATCACATCGTTCCTCACCTAAAGTAATCATTGCCGATCTCACCCAGTCAGCATATCCTACCTCACCCAGTCTCATAGCCCACCTCAGCCGTAGTCATCACTGCATACCTCAATCAATCAAATAGCCTACCTCACCAAGAGACATCATAGCATACCTCACCCAAAGTCCTCATGGCTATGCTCACCCAAAATCATCTTAGCCTACCTCACCCAAAATCATCATAGCCTACCTCACCTAAAATCATCATAGCCTACCTTACTCAAAGTCATAATAACCTACTATGGTTGGTGTTTTGGTAGTTTTGAACCTTATTGTTTACAATTCTAGTTCAAACACGAACTGAAAAATTATGTATTAAAACATTATCCAGGTCGGAGAAACATGTTAACTATACTGCTGCAAATCCAAAAATATGCAATTATGCCATTAAATATGCCATTATGCCATTAGGTACCAAGATAGGATTTGAACCCGCACCCGTTCGATCGTGAGTCCAGTATCCAAACCACTGAACAACTGCGGCTCCTCCTTGCACATAGAATATTGTTACTGGAAAGAAAAAATCGACACGTTTTTAACTCTTTTTTCAATAACTTGAAAAATATATAACCTGTAAAACAAATAGTTTTAACGGCACCACGACAAATGAGCGCACGACAAAATTGCGCCGACAAATGAGCGCCAGACAAAGGAGCGCAATACCAAAAGCGCGCCGACAAAAGAGCGCCGACAAATGAGCTGAACTTCAATAGGAATTTGTAACAATATATATACACGTCCAACAGATTCTTTGATCGCAAATCTGTTTGTACCAACGTTGTACAAACTGCTCTACTTGATCTGTACTCTACTTGTTATTGTAATTTAATCGGCGCTCTTTTGGTATTGAGCTCTTTTGTCTTGTATAGTTGATAGTATAGTTGCAAACATATTTATTTTGCTCAACAATGTTTTCTTTATTTTATATGTAAAAATTCTACCATTTGAAAACGTGTCTTCTTGTTAGTATACCTCGACTTGTTAGTATAATTCTACTTGTTTGCATAGTTTAATCGGCGCTCTTTTCTGTCTGCGCTCTTTTTGTATTGCGCTCTTTTGTCTTGCGCTCATTTGTCGGCGCTCTTTTGTCTGCGCGATTTTGTCGTGCGCTATTTTGTGGGGTCACCAAATTTTAATATATATTGACATAAATATTAATGGCATGATGAAGCTACTTTTGCACGTGCGATTTATTTGTTAGTGGTGTAATGAACTTGGTAGTACATACTCATTGCAGTTAGTTTGGCCTGGTTTGGTTCTTTACGGCACAGCCAAACATCTAGGTTATTTAGTGTCGAAGCAATTGGACTAAAGTGCCATGCGCTAAGACACACCACGTCAGCTGACCCAAGATGGTACCAAGATAGGATTCGAACCCGCACCCTTTCGGTCGTGAGTCCAATTTTGCAAATCACCGAACAACTGCTGCTCCTCCTTGCACATAGAATATTGTTACTGGAACGAAAATCGACACGCTTGTAACTCTTTTTTTCAAATACCTTTGAAACATATAACCTGTAAAACAGATATTTTGAAATTGACTACTTAGTTCATGTCCTTATTTGCTGCTACCCGAGGACCATGAAAGAAACCAAACACTAATTAATGTGCTAATACAAATATCAATGAACACTTTGTAATTTTATCGAATAATTTAAAAAATAATTTCTTTTGAATTATAACTGAACACAACTGTAAATGAAGACACAGGCTGGTTTTTAACTAGAAGTGAATCATTTGAATACCAGATCTTCTTTATATACATCCCCACTTGACCTAAGTTGCATGTTCTGGAGAACTGATCATTCTAATGCAAAATACTGGGCTTAGTATTTGTGAAACAAGACTGATCTTGAACAATTGTAAACAATCTTCTTAACCACTTATATTGATAACAAAAGCAAGGTATGCAAAAACTCAATCCACACCCCGAAACATGAAAAAGCAAGAATACAATACAAATTAAGTACACCTATCATACGGCACAGCTATAAATGAAGATTATATTGTGTTGAGGCCATTCAAGTTAAGTGTCGTGACCAGCAGCTTAGATTGGAACTCTAACGCTAACCAAATAACCATTAAGTCACTTCTGCTCCGAACAATAAGACAATTAATTGTATATTTTGTATTTGTTTGTAGCAATATACACTGAGGGTCTGGAGATACTGACAGAACCAGTCTACAGCTGTACAGCAGCACTTATAGACGAATCTTACGCAGGTTTATTGGATGGGCTTTACAACAAATCGGTACGTGAGTTGTCTCAAGATTTTTCTGATAAAGCTGATGATTAAGTGCAAGAAAAAAGTTGTTATGGCTGTGATTTATCTCAATGGGTGAGAAAGAGGCAGTCAAGAGAAGTAACATATATGTATAACAATTGTCACGAAACCAGGATTTTCAAATACGTAATAGAAAGAAGCAAACCATAAAGTTTAACAAAATCAACAAATATTTTGTAAGCTTATAATACAAAGTGAAAATTTAAAAGACACATTATTGTAATTAAATCCCAAATAATCCTAAATATTCTGTCATAAGTCGAAAAGTGTAGAATATTCCATATGATTCAAATGATCTGTTATAACAATAGTCTTGAATGTCCTGACGCATCACAGTGATATAATCCAGAATGTCTTTGAATAAGTGTTCAATAATCTGAAGGTAGAGTTTAGTCCAAAAATGTAAATGAGCACTTACTAATTCCAGTTAAAAATAAAATGAATAATTCTTCTAGAATTAAAATGAATATAACTGCAATGTTAACTCTGATCATAGATTCCCAAAGACTTGCATTAGACAGGTTGAATAATTGGTAATTCCTTAATAAACATATTGTCACTTAACCTTAAAGTCAAAAGAATGTTCTTAAAATCTAATAATTTATAATGTATACATTTACTAACTGCTAAACAATGTCAGGTCTTCAACTCAAATAAAATCAAAAACCTTGTTTACTTCTTAGAATCAAGACAAATAACAGGTAGGCACTGACTTCAGTCATGTAAAACAACGTCAGGTACACAATATAAATTAAATATACATAACGCAATATAATTGCTTTCATTATGTTGTGCGAAGTGGGACATGGGGAAAAATATTTTTACTCATAAAAGCACAGATTATTGGACCTCTCAGTGGTTATATTAAATGTTGCAAGGACTGCAGTTGCTTCGAAAAAGAAAGTAAATGTTCTTCTACGGAGAAACTTCAATTAATTTGGGGGCTCATACCATGACGAGTTTTTATAAATCTTTACTCGAATTATTGACAGGTAGATCAAGTGACGAAACAAACGACATTAGTCCCAAGGAATAATTTCCACCATGTCAATCAAACTTACGTACCACTTCTTTGTCTCTTTACATATGACCAATGACAGGGTTACCAGCTTTTCCATGTCATGAGTAATTGATATCTTTATTTAAAAGCAACAATATTGCATTACACGTGTTACCTTTAAAAAGAGGGGTGGAGATGATAAACAAGCATAATCTCTTAAAGGGGTTGACCCTAACCTTAACCCTTAAATGGGACACAGACTGAGAGAATACATTGTAAATATGATCTTTAAGAACTCAGAAGACATTGTTGGATCTAGCTCAGATTTGAAGACTAAATTATTTCTGTGAGCAACAACAAGTCTGTACACATTACAATTTTATTGCATTTTTGAATGGTCTTCTTATGCACACTATCCTTAAATGTATCAAATGTTATTCTTGGTCACTGTAATCACGTGGCATACATACATATTTTATAAAGATATGGACAACGAATAAGATAATGAGCATCAGAAATATAAATATAGCGCTGAACTCAATAATATAAATATTATTAGTTATATAAATTTTGATCTCATGATTAAGTGTTGATTTTACCTATTTATATCTCTCAGTGAACTGCGAAGATCGTAAACCCTTGATATACCACTGCATTATCCGCTGGCAGATCACGTGACCTGTATTTTGCTAAACTCCCTTATAGACGCAAGTCTACCGGCAAGTTCTCAATCGGACGAGGACGAGGCATCTTGCCATATTCCATTTTTATATCGCTATCACTCCACGTTAATGTAATATCTTGGTTTTATTTCCAGATTTCAAATAACATGATTTCAAATGACACGATTTCAAATGACATGATTATTCAATTATTTCTAATTGTTTCAGATTGTGATGAAAATCACTTTTTACAACAGCGCAGTGGTGAAATTATCACCATCATATCAAACGGAACAGAAGTTTGTCCAGTTTTACAGAAATGCAACTCGATTTTCTCGGGTAGGCTACATTTCCTTTTCGATACGAATGCAAAACTATATTTATTCACGCAATGTTCTTTCCACAAGACATTAGATGCTTAAAAATAAAACATAAGGTAAGCTGATTTCCAAAAGATTCCAGGTCAGACAACGTGACAGAACATATAGAAACAAGGGAGCTAAGTATATGATAAATATTTCAAATGCATTGTAATGTCAGTTAACAAATGTTCTGGGAAAAGGTCAAGTGAAAATGCTAAATATTTGTATTATATATTGTATGTTATATATTGTATGGGCAGGAAACACTAAATATCCCTTCATTGTATATGTAAACGTTTCTTTGATTAAAATTACCAATTCCTTATACAAAATATTGCGAGCACAAAACAGGTTTAGAAGACAATATGACATTCTATGACATGTTTTGTTCGTCAAAACGCGTAGCAGTCTATTTTTCCAAAGCGACAAAAAAAACTTGTTAACATATCTGTCTATTTTTCAATCAAACTGTGATGATCTAGCCGTTTTCTTGTATAGAAGATTTTGTTTTCAAGAAGCAGAGGCAATGAAGACGATATTCGACATGTCCATAGTAAAAATTGACTGACCCCCACCTCTTTCTGCAATATAGTTTTTGATCAGAATCGTTTCAAGTTAGATTTAGAAAGGAGTAACGTACTGTGACAAAGACGACCTAATTGATATTGTTTCTCACGAGGAAAGCATTGCTAATCTAAAATGGTGACCATGGCTTGTATACTCTCCAACAATTGTCAATATTCCATACCCATTGTCTGGTTTTGTACATTTTAGAGTAAATATGGTCTCATTTAATCTGTTTGAAAATTCTGAAGAAATGAGTAATATATTTGTAAAAATATGTACACCAAGTCTTCCAATATTTTAATGGACGTACATGTATTTAACTAAACCGAGACGTTTATACAACCTGCCATTTATCTGTATCAACTTTAGGCAAGGTACTGTATCCATATGGCATCAGTATCGTACAAAACGTCTAAAACTCATTTTTTATAATAATAAAAAAACAATAAACTACTTTATTTTGCAAAAACATCCCTGTGCATTACTGGGTACCTTTGTCAGAATCTCAACAAGACATATGATCTGATTTTTGTTTAAAAATAAAGCCATAGTAAAGAGATATCTTCAAGAGATTAAAGCGACAGTAAGAAATTACAGCCCATATAATGTGTACAAGGAGACAGAAAACTAAGTTTGGTTTTCTCTACAAACAAGCTAGCATGAAATGATATGTTTATAGTTATAATTATAGCTATGATCTTGAGCGTTGAAAACTCTTAAGTTAATGGATATTTAATAGCATGATAGTTCCAGCTATCGATGCTGAATTATTACCTCGAGTCCCTAAGTACACGTGAAACCTAGGCTTGGAAAACAACTCACCCAACCTCCACCAAAAACATCAATTGTGATTTACTGTTTTGTTTCACCAATTGTACGCTGATGACACCCAAATATACAAGTCTAGCCACCCAACTGAAGCTGATGCTACCATCGATGGAATAGAGAATGCATTTCTGATCTGAAATCATGGATGGCATGTAACAGGCTGCAGATGAATGACGATAAACCTGAGGTCATTCTGATCACAACACAAAAACTTTCTCATTCACATCCTTTGCCTCAGACAATAATATCAGCAACACCAACATTAAATTCACACGGTCAGTAAGAAACCTAGGTCTTACTCTAGACAGTACTCTCACATTGCACCAGCATGTCATGAACATATGCAAGACTCCATTCGCAAATATCGTTCAGTTGATGCCACTAAAACATTTTTGTGTTCATTAGTACTTTCAAGAATGGACAATTGTAACTCAATTCTCTCTGGTTCGTCTCAGTATCTATTCCAGAAACTTAAAAAGTTCAAAACACCGCTGTTTGGATAATCCTTAGAGTACATCGATCAGAGCACACCTCACCACTGCTCTGTACCCTTACACTGGCTACCAGTTCGATACAGAATCAAACACAACATTTGTTCTCATTGCTATGTTTTACTGACAGACTCCAGTCCAACCTACCTATTCGGCCTCACCCATGGGTACACACCAGCAAGACACTTACGCTCCTCTTCTGACAATCGTATACTCATTGTTTTCACTATGAAAACGAAGTCATATGGACAACGTTCTATTGCATACCAGGGCCCGGCGATTTTGAACGAATTGCCCATTGAAATTAGACAGAAAGACACAGTGGTCCCTTTTAAGAGTGCTCTTAAAACTCACCTTTTTAGAGTGCAAGAACAAATTTAAAAACCTAATAATGTTTCGTACCTTACATATTTTCAGCATTGTTTATGTTTTCCAATTTCATGGTTTTTGTTATTTGTTTTTCTGAAGTGTAATCATATCATTATAGATGTTGTAAAGCGCTTAGAGCTTCTAAAGATTAAGCGCTTTACAAAATCATCATTCTTCTTCTTCTTATTATTATTATTATTATTATTATTATTATTATTATTATTATTATTATTGCACATTTTGCCAGCTAATTGAACTTGGTGAAAACCGGAAGAAAAGGAAACATTACAGTTTGGCCAACCCTATATTTAGAGTAACTCCTAGTTTTGGAATAGTGTATGTATATGATGATGATGCTATCCAACAAGCTCCAACTTCTATGAGTGTGCAAGTGTTGGCCTCCCCTTCGCTTCTCATCAACATCACAGTTCAGATGCAGGGGGAACCCAGGAAGAACATTAAAGGATGTGGTATATACCATTTTGTCTCTTTCAATAGTTTTGTATCAATGTTGTTTGTGGTATAGTAACGTTTTATATGGAATAATCTAACATTATCGGTTGTGGCAATTGAATGTAGGTAGTTGTATCATTGATACGACTCTTCGCAATACGTGCTTTATTGTTTACTTTAAATTAGGGTCATGATTTGGAAATGTTTAGATATGTGCACAGAGCCGTTCTAGAACTGTGGCGTATCCTATGAGGAAAAGGATAAGCAACAAGTGTAGATAAGGAAAAGGGTAGTTTAAGCGAGTTAGATATTTAAAAAATGCGTGCCCAGTACAAACTCTTTTGTGTACCATGCTTTGGAATCATTAAATTAGACTTATTTTCAATCAAATCTTGAATACATACGGTATATTAGACTCTTTCTGAAAATATTGAAGCACAAACAGTTTTATATATATCTATTTTTCTTTTTTCATGCCTATATTTTTTACCATTTCCAGAGTCAGGTTGTTCGAGGATAAAGTCCCTGGATGTATGTGAAACCAGTTGTGGTCTTGGTATCACAACTGGTAATTGTGTATTTAGAAAGGTGGAGAACAATCCAAAGCACCCTACTAGTTTGAAAACGTACGAGACTTGTTCATACAACACATCAACATGCCCCGATCACAGATGTGACGAACTTGAAGAATCTAATTCAGTTCTGTGTCCACAAGACTGTACAAGTATGTAATACTTTGTACATATTAATTTCAACTAATAATTGCAACGGAAAATTGAATGTACCTCTGGTGTTCATTCCCAAGTAAAAAATATGAGACGTATTTGTCTTCAATAAGGTTACATGTATATAACCTGATGTAGATGAATTTAACTATAATTAGATTGTATCGCTCACCTTGAACTTGATCGCAAATTTCTGAAAGTATACAATGACAATTATGTACTTAAAAAGATGAATTCAAAAGAACTATTTCTGCGTCTTTTGAAGTAAAGTTTCTTTATTCAGGTTTTATTATCTGCAATCCAGTTTAAATGGATTGCCCAAAAATTTATCTTAGTTAAAATGGTTCGAGAAGACTACATTTTCTGCTGACAACCTGCTAAAGAAAAGCAAAATGATGATTCTGAATGTTAATAAATTCTTCAGGAACAATTCAGTATCATATCATAGCCTTATTAACGCGTTCCTTGGAATGTTGTATTCCATAAAATAGTTACTCTGATTCGTTCTATCATCTTCTGTATAAAGTCAGGTTTATAGCCTCTTGAACTTACGTTTTTCCATTCTACAAAGCGATTTGTGCTTTTGGTATTTTGTAGAAGTTGTGAGAGCTCAGTATTTAAAAGTAAAGGAGAAGGGAAAATGACTGAAAATTGACATTCTATTTTATCGTTGCCAGATTATAATAAAGAAGAATTTAATATTTTTTATTTGTGCGAACAATATTTCAGCCAAGACTATTATTGGCGCTGGGTTTTTGGATGAATCCTCCAAAGGAATCAAGTCATGTATGAGCCCTGCCTGGTGTGACCGCTTCGCACAATGTTACTGCGCTTCCCTGATCTTGCCTACGCAAACACCCTCATTCCTGGAAAGCTTGCAACTTCCGATCCAAAATGACACCTTGGAAATCACAACAGTTATTGAGGCAAACAATACGTCAATGGAGAGGCAGGTTACCGGTGAGAACATCATTAATATTCACGTCGTCTATGACTTTTCATATTTTCCATTTTCACCCATTTTGGTGCGTATCTCTTTTAATTTGATTGTTTACACTAAGTCATCTTATCTTTTTTCCCTAATGTATATATATTCTTGTAAATTACCAAGTCATAAATCAGCGTAGTAATATTGTCATCAAGTGTTACATTCTAAAATATTTACGAATAGCAAACCAATCCAAAATTATTTTACAGGGTTCATTAGATTTATATAATTTTAACTATTGTTTGAATATTTATTTGGAAATCATTACCATTGTATTGTAAAAGCTATTTATTGATTCATTTCAGACATATCCAGTGACAGTGATAATGAAATATGTGATCATTACTGTAGGACAGTTATTGGAGCTTCGATTGGGTCACTCGCATGTTTCATTCTTATACTCATTATACTGTGGACCATTAGGCGGAAAAGAAAGGGAAAAAAGTCGAATCTAAAGCATGTTGGAAGCCTTCTATCCATATCCGCCGTTCCCTCAGATTATATTGTGGATAGAGAACGCCAGTCATCTTATCCGTCCCCCATTTGGACCCCTAAACAGCCATTTCCATCATCTACGGTAATTTCATTTGTATTTTCGTTTTAAGTTGACATCTAATAACTTGCTTTGCAGACGACATTGATGGGCTGGCTGAGCCTGCCACCTTAGTGAAGAGCCTGGATGAAACATCTTCCAAATTTGACTTGGAGATAAGGCCGAGAAGACAAAGCTGATGACAAATAGTGGCAAACAAATCTCAACCAAAATTAAAGTCAAAGGAGAGGAACTGGAAACAGTGGGCCAATTCAAATATCTTGTTTCTTATAATCACCAAAGAGGGATCGATCAAGAGTAAAGATTTTGTCACGATCAGCACAAACAACGGCAGCTATGTCAAAGCTAAGACCCATCTGGAGAGACAAGAATATCTGTCTGAAAACTAAAATTAGACTATTGAGAGCACTAGTCATCTCATTCTTTCCTTATTCATGTGAGGCATGGACCCTGGCAGCAGAATTGCAACGAAGAATCCAGTCACTTGAAATGAGATGCTACAGAACCATCCTTGGCATCTCTTACATGAACCACATCACAAATAAGAAGTGCGTAACACAATCAGGCACAAAGTAGGTTATTATGAAGACCTCATCACCACTGTCAAAAAGAGAAAGATGAAATAGTATGGCCGTGTTACTAGAGTCAACAGTCTTGTTACTAGAGCCAACAGTCTATCCACAACAGTACTGCAGGGTAGTGTCCAAGGTGGTAGAAGGAGAGGAAGATAAAGAAAAAAGTGGAGTGACAACATCACAGAATGGACCGGGAAACTTTTTGCGGAGACACATGCATTGGCACATGATGGAGACAAGTGGAGGGAACTGGTCAGATGTTCAGCAGCACAGTGCCTCAACGACCACACTAGGTCAAGAGACTGATGATAATGATGATGAATAACTTGCTTAATCTTCACGCTCCCCGCCTTTACTCGTAACTCATTAAAGAAATTCTTGTTCGCTAGTGAATATTTTCCTTGCTTCACTAACACGACCAGCGAGTCCATGATGTTTCCGTCCACATATTTATCCCGATTTCTACCCTCTTTTAAAGATATCATTCCGCTACTGGATGGGTTCAAAATGTCACATGCAACGTGATGTCAATAACAGCTGCCAAAAAAGACTTCGATTGACCCGTGATGTAAATTTCTTGCCTGCCAAATAATAATATTCCTGTCACTATCTCTTCATAAGATGAACGCTCTATGAATAGCACCCTTTATCCCTTGATACGAAATTTGATCTTAAAAAAAATAGTTTATTGTGGGCGAGAAAACTAGTTTTCCTCACTGTATGAACTAGATGAGAAAATTCTACCTTTGGGTTTAAATTAGTGCCACGGACTCGGCAAGCCTCTTTTCAGCACTAAATCTTACAATTTCGGGTTGAAGTTTGATATCCTAGCCAATCAGGCAGGTAAGTTATGACATGCAGTAATAAGGAGACCGTATGTAACATTTATTAATTGATGTAAGGTCAGTCCCTAATATTCTTCCACTTCGAAGGTGATTGTATGGAACCAGTGAATTGAAAGAATATCTACTTTAATAAAGTGCACCGTTTCCAAGCAGTTTATTTAGGTGAAACTAAATTGCACAAACTATATGTGTTTTTATTGATTGAATGAATGTCACGTTAAAGATACGTACACCCAATAGATATGATAGACTCCGTTTTGTTTTTGGAGTTGATTGCATTTGTTGTACATTTGTGATAAGGACTGTGGGATTGTATAAACTCGATTCTTGTTACTTTGTACTGAAAGAGTATAAATAATCAGCATAGTAATGGAAGATACCGTACATAGGATATGGTGTATTTTCAGAGACAAGAAGACTTGGAATGGGAATTTCCCCGTGAAAATCTGTACTTGGAAGAAGCATTGGGTGAAGGGGAGTTTGGAGTGGTAATGAAAGCAAAAGCTAAAGGTTTAGCTGGGCAGGAGGGATACACGCAAGTTGCAATCAAAATGTTAAAACGTAAGTACACTTAAGCATTTAATGATTTAAGGCTTTAAAGTGCAGCGCCCTTTGTGTTTTAGCACTTCTTTGCTACACAGTTCACTTAATCGTCTTTGCGATTCTGCTTTATAATCGTAAAGTGCAACCTAACGGTCGCTTAAGTCGAAAATTGAAATAAACTAAGAAAGACATTAATGATTAAAATCCTAATGATAAGTTATAAAATACATTGATTATTTTGGGCAAGTTTTATTGATTAAATATATGAATGCAGCAGCCAGCAGCCTATTTCGGCATTAACCTTATTTTATGATATACGGACATAGCAACATGGCCATATAAATGGTGTTAAAAAAAACAACATAGAATCCTACGCAGGTTCCGACTGAGTCATTGTTAAGGATATAAAAATTATTATCACATGTGGTGAACAAGTTATGCATTTCCTGGATATTCTGAAGCAGACATGATATTTTGTGATGCATCATTAAACCCAACTGTTATACTAAATTCATTTAATCTAAGATACTATTGTCTAATCGTCACAATACATTAATTTGATGTAAGATAATGTTGTACTATTGTCTTAATACATTGATTTGATCCGAGATACTATTGTCAAATCGTCTTAAACATTGATTTGATCCGAGATACGATTGTCAAATCGTCATGATACATTGATTTGATCCGAGATACGATTGTCAAATCGTCATAATACATTGATTTGGTCCGAGATACGATTGTCAAATCGTCATGATACATTGATTTGATCCGAGATACGATTGTCAAATCGTCATAATACATTGATTTGGTCCGAGATACGATTGTCAAATCGTCATAATACATTGATTGGTTCCGAAATATTATTGTCTAATTGTCATAATGCATTCTTTTGATCGGATATATTATTGTCCAATCATCATAAAACCTTCATTGGATCTTAGATACTATTGTCCAATCGTCATAATACATATTTATGATCTGAGATAATATTGTTCAATCGTCACAATACAATAATTTGATCTGCGATACTATTGTTTCTTACTGTTATATTTGTAGATTGCTCCACGCCGTCTGAGGAACAGGATTTATGGTCCGAATTCAACCTTCTTAAAGACGTTACTCACCCAAATGTCATTAGGCTTCTTGGAGCATGCACAAAAGATGGTGAGTTGTCGCTAATTTTATCCGTAACATAGTCAGCCTTAACATCTAAGACTTTTTACTGCGTTATGTGTTAGGCTATTTCAAACAGTAACAAGAAACATTTAAAGACATCAAGCTTTGTAAAATTTAACAAATAGTTATTTCTCTTGCAAGGTAAATTGAGAAAAAGAACTTACGGTTTTACGAATCAAATCCAAAAAGAATCCAAGAATTAAACAATAAAAGTCCTAGTAATAAAAAGTACAAAACAACTTCGTTCGAAGCCCGATGAAATCCAAAATGGAAGGTGATGACTTATTATGTGATTAGCGTCTTACTGATGTGTCAATAGTTCTTTGCTGAATCACAGAAAATGATATTTCATTGTTTGATCTCTGTAAATTTCGATAACAATCATTGTTCAAGGATTCTTTTAAAACTGGTCACAGCAATAAACTCTTTAACTTTTCAAGTGCTAAGATTAGTAATGATTACTCTTTGTCAAAATATCAATCATACATCTAGCCCCGCCTTAAAACAGATATTCGAATGTGAGTCAATCCTCTGGAAAAACCTGATTGATACATGTTATTTGTCACGTACTCCAAGTATGCCCTTGATTTCACACTAAGTATCTTACTCTGAGTAAAGAGATTTTAAAAAGTTAAAGAAAAAAAATTGTTTGCTTTAACTCTTACTGGCTCTGAATCAAGGTTAGTAACTAGGTAGGCATTACAAAGTTTTTATTGTTAGTTGTTTACAAAAAACAGTCAACTAAAGCGGAACTGAACGGAATTTCTGGACATTTTCAAATTCAGTAAATATAACTGCAATACAATAACACGTAATGGAATTTTTCAAACAAATAAGCTTACATACAAACAATTAAATGAAATCAAATATCAATTAAATCAAATATACATAACAAATGACTTACAGATGCTCCGCTTTGTGATCTTGGAATATATATAAACAAAATTATGAATAAAGATATTCTTAACACTTGTCAATGTAAATTACATCTACTTGATAACGTAAGTTATATCCACTTGATAATATACATTCTGTAGTTAGGGTTAGTTATATGTATACTTCATATTTCTTGTTAATTTGATCCATATATTTGGTATTTTTTAATGTGAAGATTAGCTAAAGACCATGCTTATGTTCTTTACAAATCCCGGATTTCTTTCTTACTGGTATATACAGCTTTTCTCAATTCAACTTTGTGTTGTTGAAATCGTACCATTTGTTTAACTTCCACTGATTTTATTTTTATTTTTATTTTTTTCAAATTGCGCACGTAAATAATTGTAGCAATATTCTATTCAGGTCCACTGTATCTCATAGTGGAATATTGTGCAAATGGGTGTCTTTTGAACTATTTGCGAAATAGTTGCCTGGAAGAAAAAGGATATGTAAATCAACACGTCAGTTACAGAACTCCCAATAACAACAACAAGGAAATTAGACAAAATGGGGAAACATTAACCATACGGGATCTTCTGTCATTCGCATGGCAAATTGCTAAAGGAATGCGATATCTTAGTGATATAAAGGTATGAACTATTGAATTTAGACACACATTATATAACACAGAAGCTTAAGAAAAAGAGATAATTCAAACAGATGAGCTTTCTAGATCGTTTTTTGAAAACAGGCACGACGTGAGACTTTTAATTGTTTTGTGCAACAATGTGCCTTTGGTAGGAAACTATAACAAAAACGAATTTCTACATATTTGATTTAGTATACTTTGTTCAAAACATTCGTGTAATAACATAGCCAACGAAGCGAATTTCTATAGATGTGGATGGGTATGTTTTGCTCAAAACCATGCTTTTAAATACAAAAAGAGAAATAAGTTAATTTCTACATATTTGTGGTTTTATTTGATTTGTACTCGATTGGAAATCAAAATTTCAACTTCTATTACAATAAAGTCGGCATATGGTTCAATTTAAGTCTGAGTAATTGCACTGTCTTTGATACGTATTATTAATATTTCTCTAAAGGAATTTTTTCATGATATTCTTTAGATCAAATTTCCTGTCATTATTTTATGGAATATTAAATACAATTATATTTTATACAGCTAGTCCACAGAGATCTTGCAGCACGAAATGTACTCGTTGCAGCTGGGAAACATTTGAAAATATCTGATTTCGGACTAACGAGAGATATCTACGAAGCTGATGCCTATCTTAAGAAAAGTAGGGTAGGTTCAACATGACTATTATCCGCATAGTTTAGTAGGATTATTAAGTAAATCTTTTGAGTGTAAGATAGCGGTAATAACAAAGACTTTTCCTATTCAACTTAAGTTTAATTCCATTGTGACTCAATATGTTTTTCTGATCAGTACGTTAAGGACTTTAATTTAAGTCCTGTACGACGTACCATTCACACACAAGGTGTCACTTTACGTTGATTATGGTTATTCGAGTTTACCCGATACATTAAACACAGCAATAGTATATTTAGCTTATTACCCATTGGATGTACTAACCTCAGACATTGTGAAGAAATTATACACTTGGAAAAGAGGCATATTCAATGATTTTGTATCGTCTGCTACATCTGAATCGATGCATGCATATCGTTTCTCAGGCCACGAAGGCAATGTCACCCCCGTTAATAGCATTAAGAAACTGCAAATCCGAAAATCGTATGTCATAGATGCTAGTGCTGTTTGCAGATGATACTGATATGAAACTCGTATGACAAACATCTCGGAGCTGTTTGCAGATGAGACTAATATGAAACTCGTATGCCTACATTCTAAATTTATTTGCATACACGATTGATATGAAAATCGTATGATACATCCTAGAACTGTATGCAAATGAGACTGATATGAAACTGTTATGACATACATTATAGAGCTGTTTTCAGACGATACTCCCTTGCCAATGTATTTTTTGACATATTACGATCATATTATTATCTTAGTAATTAATCGCAGTCTGTTTTTTCAGGGTAGAATTCCGGTGAAGTGGATGGCCCCGGAATCCTTATACGCACAAATATATACCACTAAAAGTGACGTGTAAGTAATTAGGGTGCATGCTGTTGCTCTACAAATTAACACCAATGACTACTGCAACATAAGAAGAAATGTTGATGATTTGCAAAACGTGTTATGAATTTTGCTTTAAAATCAAAATATGATACTGCAAGCTAATTTCAGCAAACAACTATATTATCAATGTAACAAGATAACCGGGTGGGAGTTTCGGATTCACAACATAAAACTTTTAACAACGATATAAATACAGTGTTTAATAATGAATGATTTGACTGGGTAATTAATTAGTGTTATTGTGTATACGATACATTATTTAAAATTACATACCTCTATAGCTGGAGATGTGCGAGTTCTTATAGTAGACCGCCCACTGACAAGACTATCCGTAATGCCGTGAGATATGTATACACAGATATTGTCTGTACATTGAAGGCATTCGGTATGTCTCATCAAAAGCATTTCGCACGTGCGGGATAGTATGAACTGAACTTACTATTTTGAAATACGACACAATATACATTATTCACCCTAGAGTATTGTTGTACGCCAAAACGAAAGTCTAGTACACGAATTTAATAAATAAATAAAATGGGTTCATACAATTCCGTGATAATCCAAACATCACCTAGTCGTCACATTTCTTACGTGTATGTAAATTTCTTAAACCGTATGCCTATATAGAGATTCGGGAAGTTGGATGGATGGATTTTTAAAAAAATTTATGTATACATTGTCTGCTTGTTGGTTGATTGATCAATCTATTTGTTGATAAAGATGTTTAGCTTATCTAAACTAACATAATTTGTGTTCTTCACAGGTGGTCATACGGAATAGTTTTGTGGGAATTAGTAACGTTAGGTAAGTACTACAAGCATGTCATTTATACATAAAATATTTCAAAAATTACAACCATAGTTTGAATAAATGGAATAAGTTAGAGGGAAAGGAAAGATTGTCGTATATGTCCATCGATTCAAAAGATCCATATCTCTAATTTGATGATACAAATTTTGCGCATCAATACGGAAGACGTTTTGTGGACGTTGCATGTAGATTCGAGAATATTGTTATTTGTTGGGGTAAATTTAATTTTTTTTGTTCTTTCCGGAATCGTTGAAATATAGAGAAAAATGAACACTGAAGACATAAAAGTACTCTTGTATAATATTTTAAAAAAAATAATTTCGCCAAAGCAAACGACATACCTAAGAGATGGATAACACTAGACTGTTCTTTACTTTCAGGAGCGTCTCCGTATCCGGGTATTCCTCCTGAGCGACTGTACAGTTTGCTAGTGGGTGGTTATAGGATGGATCGACCAGAACATTGTCCTGAAGAAATGTAATGATTTTAAATCATTAAACCACGCGTAGTTTTTAATCCTCTTAATGTGCCGCTAGAATCGTTCTCCTTAGATAATGACTACTTTAAGGTTTAAAGGAATAGTTAGAACAAAGACCGATTTAAAAGAGGCTGGGCCGTAGTATGTATAATGAATATCATCAAATATTAAATATATAACTTTCAAATTTCAACTGTGTCCACATTTGTGTACTTAAATCGATTAATCATAATGATCTTGTATTATTTTTGCTGTTGATGAATTGGCGCTCTTCGAAACAATTAAAATGCTGTATCCACCTATAGTACAAGTCACATGCGTCATGTAAGCGCATTTATTAATATAAGTGTAATAAAAGTAATTTTATTTTTAAACTTTAATCGTAGCAGCATTTTTGATTGATTGTCAAAGCAGACAAGGTATTATCGCATAGACAAGAAGTCGCATGCATCTTCATTTCCAGTATGGATGTTAAGTTATGAATGAGATAGACGAGTAATATACAGCATGTTGTTGTTTTTTAAGCATCTGCATATGAAGTTTCTTCAAAATGATAGTTTAACTAAACTAAATCTGAATTTACAGTCGAGTTTCAACTCTTTGACGTGTATGAAAGCACATATTTTCATGGAAAAATATATATTATGTACGAATTGAAATAAAGGACATGACATACCTTACAGAAGATATAAACGAAATTACATAATTGCAGCCAATTGATTAGACTTGAGTGCCGATTTTTTTTACCCATACTTCGTTTATAAATGTCGACATTGTCGCGTCTCTGTTTATGTTTGCAGTACAAATTTATCCCAACCGCAGACGCAATTCCTCTTACATCATAGCGCGACAAAAGAGGTTTAAACGCGAGCACCTCTGCTTGCCTGCCTGTACTTAAAAAAGTGCGTTATTATCGAAATTGCCGTTAGTCATTTTTCGATGAATTATACAGTAATCTTTAATGAAACTGTGATGGACAAGGCGGAAAATAAAGTAAATAAACGCTATTTAAAGCTATATGCAATTAAATTCTCCAAACTGATACACGTAGCTGTAAAAAGTTACTTAGATCGCATACATGAGCTGTCTGAATTGTAGTCTAGAACCTTCATCAAACTTGAGTAGATATACATCAGTACTGTAAGAATGGAAGTTTCTGAATATATACGCAATTATTGCAGAACCTTCTTTTCATCATTTTTCTCAGGAGGTAAAAAGTGATATAAACCGCGCGAGGTTGCTATTTGTTACTCTACTAGAATGTTCTTGACAGTGGATTAAATATAAATAACTAAAACAATTAATATTTCTTTGAAAACTACACTTGTATAGAAACATTAGTTCTGTGACCTATAGCTTAGTTAGAATGTATACCCTTCAATGTTTATCATTATTAATAGTAGGTTTTCTTCTCTCTCTCTCTCTCTCTCTCTCTCTCTCTCTCTCTCTCTCTCTCTCTCTCTCTCTCTCTCTGCATCGTGGTATCTAGTAATTACTAAAATTCTCCGTTGCTTTATTTTCCTAGGTATGCAGTTATGCAGAAATGCTGGAAGATAGATCCCCAGGACCGGCCAAAGTTCCGTACCATAGCCGATATTCTTGATAGAATATTGCAAGAGAAAACAGTAAGTCATGGAGTAGTAATTTTAACATGCAATGAAACTGTATCCTAAACGTGTGTCGTTAGTTCAATTGACAGTTACCTTTGATTGTTCATCCCATTTCTCTGATCTAAATGTGTCATTCAGTGGGAAAAGTAAAATCTCAAAATGTGTTTAACAGCCAGAAATGAATAACTCTACAGTTTGCAAAACATTGACATTTGACAAACAAACTTAACGTTTTCTGAATTATTTACAAAGGTGATTTTGAATCACACCTATAACTTTATTGGAAATAATAGTGCCTGCATTATAATGAAGCAATGCAGCTTCTAGTTATTATCTTGTACATATATATTTAGTAAAATCAAACTCATTATAAGCGTATTAACATCGATATCATTCTATGTGTATTAAATTTTGACTTATGTATTTCAGGGCTATCTTGATCTGAACTCCGGCTTTGGTGAGAATCCAGTCAATCAGCTGTTAGAAGACAGGTTTTGCAGTACTGAGAAGGGTAAGTTTGCAATTTTTTTTTAAAAAAAATAGCACAAAATTGTATTTAACTGTAATATAATTTCCATGGCAATGTATTAATGTGCTTAAATGAAATGAAGTTTTCTCCGTCTGGCAAAAACTGTTATGTCAGTCGTTTGGTCGTATGATCTTTTTTCAAAGATATGTCAGTATAAACATTCTAATGATTTCTTTTCTGTGGTATACCATGTGGGTACTTTTCAAAACTCTTTAATGCAAGAAGTAAAAAGAATACAATACGTTATACCATTTAGAAACACAGATATCATGGTTTAACGAAACCAGGCATTCTTCAGCTTCTACGACATCACTAAACTAAATTATATAACTAATGAAGTTCTCTCTAAATGTTGTATGGTGCATAAAACCTGTTCTAAAATGTATCCTTTTTTTAACACCGCAAATTGATCTATCTAGCGTTTTATTTCGGCCCAAATTATTTGTATATAAAGCTGATATACTGCGTTATATATTCTTATGTTTTAAACCTCAAAAAAATCCTTGATTGTTTAATTTTATCTAAACCAGATAAACACAACGTAATATTACGTCTTTCAGATTGTTAATTTTATTGAAATAAGTGAGAGGCTATCTTAATCGCAATATTCAAATCTGCCTCGTGATATGGAAAATAATTCTCAGTGCAATTGTTTTTTTGTTGAGGGAGGGGTAATTATTCCAAACGACAGTTTGTTCATTTTATTATCTACGGGCTTATAATGCGCTCAGAATTAAATTTCATCTTTCTGTATATTTTGTCAGAACATCCTGGTCGTAACAGGAAGAAGCAAGACGTAGAAGAACTAGGTTCCTCATTTAGTAGCAACAGCACATATCTCACTCCTTCGTCCAATGTTCTGCCCGATTGTGAGGACAAGTGCTCTTCTCCACTCTTCGGGAGAAAAAATGTTATTTACCCCAGCGAGAAACAGACTCTTTTAAAAGACATGGACACAGTCAAATTCATTAATTTGGACAGACAATTAACAGATTCAACGGAGGAGCTAGAACCCCTAACATTTGGATAAGGAGAATAAAAACGTAATCCAGGTCCACTTGGAGATATTAC
This sequence comes from Unio pictorum, assembly GCA_030141615.1. Taxonomy (NCBI): domain Eukaryota; kingdom Metazoa; phylum Mollusca; class Bivalvia; order Unionida; family Unionidae; genus Unio; species Unio pictorum. Next base: position 1,698,585 of record JARLTB010000106.1, on the reverse strand, counting down.
ATGGAGCGGCATAATGTGATATTCGTGCAATTTATAAACCTTGATAAACTATTCCTGCCTTTCTAAGCGTTGTATACTAAGATACAAGCTGTTTTATGAATACAAAGGTGTAATTAATAACGGAGTAAACAGCAACAAATTATAGAGGTAGTTAACATACTTGAATGGTTATCAATATTAGTTGTACCAATATTATATTTTTCATTTAAAACTGACCATACCTTATTTGTTTTAGACCGCCTTCGTACAAGTTTAACGAAGTGACGACTTTCCTGAATATTTGTCGGAATTTAGTGCCGCAAATGTAAAACGTACATGCTTCAGTGCATTTTGTGGACCAGAACCTGTACATGTAACTAAAATACGTTGAATAGAAACGCAATCCAGATCTCATATTTATATACTTTGAAATGTTCGGACTAGGATTAATATATTTCTATGTGGTCTTTTCGCTCTGGATTTTAAGCCTTTTGAAAGGAGTTATCGAAACTTAAAGAAAATAATATGAACCACAGTACCCTTGGACTTAAACACTTAACTATTTTAGCACCTGGATATCCAACTGTATCATTAGAGCCATGAAGGTTTACTTCGATAGGCAGAATCTTTAAACACTTCCGCAAATTTAACGATAATAAAGATCTTGATGACATCGTAAACCAGTTAGTTAGGGCAAGTAAACCAATTTTGTATTTCTTGTAGAAGATAAATTCTTAGCAGGCGACTCCGGCTACCAAAATACCTTCCAGAAAACTACCCATAATGCCTAAGAAAATGAAACCAATTTTCACATGAATTTCCGTTGTTGTTTCATCTTTGCGTCTTCTGCTATAAATGTTTAGTTGATTTGAAGCAGAAGGCCATGCCAAATCGAACTCGTTACATTTTGGTAATGCATTTACTTGAGTAGAATTGTAATCTAACTACAAACTTACAGGTCAAGCACTGATACCGTATGTACCATCTGGTAAGTGTCAACTCTGTAAGCTTGAAGTCTCTTGAAGCCAGAATAGCGTAAATACTGAAATGCTTTAGAAGTATGCACCATACGATATGGTATTACCTTGTCCAAATTCGGTGCATGTTATAAAGAAGGAAATATGGTTTCTATTCGTGATCAGAATATGTATATTGCATTAGATTATTTAGACAATGCAGATAAATTGTTTGATCCCTTACATTACACTAAAGACACTTAACGTGCCTTTTGCTTGATCAAGAGACGGTTATCTCCACTTCCTTTTTTACTTTTTTACTTACCTATAAGATGAACAACATTATTAATCGAAATATGTTTTGTAGACATTATTAGGAAATGCGTGTCTTTTCGGAACCATTTGAAGTACTTATCAACTTAATTTATTTTGTTCAAAGCCGTTTACTACTTTATGGGAAACATTTGTCTCTTCTGTACATGATCTGTAAAAATAAAATATGTTTCTTGCAATTACCATCTTTTCAATGCTATTACAGTGACTAAAATGAGATTTTGTTAAATATATGCGGCGGCAATATTTCAGAACTGAAACATATCGGGGATTCCAAAATGATTAATCGCATTAGAAGGAATTGTGAATACGTCTTTTTAAAGTGATTTAATCGTGTACAAGTAGTACCACTGGTGAAGTTCCGCAAAACCTGGCGGTGAATTACAATTTATTACACCGACTTCAGCAAGATTTAGCTCAGGTGTGCTCCGTTTTCCGGCAAAGGTTTCCAGTATCAATTACAAAAGGGCGTGTATTTTAAAATCTTTTTCACTCAACATCATTTTTTTTTTATTAAAGTTACTCAAAATATGAAACGGATCAAAACTTGAGAAAGGAAGGAGATTTGTTTCTTGGAGTGTTTGAAATAAATCATCCACGCTGTCATATTTTCTTAATTTTTCTTTCCATCTGAATATACCATATATATATATATATATATATATATATATATATATATATATATATATATATATATATATATATATATATATATATATATATATATATATATATATATATATATAGTATGTACGCTGTATCATTGATAAACCATGAGATGTATGAATGTTTCATTAATAGGAAACGAGGCTTGCCCGAGTTTCTTTTTAATAAAAAATTTATACAACGAGTATAATGTTGAGAAAAACGCTAACACTGAGATGAAGAGCGGACGGGTAGTTTGATGGTTACGATTAGGCCCTATGAACGCATCGTGTACTGGGATCCCGTTGAGGTTCCATCCCAAAGACCCTAATCCGCTTGTTTACCTTTCCTACAAACGACTTTTTGAGATCTCCTCTAGTTACTACAAAATTAGTCGATATAATTTCATGGTCAATAATTTCATACCAATTTAGTAAATAAATTGACACATAACATATCCAAAAGTATTAGAGATAATTGCTTACATGTTTTAAATCAGGATTTTTTCTTTAGTTTATATTATTCCTGCACATTTTGAAAACGTTAACTTGGGTGATAGATTGATTTCTCGCAGTTTAGTTGATAATATCAAGTGGAATCTTTACTTTGGTGATAGTTTGATTTATAGCGACTAAGATGGGAGTAGAGTAAAAGTCTGAGTCATTACATGAAGTTCACTGAATTCCTGACTAGATCTGTTCTAAGTCATCGACAATCACTTTACTAAAGGTAACATGCAATTCTTGGATTTCAGAATGGTATTGACATATTTAATTGTGGCATTGACAACTGTGAAAACGTCATATTAACAGCTATTAACGTGACATTGACAGCTATCTAACAATATCAACAAAGCAAAACAACTTTCCAACACACGCCTAAAATCGTCGTGCACAACAACAAATCACTAACATATAATGGGAAATACACATCCTTACTGACCAAAGGTGGCGTGCCGATACCATAACAATATATTCTGTAACTGACACGGAATTTAATTTAAACAACATATATAACTTAAGAAAGATTTTGTAATAATACCATATACTAAAAGTGATATAAACATCCTAAAAATACTTATATATATATATATATATATATATATATATATATATATATATATATATATATATATATATATATATATATATATATATATATATATATATATATATATGTGTGTGTGTGTGTGTGTATGTGTGTGTGAACAAAATGACAATTTGTTTTTATAGAACATCAAAACGTTACACTAAATTAAGACTAAATAATCGCGAAAATGTTATATTAAAGATATGAGTTGCACAAAAAGCATTATTAAAATTTCGAAACTGACCAGAAACTAGGCTGCCCCCACCCCTCTAAGACAATTAATAAGAATAATGTGTGAAATTGACCAAACATAACATCCTAATATTTCAGAACATCGTGTGAATTCGGTTGCAACTAAAACAAAACAGACTATATTTTTCAACTAAACAAAAGCAGACTATATTTTTTAACTAAACAAAAGCAGACTATATTTTTCAACGAAACAAAACCAGACTATATTTTTCAACTAAACAAAACCAGACTATATTTTTCAACTAAACAAAATCAGACTATATTTTTCAACTAAACTAAACCAGACTATATTTTTCAAACTGGAAGAGACTAACAGTAATAATAATAAAATTATACAACAAACGCTTAATATGGCGAAACCATCCATATATTAAAATATCGTAAACATGCCGGAAACTATGTTATATTAATATTCGGGAACTGATAGGAAATTTGACGGGGATGGAAAACTCTGTGGGTAGAAATAATATACAATTTGACCTTGTGCATTTGTTTAATAGCAATAGACTACTATTTAATGAAACTTTAAAAATAACCAGTGCGGAATTAGAATTCCTTGGTGAGGGGGAAACAAATGTAAAAATATGTATGGCATGAATGAAGATAAACGACTATGACGTACGAAGGTGTAATGGTATGCAAAATAAAACAATTTAATGTAGATTAGTAGTAGTATGGTTTACCAAATAGATAATGTAGAAAAGCAAGAAAAAATTTATAAAGTTAAAATTTTAATGATTGATAATAATTCTCTCTCAGTGAAGAAGTTAGGTTTTTTAATGATATCAGGAAAATACCCATTATTGCTTTTTTAAAAGTAAAATAATTTGAGAAAAACATATTTTTAATATGCCACTTGTAAATAAAAATTCAAGGTCATTTCAGAGATGATCAAATCTATTATATTGCAGATGTTTTGTGGAGCAAGAACTATTTTCATTCAGATGAAAAAGTAAAGAAAATTAATATGATTCTGAACGTTGCTGTTTAAACTTAGGTTATATCTCAAAAGAGTTTTGATATCAATATTTTTAGCTCAGTAACAATGTATTCTCCTCTTTATATTTTACGTTTACAACAGTTTCATCCATTCATATAAATGAGCGTTATTATGCTCAAAATTGGTTTTCATACATGGTTGTCGTATGAAGAAAATGTCACTAAAAGATTCAAACTTTCAATAAAACCGTTTATTACATCATTTTAATGTTGGATCTATCAATCATGCGGATATTCCGTACCGTCCACTAATAAATTCTAGTTCAGTGTATTTTCTTGCATTTATTTTTACAATATCTAAGTTATCTTATTCATCAGTAAGAGAAAAAGTATTCCTTGGTGAACGCTAATTAACCACTCTAGCTAATTGTCAACATATTTCACGATAATCAATAATTATTGCACCATTGCCTTTGCTTAGCAATTTTCGTGTTAAATTATTGTTGGAAATAAATGCTTGACACATACTACTAATAGGATCAAAACATTCATGTCCAGTTTATATTGAATATATTATTCGTTGTTTTCCACTATGATTTAGACTGCAGATTAAGACTGCAGATTAAGATACTGTGGAGATATTATATAATTTAATATAGTGCTCATAGCGTACTCATCAAAACGTGCTTGTTTCATTTTTTGTCTCTCATCACCATTCTCATTTAGCAAATCATTTTTAAGGTTCATCAAAGCATGGTAAGAAACCATGCTTCATGGATTATAAGTCAGTATTAATTCTAACGTCTCTTTTTTTATAAACTTAAACATTTATTCCCAGACTAATTCGTAGTGATTTGTTTTCTTATAATTGATAGTTTCATTTTAACTGACAGTATTTTTTTAAAAGAATGAATAAATAACTTATTTATTTAGACTCACTCGATCAATTATATGTTATCTGTTTAAGGAACTCTAATAGTTTAAATACATATACAACTAATATACCTGATCTTTGATCGAAGTTTATTCCTTTCAATGTTTTGAAAACAAAAGGTAACATGTAAACATTTTTCTTATGTATTTTTTATATCCACGTATTATACGTTCATCATTTAATCCATATTTGTAGCATATTATTTAAGTTTTCATTTTGGTACATTAAATAGTATTCACTGTACGATTTCACTTCACTCACTTGGTATGTTATCCATATATTCATGTTATAAAATATTCAATATAATAACTTGCACTAGAAGCACAATATGTACGTATTTCATGAGCTTTTACGCATATTTATCAGTTTATCTGTATATGCATTCCTATTAAACATGTGATGCTTTGTGCTCCGTATAATTAGTGCTTCTTAAGTAAACAATGCTCATTTTGTGTACATATTAATTACATTGATAAACTAATCTCTGTGTACTTTTGTTGTTAATTAAATAAATATTTGTTGCTTCTTTACATTGTTGCTCCATTTGTAAATCCTCGTGAACAAGTCTTTTTTTTCAATCGTTCTAAAATAATTTTTATTTTATATACTACTGAATTGAACTGCTTTTCATAAGTATCCCCTGTCTTTTCTACATATTATCCAAACTCCATTTAAAGTCGTTTCGGTCAAACCAATATTGTCAAGATGTTATTAACAGCTGCGTCAATTGTTTTATGTCTTCTAATGAAGTTATAACAGAAATAACGTCTATTTTGTTACGTTTGTTATTAGAGTAGTCGTTAGGTCAGATGTAATTGTGTCACACTGAAACCAAGTATAATCAAATTCATATATTCTCCCACATACATTTGTTAATCTTAACTTTTGCGTAAGATTAAACGGACATTGATTTTTAATGATCTGTCAGTGTCTGTCAATCAAGTGATATTTCAAAATCGATATATCACTAACGAACATTCTTCCTGAATTGTTTACGACTAAACTTGACATTGGCATGAAATGTAACAAACAATAATAAGTAGTCTTGACGTTCAATATACATGCTTCTTCACTGTCGCAATTAGCAGTCTTTGCAATAACAATCAGGTACTCATATGGTATTGTTATCGTACTTCTTGACTATATAATGGAACGTTAAAATATTGCAAGAACAAACTGCTAAAGATATTGTCTGTAGAAAATATATAATTGCCCATCTGTATTATCAGCTGGATATTAAAAAAACGATTCTGTCTCAGACTGCACTTCTATAGTAATGTAACTAGGATTTTGCTATAGGCACACCATGATTTCGAGTTAGATACGATACAATCGCATCATATTATCAAACTTTAGTCTATAGTAATTGGTCGTTCAAAGCACGTACAAAAAGGCCCAGAAACGTTGTACCAGAACCTGTAAAATGGAAAGGAATAACAATCCCTAAAATGCCTTCAGATAATAAAATCACCAATGATATTTTTAAACCTAACTTCTGTATTTTGTAATGCTAACACATATATTTTTATAGCAACAGCTAGCCCAGGTATTAAGACGTTTTGATCATACATTCCTTTTTTTCTGCTTTGGATTTTAAAGTTATGAATAATTTCTTGTTTGTTGCCAATGTAAGCTCTACCTGGACATGTGTTTTAAAAAGTTACACACTCAGTTTTATTTCTACTTATTTTGCAACGAAATTAAAGTTTTCCTAAACGCTGATTCTGTTTGCTTTCAATATATTTTCATTTTGTCTTCGTGTCTTTCAACTTGTATAAAACAAAATGCAAATAACGACACAGATCCTGGTTTCGTATTTGTATCTTAATTTAATGTGTTGAAACGTTCACCATCCACAAGACAACAATATACCCCCCAAGGACCTAATTATATTTGTTTCCAAATCTGACAATAACTTTCATAATCAATCTGATCTAGCATATAAAACAATTTCATAAGTGTATTGCTTTGTTTTAAATGCACTTTGCTGAACTGTTTATTAGTTGAGGGTTAATCAGACATTTCTTTTATCATTCTTTTACTAATTTTAATCCGATTTAAATGCTTAGTTACTCTATATTTATCTAAAACAATGTCCTCAGTATCTTGTTTACATAGTAAAACCTAGTTCTTTCAAGTAGGTGTTAATTTTTTAAATAGTATCAGATGGTGAATGTGGATAAAATAATAATAATAATAATAATAATAATAATAATAATAATAATAATGATATATATTACAACTATTTTGATGCTGATTATAAATACAATTTATTCACTGAGGGATTCGAAACCGGCCCATAAATAGTATGAACATGATGAATAATAAGACATATGAAAGATAAAATACGGACAGATGAAATTCACTATGCGTCATATGATCCTCGTTTACAGGTTAAAAAGAACCTTTTACTGTAAATACGTGTATGCAGAAGATATTCTAATCTCTTTCTTGGCTAATCTACCTAAGGCTGGATTCATTGGTTGAGACTAAAGAACGCAATATGTGGTATCCTCCAAATAATAATCCTACAGCATTAAAAAAAATCCTACAGCATTAAAAAATCCCACAGCTACAGAGAGGTCAACAACAGCAGTTCCTGAGGATATAGAAAAAATAACTACCTTTAAATAAACTCAGCTATGATATAATAAAGACAAGTGACAAAAGCTGTTGTTTCTGAAACTTAATTGAAAAGAAGAATCTTTAAATGATGTAAGGCAAACGTTAATAATGAAATTGAAAACTTTAAAGAGATTGAAGAGGATGATTTATTAGAAAATGAGATTGAATTATTTACTGATCAAGAAAGTGAATTAAAACGGTACGTGAATGCAACTCATGTTATTAACTCAAACATATTGTCAACGAAAACAAAACATTTTACATACCAAAATAAATCAGATATTTCCATCCTGGAAACAAAGCTAAATTAAACTAACGAACGAACAACAACTCATATAAATGGTCAGTTAGTTTAATATCAGAAAAAAACATTACATAAAATAAAAAAACCTTTTAGTCAAACATTCACTATACATTAATATTAGCTGAAAATATTAAACTAACTATGGTAAAGATATGGTGTAACAATTACCACTGTTCTATAGTTCTTGTTATGTGTAAAGGTTGGCCTTATTCCGTTTGGGGGTGGGGTGCTCCGAATTTATTTAAATTAATACAGAAGACCCATCCTGGCTCGTTTTGTCAGAAATTGAAGTAGTGATGGAGAGATTCAAAGCTCCAAACCCCCATTCAGCGGTGCCGACCGTTAAATTAATGAATACACAAAATGTGAAATTAAAATAACACCAAATTTAATATGATACAATAACAGTCATCTCTCAAATACAATTCAACTTAAACCCTATCACTCGACCAAGTAACGGCCTATTTCGTCCTTTGAATTAGTGTTGAAAGTTTTCCCATGTCTTAAGTTCCTACTCATCTGTATGATTCTTCCTTCTCCTTCACTTTCTCTCCCTCCGTTCTTCCTTCGAACGTCTCTCTCCGTTCTTCATTCTTTTGTCTCCCAGAAATTCGGATCAACTGCACTGGGGTAATTCCCTCTGGTCCCTAAAAGCTTCTAAAATATACATACAAGGACATTAGCAAAGCATAATCCCTTACGTAAACTCACATTAACATTAATTTCATCAGATAGATCATTACCTGTTTGGTCATGTATATATATCTTACATATCATACAAAACAATATCATATAATCAGACGCATGTCTGTACATTGCACTTCTACAAAGTGTACATGGACATCCACAAAAAGTATACACAAATAGGCAAATCCCTGTAACTAATGTTGCACACCGCAGCCATTAAACAAAGTTTATAATTCAATTCAACATTTGCAGACCAATAACATCAAATGCATAAATGCATGAGATTACTACGACTTAACCCAATAGCGAATTACAATGTTAATTCTTTACATAACATGCACATATTGAAATCTGGTTAATTCCACAACGTGACAGTATGATAAAGGAGACCCTCTGTCTAACGCTTGTAACATTTTATAAAGATAACAACAACATGGTGATGTTGCAGTAGGTGTTGCAGTTAACCTGATTCAACTGATTCGTTCATTCATAAAGTTAAAAATAGAACAGTAAAGTGTGCCACTGTTTTGTTGATGTTATGTATCAAACTGCAGCAAAATTATCTAGTATAATTGATAACGTAATAAAATTTTGTTCTTTCATTTTTCGATAAAACTTTTTTTTAATAGCTGATAAAACTTTTGTGTAACTTCTCACATCAAGAGCTTGTTTTTTGAGTTATACCAAACATTGTGTTGTAGTACAATTAAGAATACGTGATTGACTATGTAATATAATACCCATTGTGTTAAACTATACCCCTTAAAACCCACCCCTCCAGCAAACCCATGTGAATCAGTTGACTTTTGTAAATTATAATTTCCAACTACTGTACGACATTTTCTGGTAACTAGAAATATGTCAATACCAGCAGTTGCATAGCCTACCGTTTGACTTTCTAATATCTTCCAATAAATTACCTAAACCAGTCGGAAAGTTATGCAAAGGCACTTCCTGTACTGGATCTTGTGTTGAGAAAGTGTCGTATCCCTTGAAGAGACTTAAGGGAAATTTGTTCCTATACTTCGTACAGGCTCTGTAGTTGTTTAAATGATTGTTCATTGTTAATGGTTGGGGTATAACTTCGTTCAGTTTTAAGCTGCGATAACCAACAAGACGTTGAAGACCAAACGAACAAAATATACGGTGTAAAGTCAACAGCTTGTGATGCGATTCGAACCGTGATGATAATTATTTTGCGCTCTTTTTGTTCTCCCCACACACGTTTTCATTTGGCATGTTTGACGTCTTGTAATTTTTCCAGAATGTCCACGAAGTTTAATTCCATAGCTTCAATTCAACTATCATCAGTGTTTGAGGAGTTCAAGGTGACTAAGGCCAGACAGATGATGATGATAAAAGGTAAGAGAATCAGCAGTTGCGGTAAGGATAAGGAAGAAGTAGATGGCAGGAAAGGCAGTTGAAGAGACAGAAACCAGGTTGAGACACAGACACATTCTTGGCACAATACCAATCAGGAGGTCTATAGAAATGTCATAATACTGGATACAAAAAGAAAAAATGGTGTCAGTCCAAAATATTAATTCGTAACCAATTTTGCTAGCCGTTGACTTACTAGATATTTAATTGACACTGTATTCTAAATAAATTGCAGAACTGAATTAAATTTGTAAGCTTGAAAGAATAAACTCGTTTTGCTTTATTTCACTTTTGTATCTAAATTTTAGAGATTATGTTAATGTAATCCTTCTTTTTAGAGTGTATGATTCCTTACTTCAATAATTTCAATAAATCGACATATTGAGACGATTAATACCAGACCCAATCAAAGGAATATAGAATCAGTGCAAGGAGGAATGTGTGACAGTAACATTCGTCCGCCTCCTAAAGGAACGACCCCATTGGGATGGATCAAATATATATATATTTAATTTCGATTAAATGTACTGGATAAAGATTTTGAACTGATGATGAATTCTGGAGTTCTGGAATAAAATATAGGGAATGGATAACAAACAGAAAATGGAGAGAAGGCTATCCACTTGATGAAACGCATGAGAATTACAAAATATATTCCTAATGAGCATAGCCATATGACTAGTAATTGCTTATTAATTATAATTATGCTCATTATTTCAACATGGAATGTACGTGGTATAATGTCTAACAACGCAGAAACTAATTGAATTGGAACCAGACACAGATATATTTGTTATCACTGAACATTGGCTTTGTACAAAGAATCTAACGGATTTAGATAAATTACATGATGATTTCAAAGTAGTTGCGGTACCTACTGAAGAGATTCAACAACACTATAGAGGTCGTTGCGGGTTCGCTATATTTTATAGATCATCACTATATGAAATAAGCACCTTACAAAATGAGTCCCCAAATATTATGGCGGTGAAAGTCTTAGTGAGATACTTGGAACCTATAATTTTGATTGCAACCTACTTTCCCTCGACAACTAGAAATGATTATGCATAGGACATATTTTGTGAAAATGTTTTTAATGTGTATGATAGGTATTCTGCTCAAAATATATGCATAATTATAGGCGACATGAAGGCGGATATTGTGTATAAAGTCATCAAGAAGAGTTCTTGCTCTCAAACAAAGAATAGAGCGTAGTTGCTACGTTGGTGATAAAGCCACATGAACATTATTACATCTCGTATAGATAAAAAGACATGTCACGAATGTCCACACTTTATTATATATTAATGCCTGAAATAATCAGAGGTGCTGTAAAAACACACACAGTAAATGGCATAATTGATTTCTCAATATCGGATCACCTACCTATTACAGCGGCACTTGCAATAGATATATTGAAGGAAAATATACAGATGTGTATCTCCAAGAATGAAATGGAACTTGGCAAATCCATTACAAATGAGCATGTAATTCTCTGACGTTAGTGCATTCTTGAATTTCACCTATGAGTGTCAAAAAGATAGAAGATATAGAGAAGAATAATGAATTGATAACTAGGAGTGTAATAACTGCATCAGACAGATATATTCCAAAGTCGGAATTCAGATCGCACTTGAAACCATATTGGACGAAAAGTGGGCTTGAACTATTATATCAGAATATGAGAAAAGCGCGCAGAGAATGGATAAAAGCAGGAAAAACTAAAAGCACAGAGTGTAATATCAAAAGAAAACACTATGACGCAAAAAGAAAGTTTAGAAAGAAACATATAGGCTAGAGAAAAAGGTATATAAAGAAAGCATATGTAAGAGATTGAAAAGAGTGCAGATATGGGAATAGACAACTTATATGCAGTCATACAGAAAATAGTAAAGATAAGTCAGATAATGGTAATATTGCATTTTGAGGAGTAGAATCTAATAATTTGGATGAATGTGTCAATATATGGAAACTATATTTTTCTGAATTAAGTGGTACAACAAATGAGGAACATGATGATTGTGTCAAAATGAAGAATATGTACGAAGATAGCAAACTAGACACTGATAACATGAACTTTAATACTATTGCAGAGGAAGAAGTATTGCAGCATATCAAGTCTCTAAAAAACAAATATAAGTCACCAGGCATTGATTGCGTATCGCATTGGCACTTAAAGTATAGTGGAAAATATTTAATCAGACATTTAACTGCCCTTTTTAAGTACATGATCCATTATGAGTATTTGCCTAATGCATATAGATGTGGGATGATTATACCGATATACAAACACAATTGTAATGATAAAAACGATCAGATGAATTATCGTGGTATAACATTGACATCTTGTCTGGGAAAATTGTTTAAAAAATGTTGATGACCAGAATTCAAAAGTATTAGACAAAACAAACTTCCCACATCCTTATCAATTTGGATTTCGTAATGAGGCTGGAGCTATCTCTGCTGCATTTATTCATCAAGAATGTTTGATGTACTTCAGTAATCATAACTCCAATGTATATGCTGTTATTATGGATAATGAAAAGGTATTCGATAGACTGTGCGGCATTGTGAACTACTAAAATAAAAACTAAAAATATAAGGAATTAATGCAAAAGTATGGAGAATAATCGGCCATTCCTACACATAGTCAAGTGCCTGTGTAAGGTGTAGAGGATGTATATCGAACACATTTCCACTACGGAGCTGTTGGTCAAGGGCGTGTAATGTGGGCTTTTCTATTTCTCGTGTTTATAAATGGTCTATTGAATGAACTAGTAATGACTAATTGCAGGATAACAGTGAATCAGATAAACATACCTGGCATGCTTTTGGCAGACGACACTACTCTACTAAACTCTACGATGAATGGATTACAAATTCTAGTGAATACAGCTTATAAGTACGCACAGAAATGGAAATTGAACTGTAACTCTAACAAGAGTAATTGGATGATATTTAGTAAAACAAATGCAGGGTACTCATCAAAGGTAATTACTCTGGGATCACAGAATATTCCTAGAGCAAAAAATAGTGAAATATGAAGGAGTTACTTTTTCATAACCAATGAAAACTAATGATCGTATTATTATTGTATTCCTCCATTTTACAATATTACTACGATAAAGCTAAACGTGTAACAAACGCACAATATTCAATTGGATTAAATGCAAATGGGATGAATCCAATAGTTTCTGGGAAAGTCTGGGAAAGAATTATATTGTCATCTGCTTTGTATGGCTCAGAACTCTGGTTTAATATGTCATATCAGGGCATTAAATCAACGGAGAAAACACAACGATATGTCGCCCGGAGAGTACAAGGTTTCCCTCAAAGATTGCCTATTGGATCTAATATATCATGCTTGGGGATGATATCAATGGAAGCTCGCATATACAAGCAAAAACTCGTATTCCTTGGTCACGTGTGTAGAACATCGGCAAACTTAACTGTTGAAATGGTTTTACTCTCGGCTATTGGAAATTTGATTTTTGACCCTCAATATAGCTACAACTCTTTTATATATGATATAAATACTGTACTCAAAAAGTATGATTTAGAAGACTATCTCAACGACTTTATTTTCACTGGAAAATTTCCAAACAAAATAACATGGAATAACTTAATTGGGACAAGAATACAGATACATGTATTTGAGGAGAGAAAACATGAAATGAGTATCCGAAATCCATCAGAGGAATTCTGTAGATTTTTTAACAAATTTAATTCAGGACTAAAAATGCACCATCTATGGAAATTAGCTTGTACTAACTCAAGCAGAACAAATGGAATATGGGACATTAATTCGTATACGAGAAATGCAAGCAAGACCTGGACTGTGTCCCCTCTGTGGCAAAATGAGTTATGACCGTATTTTGCACAATCCGATGAATTGTGCCTGAACCTTAGATGACAGAAACCACTTGATGGAAAGTCTATTTTCGTATATGCCTTCAGTGATTTACCGTGATTTCTGTGATCAGAGCGATGATGATATACTGATCATACTACTTGGTGGTTTAAATGACATATCAGAACGTTTAGAATTTGATGCATGGATAAATATGATCAGAACGTTTACAACTTTAGGCATGGATAAAAGTGATCAGATATCTACTAAGCATTTTATTAAGATAAAGGATGTTATATATTCGATTCAACAGAGAACTCACACAGAATATAAGGAAATAAATACCTGTACTGGATTTACTGGATTGCAAAGCGATTGGGAAACATTACTATTTTTGTTGTGAGGATACATTTTCAAATGTCCAAACACACACACACACACACACACACACACACACACACACACATATATATATATATATATATATATATATATATATATATATATATATATATATATATATACATACATAAAAAAAAATTCAGCGGACTTCATATGTAACGACTCCACTAGTTTTGTGATTCTATGTAATTCCTTGCGTTTATATACTTTGTCTTAAATTCTTCAGAAAATGGAGGAATACAATAATCTCTCTCTCTCTCTCTCTCTCTCTCTCTCTCTCTCTCTCTCTCTCTCTCTCTCTCTCTCTCTCTCCCCGTTAAATATCTACACCACTAGGAGTGATATTCCGAATAAGGGCTTGAACTGGCTTAAATCATGTCTGAAAGAAACAGATAAATCAAAACCTATGATAACAATAATTTATGGCAGCGAAAGTCATTTCATAAAAGGTTATGATAAAATGAATAGTCTAATAACACACACACACACACACACACACACATAATATCTATCTATCTATCTATCTATCTATCTATATATATATATATATATATATATATATATATATATATATATATATATATATATATATATATATATATATATATATATATATATATATATATACATATATATATATATATATACAATTGTGAGAACGACCTTTGTCCATAACTGAGGGTAGGGGTTGGTGTGTTTGTGTAATTTGGATTTTGTACGTAGCTTTAACTATGTTTCAGTCATATCGCTTATATGTCTGTCTGCAGTGAGTCAGTTTATAGTGATGTCTAGCACTGGGGCATCATGCCGCAGACATGTGACATGATGTCCCACCTAGTCATATTATCCTGACACCAGGCCAACCAGTCCTAACACTAACTTCTTAATGTTGAGCACCAAGCAAGGCAGGTTTTAGTACCATTTTTGAAAGTCTTTGATGTATGACTCGGCTAGGGATCGAACCCACGACTTCCCGCATCCGAGGCGGACGCTCTAACCACTAGGTTATCGGAGCGGCCATTCGGTATGAGGTTGGGTCTACCTGACTAATTTCATTTTTATAAACAACATATTAAATAGCTCATTTTGGTCATATCTTTGAAAGATTCTCAGAATATTGTGAAACTTACATCTGCACACTGGTGTGGTCTTGTTTTGGAAAATAATTGTATAAGAAAGTGAAAAGCGCTTAAAGTTTGAGTAATAGTATCACGACACGACAATTAATGCACCAGGCTACTGAGAGAGGGTGTCGTATATAAGTAGGAAGATAAATGAGTAAGAACGAATATTGGTAATTCTCAATCTATATTATATGCATGCAGAAGTACACTCTGCGGACAAAAATACGTGTACATTTCAAAGTATGGTGAAAAAAGGCACAACTTATGTTGTAAGTCTTTTGTTAAGTACTATAGTACGTCACACGTGTCTTTTAAGCGTATTTACTGATATAAGATGAACATAATTTTATTTTTTGTTAATTTCATTTTTATAATTGTAATAACAATGATTATCCAATTTTTATTGATCTACATTTAAGTGTCATAACAAAATTTCCAGACGAAAATTATCCATCGCTTTGGACTTTTACAATGGAAGCCCAGCATTACACTGGGTCTAAAAAGTCGATATTGGATATTACTAACACAGGGGGAATCAAGGTACGATCGCGTGGATATGAAGTCGCGCGCATCTTTAACTCCAGTATGGATGTTAAATTATGAATGAGATAGAGGAGTAACATACAAAAGTTTTATTCTTATCATGTACATATGACGTTTCCTCAAAATGAGACTATAGCATGAGGTAAAATTTAACTAAACTAAATCTGAATAATTGACAGCTTCAAGTCTTTTAAGTGTATGAAGTATGAGACAAATGAGTATTATGTACGAATTCAAATAAGAGACGTAAGATGCCATAATACAGAAGCAGACAGTGGATGTTTCGCGGCCCAAGGCAACAGAGGCGTAGCTGGGAGGGAGGGGGACAGATGTCTCCGGGCACCAGACTAGTGGGGGCGCCAAAATGGTCTTTGAAATAGGTTGCAAATATGTATTTTTTTCTTCTCTTTAATAGCCGTTGGCGTTACATTGGGTGATGGTGATTTTATTGATGAAAATAATGGGTTTCAGGCGGGAGGGGGGAGGCGTAAAAATGAATCTTGTCCTCGGGCTCCAAACATTCTGCAAGGCAGCAAGCCATGAGAGCGGCCCCAAGCAAAACATATGTATTGCGGAGCTGACTTTCGTCAACAGCGCGGGGCCCAAGACGGTTGCGTCGTTCACCTTGCCCTATGGCCGGTCCTGTACAGAAGATATATCTGAAGTTATGTAAATACCTCCAATTTATTCCAATTGTATGCAGAGGTTTTGTCCTGCCGAGGTTTTCTCAGGAAATGTTTATAAATTACGACATTGTCACGTTTATGTTTGTAGTACAACTTTTTCCCAACCTGATTCTCGTTCCCTTTTACATCATTAGGAGGCGCCGTAGCGGACAAAGTCAGAAAGTTGCCGTTGAAAATGTAATGTCATATGTCCAGAATACCAATTTCACGTGTTGTATCAAAACATTTTGTCCTTAAAGATTCATTTTCAAAGTTGTTTTTTTTTAAGATTGCATCTGTTGAATATATATAATTTATGTCAGCGAAAGTAATTTCATAAAAGGTTATTATAAAATGAATCGTCTAATAACACACACACACACACACACACACACACACACACTTTCTGAATTTCTTTAATACATTACGTTCATACTAAAATGTGTTTCTAAACTTTAAATTGACATTCACATATTCAAAAGATGTGGTTACAGTCTATGAAAAATGACGAGTTATTTAAACTTTCATGACATTATATAGTATTTCTGAAGGGAAGGTTCATTGAACAAAGCAAACGTTAAATAATATTTCGCTTCAGTATTTGGTGTGTGAAACTGATCAAGCATAGTCTCACGCATAAGTAGTGCATTTGATGGATATAAGCTAGAAATCTGAAACCATCACAGTGTATGGTCCAGAAAAGATATATTATGTGCACATATCCTAATGTCAAACTCATCGAGTTTCATCTCTATGACTCTAACATTCCTACCATCCACTGGTAAAATAAAATAAAATATAAAATAACAGCATTTGAATCAGTCCTTGTCAAAAATCTCTACTGAACCGACTTTGATCACAATGGACAGAAAATATCATGATATTAACATCTTGAAACTTAGCAATAGTGCAGCTGAAAAATGAAGTATTTTACAAAGATGTATCAAAGGCACCTGTACATAAATAGATGTGATACAAGGCATGTCGATCCACGATCAAATGATAATTCTTTTAACATTCCGCTGAACAGAATATGACAAACTTTGAAAGAAAGCAGCATTAGTTAAAGACGCTTTTGACATACAAATGTCGGTTCAAATTGATTGTGCTTTTATGATGATAATACAAATCTTCCACAACGTAAGATGTGTTCATATTTGCTCACTGCTTAGAATGAATCAGTACAATATCAGTTATTAAATTCGAGTCTCATCGACAGTCTTGGTTTATTTGAGTATTTATAAGTTGCTAAATGTAAGATATATATGGCTTTTGCTGAAAATTCTTAAATTACCAGAAAGCACTATCCTAACTGAATTTATTTTCCATTTTCTCTTCCATTTGGAATTTAGATTGAAATGCCTGCCCTTTCTCAACAAACATCCTCACTATGCCGTCTTTCCAGTGCCACATTTTTATTTGTCTAGCCATTTAAGCGAAGCTTTTGAAGCCATATGCATGTATCTTGCACAAATGTACTAAATATTAGAAATTTTTTATAGTCAATGCTGCTAATACTGAAACTAGTTGAGACTCGATAGCATAACCTGGTTTAGAAATTCGTTTCTCTCTTATTTAACATAGCTGAAGTCAAAGCGTCAATGTACTGACACAAATACGTGCTTTGATTTCCTCTTGTTATAGAACATCTCCTATTATCAGAGTGGTTTTATTGACGATTGCAATCGACGGTGAACAAGAATATACAATTTAGTTATTTGTCATAGAGAATCAAGATTTTCTTTGATAAAACATTTGATAGCATTCTTTCTTTGTTTCTGTTAAATCCTTATTTTCTCTCGACCTTTTGTCAATACAGTCTAGAGTGTCCATAACTATTGCAAACGATTCACGGTTTGTGTGTTGTATTTTCTTTGAATAAATAACAAATTGCTGTGATTCCATATTTACAACCTAATATAACAACACTTCGAGTTTTCATTACCTTATTTTAAATCTTAATTTCAAGAAGAAAAATTATTTTGCAAATTAGTCTATATCTTAATTTCTCCCACGACAATCTTTAATGTTTACACCTTTTGAATACATTTCTTTTTGTCCTTTAGGTTTTCGAGCCATTTGAAGATTATATCTCACAGCATTGATGTGAATTTAAAATTTGAAAAAATACAAGTTTTTATGATTATGAGACGGCAATGTTTGAACTTTCCATAACAAGTCTATAACGTTGGGACATTTCATCAACCAGCTGCACTGAATACCGATTTTAGCACTTTTATCTTTCGTGAACTTCTGTTACTCAGGAAGTATAATGTGTCTGTGTCTTGCGGTGGCATATTCATTGAAAGTAGGCTACTCCATTAATAAAATTAATTTGTTCCAATCATTTCTTAGAGAAGAAATATGTTACAGGTGCAAACTATGAGCCTGCAGTTGTTGTGTATTTGTGTGATCCTGGATTCAATCCATCCTGCAGGCATGCGTACGATTCAATCATTTTCTCAATTTCTCCGGCTGCTGAAACTGTCTTTTTTGTAAAAGACCATTGCGTTATCTTCATAATAGTGGGTGAATAACATTCCTGCAGATCTTCTTGTAACAGTTTAATCTGATAGACGCCTTCTGCCGCGTAATATCACAGAAAATTCTACGACTTTTCATTTAATTGCTCTTTCCCAGTCGTGACCTAAGGGAAGTGCACTAAATTCCGTTGCGTCTATTATGTGTCATTCTCCTCCTATGAATGTGATTGATACTGCAATTTGTGCAAAATTACTACACCCCTCTCTCCCTACTGGAAAAACACTAAATATATTTCCTCTTCAGATTGATTAGATGGACAGAGGATATCAAAATAAGCATAATCGTGTAGATAAAACTAATTTTACCAAATTGTATGACAAACAAATGTACATTTTATAAATTCAGAAATTATATACGCAGTGCAAAACAGAGGTACACTACAGAACAGAGGTACACTACAGAAGAAAAGCCGGGCATTGTACCATCTTCTCAAGATGAAGACCAGGATTAGAAATCAAGAAACTTTCTGAGCACGAAGACTGCTCTTGTACATCTTTTGATCTCAACAGTCTTGATATGACTGATGTCATATGGTCAAAGACTCAAGTGTTATTTTATCTTGTGTATCTTTAGATGGATCCTTTCCACATTGACGTATGAAGACATTGAATGTGAACCTCCAATTTGGAATACTGAGTCTGCGTTGTTTTTTTTTTTACTGGGGAACATAGCAGCTGAGTCTTTCCCCGATGTTACACAAATATTCTCATGCACAAACTCGGACCAAACTAAAAAATCTTAACTCTGATTGTCAGGTGCTGGAATCACTTACCAATCAGACAAATCTGACTTCGGAATAGTCGGAATTTAAGCTCTGAATATTTTTAAACACATCGCCATGCCTGAAACATTTTACGTAAGAGACTGTTTTTTAATAAAATGTTCAGTTGTTAAATACATATTAAAGTGCCAACTTTAAGAATATGTTGTAATATTTAGCAAAAGTCGAAAAGTCCATGGAACTTTTAGAAAAGCTTCTGAGATTGTTTTAGAGCTTTTTTCGACTAAGTTGTCAATCCCAATTTTCAAAATTTATAAACTCAAGGACATAGTTCCAAACTTTGGTACGTAATGCACATTGCCCTTTTCTGAATGTGTAGACAAAAGTTAAATCTTACAATTCTTTTTACCATCTCAATTTGCAACCGTAGGTACTTTTAATACAATTTTTCATATATCTTAGTGCAGTCAGCTGTAAAAATTAAAGTCGGATGAGATCTAGAAGTCGAAGCTGTTGTATGTCACGCACGTGCTAGGTAAAACTCACTTTTACGGATTCAAATTGATGGGGGGAGGGCGGCCACTTGCAAATGATCCTTTCATTTGCTGTGGAATAAAGATATATACTATTATTTCTTCCACTTTGTACTAACTCTCTACAAAATGACAGAACTGTCATGTATATCACATTGATAATTAATAGGGATGTTTAGTGGTCATGTTCTGCCGAGCTAGATGTCAATACGGGATCAACTTTAGCAACTAACTCGATATTTTACTTGAATGCATTGGAAGAAATTATGTGACATTTCACTCGGTATATATTCCTTTTTTAATTAATTCATAAACATTTGCATGTGGCTATATCTTACGAGAACAATTTAAACGTATCTAAGCTAATTTATTTGGAGCTAATTTTCATACTTGAGTGACTTTGTATTTTCAGCATTCATATTCTTGCACGCGCAATTCCATATACAATTTTCACTTACACCAGTGTCACTCTTTTGTTTTTTTAGAATGCTCAGTTTTACATCCTAAATACTTCTGGATCCTATGTTACCTAAATACATGTCTCGATTATTATTTCGTCACCTCTTCAGTATCTTAATCTTTGTTTTTGCTAGCGAGTAGGTTGTTAATTCGTGAATGTATCTCGCGAAGAGACAATGCCATACCAAATGTAGTTCACACTGATATCATATGCATGCCTAACCGCACCAAGGTACATTCGCTTCTGTAAGTACCTTTTTAATTATTTCTGCAATCAGTTATGCTCGAACAATGTATTTTTCTGCCTTTGGCTCATTGTCAGCATACTGAAATCAAAACATTTTGCTGTTGTTGAAAATGAATTTTATTTTCTATAATGTAGTTAAAGTGTTTAAGTTACTAAGGAGCAAATGTACACCACTTCCAACTACCTTCTCTACAGTAGACCTTCCGGAGCTGTTTGCAAATTTCTTTCGTGACAAAGTACAAACCAATAGAGATAAGCTTAACAGCACAATATCAACTGACGTGTCGTCAACATACAGTTGCGATACAGAATCTCAGCAACAACTGTTAGAAGCATTTGAACCTGTCTCTATGGATTTAGTACGGACAATCGTGATGACAAATGCACCAAAGTCAAGTGAACCTGATCCAATTCTAACATCACTGCTGCTTGAGTGCTTAGATCCAATATTGCCTTTACTAACTGATGTTATTAATATCTCTCTCGCATCCGGAGAATTCCCAACATCTTTCAAAACTGCCATTGTAAAGTCTCTGTTGACAAAAAACAACACTCGACCATAACAATTTAAAGAACTACCGCACAGTTACTAATCTCCTGTTCAAATATAAATCTTTTAAAAAAAAAGTTGTTATAATCCAACTTATATCTTATTTTAATCCAAACTGTCTTTTTCAGCAATGTATAGTTTGCAAATCTCCCTTACCACAGTACTGAAACTACTCTTCTGAAAATAGTTAATGACATTAGCTCTGCTTTGGATAGCGGAAAGATTACAGTCCTCGCTCTCCTTGATTCGTATGAAGCATTTGATACAATAGACCATGATATATTACTTTACCGTCTCCAGCATGTATTTGGCATTCAGAATACAGACTTACTGTGGTTCAAGTCCTACTTAGTCAACAGGACCCAAAATTGTATCTTCAAATTGAATAGTTAGTTGATCGATGTTGTGGTGTTCCACAGGGGTTTGTTTTTTGACCTGCACTCTTCATTCTATACACTCAGTAGAGACAGAAAATAGAGTGCATATGTTCCAAATGGTTGTCGCTGAATGTCTGTAATGTAACTGTATGGTGATGACGAGTCAATTGAAATTGTGTTGTCAAGCCTACCATGTATTGAGTATGTTGCTTAAAAATAGAAAGAAAATAAAACTTTAATTGCCTGATAACACTATCCTAACTAAACATTATTTCCCTTTCATTTTGATTTCAGATATATATTAACCATGATGATCATTCAAGTTTTTACACGTATCTTATGGACATAATTGCTATTTCGTCTATCCATTTCCACCAGTGTTCTTAGTATCGGAATTGAACCTATGATTTCGAGGCCAAATGCATATTTCAATTACAAATGTATTAAATATCAGAGGTATTTTGGTAGGCAATGATATCAAATATAACGAAACTTGAGACACAATAACACAACGTGGTTTAGAAAAAAAATATTGCTAAAGTTCAACCATCATTTTTAGCTAAGTTTGCGAATCATCTTCTAAATGTACTGAAAGAAAGATTTGATTTGGCTTCCTATTGTTATAGCACTTGTCCTTTTAATATAGTGGTTTAATGAACAATCGTTGTCGATGGTGAACAAAAAAGTACAATTTAGTTATTTTTAGAGAATCAAAGCAATAGTATTTTATTAACAATTTTTACCGGATATAACTCTTCGCGTTATTACAGTTGAATCCTTATTTTATCTTGACCATTTGTTGATATATCTGGGGTTTCCACAAATATTGAAAAGCAATTAAATGTTTAGAAAATGTCTTTTGTTTTCTTTGAATGAATAGAAAATATGCTATGATTCAAACTTTACAACTTAAAATGCAACATTTCGATTTCATTATCCTATTTTGAAAACTTAACTTCCAGCAGAAAATACTATTAGTGTGATAGGCAGATTGAATTCTGGGATTACCAATTTTATACTCCCTGCATCTGGTTTGCTGCGGCGTACTCACTGGAGGTAGATTACTAAATATTTACTAATAAGATGATCAAAAATTTTCACAGTCTTAGAGAAGGAATACGTTGCATATGGAACCAGGGAACCGCAGTGTTTGTCTCACTTCACATGTATTTATGCTATCCTGGGTTCAAATCATCCTGCGGCATATGCAAAAGTCGATAATTTTTCTCATTTTCTACCGCTACTCATACTGTCTTTTTTGGCAAAAGACTATTTAGTTACCATTCTCCTTGATGCTGTTTTGTGTGCATAACTGATCTTTGCCAATACCGCCACTTCCACCCCATCAACTTTCCAACCCACAAATCCTTACTGGAAAGGCGCCAGATATATCTCCCCTTTAGCTTCTGGTAGAAGATCAGAGAGACAGAGGGTATCAAAATTCGAATCCGATCTGTTGTGTAAATAAAACTAATTTTAAGGAATCGTATGACAAATAAAGGTAATAATTTTCTATAAGTTCACATTTTATATTTATATATAAAAAGTAAATATCAACTTCAATTAATCACAAAAGTACACTACGGAAAAACCTGATCATTGTCTCTTCTTATAAAGATGAAGACCAGGCCCAGCAGTCAAGAAACTGTCTGAGCGCCAAACATTGAACTCGTTTTACACTTTTAAAAGTTTTTATCTCAATCGACCTGCAATAAACGAGGTTATATAATCAAAAAATATTGTTATTTTATGGTGTGTATCTCTCGATGAATGTTCTACTAACTGTCGTATGAAGACATTGAATTTGAATTTCCATTCTGGAGTACTAAGTCTGTGTTCAGTTTTTGTTCTGGGGATCTTTGTAGCTTAGCCTGGCCACGACATTACACAAATATTCTCATGCTCCAGCTCAGAGCCAGCTCAAAATTGTTATCTCATTTTGGAAAATGCAGGAATCACTGACCAATCCGACATCCGAATAATTCGAATTAAAGCATGCGAATATTTTCTCAACCTCATGGCCAATCTAGAAACAAATTATTTCAGAGATTTTGAATTTAAAATGAAATATGCAGCGATTAGATATATACTTCTTTAAAGTGACAACGATAAAACTCCTTACAAATATTTAGAGAAAAGTTGAAAAGTTGAGGAAACTTTTCGAATACCTACTGAGTTCTTTTATAGCTAGTTTTGAGCAACGCCAATTTGTAAGCATTATTAACTCAAAGACATCGCTTACAATAATAAATAGATCCAAATTTAGTACATAATGCACTCCTTGCCATTCTCGTTATGTGTAAATTGGCACAAGGTAAATTTAGCCATTTTTACGGTACTATCTTTATCAATGTCTCCATTTTATGTACTAACTAAATACCCTGGCCTGTCGGACCCTTTACACTGATATCTTTGTGTTACACTAATGCAGAAGAGCTAACTTCAAATGACTGTGGCAGTTATGTTTTTCCTCTTTCTTCCAATTTCTAATGGTTACCATTTCTACATCATTCTTTAATTTCCTCACGTACACTTGAAACAAAAATCATGCTCCAATAAGAGTAACATAATTTCTACAATTATCTAATAGTACGTAGAAAAACATATGGTATGTTAGTACCTTAAAAAAAACTAAAAAAATATTGTCATGTAAAATTAAATGGACAGCTTGTTCCTTGTCTTTGGAAAATGTTTTTCATTTTCATTACCAAATCAGGATTCAAACAGATCCTAACAAGCAAGGAATGCAGAATGATGTATTCACATTATAAATATAAATAGCATGATGTTATATGGAAATGCAGGACACCACACCGCATGTACATGACCGAAGCAGCAAATGACAGTGACTATTTACACGATGCTTTCTGGGGTAGTCATTTTAAACATCTGTTGACGATAAAGAAATTATGAGATCAAATCAATTTCTTTACGCGAAAGCACTGTGTTGGGTCTGAACGAGAGACCAAAAGCAAACAAATCGTAATATGCAACCTATAAGCGGAAATAAAAATAGATATATTTAGTTGGGACATCAGTATTTGCCTGACGTTTCGCTTGGTAGGTAGAACTAAAAGAGTAGTTACTAACATTAGCTACTAAGATCATTAATGTTGCGATTTTTCACACAAATTGTTCCACATGAAAGGCAATTTATTATTCAGCACGATTCGCCTTGTTAAAACTGTCGTAGTAACCTTCATGATAAAATAATACTTTGAAAATGTTTGTTCTTGGAATGAGTATATATTACTACAGAACTTGTTTAGAAAGTTATTTTCATCAAGAAATCTTTCCAGAGAGTTCCACTTTGTATGACTAATCATGAATCTTTCTGAATATTGTTAGTTGTCTGCAAAGACTTCATATTTTCAAGAGAAACGTTACTTTACTCTCAAATTCACATCATAAAAGCAATCCATTTTGTCTCCAAAATATGAAAATTCGTAATAAAATTGACATGTTTGTCATTGACACAACCTTCCAGATAAAAATGACATTTCATGGCACACGTGTCCATGTAAACTTTTGTGAATATTCTTGCAGTAGTATTTAAACAAATCCTATTGAGAAATACTTTAACTACGAAAAATAGACTTTTTCGCAAAAAAAAAAAAAGAATTTCTCTTGTAAAGTCGAAGCTTCTTCGCTTAAATAACCACTGCGTTAATGACTTGAATGGCCGATGATAAGCTATTCAAATATCCGTTTAGGAATAATCCATTATCACCTTCTAACAAATCTTAAGAGATAATTTCTCTATGTTGTTTACATTCATATAGTAGAGTATATCAGTCAGGCAAAACCGAATGGTTAAAACATGAAAGAAAATGAACCAATTATTTGAAAATACTGGCGATAGACGTTTTGGATGTTGATATATTATTAATACAATTCCAGCTGTTATTTGTTGCGCTTACTATCCCCTCACCAACAAAATTCGCAGGGGATATAACGCTTTCCGCACTTACCATTAACACTTGAATTACTTTAATATTTTAGCTTTGTGTTTGTTGTACAGTAAATATCGTTCTGTTTATTTTAAGTCCATGAACATTTTTACATTTATCTGTCTTAAATCAACAATTAAATATATCGAAATTAATTCGTTTCGACCTGATTTGATACTTAAAGTGTACATACTTTTGTAGTTTCAGCATACATATTGTTACAAACTTAGTTCCCTATAAAGGCCGACTGAAACTAAATTTCTGGTTTCGGCCGAAAACGAAACCAGACCGAAAGTTAAAAATTGACTTTCGGCCGAAACCGAAACCGAAAGATAAACCGAAGTTGCCGAACACAAGATTTATTAAACAGGCCTGGGTCATGATGCAATGCCACACTAATTAAAAACGAATACAGAAGTAATCATTCAGAGCCTGCATTAAGGGAACTTCGCTAAATGTCAAATTGCCTAGCGCCAAATGACCGGCCGACAAACAGAGTAATAGACGCAGCACTAGCGTTGCATTCTGAAAGTTAAAATAGATCTTCGGATGATGACCGAAAGTCAATATCAGTTTCGGCCGAAACCAAAAGCAAACCGAAAGCTAACTTTTTGGCTTCGGCCGAAACCGAAACTATGCCGAATTTCGGTCGGCCTCTAGTTCCCTATACAGATATACACTTACACCAATGTCACTCAGCACCTTACTGATTTTTCTTATGTTTGGAATGATCATCTTTACATCCTTAATATTTTTGAGATGTTGTCTTACCTACCCACATATCTAGATTATTCTTTCGTTAATAAATCAATAGCTTAGTCTTTGCTTTCACTCACACGAATGACTATTAATTCGTAAATGAATCTCAAGGAGAGGTACCCTGCTTAAGCCAGAAGTATGTCACCGTAATCTAATCTTCATGCTTAAGCCAGAAATATGTCACCGTAATCTAATTTTCATGCTTAAGCCAGAAGTAAATCACCGTAATCTAATTTTCATGCTTAAGCCAGAAATATGTCACCGTAATCTAATTTTCATGCTTAAGCCAGAAATATGTCACCGTAATCTAATTTTCATGCTTAAGCCAGAAGTATGTCACCGTAATCTAATTTTCATGCTTAAGCCAGAAATATGTCATCGTAATCTAATCTTCATGCTTAAGCCAGAAATATATCACCGTAATCTAATCTGTATGCTTAAGCCAGAAGTATATCACCGTAATCTAATTTTCATGCTGAAATGAATTATATATTTTGAAGGAAGTACTTATCTACGGACTAGAAGTTAGACGGAGTAACCTCACCGCTTCTATTCCTATTGACCCTAGACAGTCCCAAAACATTGTTTATACATTCCCTATGTTAAATTTCCATTGACCCTAAGTGTTCCCATGGGGGTCTGAAAAATCTTGACGCTAAACGTTCCCACGTCCTTTTTGACTGAGATTTCCATTGCCGCTAATGTATCCCCTACTCCTACTGACAATTCTTTTGTTTTTATCGTCTGCTACTAGTTGGTTATAGCAGACAGTCGAACATATTACCCTGACTCGGATCAATAGAAAATTTCTCAAAAATGCCTGACGGGATATGCTATTAAGCCGAACGATGGCCTGTATCAAAATGTTTCCACATGGAAAACAGCCTGTACAAAATGTTTCCGACATAGAAAACAGCCTGTACAAAATGTTTCCAACATGGAAAACAGCCTGTACAACAGGTATATATGTTATGACACTTGTTGACAGATCACTAATCACTACTCAACATAGCATTTGTATTTGAATGCATTGTCTTCTTATGAAATAGAGACATGACGACTATATCAACATTTCGTTTGCAATATCAGATTATTACTATTCACTTTTAAGTACGTTTACAGGATTTAAAATAACTTTTATTGCAAGAGTATCTTACACAAACTCCCGTAATTTGTTTCGATTTAGAAATAAAAGCATCTAATTGGCAATCCACCCTTATATGGTACATTGTGGGTGTAGGATGGTAGATCATTCCAAATTTGTGTTGAATAGCAGTATTCTTGTTAACATTACATCTCCATGTATGCCCCATACTATCTCAACATTTCGGTCAGTTCGTCGTATGCGGCATACGTCATAGTCTTATCAATCGTAATCTATTGCGAAATCCTAACTCCCGTTATGCATCCAATCTTTTAATAACGCGTTTCTGTTTGAACACAGAATTTTTAATTCCCTTGTCGTTTGTACTGTACTGAAAATCAATACGTGGTCGGAAGTAAATACCGAATAAAGTAAATAAGTTAAGCTTCATGAAAGGGTTTGTTATGATCATGTCAGTGCTTACAAGATATACTGCTGACAGACTTATAATAAACTGAGAAAATATGACTTAAAACATTATCGTATATCGTATTCACTCGTGGATATAAAATAGTAACAACGTTGTTTCTAGACTCAGACTATTGCAGAAAGGCCTAGCATATTGCGTTTATCATTTAGGTACAGTCTGTTGACCATGTGATTCAAATCCGACACGGTCAGTCCGGGAGGCTACAATCTGGGATGGGTCATAGTTCCCCTCTTCTGAAGCTTCGGTTTGGCTTCCGATCAAGTCCTTGAAACGAAGATAAGCTAAAGTTATGTCAAGTCTGCTTGTCATAATTGACGCTATCGCTCCTCTGTCCATCATTTATATCTATTGTTTTCATTTTTAAGTATAACTTCAATAACTCGACCGCTCTGGAGGCCTAGTTGTGAAAGCGTCCACCTATTATGCAGGAGGTCGTGAGTTCGATTCCAGGCCGAGTCATACCAAAGATTTATATTTTAAAAAATATTACTAACAGCTGCCTCGCTAGGCGTTCAGCATTAAGAGATTAGTGTTAGGACTGGTTGGCCTGGTGTCAGGATAACGTGATTGGGAGTAGGGTGATACGAGTCTGCTTCATGATGCCCCAGTGCTAGACATCACCATAAACTGCCACACCACAGACGTCGTAGCGATATGACAGATAAATCGAGGTTCGAAGATTAGAATGACGCAGATAATACGGATTTCGATTAAATGCGTTATTTGCTACTAGATTAAATATTTTTTGGGCATTATTGGTCCCTATGAATGGAATTTGAACCTGTCGCAGTAAGGTTGTTAATTGTTCTACCCATTTCTTTTATAGTATTTTTTATTTAATATTTATGATTCCATTTAAAAGAGTAATTTCATTTTTTGTCTTTATTTCGCCTTTAAGAGAGGATGGTTTGGTAAACCTATTAAATAAATTCAATATTTAAATATTTCTTAGATGAATTAAGAAGATAAAGATTGATCACATGATGCTCAAATTGTCTGGATCACCTCCAAAGCGACCAGAAATAATAAGACAATAAACAACAACAACATGTAGAAAGTGTGACCCGTTTCGCTTTATTTCTTCATCAGACTATTTCAAACTGAATTCAATATCATTATTTGCGTCATTAAATATATTCTGTTTCTAAGTGATCAAGGATACAAACAATATGAGATAAACAAGATTAAGTCATAACTTACATTTTTAAACTAATCGTTTTATTCTTTAACCAATAATTGACGTTGAAATATGCACACACAGTACTGATAACACCAAACCATAAATATATCGTCCAAAAATCTTAACCAGATGTCTGGTTTTAAGAAGCATTTATTTAAAAAGCCATTAGAAGACCTTTATTATTTTATAGACTTTTTAAACAAATTACATCCTACAATAAAATGTACATTCAGTGTGTCTAGTAGTATATATTAAGGGGTTGAGCTAATTAAACCAGCATCACATTTTTATCTTGGATAAAAAATAAAATATTTCCATACAGTATATTTTTTTACAAATAACAGAGAATATTTTGTTAACGTTATAAAAGTAGTTTGACACTAGAGTATATAAATGCATTCATAACCCCCCTTTATACATACTAAAAATGACGATCTTAGTTGACTGTATTTGTTGCATCTAAACTCTTTTAAAACGTTAAATAAACACAATAAAAATCATCATCATCATCAGTCTCTTGACCTAGTGTGGTCGTCCAGACACTCTGCTGCTTAACATATGACCAGTTCCCTCCACTTGACTCGATCATGTGCCAATGCCTGTCTCCGCAAAACTTTTCCTGGTCCATTTTTTGATGTTGTCCATCCACTTTTTTCTCTGTCTACCTCTCCTTCTGCTACCCTGGACACTGCCCTGCAGGACTGTTGCGTATAGACTGTTGGCTCTAGTGATATGGTTATACCATTTCAACTTTCTCTATTTGACGGTGGTGAGGAGGTCTTCATATTGACAACTTATGTGCCTGATCTTGTTGCCCACTTCTTCATTTGGGATGTGGTCCATGTAAGAGATGCCAAGGATGCTTTTGTAGCATCTCATTTCAAGTGGCTAGATTCTTCGTTGTAATTTTGCTGTTATTGTCCAAGCCTTACATGAATACAAACGGATTTAGATGACTAGTGCTTTCAATAGTCTGATTCTTGTCGCTCCAGATGGGTCTAAGCTTTTACATAATTGCCGTTGTCTGTGCTGCTCGGGACACGCTTTCTGCTCTTGGCCCCTCTTCGGTGATTATAGAACCAAGATATCTGAACTGGCCCACTGTTTCCAGATCCTGTCCTCGGACTTTAATATTGGCCAAAAAAATGCGTTTGTAATCCGCTTTTCTCAGCGCTTATCTCCATGTCATATATGGAAGATGTTTCATTCAGGTTCTTCACTTAGGTGGCAAGGTCGTCTTCACTGCCTGACAGCCCATCAATGTCGTCTTAAAGTGAATGTTGGTGATGTTACGCCCTCCAATGCTGACTGTTCCACAGTGGTAATCTAGGGCTTTGCTCATGATGCGCTCTAAGTAGATGTTGACAAGCGTGGGTGACAGGAGACAGTGTTGATGTACTCCAACTGTTGTATGGAACCAGCCTCCCATAGAACCTTGAGCAATTAGTGCACTGATAGCCTTGGCGTATGTCGGCTTGATGGTATTGGTCAACTTTTGACCCATGTTGTACTTCTTCATTGTGGCCAATGCATCATACCACACTCTGTCAAAGGCCCTTTTGAAGTCTATAAACACTTGATAGATGTATTGTTGATGTTGCGAGTACTTTTCATTCAGAACCCTGAGATTGAATATTTGTTCTGTTGTGCTTCTTTTACTCCGGAACTATGCCTGTTTTCAGCGATTATTTCTTCTGCTTGTGGTTTGAGTCTGTTCAAAATGATCTTCAGCATAACCTTACTAGCAAGTCCGATAACATTCTGTCATTTTGGCTGGAGATTGTTGTTTTGTTTGTTGTTTTTTTTTTTGTTTATGGTTTTTTTTTTTTGGGGGGGGGGTTCTGGGGGGATGTACCTTCCCTATCCAGACCAAGAAGTCGCCAGAATGGGATGTAGTACATCGTCCAGCTGCCTTAGTGTCTTCACTCCGGAATTTCATGTAATGTCTACCCCCATAGCCTTTGATTAACCAAAGTCAACCTGCAAGGCAGCAGGAGACTCGTGTATGGACGGGTGCGTCCATTTTGCGAGCAGATAACGCATATGGCACTGCCCATTAACAAAGCAAGAGGCAAATCGCCTATTTTTATTTCTACCCCATACACATCAGTATCACATTCTTCAGCGACGAAATAGAATTCTCACTTGCAAGATAGTTTAGACCCAAAAAATTGATTTGCTTTACAACCGGATAAAAACGAACGTCTGCAGAAAACCGATGATGCCACATTGTGCCTAAACACCAACGTGACAGCAAATGTGCAGATGAACTTAAAGAAACTAGATATGAAATCTATACTAAATATCCGCAGTCTCCTACGTTCAATCCTCCTCTCTCGACTTACATTTCCGCTACCTCTTTCCTCCGGAAGGGACCGAATAAAGGATAGAGACCTTCATTATTAACTACTCATTTGTTTGAAGCATCATGCCAAACACAACAACTCTCCTCTCATCGGGTAAGACAAAGTTCATATTACAGTGTTGAGTCAATCTTACCTATTACCGTGTGACTTTATTTTTTACTCCGATCGTTCCTCACGTGTTCCAAAGATAGCAGAGTGATGTAAGTTTGAATGAAAGGACATGGCCTATGACACGTGGAAAAAAATAAAGAAACAATTGTTCATGTCACTTACACTTTCGAGGTATTCAAAACTGTTACTTTAGAGAAACATTTCATTAACTTCTCCTACAGCAGCAAAGAAGCAGCCAAAACACGTGAAACGACAGTATCCGACACGTGCAAACATTCTCAATTATTTAGCCCAATAAAACACAGAAGAATACAGTTAACCCCACTAATTGCAATAGATAAATATCAGATAACGCTATATATTGTAATAAATGCAGTTGCAGTTAATGTTGCTGAGCCGTCGCTATCAATATAATGAATAACGGAGCTAACGTTACGCGATGACCGGTTATCTTACACATTAGAGACGAAATTAAATAATAATACGAGTGAATTCAATCGCTGATTGTGTATTCAATGTATTGTTAGAGGCGATTTCAAGCGTTGTCGATACGATTCCAAAGGAATGAAATTGATGTGATTTTTTTTAGTCATGGATTCTTACGGTCGTCATTAGTACAGTGATTGGTATTTAATGGCTTAAATACTGGCCACAGCTAATTGTCGTCGTAGTTTTTTTTAAACATATAAAATATATTCTATCTTTGACTATCAACCAATTAATCTATACTGGATCGTTTGTTTGGTATAATACGCCAGTAATTCGATCAACAGTAAATTAAATATATAGAAACCTCATGGATTGTATGTACATAATAGAGAAAAAGTAATGTTAATTTTCATTCGTGATTCCTTTGATGATGCATATCTTGAAAAAATGTCATATAAAAGAGATAAAATTAAAATCTGCCAAGAATATAACTTCAACCTAAACGACCCATCATATCAGTTTTGTTATCTTATCATCAAAATCATTAAATTTAAAACTCACTTTTAGCTGTATTTGGTCTCAGGATACCTAACTAATAATTATAGACTGTGTTCCTTGTTCTAATAATTATAGACTGTGTTCCTTGTTCTAATAATTATAGGCTGTGTTCCTTGTTCTAATAATTATAGACTGTGTTCCTTGTTCTAAATCGGATCTGGAAATGATTGACATTTTAAGTGCGCTTTGTGGTAATCCGATAACATTCATGTTCCCTAAATAATGTTCCACGTAATGGACGAGCAAGCTAATGCTTTCTCAACTCCAATAATGCATTAATACCC
Source organism: Unio pictorum (assembly GCA_030141615.1). Classification (NCBI taxonomy): domain Eukaryota; kingdom Metazoa; phylum Mollusca; class Bivalvia; order Unionida; family Unionidae; genus Unio; species Unio pictorum. The sequence goes on along the minus strand of JARLTB010000106.1, from coordinate 1,665,236 downwards.
ATACTTTAGCCACGATTTAAGCTCTCTAAATGGACAAATAGTTTGTGCAAATATCCGTTGCAAGAAAAAGCACTTGAAGTAACACTGTAGAGAGGGATAGGTTCCGCTAGGTGACTTTTGCCCTATACACACTGATATTGCTGGGCAATGTTTAAGTTACCATACCGTCGCCCAGGTCAAAAAGAACCATGCCTGCCGTTGTCCATTATAACGGATGTGACAAGTGTGCTACTGGTACTGCGCATAAAATCAGAACCAGATACAGCATCGCCATCGCCACATGGAACATTAGAACTCTGGCGTAAATTGGAAGACTCCAAGAGTTGACACATGAGATGGAACACTACATGTGGCACATTCTGGGACTGTGCAGTCAGATGGAACGGCCTAGGAGAACACTAAAGTGAAGTTGGACATTTATTATATTATTCTGGAGAGTTGGACAAGTCCATAAGTTCATAAATGGAGTAGTCTTCCTTGTAAATCATGCCATCAAGGGATAATTGTTTGAATGTCGCCCCATTTCTAGCAGGATCATCTTCATTCGTCTGAAAGCATCTCCCTTTAATATCAAAATTAGTCAAGTATATTCTGTAACTACTGATCATGATGCTGAAAAAATGGAGGAGTTTTACAACAAACTCCAGTGTATCATAAACATGGTAAGTAAAATAGACATCCTCATCATCCATAGAGACTAGAATGCCAAAGTTGGCAAAGATGATCTAAAAGACTGGGATGATCATTGTGGACCTTCTTGCAATGATCTTACAAAAAAAAGAGGAAGACGGCTGCTCAAGTTCTCAAGCTACAACAACTTGATACTACTCAACACCCTGGGCACACAAAAAGCTTCACGATGCTGGAACGCACCACATGGAACCCATCTTAACCAAATCGACTACATACGTATTTCAAAACACGTTTTTAAAAAAAGAAATAGAAAAATTATTCTACCATTAAGAATGAGTGTTTGACACTAATTTTGGCTTTACAACACTTTGAAATGTGTAATAATTTTACTCCTTCTACGAAGTCGTCATATTTAATTAGGCAAATTTTTTAAAAATATTTTAAAAAATGGTGTTTCCAGTTGGCGGAATGTTCTGTTTCTCATTGCCGACCCTCGACATTTTCCTGAATGGTATAAAATTTGTTTTTTAAAAATCACATTGCCGTAATTGATTTGTGTATCTATAGTCTGACATTGAATCCCCGTTTGTTTGTATATAAAAAAAATTATATATATATATATATATATATATATATATATATATATATATATATATATATATATATATATATATATATATATATATATATATATATATATATATATATATATAACCAACGATTTTAATAATGAAAACATTTAATGTGATACAAAGTGCACAGAACTAAGTCAACTGAATTATGGATTTATAATTTCTAACCTGACTGTGACCAGAATGGCACCAATACTGGCATTCCCTACATCTTTGATGATAAACGGACTTTCCAAACAAGCAAACGGGTTAGTTGTTGTAGGGTTAACGCCATTTTTAGCACACGATAGGCTATACATGGCGGCCAGTATTGATGGTGGAGAAAGAACGCTGGGAAGACCCCCAGAAAGAACCAGCGATCCACGAGAAGTTACTTGCATGCTTTCTCACATGCCCACATTGGCCGATCGGTGAACCTAATTTTAAAATTAGTGAAATAAGAAACAATGTCTTTTTCTGTCATAAACAGTATTTTATTTCAGAAGCCATTTTTATATACTAATTTGTTTCTAAATAAGTTTTCTTACTAGTATTTAAAACTGAATTAAAAATTACTTTCATACATCATGAAGTTGTTTGATTTCATTTAGAACTAACTAACTGCAAGATCACAAGTTCTTGTTTACTGATATTATACAGAGCCTGGAAAGGTTACTTGTACATCCAGGCTCTAATAATAAAATGGCGGCGCTGATGAACTGTTTTTCGAGGTATTTACGGCAAATTTGTCATGTTTGTTTCGTCGTGTGAAGAAAGTAAACTCCTAAAAGATGGCGAACGTAATGAATCTCAAGACGAATCTGCTCGCTAAGGTAAGGCCGTACCAATTTCAGACATAACGAGACGAGAGCGTGGACGAAGACGAAGACCGTAAAGATAACACAGAGCATACTGAGGCTGAGCAGTGCTTGAGTTATTCGTTCTGGTAATTACTATTATAATATGGCTATTATTATTATTATTATTATTATTATTATTATTATTATTATTATTTTAGTAGTAGTAGTAGTAGTAGTAGTAGTAGTAGTAGTAGTAGTAGTATATTGTTAATGATATTTAAATTTCAATCTGAAAAGAGAAGGGCACGAATTTGGGCAAACCTTGGATATCATCAGAGCAGATTGTAATGTGGGCGTGGTTCATCAGTAACTAGTGATATTAAAAGTTACACACTTATGACCAAGACTGTGAGAGGTATAGAAATAAATACTTTATTAACTTCATGACAAGTTTGTTCTTTTAAACCGTGATGAAATGCAGACCCCTAATGTACTTTGGGTGTAATTGTTTACTACCCTCCACAGATAGTAAAACTGAACAATTGTATTATTTAAAAAAAGTATTCATAGACATGGGATATCCAAAATTTAGCAAGCATATATTTTCTCTGTGTCTCGGTATTTACTACTAGTGGCAGAGAAAGTAAAAAGATTTATGGGAAAAGAAATCTTGAGAATAAGACATTGCTGATTAAATATTCATTATTGTGGTACAAAAAGTAAAACAAAAGTCTAACCATGCATCACATATACACATATTTCATACTTTAAGACTCAAGAACTTCTCATACATTTTACCATCATGTTTGCTATCTAACAATATAATGAATGATGGAGTGTATTTACTATGCATATTGATGTTCCTGTATAAATAAATTCCACCTGTAAACAAATAGTCGATCAGTGTAGAAGCTGCAAAGCTGTAACGAGTTAATTAAACATGTGGATTGTATCATTGATAATCCATGATTTCAGACAGTTTGCTTGGATGAATATACCCTGAAAGCAGCTTACTGCGCCAGTCTATAGCACTATGTATATAGCAAGGAAATTCTAACCGAGTACATGAACACTTATAGACAAAATATTATGATAACAATTATAGTGCTACTATCGGGTTCACTTTAGGGATTGCTTTATACACACGTGAAAATTATGTTTAAAATTCTTTTTCATAAAACCCGTCCTTTATGGACAAATTGTTCCATTTTACTTGAGTGTGGAAATTTTACCCAAACCTTTTATTTTGCTAATAGATCCGTTAAAATTATTTGTCCATTATCTTGGAAATTCTCATGGAAAAATCTCTGACTTATATATTAAAAATATATTGGTATCTGTTCATATTCGCTTTTGATTCATTTAGTTTTTAACACTGGTTGTAGTAAAATCTAATGTTATGCTAAAGGCATTGACTTTGAATACATGAAATAAGTCAACAAAAAAACTGGGATACATCAAATAATATAACTTTATTTAAGTTACCAGTTTTGTTGTATATTCTTTTTGAAGTCATAATAGATATATGGCTGCAGATAGATGCCAATAAGTGTCTATCAACTGACTTCAGCTTCCTGGGCACTTCCTCAGCACTACCATCAACTCTTCTCCAATGGTTTGCCCAGTAATTCAATAAACTAACAAATGTCATCCAGTCCTTTTTATTCACATTGACAACTTACCAGAGAAAATAATGGAACAGGAAATAAAACTCAAATAGTATTAATTTTAAGATATATATGCATCTTAGTATAATGAATAAATAAATAATGATAATGCTTTTGTTGCGATATATATATGTGCTACAACAAAGGCTGTTTATTGTGTTTTCATTCAAATATGTCTCAAGTCCGAGTTGTTGCTTTACTTTAGTTTCTCCCTTCTGTGTGGATATGACCAATGGGGAAGAGATAAGGAGGGGCAGAATTATTAAAGGTGGGTGGGTGTCTGAATGTATTCCTAGTGCTATGTTCACTGCCCAATTTGAATATAACTTTAAAAATACAACATTTATATTACTATATGTGCCTGCATTAGAGTTTTATCAAATCGTATCATTCATTGTAGTATACAGTGCGATATAAACATACACTTGGAAACATGCCACACATCAAAATAGTGATTTGTTGTCATATTCTCACTGATCCATTTCTGTACCTGGAGATGCATGTTGGTAATAATAGTGTTTACCTCCATACCTTGATTATGCAGCATTTTTATGGCTTTAGAAGTTTCTCTTTACTCCATTGCTCTGAACAAAATTACATTACTTATATTTCTTGAAATGCGATGTCAGCTGTACAAAGCTTAAATGTTTACCAACATTTTAAAAATGGACTTTTGCATAAGTAGCATTAAAAAAAGTAAGCTCATTTTCCGGTATAAGTGTATGAATCTTGACAAGTACATGAAAGCTTGCAATGGCTTTGTTCCTTCTCTTTACTTGCTGGGCATATACTTGACAACCTTTGTAGTAGGTGAAATTTTAGACATGTGTATACTTATCATCGTGGTTTTCACACAGTTGATGATATCTCATCAATATGTGTATCAATTAAAGTGCTTAATTTCTAAATAATAACAAGTTTACAAGTGTTTTATCTGCTTAAATAATCATACTGAGTTTAGTTAATACAATCTTATATGCTTCGTTTGCTTGTTTGTTTTATCTTAAGTATCATATCAGTCTGACACTGAACAACAATACTGTATGATGGTACTTGTAATAAGAGCATAACAAATATGTCTGGCAAATTCTAGTGCCTGTCTTTGCAGTAGATAGAGTAATCACAAATGAAGACTTATATATATATATATATATATATATATATATATATATATATATATATATATATATAGAGAGAGAGAGAGAGAGAGAGAGAGAGAGAGAGAGAGAGAGAGAGAGAGAGAGAGAGACCACCATACATTGACACAGTGGTGCATATTCTCGCAAACTAGATAATTTACTCACAGTTTCTCAATACGATGGGATAATTAACCTTACAATTAAACACAATACATCAGGTATTCACAATAGTTTGGCTTTAGCCGAACACCTATTTGAAAAACTAAGTTAAGATGATCAAAATAAAAGCTCTCGCTTCATTTAATCAAAATATTTGTAATGTATAATGTAGAATATCAAAATATACATATCATAATAAGCATGTTAAACCACAAAAATATAATATTTGAGAAAATTATTTATTCCAAGAGGGTAACAACAAAGCTAGTTATAAAACTAGCTTTTCAACAACTTCAAAAACCCAAAATGATTTTATTTTAATGGAGGTATTTAATCAAACATTAAACATGTAAATGAAAGAAAATAGCAAATGACCGTGCGCTTACAAATTGTGGAAAAACAACGCTTCACTTGATAAGAGAATATAAACACTTATTTTATTATATCCGCTAACGTGTGATATTTTTAAGTACAAGACTTCTAAAGGAAAGTAATTATGATTTATGCTGGTGACAAATTCTCTAAATATAGATAGAGAATACAATATTTATCTTAATAGCGGAGCCATTACTTTGTAATAAGTATTTATTCTAACCTTGTGATGCAAACATAAACAGGGCAACTCTTTTCACCAGGCTAGTACTTCGTGGTAAACACTACAGAATAACAGCAGTGTGGACGATAGTTTGGTCGTAAGAATGTATAGAATGAAGCGAACAGGTCCAAGAATATACCCCTGTGGAACACAACAAAGATCAACTGGGCTGGAGTGTATTATATTTGCAGATATAATTTGTATGATGTTGGGTAAGTAGGATTTGAACCACTGTAAGGCTGTAATCTGAATGCCAAATACATGCTGGAGACGGTGAAGTAATATATCATGGTCTAGTGTGCCAAATGCTGCAGACAAGTCAAGGAAGGTGAGGACTGTAATCTTTCCGCTATCCAAAGCAGAGAGAATGTCATTAAATACTTTCAGAGCAGTAGTTTCAATACTGTGGCAAGGGCGATATGTAGAATGTACATTGCTAAAAATACTGTTTTAATTCAAATGTGATACACTTGGGTTAGAATAACTTTTTCTAAGATTTTTTATATGACAGGGAGATTAGAAACTGGGCGGTATTTCTTTAAATCGTTAGATCAGTGTTGGTTTCTTCAGATGACAGTTTTTAAAAATGATGGGAATTCACGAGATGACAGAGATATATTAAAAACACCAGTTAGTGAAGGCAATATTGGGTCTAAGCACTCAAGCAGCAGTTATATTGGAAATTGGATCAAGTTAACATGACTTTGGTGCACTCTTTTGTCACGATTTTCCGTTCTAAGTCAATTGAGGCAGGTACAAATGCTCCTAATGGTTGTCGCTGAAATTATGTATCGTACTGTATCGTGACGATGAGTCAATTTAAATTGTGTTGTAAAGCGTATCTCTAATGGTGTACTTTGTCACGGAAGATATTTGCAAATAGGTCCGGAATATCTACTGGAGAGACGGTAGTTATAAGTAGTGTACATTTGTTCCTTTACATTAGTTTGTTAGTTATCTCGAAGAGCTCTTTGCAGCTGGAACTTTCCGTGATCTAAGTACCGCAGTGGGATGATTTGGGTAAATGGACTATGTTTGTGATGTTCATCAAACAACAACAACAACAAAAATAACTTTTAATATGGCTTTGATAATTTGGTTACAAAGACTGTATTGTAGTATTAAAGAGACCATAAGGCAAATTAGTTATATTATTTACTACATAGTGCTAATCGTCGTAATGTGAAAGAACAACTTTATTTACAGTAACGTTAGTGTGACCTCCCTTGGTTATTGACAGTTTGAGTAAAACAACCTCTGATCAATACCCCTCACTAAGTACATTATGGTTTCTTTACGCACTGCTGAAATACAAACGCAAGATCTCGATGGAATATATATGTTAAGCTGTTATTTTCAACCTGAATGAAAACATGCTTGTATTTCTTAAACAACTTTTGATTTATTTTATGATGCGTTCGAAATCAGAATAAATTACATAAGGAACTATTATTGCTAGGTTCTAAATTTTACAACCCTGATGATCATCATCTATGTGTGGGTACAACAATGCATTTGCATTATTTATGTATGTATCAAATGGTAAGAAATGTTTTAGTTCTTATAACCCAGTGCACTTATTTTCGTTAGAGACAATTCTTAGAAGAAAACGGTTATTTCTATCCGTGAGTGGCCAAGTGGTCTAAAGCGATCACCATTACTGATCACTGCCATCTTACCTCTCTCTGCGTGGGTTCGAGTCACGGGATTGGCCAATGTGGGTTCGTGATAAAGCTTGCCAGTAGCTTCTCCTGGGTCGGTGCTTCTTTCCGGTTTTTTTTTCTCAGATTCTTCCTCCACCTTTTATACTGGCCACCATGTAAAATGGTATCTCTTCAGATCACAGTATGACATTCGATTTTGGCAGGTTCAACTATTATAGGAAAAGTGAACGTCAGCATCTACTTGTGAGATTTTGTTGATGTATTTGATAGATGCAAATTTCGAGAACTAGTTCAATCAGCATACAAACACCATTATTATTTATAAACCCGAACATGTCTTAATGAAAAATATCTTTACCAGATAACTATGCATTTAACATTCGCATAATGATAAAACAACTGTAATCTGCAATCGTTTTCAAATTCCACCACAACATGACTGATAATAATCCAAGCTAGTGAAAACATTACCTGATCGACAATGGGCCTGAAAAACATAAAACTGTACGACACGGTTTTGGAGAGCCTGCACCCGTTGGTTCAGCAGCTTCTTGACATAAGCATTACAAGTATGGAACAGGCAATGCTGAATACTGGATAATATTCTTAGAGGATCAAAAGATTTCTTGCCAGACAGATCCGAATCTACACGTGGTTAGAAAGAATTAGGTGAACTTAGTTTCATTTTCGTTGTTCAAATATCTATATCCCTATGCAGATTATAGATTATTGGTAATAGATGTTAATATTAATGTACACACCTGTAGTCATTTAAATGTTTGATCACAGTTTAATGACTTGGTCTGTTTGGATTTTTTGTGTATTACTTATAAGGATACCCTTAAGTACATATAAACATTGGAAATATATATTATGCAAAGATATACATGTGTTTGAATATTCATATTAAATCACTTCAATTTTACCTTAACTTTATTGTCTACAGGTATAGAGGACGTTTTGTAACATACACAATGACTGATGTAATTGATTATTTCCGCGAACATGTTGTAATCACCTGTTCTGACTACCTTATTGCATTCTTCCTATACCCCAATTTTGATCTGAGGTATAAATACTCAGATAGACTATAAAAACGTATGTGTTCACTGGTTAATGTCATTTACTTTAGCATGTGACAACCTGGCTTAATATTGAGTGTCCATGGATATCTGATGTCTGCTTAGACTGGTCCTCAACGGCAACCGTTTATCTAATTCCATGTGAAGATTTAACAATAACCAACAAAATGGTAAATGACAGGAATACAAATGTTTAAAAACCTGTTCCCAACTAACGAACAATACCTGACGCTGGTTTCTGAACAAGAATAGGTACGAGTTGTGCAGTCAAGAAAAGCTTCGAAACACCAACAGAGTGTAAGCCATCAACACAGGGTAAAGTTTGCGATAGCGATGTAATTTTGGAAAGAATAATATGACTGCATGAACGGAAACGGCGATATGGTCATTACTAAATTCTGAATGGTCTCAACAAAGAGAACATCCTGTTAACTAGGCAAAAGGTTCCTGAAAACGAGAACGGTCTCTCAAAGGCTTCGATACACTAAAAGAATTAAAGTCTTCTCTCAAATTTTGCAATAACGACGTAATAATTGTATGCCTGGGGCAAGGGGAAAGAAAATACATTAGTCCTTGCTGAATTGTGACCTGATTCTGCACAAAAAAGACCTTGTTCACCCTGCAAAATGCTCCGAAAAATAGCATTAGGTCTCTTCGCCGATTTGAACACTAGAACAAGAGCCATCTTTTAACATAGTGTTACAAGGAAAGAAATAACGTCTGTGAAATAATACATCACAAGATATAGATACTGCGCTATCAGAATATTTAATTACCTAAAGAATAATTGCATTCAAATTTATCTTTTTCTTTATAACAATGTTTAAATAACCCTTACTTCACGGCCTGCCTGTGGCAATGGAGTTATTGAAGGGAAACAACTCTAGTACAACTAAACGACTTTCAGGCTACCATTGTCATCTTCCATTAAGGAAATTTATATCCTCAAGCAAGAACTATTACACCGACGGGCACAACAATATCCTTGATATAAAAAAAAATATGGATCCTAAATCCATAATGGTCTGATTGTATACGATCATTAAGATCAAGTGAAATTTGGACAGATCATTATTTGCCGAGTGCATTCATAAATACATACGTACGTACATACACATACATATACACACACACACATACATACATACATACATACATACATCTCTATATACATATATATATATATACTGTTATGTATATCTTTAAATTTTTTTAACTTCTGGTATATGATTTGTTTTTCATTTTCGTAACTTTTATTCATGGTAGTAAACAGTATGGAAAACACATTTTTATAAATTGTGTGCTTAATTTGTCTCTGTTGAAAACACCAAATCACGTAGTACCTATATATAGTTATTTTTACTTACGCGTTGACAATTGATAATAATAATCGTACTATTTAGACTTAAAATGGCGCCTATGGCATAGTTTCTAGGATGGGATGTGAACGTTTCGAGAAGAATTATGTGGCTTCCCCATTGGTTGCGATAGGTCTTGTAAATATAGTATGAAAATGTCTTAGTACGTCGTAAATCAATAGTGTATGTTGTCATATGGGGTCCTGTGCTAAATACAATTGCAATTTACGGTGTATATATAAAAAGAACGTTAAGCATTCAATTCCATTCCGACTTCTAGAATAATTTATTCATGTTGTACTTAAATATCTTTCGACGATAATATCATTCTGGAAATGTTATAAATTATTCGTAAGAATTCTGGATAACGCACCATGTTGACAGCGTCACGGTTTTTGGAGGACAGGAACATCACCGGAAATGAATTATGAATTTTCGTTTGGGATTTTTAAAGTGTCACGAAATTGTATGAACCCTTTCTATTTATTTATTAAATTGTGTAATTAACTTCCGTTTTCGGCTTACAGCGATACCCGAGGGTGAATAATGTAAATTGCGTCGTATTTTAAAATAGTGAGTTCGGTTTATATTATGACGCACGTGCGACGTACTTTTGATGAGATGAACCGAATGCCTTCAGTACGCAGACAAAATCTGTGTATAAATACTTCACCGAATGTAAAGCACTTAACATCACGGAACGTCTTGTCAGCGGCGGTCTACTATAAGTACACGCACATCTTTAGCTGTAGAGGTATGTAAGCTTAAATCATTTCTCGCATATACGATAACACTATCTATTGTACTACTACGTCAATGTTTGCATGATTTGCAGCTTTGGTTTAATAATGCACACATTTATATTCTTGTCTACAACATAGCGAAGTATATATATTAGTAATAAAAGCCAAGGATTTATGTTAGTAATATAAGGTTAAGATATGTTTAGTACAGTAGGATTCTTATCAAGCAGGGTTATTTTTATTTCTGAACTTGTTGTTTTGTAATTATTGTGCCGGTAATATAATCTTTATAACTTTATTGCGTTTTTTATGCCCGTGTCATATATATATACACGATATTGGATTTGTTTTCAGCTGCCCAGTGTCTGGAAATGTCCAGAATATCCGGTGTTGTCCGGTGCTGTCGAGTGACTGGCATGTACGGTATCTGGATTGTACCAGCTGTAGAGCTGTCTAGTGTCTGGAATGTTAAAAGTGATGTTTCCAAATATTATAGATCTTATTTTATTTGTAAATTGGCTAGCGTTGATTATTATCAACTACATTTTGGACATGTTGTCCATGGACTATTATTATTGTTGAAAGAAAAACTCTTATAAAACAGGATTCAGACATTAATCTCTAAGATTGTCTTTGTGAAATGGCAACCAACAATCTTCTGTCTAATCCCTCAAACCTGACGTTGAGACAGTTCAAAACTACGCAAAGTTAAGACTTTTTCAACCTGGTTCTATCTCTCTTGCCAATACTGCAAAATCATCTTCATGTTAGATATTATTGTTCTTAAAAAAATAATTTAAAAACTGATTTAAATAATATCAACACTTCTGGGAGGCAGACACAGAACAAAACTCCGGTATAAATAGATTGCACGAAAATATTGATCGAGATTGCTCTGAAAATCATTCAAAACATTTAGTTTTTTCTGTCCCACACAATGACAATTAAATGATGACGAATAAGCGAAATATAATGACTGTGGTTCAACAAGCCTTCCAAATTCCGAAATAAAAAAATAATCTGGACAATAAACTTGATGGGAATATGAGCACTATTGTCATATGTTTCAACTCGAAAAAAAAAATCTACCACCATGTCTAAATTGCAGATTCAAAACCTGTAAAATCAACACCCTTACAGGATTAATCCTTTTAAATAGGAATGTTTGAGGAAGGAAATTGGATATATAAGTCGGAACATTACTTTATTGGACCAAGTAAAAGTAACAGTATTTTGCCGTACATTCTTGTACCAAAACCAGAATATTTTTTCAGTATGTGCACAGACTACAGAGAAGTGAAACATGGCATCAAAACAGACTCATTTCCAATATCGAGAATTGATAACTATATTGACAACACTGGAAATACAAAATAAGTCACCATGTTTGACCTGTTAAAATGATTCTGGCAGAGTCCACTTATGGATAGAGAAAAATACATTTCCGTCACTGTGAGTCATTCACGCCTTGTGTTTGTCTTTTGTAGAGTAATTTGTCTGTATCTTTTCTTCATTACATTTGTGCCTTATTAGGTTAATAATCCAATATTTGGATTAAATATATACGCACGTATTCATAATGTATTTGTTCATTCAAGTCATTCATTATTAAACATTGTATTTATATCATCGTCAAAAGTGTTATGTTGTAAATCCGAAAAATCCCACCCGGGTATCATATTACAGATACATTAAAGACGTCATCATTTGCACTGATTCTTGGAAGGATCACTTGGAAACTATCTGGAAATTCTTCGTTCGCTTGAGTGAGGCAAATTTGACAGTTAGTCTAAGTACAATGGAATTTGGCCGAGCTTGTCAAATTTTTGGAACATATCATTGGACATGGGCAATTCGGTAGAATCTAAGGTATTTTGTTCCATAATTGATGAGCCTCTTGCCAATTTATTAATTCGGAAGACTAGGTTTGATTGGTCTAACATATGTTAGGAGGCGTTCGATTAATTCAAGGCCATACTTAAGGGTGCACTTTCCGATCCAGATTTAAATAAACCATTTAAAGTGTATGTTGATGCAAGTGATATTGGGGTTGGTAGTGTGTTAATTCAGGAAGATAAAAATGGTGTAGATCATACACTGTGCTATATTTCAAAACACGTTTTTAAAAAAAGAAGTAGAAAAATTATTCTACCATTAAGAATGAGTGTTTGACACTAATTTTGGCTTTACAACACTTTGAAATGTGTAATAATTTTACTCCTTCTAAATTATTGTATTCAAAACCACCTTACTTTCATCAACAAAATGAAAAATAGAAATCAGAGGTTGTTAAGATTGAATGTGATGTTGCAAGAATACAACCTCGATAGTCGGCACAACAAGGGAAAATAAACTTTTATCGCATATGCACTTTTACGTGCATGTTTCCAGAAGAATTATCTGCGTCCCCCCCCCCCCGAATGGTTGCGAAAAGTCACGTGAATATAGTACGTCGTGACTTAGTACGTCGTAAATCAATAGTGAATATTGTCATATGTGGAAATACAATTGCAATTTACGATGTAGAAAGTTAAGCATTCAGTTCCATTCCGACTTCACTTTTTGTGTTCCTGATGTAAGTCTGCAGACGTTCTTTATGTTGCACTTTGATATTTTGCGACAGAAAACATTTAATTGCACTGTTCAGTGGTGATTCGAATTTTTCATTATTTGGACAGTAATATTATTCTGAAACTGTTAAAAGTTATTCGAAACATTTCTGGACAACGCCAGCTTAACAACGTCACGGTTCTAGGAGGTCCAGTACATTTCAGATATTGAAAGGATATATTCGTTTATGACTTTCAAAGACTTTTATAAGGACAAATTTAGATTCACTTATTTACACTGGAAGTTATCTCACGTTTATTTATTACTTTAATAATTAAACTGTTTGTTGAGCTTTACAAAACTTGTTGGCTTTGTTTCTTGTCTGTTACTTACGTTTGTCATCATAAGGTCGTAATTACATATATATAAGTTTAAACGCTCTCTCTTTGAATGTCACTCTCTTCTTCCCTGTTTCTAATTATATATCTTTTCAATATAGAAAGAATGTTGTCTTATTCAAAATACCATGCAATCATATTTGTGTTAGATTCTATTCCATCACCCTTGTTTCTACTTTATATCACTCTGTTCTACGTTGTAAAGACCTCGGCGGTCATCAAACACTTGCCAAGCGAATTGCAGACATACATGAAAAATCTTGACCAGCAACCATCCCAGTCGAGAAGACGTTTAGATATTTAATGGCATCTTAAAGATATAGCGAAGGATAATGCACCATTTCACTTTGTTTTCCATCGCCACCAGTTATGTACATGAAGAATACAATTGTTATTGTTGAAAGTGGCTTCAGAGATTATAAATGTGGCTGCGTTAGGGGCCGTCAGAACTGCAGCTAAGATGTCTCTTAAAAAGACGACTAACACAATAATATGCACAAATCTTCGACTACCCAGACGATTAGTAAACAACCCTCTTCAAATATCAGGTACGACATGCAAATGGCTTAACCATTATTGAAACTGAAGCTTCTCACGCGTCCATGAACTATTTGATTTGCTCTCCATGCCAAAGTCAGTCAAGCAATTCCCAGGTTTTTTTTAGCGAAATGAACTTCATCAATGATCCTCCTCACTGGGAAAACAGGCATCATCAACGTGTATTTATTAACAAGACCTGGATATCATTGGTTTGCATACGTGGTAATGCCTCGACATCAATTGCATTTTGACTCGTACGGGTTTGTAACACCATATGAAGTTGATGATTGATGTGGTGAATTTTCTAGAGTTGCTGATACTGGATAATAACCACTGTTTTATTCAACGCTGCCCTTACAAATTCGGAGATGGGGCCCCGAGTGGCCGAGTGGTCTAAAGCACTCTCCGTTACGAAACACTGCCATCTCACCTCTGTCTGCGTCGGTTCGAGTCTCAGATTCAGCCAATGTGGGTATGTGAGAAAGCTTGCCAGCAGGTTCTCGTGCGTCGGTGGTTCTTTCTGGTGATTTTCCCGGGTTTTTCCTCCACCACTAATACTGGGCGCCATGTATATCCTATCGTGTGCTGCAAAATGACGTTAAACCCTACAACAATAATTAAAACAACAACAACAAATTATAATGGAGGCACATTAACGTTAACAAGCACGACACTCACACCTTGATTTTACATTAACACTTACAAAGTACGTTTAATACTATATATTTACGAACGCTAAGACGTAGGGACCCGACGCAGCCATAATATGGATTTGCCACAAAATCGGATTTGGCTGAGTTCACCAGCCGGATTGTTGTTGACATCGCCCCGGGCGAGTTTGGTATTTTCCCAGATAAACTTTAAATGTCTAATGCGGGCATTCAATATTTTGTTATGACGTCGCAATGTCGGAATCAATTAAATTATTTAAATATGAAAATCTTGTCTGTTATTTGCTTTTAACAAAGACTGCCTGAATGCAATTGGCCACTCATTTGCTGTCACAACTACCCTCGCAAATATCTTCATTTATAAAAAACACCTGGTGCTGATGACCAGCAAAGGAGAATTTAAAATATGACCGTATAGTAATAAATGGTCTGCTAGTTTTTACTGACGTGGATGATTTTGATAAACCTAAATCTCATACCTTAACAGCACGGAGTCTAGATCATATTTATTTATCGTATGCGGTTAGTATATTGGAGTCAGTTGACAACATTGATATATAATCAGCCTGGTATACGTAACAACCCCGACACTGTCTTCCGAAATCTTTCAAATATCTTTCATTCATACGATAGCATTGATAGAGATGAACTTCGCTTAGAAGCATTCGACATCTATCCAGACTGATACTTAACCGTCTTTAAGATTTGCATTTCAAATTTATTATTATGTGTAAGTGATGGATTCTGAACGCATTGGTGAGAATCTGACCGGCTGACAGCTGATGCTAACACTGATTCTGAATTTGTACCATTTGTCGACGAATATTTTGAATGTGTTAACCAACCTCATATGTACTGAAATATAAACTTGTTAAAAGCTAGTTGGAATTTACCTTTATGACTACCCTGATATAGTAATACTAACAACAAAAATAATTTACCCTTGCCGATTTTGCTGTGGAAAAGTTATCATGTTTGCAAAGAGTTTTCACAGTGTTTGCAAAGAGTTTTCACAATTTTTGCAAAGCGGTTTCACAATGTTATGAAGACGGAATTGTCTGCTCCTGGTGGCAGTGTTTTTATATCTTTTCTTGAAAAAGTAAAGCCATATAGACAATCGTTATTAGTATCGATATAATACTATATCGTAATATAATACTAGACTTGGTAAAGGTCCATTTAAAATACCGGGAGTACTTTTCTACCCGAATGCTTATGATAAATAGGACATTAATATTGAGGAAACGTGTTAGGAAACGGATCGTATGTTTAGTAACTGGAGTAAAAGAAAAATAAATTTATTAAAATGTATACGTTTTTAAATTAATATTTTATTTTGTTCATTCTATAATGTTTAATTGGATGTAATTAGACGTGACTAAGAGAATTGTTAAAAGTGTATACAGATGTTTTTCGATTGGGAACTACATAAAATAAAAAGTAACATAATACAAAATATAAGAGATTTGGGTTTTACCAATGTATGATCTAAAAGATTTTATAAAAGTACTGAAAATTACTGAGACGAATGACTAAAGAACGAGCATAAGAGGATCGATGTTTTAATGTTCCCAAAATATTTTCTTTAGGTACAAAATAAGTTTCAAAGTTTAGGAAATAATTTTGAAAAGTCCATTGTTGGAAACATGTGTTAAATGATTAGCGTCATTAATTTAAAATTAATTTCATAACTCAGAATATATTTGGACCATAATTGCTGTAAGCAAAATACTACCATTCATAGAATATATATATATATATATATATATATATATATATATATATATATATATATATATATATATATATATATATATTAGGTCATATAGCTGATAGAAAACTCAGATATATTAGCTATCAGTTATTTGTATTTTCAAGCTGGTATTCGTATTCATTATATGATTGTATTATATGTATATGTAAGGTGAATACCCAACATACCATTGCTTGCACTTTATGAGGTAATTGTCGTTTTATATATAAACAAAAATGTTCAGCATGTGACAACCTTCATATCTTCAATGATAACCTTAAATGTGCAAGGCTGGAAAGACCGATAACGAAACATTCAGTGACTTATCAAACAGCTAGGGCATAACCAGTTTAACGCGAGATACAAACTAACTACATGTAATAAATGACCCACTGCTGTATAGTATATATATATATATATATATATATATACGTGCTAAATAAGTCAAGAGATTTTGGCCGGATCTTTAATCAAAGGGTAGATTAAACTTTGATCGGATAACGTTAATTGTACCTACAGATATATATATATATATATACAGCCAACATCACTTGAAGTTTATATCCAAGCTTATACATACACGCGTGCTCATCAACATAATGAATAAACAACAAACAGCCAGTATAACCCGTTCTCTGCCATCAACTCTCTTGATTCTGATCCTGATTTCGAATGGTCACTCTAGTCCTCTTGATGACTATGTCTACGCCCCCGATGACCACTACAGTTACCAGGAAATCGCATCATTTAAGGGCCCGGATTACACTATGTACACATACAACATGACATCGCAAAAATGGAAAGATGGTACTCTCTCTCTCTCTCTCTCTCTCTCTCTCTCTCTCTCTCTCTCTCTGACTCACACATACACCAGGTATCCAAGTATCTTCTTGTAACTGATTATATATATATATATATATATATATATATATATATATATATATATATATATATATATATATATATATATATATATATATATATATATATATATATATATATATATATATATTGTGTCCATAGCAGCACCTTCACGCGGGGCCCTTTGTTTTCACAGAGCCTGCTGTGTGGCGCGACCTGTATAACTAGGTGGGCAGACTGAGCTCGTTAGCCTTGGCAGGCAGTCAGTCTAAGAGAAGGGCTATTCTGACTACAAACCCGGGCAGATGAAGCTGTCAAGGCAATTTGTCTAGGAGAAGGAAACTCTGATTCAAAACCCACCAAGTCCCATCCATTGGATGATGGCTCCACTTCCTTGTGGATATCTTCGGGAGATGGAAAGGCTACGGAAGTAAACCCAAAGAGAAAATCCGTAGTGGAGCCCCATAGGCGGTTGGGTGTCGACTACGACTTCCATCCGGCAGCTTCTGCATCCAAATTGGTACTAAATGTCATGCTCAGCATTCCTTTAGACCCCACCAACAAGGACGAGAGAGGGATCCTGGCGTCTGGGCAGCCTAGGATATCCATATTCCATGCCCAGGCTTGATCCATGGTGAGGTTACTCCAGTCTCGCTACTAAGTGAGGAAACAACACGGAAGCTGACAGTTTACGGGTTACAAGTCCCACTGGATCGGCGTAGAGAAGATGCACCACGGGTCAGCTTTGACGGTGGGAGGGATCATCGTGTCACACTGGCCAACAACCCCCCACCTCAACCCAGGAAGCACCCGATCTATAGGATGTTGACCCTCCATCGTCTGCCTGCTCCAGTGGATGTCTGGGGCTCAGTGTGTTGCTCAGCATGACAAGCAGACGGAAATTCCACACCAGACAAAAGAAACAAGAAACCAATAAAGAAGACTCCAGCTCTTCGCTTCGCAAGCTTGAATGTGCGCACCATGTGAACAGGCATCTCCGATGACCTCAGGGAAGTGGACGACACCAGGAAGACGGCCATCATCGATAGAGAACTCACCAGACTAAAGATCAGCATGGCTGCCATCAAGGAAACCAGGCTCGCCTCTAGTGTTATCCTCAGAGAGGAAAACTACACCTTCTTCTAGAAGGGTCGAGAACCTGAGAAGCCCCGTCATCACAGAGATAACTTCGCCATCAAAAACAATCTTATGGCCTTGGTTGAATATCCCACAGGGGGCGTTGAGCGTTTCTTTTCCATTCGCTGCACCACTGCTGTAGGTTCTGTCAACATCATCAGTGTCTACGCCCCCACCCTCACGTCTTCATTAGATACAAAGTATCAGATATATGGGCAGCTGGACGAACAAATCGAAGGATGCTCCAAGCACGAACCACTATTCCAACTCGTCGACTTTAATGCCAGAGTAGGTGAGTAGGTGAATCATGGCCTACCTGCCTAGGATATCATGGTGCTGGAAAGACCAACGAAAACGGTCAGAGACTGCTTGAGCTGTGAACCTACCATTGCCTGCGCATCGCAAACACCTTCTTCAAGTGTACGCTACAACACACAGTGTCATGGAAACATCCCAGGTTCCATCGCTGGCACCAACTCGACATGGTCATCACCAGGACATCTGCCCTTAACAGCGTCCTCTCCACCAGATCCGACCATGCCCTCATGAGTAGCAGGGTGCGACTACATTCACACACACTACACCGCTCAAAACCAAAAGGAAGCCCTCGCATAAACACTGCTAAGATGATGGTCTTCTCCAAGGTGCAGGGGTATGTGTCCGCCCTGGACAAGGCTCTCCAGTACCTGCCAGAGCACGATGCCACAGCAAAGTAGAACGCCATTAAGGGTGCCATCTACAGAACAGCCATGTTCACGTTTGCCAAGAGGGAACGACCAAGTCAGGACTGGTTCAACGCACACCTATCAAGGATGGAACCAGTAACCGAGGAGAAGCGAAAGGCCTTTATAGCCTACAAAAATGCTCTAATGAACGGACGCTTACTGCTCTTTAAAGTGCCCGAAGCAACACCCAACGCATCGCTAGACAGTGCGCCAGCGAGTACTGGCACAACAGTGTGAAGGTATCCAGCGCAGTGCCGAGTCCGGAAACATCCAAGGTTTGTACAGTGGCATCAAGAAGGCTCTAGACCCTACCGTGAAAGGGTTGCTCACCTGAAATCTCTGATGGAAGAGAAGATCGCAGACCGCCAAAACAGATGGTCAGATGGATGGAGCACTACGCAGAGCTATAATCCCAAGAAACGTTAGTCACCGATGCAGCCCTCATCAGCATAAAGAATCTTCCCACCATGGAGGAGCTCGACAAAGTGCCAAACTTAGAGGATCTCAACAAAGCAATTGATTCCATCCCAAACGACAAAGTGCCAGGTAGTAACAGAATCCCGCTCTCAGCTATCAAACGTTGGAAACCAACACTGCTTCAAACACTTCACGAGCTACTTTGCCTCTGCTGAGAGGAAGAAGCAGTCCCCCAAGACATGCGAGACGCTACAATTGTGACCCTTTACAAAAACAAGGGCGACCGCAGTGACTGTAATAATTGCAGAGGGATCTCGCTCTCCTGAGCATCGTTGGTTTAGTGTACTCCCGCATCATACTCAACAAGCTGGAGTTGCTGGCGGACCGTGTGTACCCAGAATCCCAGTGCGTCTTCAGAGCAGACAGGCCGACGACAGACATGATCTTCTGCTTACGACAACACCAAGAGAAGAGCAGAGAGCAGGGTCAGCCACTCTACATGATATTCATCGACTTCACCAAGGCCTTTGACTTAGTCAGCAGGAATGGCCTTTTTGAACTTCTCAGTAAGATCAGTTGACCCCAAAAACTCCCTAGCATGATAATCTCTTTCGATGCAGATATAAAGGAAACAGTCAAGTATGATGGATCTTCGTCAACCTCCTTCCCAATTAATATCGGCGTGAAGCAGGTCTGCGCGCTGGCGCCAACCCTTTTCTGGATCTTCTTCTCCCTACTTCTGTCCTACACCTTCGACTCGTCCACTGATGGCGTATATCTACACACAAGGTCCGACGGGAGACTGTTCAACCTGTCACGACTGCGCTCGAAGACCAAGTGTGGGATGTGCTTATCAAGGAGATGCCTTTTGCAGATGACGCGTCTCTTGTGACTCACACCGAGGAAGCCCTCCAGAGACTGGGAGACCGTTTTGCCAATGCCTGCACGCAGTTTGGGCTCACCATCAGCCTGGAAGCATTCAACAACTTTACCTACCTGGAATCAACCATCAGCAACACTCTCTCGCTTGATAAGGAGTTTGACAGATGGCTTGGAAAGGCAAACACCATCATGTCAAAACTAACGAAGATAGTATGGAAAAACAACGCGCTGACAGAGCACACCAAGGTCCAAGTTTACCAGGCCTGCATTCTCAACACCCTTCCACACAGCGAGATCATTCAGCGTGCAAATACCTTCAGCAATAGCAAACGTCGCCTTCGATAGCTGCAATACGTCCGACGCATGGAGGATGGGAGGCTGCCGAAGGACATCCTATATGGACAGCTGGCCACTGGCATGAGAAGAGTCGGCCGCCCCTCACTCCGTTTCAATGATGTGTGCAAGAGGGACATGAAGGCATGCAATATTTCACCTGATGGCTGGGAAGTGCTGACCGAGAACCGAGGCACCTGGAGACTGACTGTAAGCAAGGGCATATCATTCACTGATGCGAGGAGAGGCCAATTTGCGGCAGACAAGCGTGAGAGAAAAAGAACATGTCAGCAACCACATTAACTCTGGATTCCCAGTATGTCTGCACAACTGCAAGAGGGACTGTCTCTCGCGTATAGGCCTGCGCGGCCACAACAGACGATGCAACACCTTAGAGACAAACAAATCAAAGCGGCGCTTTCCACATGGTCTCTCGAGACAAAGTCGCAAATGTATATATATATATATATATATATATATATATATATATATATATATATATATATATATATATGCATGTGTATATAACAGTCTTTAAAATAATAAAGGTCTTCTAATGAATTATTACAAATCATAAAGATATCGTCTAAAAACCTACACCAAACATCTGGTTTTAACAGGCATTTATTTAAAAACTCATTTTCTAATGATGCATAAGGTGTCATAGGACTAACATTGCTGTTCCCAACGTTTGGAAATAGCTTGTATTACCAGATTGGGAAAAGTTCTTTTGAAGGACAAGTTTTATCAAATTACAAACATGTTCTTTTGATAGTTTACAATTTTGATTTATTTTCTTCAAGAAATTGGTTACACGCTTCGATACCAACATTGTGTGGTACATTCGTGTAGAGTGAAACCACATCAAGTGTAACTAGAAATGCATTTTTGCTTAGTTTCGGTAAAGATTTCAATTTGGTATCGCAATCAAAAGAATCTTTGACATGTGAAGGTAGTGATTTCATTCGTGATTGTAAAATACAATCAGTATATTGCGATATATGATTTGTAATTGAGTTACATGATGAAACAATGGGTCTACCTGGATATCCATAAGATAGTGACTTCTTAGCCGTTTTATGTATTTGGGGTTAAATATAAAACTGAGGTGAACGTATTTTTTGGGAGAAGCTATCTAGTTCATCTCATCATATATGAAGCAATTGTGTATAGCGATATATATATATATATATATATATATATATATTGATTCGCTGAAACAAAACTGCTAAAGCGATTTTCATCAATATGTTGCAGAGAGTATTTTAGACCGTCCAATATGGTGGCACTATCTAACGATTACCATTCCTGACAAGATTGTCTTTGATTCGGCATTCCTCTTCATAGATGGTGGTTCCAACCATGATAGGTAAGGAACACGCAATAAATTTACAGAATATTTTATGATTTCGATTATAACCTGTTCAATGTTCATATGTATATGTTTGCATTATTGATATACGACATACGACTGATCACATTCATCTGCATAGGTATTAAAATGATAACACTTTAATCATTTGTATCTCCTTCACAAAACAGTATTTGACATTCTTGAAAAAGGAACATTTTAATTAGACGGCACAATTTTTATAATCACGGTAAGCGTGATATACTACATTTCAACAATATGTAAATGAACCAAGTTTGTAATAATATATCACATTTTACACCAACAAAAATTTGTTTGTAAAAGTTTGCATAAAATTTATAGAGCATTTTAACATTGATTTTATCTTTTAGTTGTCTGTCACTCAGATTTACGTTTTACAAATTTAAATAGGAGCTTATTTCCAATTATATTCTACCAAATATTATGCATTCATTAGCATACATTGATTCACAACATATTAATTGTACTTTTAAAAAAATCACATTTTTTAATTTTTGTTTTGGAACAGTCCTCCCAGCGTTACTGATACTTTTGTTGCTTTGACGACAACATTTGCGGCTAGTACAGGGGCAATTGGTGCCAACCTTAAAATGATTCCAAACGAGCCTATTGTTTTTAGTGTGAGTAACGTTAGTAACTAGCAATTCAGCTATGAATAGCTCTCTCCCTCGCATCCTTTCATTACCTGGAATACTTAGACAACAGTGTTTGCTTATCAAGTTATAAACTAATGGAAGGTTTCTAAGAAAAAGGCTTATCTGATTGGTTAACGGATTCGAGACGCCAAATGATTTGATCATTAGACGCCAATTCATTCAAAGGACCTTAAATTTTATTGCTAATCGGTAAAAAAAAATTAAAAACTAACCTAACACTCGAACAATGGATTCCTTTTATTCTTTTATTTTATAAAGCATTTTAAATGTAGTTTGAAACAACCTATATAAATTTACAGCTTAGATATCGTCACAACAGAAGTTGTTATGTATTTAAACTATAACGTTCTCTGATGTTTTGGAGGGTAGACTCAACTTCACAACTACATTTGCATAGGGACAACATTATAAAGACTGAATGTTAATGTTTTAAACCTGGTCAATGTTTGGTGCGGTTGGGAAACTTAAGCAATTCTTTATTTGTATGTGACAGTTGATTAAATATGTTAACCATTTTCTAATGACAATAATATACAAAATTATCTACGATGATTTGTTTCGGCTGTGCTCATTTGATTTAAATACATCGTGTAAAGATTAGACCAGGCACACAAACCTTAAACTGGTTATATATATATATATATATATATATATATATATATATATATATATATATATATATATATATATATATATATATATATATATATATATATATATATATATATGTATGTATGTATATATGTATGTATATATATATATATATATATATATATATATATATATATATATATATATATATATATATATATATATATACGCGAAAGAGGTTGAGGTAGATTAGATTGTGCGATGTCTATTTACAGGCTGATCCGCAAAAGAAAGAAAGGGGGGAAGATGCCATTATCGCGTGGACATGGAAAACATTTGTAATGACAAACTCATCGGACCCGGAAATCCTTTTGAGAATGCCAATGACAAAAGTAAGATGATATAATTTTTATAAATAAATATATTTTGCTGTGTCTTTGTTTTTTTTACCCTCTTCTATTTGGGTTATAAGTAAGTAACTGGGCATAACACACTTCATATACCCTCGATCCTAGTATTGTTAAAAAGTTATAATTTTGTATTTCTTTTAGCACAAAAGTAAAACTGTAACATTTGCGTAGGTAAAGACTTCTTTGAAGTATACTTTTTGACCATTTGATCGTTGAATCACAAAACCAAATATTAACGGTGACCAAAAGTAAATTTTTCGACTGAATTAACAAGGCATAAAAATAATACTCCGTACTGAATACATTGTAAAGCAAAAATTTGATTCTTTAATATGTGTTATCCACTTATTGCATATTTGGATTCGATTTGGAAAAATTTTAATTTACCAAATTTAGGCACGGGATTGTAGAAAAGGCCTTGGGGGGGGGGGGGACTCGTGCATGCTGAAAGTGGTGAATAATGGCAGTATGAATTCATGTGGTTAGTGTGCCAGTCTTGCGAGTGGTACATGTAACATTCACGTTTAATATTTTTTACATGTTGGCCCTATGAAAATGTAATGCATCTGAGTGTGTTTGAATCCTCACACCTCAGCCCAGATCCGCTAACATAGTGTCCCTCTTCAAGGAATTTTTTTCCAATTGCACTTACATGCATTGCGGTGCGGTTTAACACCAAAGCAAACCAAAGCAAAACCAATTTTCCTGTATGCATTCGTTGAACATCGGCATCGTTGATGCATCCCTTTTGTTTGTGTCTGCATATAAAATCATATAAGCCATGAGCGTGTTGGTAACGTAGTCAGTTAAATCCGCACGGAAAAAAAATCACAATAAAATATGTTATTATTATTATTATTATTATTATTATTATTATTATTATTATTAGCATTATCATAATATTACAGGCTGCAGTACGCGCTCTAGACACCATTACGAGTGTTGCCATGGCAAAAGTCGGAAAGAAAGTAGACACATTCTTGGTCGGTGGTGCATCAAAGGTAAGACACGACACGAAAAATGTAGATACTGCAAGCAAAATCAACTGATCTGATTATCCCATAGTATTATTACATATTCTTGCATGATCATCTGGTTTTTGCAGACTTGACTCAATTAGTCTATTACCTATGTTGTACTCCAACACATGCGGTTCATGTCTTTTTTTAAATAAAGATTCCTTTGATAAGTGTGTGGGATATAAGGTTTATGTACTAAGTAGAGAATCGTGTTAGAATACGGGACATGTATGTTTTACTACACGAAAATGGTAACTCTCCGACTCATGGTCCAGATAACGTTTGTGTGGTGCTGTTTGCATATACAGGGTTTATTTTTTCCATTTGAAAGTATTTGTTTTCTAACAAGCACAACTACGCATGACCCTTAAATATATGATTAGAAGACTTTAAGTAACGTCCGAGTATTTACTTGAACACTGAAAAGAAATTGCTTCCATTAATTTTAATTTTCCTCAGTTATCCTAACATTGTCTCTGATTTATCATCACTAGCTGCCATAGAGCCACTACAACAATATAGGTCTTGTCTATCGTCATCTGGGAAACGTGTTCACTTGGTAAATAATATGCCGGCAATCGTCTTTGTCCACGTGTCTAGTGTTTTGAACATAATTAAAAATAAATGTATAAAATTAGTTATATCTTCGATACAAACTAATCATAACATATATAATTGCACAACTCTTTGACGAAATATTAGTTAAGATGAGCCATTACTAATTTCGGTCAATAGAGAAAACTGTTATCTCTTCGTGATTTCTGTTTGAAGTCAAGTGATGATGGAAGTGAGAAAGTCATGATTTAAACTCAAAATAGAACAAATTACCTAATTATGATTTGAAAATAAAAATGCAGTATGAATATCCAGCGTCATCCCATTGTAATTTATCTAACAATCGTTTCTATGGTTTCCCTTACTTAAGCACAAATTTGGTATGAAGTAAAACATAGCCAGTATATCAAGAGCATTACTGTTTTTTAAAAAAAACAATTCAAATGCATATAGTATTTTATCCATAGAGTAACCACGTGATCATTTTGTTAAAAAAAAGATTATTGAACCATCCATTCGCATTCCAGCGTGGTTGGACAACGTGGACCACAGGTGCTGTGGACAAACGTGTGATCGCTATAATCCCAATCGTCATGGATCTGCTGAACATCGTGAAGGTAGGATGGTCAAACATTTAGCTTCACACGTCAAATCATCCTGATTAAATGGCTGTATGGACATGGGATTTTCATTAAAAGACTCCTAATATTATGCAAATAGTCCGCAATGAAAATAATGTCGATTTGACGCATAACATGTCCTATACTAGCCATCTTGGAAATATTATTAGCGTATTCCTACTGCACTTATGGACATATCGACTTAAGTTTTTCACTAGAAACTGCCTATGAGATGTACATGAATGTGAGTTGAAAATGGTGTTAATTTCACATTGAATAAATCTGTTACTCTAGTCATCACGAAAACCTTGTTACGGTTATTACTTCACGATGGATGGTTTTATAGACATTGAGTGTTCATTGCATTTCTAATATTGTATAGCGGGTCGTAAATTCAAGATGATGATGCTCTAACCTACTTCATTGTCGTATTGATTGTCTTTTTATGTTCACTTCTTCTGAATGTATAGTTGTATTGACCTGGTGTTTTCGCTAAGAAACGTCGACAAATATGCAGCTGACTTGAATGAAAATGGTGCTGATCCGATCTCCACCATGACAGCGATAAGGACCCTTGTAACCATTTGATTATTATTACTTCTGTGTAACAAGTGAAAGCACTGGAGTGAGTTTTTACGAAAAAGCAATTATAATGTGTAACTGATTCTGATTGAAAATGTTGGAACTTTTGTAATGATGATTGAAAGCTTCATTCCTGACTTTGAGTTGAAGTCCATAGTGTCTGATTGTGTTTTGTGCTTCACTTAGCTGATGAATACACTGAGTTTTAATATACAGATCAATTTAACCAGATTTTCTTTTTTTTTATTTTGAAAAAAACAAGTTGATAGTCTGCACCAATTACAGCGATTTCAAGGTAAAAAGACTTCACCCAGGGTATAATCTGCGACGACTAAAAATAACACACGTCATAAAGCGATTTTTCTATCAAACCCATTTTGTCCATGCGTTTGAAGAATATACTGAATAATACTTGTTAAAAACCATGTATTTTGTATATTTGTTTACGTTCTATTATAACAAAGTAAATTAAATAGTTATTTTGGTTTAAAACAAACATAGCATGTGATTATATATTGATTGTATCTGAAATGAGTTCAGTGATTTTATATCCATGTTATCACGTTCAAGGTCAATAAACATCGAAGATTTTAGTACTGCCCTTATTTTGTCAACATGCTAACTGAAACGTTTACAAAACTAGTTTTGTTAACAAATGTGGTGCGTTCTAGATTCTCAAAAATATCTCAGATAATTTCAAGGGATGAAAAAAATAGAGAAAATACACATCTCATGGATACAAAAAAAAATTGATTCGGAGAGTACTAGTCTTTTCGAGGGATGTTTGAGTAAAAGTGTATATATATATATATATATATATATATATATATATATATATATATATATATATATATATATATATATATATATATATACCACATACATTAAAAATAACATGGCATTTAAAGTGTTGGTATAAAGCAAATCTATATACCAATACTATTGGTATATCAAATAGTGATCCGCCCATAGCGCAATAATACGAATATATAAACATTCTTTCTACAGTAGGCCTATAGCTCTATGACGAATTTCTACTCATTCATTAATCATAAATGACATGAAATTAACGACACAAATATTAATAGTCCCTGTTTTCTAAATATTAAAATGGTACACAATTTCATCGGAATCCTTTCTTTTTCCTCTCCCCCTCTCATGCAAAATAAGCACAAATCTGGAGTGAGAGAGAAATATATTGCGCTGGACGAAAACATTAAAGCTGAACTTGTACCAAGTAACCCACAGTACTCTGTTTCCTCGTAAACCTATGCTTACGCTTTCCTTGGGATTTATCTATAGTATTCATAATATCAATGATACATAGTTGCAATCGTCAGACGACACACAAGGCCTACATGTTAAATTTGTCAGTTACGATGCGCACATACTGTATTGTGTTTTAAACCTTTGTTGTTGTTTCTGAAACCCGTTTTAATCGAGTATTAATAATTAAATATAAAACTGTCCAAATGGTCGCCAGCCCCCCTCCCCTCTGGAGCAAAAATATACGAAAATACAAGCGTTGTGGATTTTTGCTTACAAGTGTCATACAGCAATGTCTCTGGACCTATGAATGATGGCAATGTTAGTCAAGACGTACAGAGAGAGAGAGAGAGAGAGAGAGAGAGAGAGAGAGAGAGAGAGAGAGAGAGAGAGAGAGAGAGATGTTTAGTCTGTAGAATCGATAATTAAATCAAAATGATGACTTAGTTAAACTGTCAATATATTAAAATATTTTAATTACCTCTTCTTGGTTCGTGATTCCAATTCGTTTATATTCCACGCGAATTTCCATACGACAGTAGGTCAATGACAGTACATGCATAGTCTATAATAAGATCACCGTGTTTGCAGTGCACTACTTTCTTCATTCAAAAAAACAACACAACAACATATTTTATGTTTAAATAATGCGTGTGTCTTATATTGATTTGATAAATCTGAATAAAAAAAGAAAATGAAAAAGAAAACAATCAACTTATCAATTTGAATATGTGATTGTGAATAACAAGAAAAATCGTAGAACTAGATTTTGTAGCAGACAGCCACATGGTTGTGAGGAGGTCATTTACTCGGGCAATATATCAGGAGCACATCGTAACTCCAACTTGCAAATATTTGTATGTGTATGTGATATAAATAAAATATATGTATAGTATGTACACTGTATCATTGATATACCACTCGTTGTTTCCTTTTAATGAAAAATTTATACATCTCGTGGTATATCATTGATACAGCGTACATACTATACATATATTCTATATATATATATATATATATATATATATATATATATATATATATATATATATATATATATATATATATATATCTTGTTAAGTGATAAATTAAACTTTTAAATTTTCCTCCAGAATTTTTTTTTTATTACAGAGTTTGTCATCTTCCTCAAACAGAATAATGTGTTGTTAGTTTACTCAAATTTAAATATATTCGGTTACGATTTAAGTGAATACACTCAATAGTTTCATTTTTTATATAACTAATACCTATACTACTAACTGCTTCTGCTAATCTTTTAATATTTCGTCTAAATAACAACCCTGCATTAGCCCTTAAGACATCATAATTTAAATCGATTATAATTAATCTATATATTTATAAAAGCGCGTAAAACAGGTTAATCGTCGTCGTCATAAGAATTGTAGAAACTGAAGAAACTGTCTCATCTACTAACCGATTTAAGGCGTTACACTTATTGGCTTTATCATTCATACAAATCTCTCTCTCTCTCTCTCTCTCTCTCTCTCTCTCTCTCTCTCTCTCATATATATATATATGTGTGTGTGTGTGTGTGTGTGTGTGTGTGTGTGTGTGACAATTCTTTTCATTTGTCCCACGTCTACGTTTCATTCATTTCTCTTTGTGACTTAGCTAAGACATTGCACACCCTAGCATCTTAGGAGGGGGACCATGCCTGCTTCCTGCGCCTTTTTATGTAAAGTGTGGATATTTCACCTAGTTTGCGAATTTGTGACGCAGTCGGTAATTTGGACGATTGTTTTGTAAATTGATTGTATCAGCATTGGGTTTTCACCACGCTCTGTGTTGTTGATCAGGAAACTTGTAAATCCTTTTTTTTAAAAAGAAATGCTTTTAAAGAAAAGAAATGTTACAAGGATGTAACTTGTTCTTAATTTTCTTGATTTTATGTAAGCAGTGACTGTATATTTAGAGCAGAGATAAATACTGCGTCAACGCACTAGTCTATCCATATTCACGAATGCCTATATTCACGTCTAAGTTCTGTTCTAATTTGGGGATAGATTTGAGGGTATAGGGGTTGGTACATGCAAGGATAGGCGATTGTGCTGCAACTCGCGAATATGAATTCGAATCTCGGTCGGTGACGAATGATAACTCTCGAACAAATGGGGGGATGGGGGTGGGGATTTATTTCTTGTTCTGGTCATCCTGGAATAACAGTTAGTCACGTTAAATGTATAGCATTGCACCTTGCCAATCTCTTGACGGTTAAACGTGAAGCCTTCCAAAGGCGGGACAAGTCGTTTTCCCTTACATTTTTCCTCTTCGTTTCCCATTTTTCTTTACTCTTGTATATCATCGAATTTCCATTTGAAAATTATTCATTACTTCATTTTTTCCAGAATCTTCATCACCACTATCGGTCTCTAGGAGGATGGACCTTTGCCTTTGGTGATTACTACGACCTTAACTTTACCGGTGAACTTGATAATCCGAACACACAGAAGATGGCAAATATTATCGACCCAATAGGTGAGTTTATTGGCCTCGACCTTGTACCGAATTACGTATCAGACCTTTTAGATACACAAACTGGATACTGAAACATATGACCGATACTTTGAGTTCACCTGGAGTTTGGGTGTTGATGAAGACATACAGTCACCATGTGACCTATTGATAAAAGTGTTTATTGTGATATTGCAGGAAAACTTGGACGATAATCTTTGCTGATCCAATGTTTAAGTGATATTACAGAAATAAGGTCATGTACTGTTAACATGAGACATGATATAGTTGCAACACATGACTGGTAATCTTTACTCACCAGTAACACAGTATTATCCAAGGACAGGACTACAGGTACAGATGAACTTAATAAATTCGTGAAAGCAAGGAATATGACCTTGGATATGTTACCATTTTACCAATCACAACCGATTCTAAAGCGTCTTCAGCACATCGTTTCTATATAAAATTAATTAATTAATTAATTAATTAATTAATTAATTAATATGTACCTTTGATTTTCCAGCTTACAATGATAGATTCACTAACAAGCCTAAGTATATCATCACCACTGGCGGAGACGAATTCTTCATACCGGACGATTCTGATTACTTCTATGATCAACTAAATGGTCCAAAATATCTAAGGTGTGTATAGTGTGTGTTATATACATTCGAAAATACTGATAATTTCTGATAGTATGATAAAATATTTTCCTATATGTTTATTATTATCTATAATTAACGTTATATACACCTTGATTTCTTTCTTAGAATCCGGAGAGAATGTGTATTCTAGGTCGAAACGCGGGCATACGAATTTAATACTATACTGACTTGGTAGCAACATCGGTACATGGTGGACATGATTTACGGGTTGGTGCGTGCAGGCAAGGCGATTGGTGCCGTTTACCTGCGGATCTGGGTTCGAATTCCTGTAGGATACAAATTAAAAAATCTCTAACCTGCATAAAAATAGTATTTCTATATCACCACCATCGCCTAATCACACACACACACACACACACACACACACACACACACACACACACACACTTTTCCTTATGTATATACAGGATGTAGATGCTTTGTATAGTAAAGCAAATATATGTTTATGAAATGTTACAAAGCCCAATTTATCATCTGATCGCATTTACTGTTTAAATGTCAATAGTTTGGCGATAATTATTTTATTAAATTGATGTCAGTCATCCTGATTAACATTTTTCTCAAACCTTTATTCGATTCTTATTTGAAAAATAATAAATAACGCTACGAAAATATATGTTCAGTTCAATTCGAAAAAATTGTCACCGAGCTTTGTAAGAGCAATCAAGCCTTTTTGTAAACCTATGCAAAATAAGTTTTTGTCCTTGAAACAATTCTCTAACGAATTGTTTCTTGTATTTAGTTATAGTCGATGTCTCTAAAAATAAGGTTTATGCATCTTATTTATTTATGGCTATGCGAATAAAAAAGAATGTAAAACATTCGAAAAGTTTATTTATATAAAAGGTATTTCACAACCAAATTTGAACATTGATATCAGATTTCGGTAGCTGGAGTTGTTGCAGTGTTTACAATTGAGCCTAATTTAATACGAGTAATGAGGTCTCCACCAAAAACTACCAAAACCATAGAACGAAGCTAACTTCATCAAGAAAGCTGATAAATTCACTATATGTATGATAATATAAACAAATATATCGCTGCATTTACCTGAACCTGTACCTAAGTAACCGCTCCGGTGGCCTAGTTGTTAGAGTGTCCGCCGCTGGAACGAGGGGTCGTGAGTTCGATTCCCGGTCAAGTCATACCAAAGACTTACAAAAATGGTACTTACAGCTGCCTCGCTTGGCACTCAGCATTAAGAGATTAGTGTTAGGACTCGTCGGCTTGGTGTCAGGAAAATGTGACTGGGTGGGAGATCATACTAAATGTCTGCGGCATGATGCCCCAGTGCTAGACAACACTATAAACTGCCTCACTGCAGACATCGTAGCGATATGACTGATTTTTTTTAAAGCTACGTTAAAAGTTCTATTCAAACAAACAAACAAAAACCTGTACCTAAGCAATATAAATTGTTGAATCCAAAACGTTTATAAATATTATGTTTTTCATTCTCAAATGCATCATAATATTTTTTAAAAATTAAACTTCTTTGTGGTGTAATAACAGTCGTTTTATGGTAGAGAACTCTGCATAAAATAATACGTCACACATACGATTCAGCATGTAAATACTGATTTAGCGAGTTCACAAGAGTTTCAAAGAAAACTCGTACAGAACTGTTAAGCCATACTATGAACTAATTTACTTTCTTGTTGTGATTCTTCATGATTTTGCCCACAAAAACAGATATGTTCAACGATGATTTAATTCTCGCTTACTTCTCTGAGATGTGTGAAGTGGGTCCTCTACTTTATTTTTGTCACTGGTGGATCACTTTCGTTTAGGTCTCTAAAAGTGTGGTGACAACAAAAATTAAGAGCCCAAATGAAAGTAAATGTACAATTTTTACTTACGACAGGACACATAAATAACTAAACTTTAATTCTTCTTCTAGAAAACTACCTAATGCAGAGCACAGCTGCGCTGGGCACGAGACAAGTCTTTTCTTCAGCATGAGAGCATTTTTCCTGTCTGTAGTGATGGTAATGAAATCAATCGAGAAATTGACAAAACATTAGCGAAAATTTAGCGACGTTTTTGGTCATATTGACAGATTAAATATGCAATCTCGCATCTAATATAAAAGAAACAATAAGTAATTTTGTCGCAGATGTAACAAGAACTTCAAACCATTAGATTGCATTACAGGAAAGGGTGAGGGGTGAGTTGGAGGGGTTTGTAGTATTTGTCAATACTGAGTTTGCATTGTACTTAATTTACATACTATTTACCGAACTTATTTGTAGTACTTTAAACAAAGTGTAAGATCGAAGAAAGTATTAAAAAAAAAACATTGTGTGTGTGTGTGTGGGGGGGGGTGTCTTTGAGAGAGTTACAAGACATTTATGAATTACTTGAAATATAAGTCTTTTTAGATTTCACATTTTTGTAAATAGGTTTAGTTTCCTATTACAGAATGAACCTCTTCCTAAAATGGAGTGGAATAAATTGTCGGTATGTATGGTGATTTATATTAATCATAGTATAACACACGTTTGCTTCTCAGTTCTTTGCGTCAAAGTCCGTACAATGTGTCGACTTATCATTGGAAAACATCGTATTAAATTACAGTAATTGCTCAGACTTAAAACTATTATATGTTCGTTTACAAACCGTAAGTGTAAGTTTTCTTTTGGAATTCGAAAGCTCCGTGACGGTTAGAAATAATATGTTTCTATTTTTTGTATTTTTTTTATATTATTTGGGTTCTCAATTGATTCAAAACATATGTACTTAACTCATCTAATAAAGTGATATGCAAATTTTAGTTTTACTGAAATGATGAATGAAATTCGTGCAAAATAAAATAAAAGTTGATGTTGGTAACTACATCTAATACAGACGCCAAACGGAGGCAAAATTAGGCTCACGCTTGATAGACAACCTATGACGATTCATGCATACCACGCAGAGACACTCGACGGGAAAAGGTAAGATAAAAAAAACCTATCTCATGTTTCATATATATATATATATATATATATATATATATATATATATATATATATATATATATATATATATATATATATTCAATCTGTCTTCCACATCATTCGCTAGGTGACAAGGAGGCTTGAATGGTTAGATTTGCAATGTGTATGCCCAGCATAAATTAAGGTTGGTTTGGTAAAATGTCGACTTTGCGGTTTCCTCACTGGGCGCCCGTGCGTTGGAGGAAGGGGGACTTTGCCTACCCTGTCTCATTTCACCTCTAAACATGTTTTGACCTACATTCGTAAAACTTAATAGCTGACCAGTATATTTTGACCCACCCCCAATAATTATGCAGGTGCTTCTAGTTTCTTGAGATCGAATCAAGTGTGATTGATTCAGCCACATAAGCTTAACCGTAAAGCAGCACGGAGTAAGTTTATTCGCATGGAAGCAAGTTGCAACAACGTTATAAATTAATTAAAATTATTTTTAGGTGTACTACATTTTATTGTTACTTTGTGTTGAGATTTAACATCTTTTTGAAGAAAACAATGTGTTACCTAACTTTATTTTACAACCACAGAGGAACGATAGCGCATAATAAAACAGCCAGACAAATTCAGCGGTGCAACTTTGTATCAGAGCATACGATTAGCCGTTGAATATAATTAGATCTTACATTTATGTTTGCAAATTTCAGGAGAGACTTCCGACTTTTGAGAGGGACCCCTGGAAATCCACGCAAGCCCCAACCCCATCCAGTAATATGGCTGACCCAAGACGTGACATATTTGGTAAATAACTTTACTTTTCCTTTCATAATACACAACCGTTACCTTTTTCTCCATATAT
This sequence comes from Unio pictorum, assembly GCA_030141615.1. Classification (NCBI taxonomy): domain Eukaryota; kingdom Metazoa; phylum Mollusca; class Bivalvia; order Unionida; family Unionidae; genus Unio; species Unio pictorum. Next base: position 1,630,494 of record JARLTB010000106.1, on the reverse strand, counting down.
AGTTATTTTTTCTTATCTTTTTCCTTTTATCTCTCTCCAGTCAGGATAAGCGGATCTTAAAATGTGACAACTGTATACCCTCTAGTGTACATGTATGCAATCAATGAGGTGCTATCAAGAAATACTTAAAAACAATACCCAAACACCAAAAGAATAGACTTTAATTATTAACTTTTTCTAATTAGTTTTCTATATGAATCATTGGCACTGCCAGTAACTGAACTTACAAATGCATGACCAATTGATATGTGTCATCCATACAGTATTTCTGTAATACTCAACGAAGAAAGGTCCGGGGCTCCGAGTGGCCGAGAAGTCTAAAGCGCTGTCCGTTAGGGATCACTGCCATCTCATCTCTGTCTGCATGGGTTCGAGTCTCAGATTCGGCCAATGTGGGTATGTGAGAAAGCTTGCCAGTAGCTTCTCGTGGGTCGGTGGTTCTTTCCGGGGTTTTCCGGGTTCTTCTTCCACCATTAATACTGGCCGCCATGTATAGCCTATACTGTGCTGAAATATGGCGTTAAACCATAAAAACAAACAAACAAACAAGAAAGGTCCACAATTAATAAGAACTAAAATCGTGATTAAAAATATTAATACAATTTTCTTTATGTAGCAATTCTAACTCGCATCACAATCGTGTTTGAAAACGATGTAAGAATCGGCCTTGATTAGTGTTGATTACAAGTAGAAATTAAGTGACTATCAAATATTGCATGCTCATCTGCTACCGAACTAGATCGCATGCTTGCCCAAGGCCACACAAAATCCCGGTTGAATATAGAAAAAAAAAAAACAGAGAATGTAAATCTTTTGTAAGTAAACTCACAATCATTGAAATCTTTTATTTAAAGATGTCACTTTCGGGTGGGTATGTGTCAGATAAAACAATTTGGTAAATTTTTCTTTTTTTTAACCCCAATCCAACAGTATCAATCAGCACATGAAATATATTAACAAGAATACAAAATCTGCAATCATTAATTTTACAAAATAATAATAATAATAATAATAATAATAATAATAATAATAATAATAATAATAATAATAATGAGGACTGTGTATAGCGCCTAATCTGTCGAAGCTCTAAGCGCTTTACACCATCTATAATGATATGACCACACTACAGAAAAACAAATGACCAAAACAATGAAATTGGAAAACATAAAAACATGCTGAAAACATATAGGATACAAAACATGATTAGGTCTCTAAGTTTTTCCTTGCAGTCGAAACAGGTGAGTTTTAAGAGCATTCTTAAAAGGGACTATTGTGTCTTTGTGTCTAATTTCAATGGGCAATTCGTTCCACGTCGCCTGGCCCTGGTATGCAAAAGAACGTTGTCCATATGACTTCCTTTTCATAGTGGGAACAATGAGTATACGATTGTCAGAAGAAGAGCGTAAGTATCTAGCTGGTGTATACACATGGGTTAGGCTGGATAGGTATGTTGGACTGGAGTCTGTCAGTGAAACGTAGCACAGAGAACAAATTTTGTGTTTGATTCTGGATCGAATGGATAGCCAGCGTAGGGTACAGAGCAGTGGGGAGGTGTGCTCTGATCGTGGTACTCTAAAGATGATACGAGCAGCTGTGTTTTGAACGTTTTGAAGTTTCTGGAGTAAAGATTGAGACGAACCAGACAGAATTGAGTTACAATAGTTCAGTTTTGAAAGTACTAATGAACACACAAGTTTTTAGTGGCATCACCTGAAATGTATTTACGAATTGAGCTGATGCGTCTCAGTTCAAGATATGCAGCCTTGCATATGTTCATGACATGTTGGTGCACTGTGAGACTTTAATGTTGGTGTTGCTGATATTTATTGACTGAGGTAAAGGATGTGAATGAGAAAGTCATGATTTCACATCAGAAATGCACCTCTCTACTCCATGGACGGTAGCATCAACTTCCATTACATTTTAAAATACACATTTTAAAGCGAAATCTGTAAAAATGTCATAAACTAATACAAATTTAGGAACTTCCATTTATCGGCGTACTAAGTATTATTAATGGTGTTATTCACATTGGCACAGAATCAAGCAAATCTATGGAAATCTATCATTTTACCTTTACAAAATATAATGAAAGAAAATATAGGGCTTTTAAGTAGATATATGGCAATATTTCATTCGTGACAATACAATGTTTCCACTTTACGCTTGAAATATTTCCGTTTATCTACTCAATTTTGATATTCTCTATTAAACATCTTTTAATTTAGTAAGCTTATCCGTATTGGATCTGCACAACGTACAGTATTACTAAAAATATTTGATCGCTGTACTGTAATTGAACGAGCGTCTCGGTAAATTGAAAATATACGTGCTACGATATAATGTGGGTTTAATCACCAACTGAAATTTGTCAAAGAAATGTAAAAATGTGTACGGCTGATTATAATTGTTACAAATATTTTCACTCTTATTTTTCATGATGTCCAAAGGGTAACGGAGTATTCGAAGTTGCGTTTGAAAATCCAAATGAGGGATGGCTCGCATTCTTTATTCAGGTACTTCTTTCAATCTGAAGGCACTGATACTTGCTGTTTCATTACTGAAATAACATACCTTAACGCAATATCGGCATATCTGATCTTAGAATCATGAATTGTATTGTTTTAATTAACAGCTGGAGCAGCAACAAGCAGTGCGACATTAGCTCAATTAAGGAAGATATTGTATTTGCATTAGATACAACTGATAAGTCAGTAAATTCTATTTTCATTAAACAAATCGTTTTTAATGTTCTTTTAAAATTATTGGTTGAAATTATCTTGATATCGAAATAATACCGCTGATTTTCTGACATATCAAGATGTATCATCTGATAGCTATTTTAAATCTAAAACATTAAAGCATGACAACATCGAACACTGGCTATTCATTCCGATGCATTGTCCAACTCCGCTCCTTCTCACTGTCGCCTCCGTAAATTTTATCTCGTCACTCGGTTTTTTGGAATTGATGGTTTTCCTTGTACGTATTGTATAAACCTGTGCCTATTTCAGGTAACCTTCCCGGGCTTGATGGGCTCTGTGTTAGAATTCACAACCGATGCTATGATCATTCCAAGCACGTTTCCATTCGAAGACTGCCATGGAGAACAATGCAAAGGAGAGCTTGTATAATTTATAGTAGTGATACTGGTTCACAAATACCCGTTATCTTACAGGACACTCGCTCTGTTTAGCCATTATACTGACAAGTTTTTTAAAAAAAAACTATTATTATTGTGTAAGAATAAAATATTATCTGTCGAACATCCATGTTAATAAATCTTATGATTTAAATCTTAAGTGAACAGAACTCAATAGGTAATCATGGTTCAAGGTTGATTAAATGGCAAAATATTTGTAAAATGAAAATAACACAAAAACTGCAACTGATGACTTTATTTCACTCATCAATGAAAATATTAATTACATAAAATATTTACCCACTTCTTTCTAATTAAAGCATGATTGTATACTCCTGTTATACACTTCCCTCCACACGTTTAAATGATGTCCTCATCATTTAGGGGTATCCACCATTATGGATATTATGGCTTTGGAAATGGTATACAGTAATCGTGTGCAATGACTGGAGGATACAGACTTTTGTTAGCCAGTGTGGCTTATCAACAGCTTGGGACATCACATAATATCCAGAGGTCATCCATGAAGGTGCTTTCATCACTTGACTAAAACGCCTTGGTCTTTGAACAAGCCAGGAATTCGTATATGTTCGTAACTGATAAATAACTATTACATTACTGAGGCTCTCAACCCTGGTGTGATCTGGTATAGTGCAGTCATTATCAATGTTGATCATAGTGTCTTCTGGATTCATAGCTCCAGAATGCTCACCTGTATTTCCACTCTGCTCATTCATCATCCACTCTAAGACTCTTGCTGGAGGAGTCTGTAACTGAATTTTCGCCAGCTAAATCATCTTCAACACTGTTCATAACAGACATGTATCCCAGATCTGCCATCTTGTAAGATTTAGAAGATAAAGTGATAAAGAGTTATATTCATTCTGGTCTGAATATGTCTCCTTTAAATTATTCTTGGGTGAATTTCTAGTCTTGGATGTCGCAGACTTGAAAGCTTGTTTCTTTTGCTTACTATTATTATGCTCCGACTGATTTGGCAAGGCGCCAATAGTAAGCAGAAAATTTCTATGAAGGGTGCGAGTCCATTGCCATCTGGTTTGGAATCCACAATGTAAACATTAGTCTCCCAGCGATCAGCAAGTATGTGTTTACCATCAAATACCACAATCTACACAAGAACCCTATCCCCAGGCTGAAGAGTTGTAGATCTTGCTTTCATATCATATGTCCTCTTTTGTTTTTCTTGAGATTTTCCCGCAAACGAGTGGCTAGTTTGTACGATTCTTCCAATCAATTCTGAAAAGATTTAATTTACATGGACAAATTGTCCGCTCCACTACCCTTGTATAATCTAAATGCGAAGTCAATATGCAGATATGGCTCTCTTCCAGACATTAGAAATAATGGCATCTAGCCAGTAGACTCGTGGTACATGCAATTATATGTATGAACCAATGGTCCTAAAAAGCTTTTCCAGTCCTTTTTCTGAACTGGGTTGAGTTCCAACATATCTAGCAGTGTCCTGTTCCATCACGCTCACAAGCCATTGCCCATTGGATGATAGGGATTCATGTGAGACTTCTTTATTCCAGTATATTGACGTGATTTCTTTATGACGTTACTTTCAAAGTCTGTACCCTAGTCTGAATGTAAATCCTGAGGCAAAACATAATGTACTATAAAAACTATTAAACATAGCCTCAGCTGTAGACCTGGCTGTCTGGTTTCTTGTCTTAATGGCCTGTGCATACCTGGTAAATGATCTGTTATAAGCAGTATATTTTGGTAGCCTCCTTTGGACATCTCGAGTCAGAAAATCGATCCAAACAAGTTCCCAATGGCTGTGTAGTCACTATACTGTCTAGTGGTGCTCGAACATCCATTGACGATTTTTCTTAGCTTGCATTAACGACATTTTTGGATCCATATTCCCACATCCTTTGCCATGTGTGGCCAATAGAATCTATCCCTCAGGAGAAAAAGTGTCCTGTCTCTGCCTAAATGACCACAATCATCAAGTAATGCACAGCCTCCTCACGGTGAGATTTGGGAAGTACGTGCTGTAGTTAATAATGATCATTAGACTTTCCCTTGTCTCATACATGCTTTATCCATTCCCTTATAACAGGATCCTTGGATTGAGCAACTCTCCAATCTGTATATGTCATTGTGGGAATTCAAGAACCAGAATCAATGTCATCAACAACATCTGCAGACATAATGAATATTAATTACATAAAATAATAAAATACCCACTTCTTCCTAATTAAAACATAAATATATAAAATTATAAAACATTCTCCTGCTACATTTGCATGCCCTTTCATTGGAATTGTGGCTGATTCATGGTTTAAGCAGGTTGAAAAGCAAGTACTAACTGGTTTCAGTGGGCCAGCAATGGATGGAAGAAACCTGTTATCCATCCCCAACATTCTAAGATGCAATAGTGAAAATGAGACCACTAAATAGGCATCTGAATCTAGGTGTTCAGCCCTCATAAGATGTTCTAGCAAACCCTTTAAAGAAACAGATACATAGCTACTGAAGTGAAGAAGCTCTGCTGTCCTTGTCATAAATAATACATGTCTAAAGTCTTAGTCTCTAATATTAAGCCATTACAAAATAATGGGTGATTTTACCTTCAGTAAACTGAAAGTAGACTCAGTAAACTAAGGAAGTTGCTGAAAAACTGATTAGCATATGAAGCCATGGTCACAATTAAGCTGGACATTGGCTCTAAAACCAAGAGGCCAGCAAAGGAACCTGCTGAAATGTCAACAGCAGCAACATAGTGGAGCTCAGGGGAAGCCCAGACAATCTGATACATACTACCTTGTAAATATGCATGGTTCTTGCTCAATATTAAACAATTCAAGATCTTGATGATCAAAGCATATATTCCAAAGTTTCATAAAAATCGGATCACAATATAGCTTCCAATGTGGTAACATGCTAAGCCAATCAGATGAAAGATTACATCATTAATTTGTGTGGATCTCACTCACTATCAAATTCATCCAAGATTTAAGCATATTCCAAGCTGATCAAAACTGGATAGAAATCTGGCATTCAGAGTGAACAAGGTCAGTCATTCAGATAAAACATCACATCATAAGAATCGATGGATTTGGCTCATTACTGACCTTGTCCATGATCCTAATGAAATAGGCATACATTCTAAGTGGAAACAAAATCAGATTTGAAACATGGCATATAGATGGGCAGTATGTAGCTAATCAGATGCAAGATCACATTTGTATTTGTGAATCTTGCTGCTCATTATTAAACTAGCCTTATATCTTTAATAATATTGAATATATTCAAAGTTTGATCAAAGCTGGATCAGAAATATGACCTCTAGTGCAGTAAGATGGTTAGCAAATCTAGTGCAAGTCCATCTCATTAAAAAAAAAATATGCTTCAGTCTCACTAACAAGCTCATCTAAGATTTAGATGATATAAACAAATATTCCAAATATGACTAAATCAGATCAGAAATATTAAAGTGGTTACCATCAACTGTTGACAGAAAGATGCATAACAACCAATGAACAATGCATACAGGGCTATACCTCACATTCATTTGTTCTTATGGCCAGGTTACCTAAAATTTGCATTAACTCAGTCACAGAGGGGTGTCAAGATGTAAGGCTTTAAGAGCAACAAGCCGTCAATATGTCTACATAATAAATTAAGGCCATTCGCAGAAAAAATGTCAATGATGTCATGTTGTACATACAGGCAGTCCTATAGATACAATATATAGGCATTAGTCATTGAAAAATGTGGTAAAATAAACAAAAAAAATAAATATAGATTCTGTTGGGTTTTATAACACAATGTGAAGACAATGTGTAATGTCAAAATACAGACTGTCTGTCGGGTCTTGAAATTAACACTTTTCTGCTATCCCATGGTTAGTGATTTTGCAGACAGATCACTGAAATGCACTAATTTTTTTGTCGCTGTGAAACTTTACTTCCAACATCCTGCACTTGACCAGGTACAATGAATGTTTGCAAAACAAATGACCATGTGTAAAACCACACATAGATTCACTCATCAAGTAAATTAGTGTGATTACTGTCAAACGGTATTCGTGCACATGGAACCAACTTACTGTACTGACACTAGAACCTTTTAATAATATTAATAATAATCATAGAATACTAATAATACACCTAATTTATTCCCTAGGAACTGTTGAGCCACTTCAATGCATCTCGCATAGTGTCAATGTCTATTAATCCTTTCCCACATAGCACCAAACAATGAGCAACAGCTTGGTACAAGTTGTCTGTTGCTACAACTGTACAATATGCTATGAATCTAACAGCATGCCAACAGCTGACAGTATCCCAATATAGCTGGCTGGAAAAAAAAACTGCACACTGACAGAAACATTACTAAAACCATCAGGCGATGAACCCAAGTGTGCAGATTTAACACCCAGCAATTAAATTACAACATGAAGTCGTTCCCCCGCAACTCTCGTGGAGGTGGAATTGCTGTCATCACAAAGAATTCCATGATAAAATGCCTTAAATACAACACAACCTTCAATTTATGCCATATATCGTTTTAACTAGTCCAGACAACACTCACACTGGAACAAAGGTCAGTCCATTTTTTCTGTCTCTACCACCCTCCTCCTTGTAGAAAAAACAAACTGACTGAATCTCTCTTTTTGGAGCAGTTTCCAAATCTTCTGGAGTATGGAAATTCGATAGGTGGCAACCTAATTATTCCTGGAGATTTCAACTTTCACTTTGAATGTCCTGGAAACCCACACACGTCAAAACTCCTAGATTCCATTCAAGTTTTCAATCTTAAACAGTTAACCAACCCACCCATAAACTTGGTCACATTTTAGACTGGTTTCTTTATAGATCTGATGATAATATTCTGCAATCCACCCTTGTATCCCACGAACCTGCATCAGATCACCTCTGCATTATATGCCATCTCGACGTATCAGTCCCTAACCCTGCACCTCTATTTGCTACTAAGAGAAACCTCCGTCTAATAAATAGAACAAAATTCATGCATGGCATCCAAGAAAACCTAACAACTTTCTTACATCTAACAGCAGAACAAATTGATAACTGCCTGCGTTCATTTCTTGAAAAACATGCCCCAGCCACCAAATGCAGAGTATCAAATAAAAAAAGGTGTTCTCCATGGTATAGCAGTGTTAGGGACCAGCTTCGCACTGCTAAAACACATCGCTGAAATGCAGAGAGGCTTTGGCTTTCCATCAGACTCACTATTCATAAACAAATCTATGAAGCCGCTAAGAAGAGCGTCACAAACATAGTCCATTTAGCCAAATTATCCCACTACAGTACTAAGATCATAGAGAGTTCCAGCTACAACGAGCTCTTTGAGATAACTAACAAACGAATGTCAAGGAATAAATGTACACCACTTCCAACTAGGGCATATCCGATTAGCATTTTTCTACTGATTTCCGATTCTGGATTTTGGGCATGAAATTTTTCCGATTCCGGATACGATTTGATTAATCGGAAATGCTAAATTCGTATTTTTTTTTCCTAAAAAATTTCATCTTCCGTTTCCGGGTTTCTGGTATCTGGTTTTGCCGTGTCTAGCATGTTACTTAGTACTTTACCATATCCGGCTTCATTTCCGGATTTTACCCGCCAGTTCAAATAGATTGTCTCACAGCGTGGTTGTGTTGACCATACTGGACTTTTCTGACTTCTTATTTAACTTTATTAACGCACTATCGAATGACACAGTGTTAGACACTGTGCTATAGAAATTCAACTTTATTATTTTTATTATCCGAATCGGTCGTTCCTGCCTTGTCCGACTCCGATTAATCGGAAGTTCATACTATCCGGTGGAATCCGATTTCCGGATCAAAAGTCGGTTATGCCCTACTTCCAACTACCTTCTCTCCAGTAGACCTTCCGGACCAATTTGCAAATTTCTTCCGTGACAAAGTACAAACCATGAGAGATTCACTTGACAGCACAATTTCAACTGACTCATCACCATACAGTTATTTTACAGAATTTCAGTGACAACCATTAGAAGCATTTGAACCTATTGATTTAGTACGAACAATCATCATGAAGAGTGCACCAGTCTTGTGAACTTGACCCAATTCCGACATCACTGCTGCTTGAGTGCTTAGACTCGGCATGTATTTGGGATTTAGAATATAGCCTTACTGTGATTCAAGTCCTACTTAGTAAAAAGGACACAAATTATATATGCAAATGGAATACATTCCAGCCCAGTTGACGTATGTTGTTGAGTTCCACAGGGGTCTGTCCTTGGACCTGTTCTCTTCATTCTATACACTCAGCCACTCTCAAGTGTCATAGATCATCACCCAGTGTCTCACCAATTGTATACTGATGACACCCAAATATACAAGTCTAGCCACCCAACTGAAGTTGATGCTACCATCCACGGAGTAGAGAAGTGCATTTCTGATGTGAAATCGTGGATGACATGTAACAAGCTGCAGACGAATGATGATAAAACTGAGTCTATTCTGATCACAACACAAAGACTTTCTCATTGACATCCTTTACCTCAGACAATAAATATCAGCAACACCAACATTAAATTCACAGTCAGTATGAAACCCATGTGTTACTCTAGACAGTACTCTCACATTCCACCAACATGTCATGAACATATGCAAAACTGTATATCTTGAACTGAGATGCATCCGTTCCATTCATAAATATCAGCAGCAGAGAGGGTGAACAGACCACCCTTTTCAGACAAACAATTGATTGAATCCTCAAAACGGAAAATAGAGCCTTCCTACGAAATCTCATATTTTAACCAAAAAAAATAAGTCTCCATTTAGCAAACGGAGACTTTACGATTTTTTAATCAATTTTGGTCGCAACGATGTGGTCATTCACCCTCTCTGCTGCTGCAAGTTAACAAAAATAATAAATGATTTCAACCGAATATTTGATCGAGTCTCTAGGACTTTACAAACAAACTAATCGCTAACACCTCACCTCGTAGATCAATTAAATTATTTGACTAGTCGGTGAGTCGGAAATTAATTCTCGTTAACGAATTATTATGGCATCGCATGCAGACAGGATTAATTGGGTTTTCAATAATTAGGAATCCTGGAGGAGCTGTTGGTGCAAACGAATAAAGAATATATCCCTGCTGAGCTTGATTTGATTGCTCTAGATTAATTTGATAGCTTCCTTCAATTGCATCACATGTTAAATTGAGCGCAATCACCGCTGGAATATTCACATTATGCGGGGCAATATGCCTACCACCACCATCTGGATCATTATTATACCTGAGGAGGACAATTGAATCTGGTTTTTGTAGCGCCTTGATATCGGTTCTAACAATTCTTGCTAGTTCATCAGCGTTGTATTTGGTAAACTTGAAATTACGCAGATTGTCTTCTGTGATATTGTAATCGGTTAGGAATCGTTGTTTATTGTCGCTGTTGTCATTAATTATTGTTTGAATAATTAGTTCATAGATAATTTAGATATATTCCATGTCAGATATAAGTTGATTTATTATTTCAACGTGTTTTTGCGATTTTGTTTTCCGTAGTTGTTCTAGTTGTGTTTCATATAATTGTTTAATTTCATTAAAATAACCACGGACGTCAGTTAGCGTAAATGAAATAGTAACAGATGAGTCGGCTGTTCTTTTAATGATAAAATCCCATTGCAATGTGTCTTTGTTGGTAAATATAAATCTATCGGCGATTTTTCCTTTTCTTATATCAGATAAATTATCTCGATAACTGGGATTGATTTCATGATATGTATGTACGTCCGTGGTTAAGTCGGTGACGGATTTTTCCGGTGGTTTTTCAGGCCATCCTAACACTGTTCTTAACGAGCTGTTATAGATATCTACAATGTATCCCTCTGTGCTTATTTCGATCGACGACGAGAGCGTCGGTTCATGAAGTTTCATAGCTATTTTTGATTCTTTTCCAGTGATTGATTTTATTCTACGCTGAATTTCAGCATCGATTTTTCTCAATTTGGTACGACCCAGTTGGTAACGAAACAGTTTCCCACGCTGGAGTACCATCGGGTTTATTCTTATACGAGAACACCAGTGCGTTATTGGGTTGCTGACCACCAAATGCAACCGATCTGATATTAGGCCAACTATGATATACTCGTAATTTTGCCAGCGCGATCTCACGCACTGGAATCGGAGAAGGGAAGTTCACACTAAATTCAGGGTTTGTTGATGTTATTGATATCATGCTTGTTCGTATCGGAGTGGTATTCTCCGCGATTCGTTGAAGCAGTTCGAGTGACATTATTGTTAACGCTGTCTTCAATTTCCAATTTCAACATCGCGGAGTTATACAACTGGGTCATCGTGGAAAATTCAACATCGGATATGAACGAATTATCTATTGACAGCGAGATCAACTCGGATAATATCGAGTACGCGTCAAATACCACCCGGTACCGAGCTGTATAATCGCTGAGTTTTTTCTGAGAACACGATATTTTTTTAGTTATCGCGGTGGCGACTGCTTGATTGTTGTTACCGCAGAAAACGCGATTGGAACTGCAATCGGAGCCATCATGGTCACCGTAGACAAAATAATCTCCGCGCTAGCCATTACACCGGACACCGAGTACACAGTTACATCGATGATGGTAATTCTTCTGCGGTATTTTTTTATTTTTTCACGATAACGCTCAGAAAGGAATTTCAAGTTCGCGGAAAACTCTTTCACGGTGTCAAATCGATATCGATGAGATTGTGACTCAGTCATTGATGACTTCGTCATTGATGACTTCGTCGTTGCCATTGTTATTTTAAACCCGCTAGTGTTTTCAATTATTCACCATCTTCCGGGTAGTAGAACAGGGGGGTGTCTACTTCACCTACAAATTCTAAACACCAGGGTATTTTTGATCTAATGGTACTATCAACCGCGACAATCTCAAATTCTTCTTTACCATTGATAATTACTGTCGCGGTGCCACCAAAGTAGGTTTTACCTTTCACGATATCAAATCGCTTGGTGGAGAGTAACGTCATCCTGTAGATACCATGGGACCACTCCCCGATATCGATTGGCAATCTAACACTAGATTCTTTTACCCTATCAAAGGTCCCATGATCGACCGTATACACGATATTTTTTAACGCCTACGTCTGGATGCAGAATCTTTACCTTTTTAAAATCTTCTTTTAGTTTAAGAATATCGTCGTAAATATCGAGATAGGTTTTTTTGATTTCGGTATATTTCATCATCGTTTTATCGCGGCGTCCAAAAAATGAAATCAAAAGGAGGTCAATTTCCAAACCTTTTTGGGCGACATAATACCGGTTGAGTTGAGAATATGTCGTCGTGATATTGTAACTTTCAGAGTCCTCAAAGAAATTATTAACCATTTCGCTGGTGTGTTTTTGTTCGTCAATAGCTTTTTTAACTTCAGCGAGGGTTGGGCCTATCAGAGATGTGGTTTCAGACACAGGTGTTCTCCCCAAAAATTTATCAACGATGGTATTAAGTGTTGTTTGTTTCACCATAAACATATTAATATCTTTGAGAGTTATCGTAGATGTAGCCGGGACACCAAAGAAACTATTAGCGACGTAGGCATTGTGAGTATGCTTGTCAATAAACTCGCTAATTTCAGCGAGAGTCATGCCTGCCACAAGCGGGGTTCTAAAAAAACTTACCAACGACGTCGTTAGTGGGTTTTTGTACCTTTCCAAGATTTTCTATTAGTTTAGAAATATTATTGTAAATATCGAGATAATTTGCCTTGATTTCATTTTCATTCATCACCCTTCCCGCGTCCTTGTTAAAAAAGAATAAAGATAGAAAGTTTTTAATTTCAGCGAGAGTCATGCCAACCACAAGCGGGGTTCCAAAGAATTTATGTACAACATTTTTGCGAAAATTATTATAACCTCGTATATAATCATCCAGCTCACGGCCGTGGGCGGCAATTATGCTGTCGTGGGCGTCAATCGCGTCGGTGATCGTAGACACAAGTTCGCCTGGTTTAAGTTGTCCATCGTTGGAATACAGCGCAATAGAGTTTTCAGCGGCGTCGCGCTGCCGTATCAAAATGTCATTCACGGATATATTACTGGTTTTCAATTTACCCTGGCGATCTTGAAATACAACTATTTCGTTCGGGTCAACACTTGCTAAATTTAACGTCTCAGCGATTTCATCTTCAATTATTTTTTACATCCTCGATAGAACCCGCAGATGTTTTCGCGGTGGGTTTCAACATTGACAGAGATCGTCCCCAAATATCAATCATTATTGTAAAGACTCTAGTATTTTCAATTTATTGATTCTCTAAAATTACCTTGTAATTTCCCACTCGTGTATTTATTTACAACCAGATGATGTGATTTCTGTGACGATGAAATCTCCGCGAGGACATTTAATACTTCACGGCCGCATATCGGTGGATCATTTAATTGTTGTGTTGGCAGCGTGGAATAAAAAATCGGAAACTCTGAGTTTCATCGAAGAATTTATATACCGCATAAACTCGTTCGGTGGGGCTAGCCCAATAGGCATATGAATCGAAATAGACAATTCCACGTGGATCGATCGCGTATGCAACCCAGTGAGTTCCCGATCCGCTGCTGTTATCAAGATTGATGATACCGGTTTCAACGCGTTTAGGTTTTCTTGGTAATTGATCTCTCATAAAAACCCCTCTGAAGTTTTTTATCGCTAGATTTTTAGCAGCATCAATTAAATCAAAATTGGACATAGGGAGAATTGGGTTTTCAACTAATAAACCGTTCCTGGTATTCTCAGACCGGATCCGTGAACGGATCTCCCGCTGTACCATGAATACGGGATTCCTTGTAGTCTTAAACCCTTTCCCTTTTTTATATCCTTTCCCAGTTGCCTTTTTCAACGCCATCCCTGCCGCGGTCCCAACGGCTCCCAACGCCGCCGCTTTCGCCACCGCTGGGGCAGCCGCTGCAATCAATGCTGGTATTGCAGCTAACAATGGAAATATACCACCTGATTTTATCATGTTGGCGACTGCGGATTTTGAAAATACAATTTGAATCCCTCTCCGTTTCTTTAGCGCATCATTGAAATGTTTTATTTGACGATCCGTCAGTGATATTTTATGTGTACCGCCGGACATCTGCGCTGGTTTTAACGTTATTGTGGTTCCAAATTCTTTAGCGGATTTTGATCGCAATTTCTTGACCTGACCATCAGTCAGCTTGACACTAACAACACTATATGTCATTTTATTGTAAAACACATTTATGCTTTCAACTGATCTAATTGGAAACTCTTCAAGTTTCATTTACATATTTTCCACTGGTGCATCAACGATTCTCATTCGTCCACCATCACCTTCAAGTAGCATTGATTTGTCGCTGAGAATGACAGCATCCGCTCTATAATTACCACCACCAGGGGCTATACGAGCTCGAAAATGTATGTCAACAACGGATTGCCTTATTAAATGAAGATGTTCCAGCGAAAAGTAATAAATCGGATATAGGTTTTTAAAATCAAGTTGCGATATTTGTAAACCAGTATCAACATTTTGATCACGACCCATATATGACAGCATCCGATGATACACACGTGCTATTTGGTTATTGTTATAATCAAGCTGTATATCCTCAGATGGTTCTTGTTATCCGTTTATTTTCAGCGAAACCTCACTTACCCCTAATCGATCAAATATCATATGACTGCGTTCTTGGGAGCGTACTCGATTCTGATTCTGCAGCGCTATAAATATATGACGTGGAGCTGAAACGCCTTGTTTTGATGCTAAATGCCATGTAAATGTACCATTAACATCATTCTCTTTGGCATCAGTCGTTGTTGTTAGCCAACTTAGCAATGATTTACCGCCTGTGTCCATAAATGAGAGTAGTCGCTGTTCTGTGGTAATTGATGGGGACATTACTGGCATCCACAATGCTAATTTAGTTAAAACAACTTTACCATCAGCGGCACCAGTACGCCAAATTGCATCGTTGTCATCGCCTTTTCGCACTAACGCGATTGTGTGTTTGGCTCCATAGATGACTTTTCTGACATTTCTGCAGAATCCAAATATGTGATGGAGTGAAATCGCACATGAAAAATATCGCTGCTGTCCGTGCAATGCTCCTTTTCGTGTTGCAAATCCTAAATTGAAATTACCATTAACGCCTCTGAGAATATCAAACGCAGCTCCGGGTCTAGCTCGACGTTCTGGATTAGCTGCTTCTTGTTGATCGGCTTCTGCATTATCTCTTGCTGTTAACACTTTAATGTATTGAAGGTGATCAGCGTTATCAGAGGTATCCTTTGCAAACATCATAGATGGACCAGCCGACCTTGTATAATCATCGGAGTATCTTGCTAGCCCGATTATTGTTGTTGCAACATCAACTTCACGGTCTATTGATTCAATTTCTTTTCCATCAATGAGATATCTTGCACTTTCAAATAACGCCATTATGCCATTGTTGACGAAACCAACTCGGATATTTGGATCATCTGCATATGGTGGATTATTATGAGCAGCATCGTTTGTTATGAGTTTTCCCTCGATTTCAATAAATGCTTCACATGGCAAAAAGTATTTACTGGTATCATGGACTTGAAGTTCAATTCGCGATCGTAGGTCGGGTTGTATTGCATGATAGGAATAGTATTGATAATCCCGAACTGAATCGTTCTTGGGCACTGGGGCTTCCATATCGAAAGCTGGATCAGCCTGTTGTTTAAACATTTCATTAACATACTAGTGTTTTCAATTGTGAAACTCTTTGTAATCATCGTCGTTTTTGTTTTCGTTTCAAGCCACTTGCTTCTATCGCGTTCATGATAGCGCTATCTGTTACCGGTGAAGCCGTCAATGGCGACGGAGTGACCGAAGCAGCCAACGACGCTAGTTTTTCTTCCACTGCGCTATTTATTGCTTTGCTGATTTTTGCAGGCATCACTGTAGTTGATGGCAGCACCGTTGGTTTCTTTCGCACCAATGATATTATTTTATCTTTCGCGGCAGAAAATGCCTTTCCGGAAAGATTTCCAACAGCGCTGATTCCCTTAACACGAATAATATCAATGGCTTTCATTGATAATTGTTTAGCTAACGGCGCCACCTTGGGAGCCATTCTTGTAAATAACCCCGCAATGGTATTGCCGAAACCATCTCCGTAATATGCTCTATAAACAGGCAATCGTGAGTTCACCACGTAGACGCTTACGGGTTTATCATGGTTGTAGTGTATGATCATCTTGTTATAAAACTAGTAGTTTTTCAATTAGTGATCAATCGCTAAGATCCATAGGATTTTCATCATAACCATGGGCGTCTCTGTGATTTTCAACTAATTCAGCAATGAGTTCTCGATATACATTAATGTCCATGATACCGCCGGCAAATAATCGTCAGATATCAGCGGCCTCATTAATTATTTCCGGAGAGTTATTTCCGGCTCGTTTCCCCCCGATGAGAACTTCTAACCGTGATATATCACTGAGGATGTTACCAGTACAAGTAACTAGACCACTACCTGAAATTACTGGCAATTTCTGAGATTTAGAAAATCCCTCCCCACTACTATAAAGTTTTTCTAAATCCGTTCTTTCTAAATCCGTACCTTGTAAATAACTAAAAGGATCATCATCTCGATCAGATGGTCCAGGCGAAGGTCCAAGCGAAGCTTGGGGTTGTAGTTGTTGTTGAGATTCTTCTTGTTTAGCAGGTGAAAAAGATATTTTTTTGCAGCTTGTTGTCGCCCCCGCTGCAGTCTTTGTGGTTTTCTTTGTGATTTTTGTTCTTCATATTTATTATACACTGTACTCACCATTTTGAGATATTCAATATATGACGTATTATCGCTGTCAACTTTACCTGTTTCAGATTTAATTTTGTAAAATATATCAGCCCAATGTTGTATACCTCTTACATACTTGTGCTGTTCTGGTTTTAACATTTTTTTTTCTGTTTTCATACGTCGTAACAACAAGTGCAGGAAAATCTGCATGGTCAGTCTTATCAATTGCTGCTACCCCTTCTTCGTTAAATCGCGCGCGTAATTCATCTACTATTTTATCATTGGTCTTTTTCGGATCAGGTGGGTTTTTTTTGTAACAACGCTGATGTCTTTTCAGTTTCCGCTGCTATCTTTTCAAGCGTATCAAGCAGCGGCGCCTTCTTTGCTCATTCTTTTTCAGAAATATCTCCGTATATCGCTGCTTCAGTTAACTTTTTCACATCTTTGGTCGCACTTGTTATCGGAGTAAACAGTTGTTTACTTGACACAGAAAAGTCAGTCTGCGCTTGTTGTCGTTGTTGAAGTTTCTCACGAAGTCTGTCTCAAACCGGTATAAACTTTTTAATTGCTGCTAGCCGCTCTCGGGCTAAACTAGTTGTAAGCGATTCACCTACCATATATTGTTTGTGAACTGAGTTTTCAAATGTGAAACTATAACAATTAAAAGCTGAGTTATTAAATAATGTACCATCAAGCTAACGTATCCATCTCGGACAAGGTTAAACTGTACGACGCTATCCGCGAGTGTTTCAGAAACAACATCGCTGGGGGTTTCAGAATTGTAATATCTGAGAACGGCGATGAACGATTTTTGTTAACGACGCGGCAACAACAACTACGTGAAAATGGAGGCGTCGCGGTGATTACTTGCTACCACAACCAGATCATCCAGTACGCACATAATTGCATGAGCAAGCCCAAACTGCTGAGTATCCTTTCAGGAGAAAATCCCATGTGAGTGTTACAAAAAACGCTTTAAAAAAAATTCAGTAAAAAAATACTGAAAGCCTATTTTTTATAGTAACGCTCACGTGGTTAAGATACTGGTTTTTCCTCGTTTAATATTTTTCTAAGATCACGAACTTTAGAACTAATTTCAGCTCGTTTTTGATACTCTTGGCCGAGCTTTTGACGTATTGCTTCAACGGTGCTAAATAGCGTTATAAATACATCAATATCGTTACCGTACAAACAAGCATAGATGGACTTTTGAATTCCTTTCACGAGCCTGTACATCTTGGGTAAAACATAACGACCCTTACTAAACTGATACTCTATGTCTTCATATTCCGAGGCAATCCTGTCACAGTCGAGATCTTTAGATAATACTATCCCTCGATTCTGCAAATTTGAGATTTCAGCAATTATAGAATTTACATCTTTGATATCCATTATTTATTTAAAAATATAAATAAAATATATTTATCTCTAATTATTAAAAAATATTGGGGGTCCTTTTTGACCCGTTTTTTTATGGACAGTACAATGCCGTATATATCTCCACTCGAGTGTTGCGGCAGATTTTAGGCATACATATACATAATTAACTTAATGGACGGTACAATGCCGTATATATCTCCACTCGAGTGTTGCGGCAGATTTTAGGCATACATATACTTAATTAACTTAATTATTCAATGAAACGATGATGGAATTGTGATGTGGATGGTGGGCGTGTGCAAACCCAAGGGAACCCCAAAGCATACATCTCCGAAAAGGAGGCCTAAGGTGGCAAACACCATCTTAGACCGCCCAGAAGATATGCTTGGGGGACATCACAACATAATTAACTTAATTAATGGACGGTACAATGCCATATATATCTCCACTCGAGTGTTGCGGCAGATTTTAGGCATACATATACTTAATTAGGGAGGGTATTATTCAATGAAACGATTGATGTGGGACGGTACAATTCCATATATACTTAATTAAGGATGGTATTATTCAATGAAACGATGATGGAATTTGTGATGTAATGATGTGGGACGGCACAAGACAGCACAAACATGAAACGACGGGCAGATTTTCTATGGCCAATCCAACCAATCAAAAGCAACCCAATTAAATTAACCCGGTTGCATGATTGACAAAAGACAACCACACGCCCGTGTTAATGGCGTTGGTTAGTTTTGATTGGTCGGATTTGGCTTTCGAAAGCCCATGCTTATTACGAGTCATAACATATATAAGGTGACTAATACAGCAGCGTTGATTCACGGGTGTGTTATTTTATTTCCTTGAATTACTTATTAATGCTGTTTCACAACATTTAAATGAGACAAAATATTTTTAAAAAAAACACTAAACAAAATAATACAGTTGTTAGATAACAGCGTGTATTTTCCCTGTTCTAATTCTCTAGACAAAATGCATTATCGATTAAATCACAAAGAGCTGTATACAGAGGAATTTTAACCACGCCCACCTACTTCAATGAATGGGAAACACTGTTCCGGCTGAGCGAACATAGGTATTGCGCTGGATTATAAAGAACGTCTGTACTAAAAGTGTATTATAGATGGTCTAAATAAATACAACTGTTTAAATAATGCAGTTTTAGCCAAAGCGACATTAAAAGGTTTTAGAAATTGTTAAAAATACAACTCTACCGAAACTATGTATTATACTCCATTACAGTCACGTGGGCGCGCCTAGTCAATTATACCTCTCTCTCTACAGGTAATAGCAGACGGCATAATTCCTTTGACGTCATAATACAAGGGAACTTAGTGAGTAGAGTGTGAGTTGCGGCAGATTTATCCATAAAGGATTTATCTCCCTTGAATCGTTTCAGGTGTATACGAATTTTATTTTATGACCATTTTTTTAGACAGAGTTAATTTAGTTATATTTTCTGCAACAAATCGTATTGAAGACCTACAAATGTCAAAGTATCTACTGGCTTCATTTATTGAATGAAATATTTTCTCCTCCTTGGTTTCTAAATCAAACGATTTGACCCCCCTAGGGCGTTTTGAGTGCCTACCAGCGTTGCTTTTTAAAAGGTTATCGCGCTGCAAGATGGATTGAAGATTCTCAAGACAATTATCAGTCTTCACGCCATTTATGTGATCAATCACAAAGCCATCTTTAATCAATCCGTTATGACATTCAAAAATAATTCTATGACAGAGATATTTTTTATTTCTAACACTAAACAGCAAATACCCCATATTATTCAGAAATCCAACCGGTGTTTTTAGTCTGCGGTACCTGACAACACCATCACTGGAGGCTTCGTAATTAACAAGCACTGGATGGGGTCTGAAATCTTGGCTCATTTGTATAATAATACTATTTGTCTAATTTATATCTGCTTTAATTATAAACCTCTGGATATAATCTTGAGGGGTTTTGATGACTTTGTCATCGTTAGGGTCAATGACGGCATTTTTTATTCGTTTGTCATAATAGCGTTTTAGTTCCCTGTATCGTTTACCGCCGCAACTGAGACATAATTGTGATTTTCCTCTAACGCCCACCCCACATCGGAGGCATGGGAGAGGACCGAAAGAACCGTTGCGAACGCTTTGTAAATGATACCCACAGAATTCGCTTCTGCATGATTTGTTACACGGGGTTGTTGATCCAATCATTAGCCACTTGCAGTGATTCATTATACTATATTTTTCTATTTAAATACTTGTTTTAATTATAATATGAAGGAGTTCAAGAGATTATCGAAAATTAAGCCTTGGAAAAATACTAAATTCATTGATTATACCATGAAAGAATTCCAAAGATTATCGAAAATTAAGCCCTGGAAAAATGCTAAATTCAATCTCGATAAGGAGTTCAAAAGATTATCGAAAATTAAGCCCTGGAAAAATACTAAATTCAATCTCGATAAGGAGTTCAAGAGATTATCGAAAATTAAGCCCTGGAAAAATACTAAATTCAATCTCGATAAGGAGTTCAAGAGATTATCGAAAATTAAGCCCTGGAAAAATGCTAATTTTAATCTCGATAGAGTCTCTGATACACCAAAACGTCTAATCGGTGATAGAACTATACTAAGTAAAATCAGGGAGTGTTTTAATGAATTCTACCGAGACGGTGCAGCATACTGTTGGTCGACATTTCGAATTATTGATGAAGATGTCAATGTACCCAACATCGATTCTACTATGAACGATGAAAGAGCAGCTGAGATAATTTCACATCTTGGCTGGAAATTCAAGGGTAAATTGCAAAGCAATTCCCATCAGAAGTATTTTTTCAGAATAAAATTCATTATCGAAGTCGAAGGCAAATGGATTATCTGGGATAAATTTGAACCAATCCTCAAGGATAAAAAAAACTGTCATTGTAAGTAGAGATTCCAAACCAGGAATTCTAACTGGAATTGACAAACCATACTACGAGAGATCTTATCCTGTAACAGCAATTGTTTATGGGATATATCCGTTAAATGATGAACCTGATATTGCAAAACTAGCTCCTATGAAATATTCTAGTTCACTGAATTGTGTAGCAACACGGGTAATGGAACACTTCACAAATGCATCCCGAGGAAATAAACTAACTGATCTGCGACGTAGGAAAATAACCGAATGGGAACTGACAGTGAAACAGCACAGTGCAAAGATTTCTAATATAGCTAAATTAGAAGCATCATTAAAATTCCCAATATCAGTAACGACAATAACCGGAGAAGTATTATACGAACCGAAATATCAATCGCGAGGGGCTCCAATTAAAATTATTGATCATAACAAACACGCGTGGACGGCTGCAGTAACAATATTTCCACGAGATAGAACTGTGACATATATCCCTAAGGAGTTTGTCGGGGATGTTTTTTATAATGAGAAATTATTCGATGCTATTCACACGCTGTGTAAGGATGATCATGTGTCAGTGTGGTTACTTAGAAGTGATGAAGGTCCCGAAATAGGATTTGATCAATTTGTAAGACCAAATGGTGAATTATATCGCGTTGAAGAATTAGATAACAGAATGAGAAAAATCGCTAGTGAATTTGCCTTGCAATTTCCATTTTCATCGGAAAATCCAAAAGAGATTTCATTCCATTAAAAACTACTCGCGGATAGCTTCACAATTCCATCAGTGGTAGCTCACTTCGCAAGAGAAAAAAACTCATGGCGTCCAACACAAAGTGATTTTCTCGAGGACGTTAAATTGAGTTGCGTCGAATTTGGTCATGGAGGACTGTGGAATACAAAATACCATCGTGACGGTATGATTTCAATTGATATATCCGCGTGTTATCCTGGAAGTTTCCTCGGGTATGGAGAATGTAGTAACTATTTTAAACGATTTGGACACCGGATTCGCTCGTGTGATATCATTTGAACTCGCTACAGGGTTACATCCATGTAGTTATGTTTGGCTTGGTAGACATATATCTGAAAAGGCCTGGATGCCAATAGTGTTACTACGATATATGATTGATTGTGGTATGCTAATATTGTTGATTGTTTCCGAAGCTATTATATGCTATCGAGCTCAGAAAGAAGTTTGGCTACCACAACCCGATCTAGATCGTATAATTAGCGAACAGCGAAAACAGTTTCCAGATTTCAATGAAGAAAAAAATCATGAATTGGTCTAAGGAGTTATTTGAAATTAAAAAAGAACAAGCAAAAGATTTTGGACGAAGAATAATCGGTAAATTTACCCAGGGTGGAAGATACGACAATGCAAAATATTCTTCGCGGTTGATCATAGACATCGCTGAATACGATTTTATTGTAACGGATTTAACGAAACAGGGAAAACTTGTAAATCGTAAAGACGCTTTCCTATCCGATGGAAGACGATTAGGTACAATTGTTACCTATTGTGATGGATATATTAAACAATATACGCATTTGAGAAGTTCTATGCTAGCTTATGCTTCTACCAATTTATTTTCGATGATAAATAGATTTCCTAATACCGCAGTTAGAGTAGCCACTGATTCTATGTATATCCACGAGAAATACAAATCAGATGTAGCTAAATTCACAGATCCGGAGGCAAATTGGGGATGTTGGAGATTTAAAAAGGAGACGCTACATGAGTATTGTGACTCGGCAGATGTTACCATGGATGAAAAGTACTTAAAGTGTGATGAGATTCAATTCGAATTTTCTAATGCACCACCGGTATCTGATCCAATATGTAGATACAAGACAGTTTATTTAAACGGTTGTGGTGGGTCAGGAAAGACAACTCGTGCAATTGAATTATATCATAGAAACGCTAGCGTTTCAAAATCAAACATGATTGTCCTAACACCTACTCACAGACTCGCCAGAGAGATGAAACAACGAGGAGTAAATGCCTGTACTTATCATAGTTTCTTTCGATGGAAAGGCGATGAATGGACCCCTGATCGAATGGGTGATAAATTCATTCCTGAAATCATAATTTGGGATGAAATATGCACAGTATCATTGAAAATATTACAAACATTTCTTGAGTGGTTGTTATTGAAAAATACAAAAGTCGTCATGTGCGGTGATCACGGCCAACCACCGCCATTTATCGGTGCATCCCCACATGAATGGCTAAAGGGTTTTGTAGACTATTATGAAGAAATTACCACTGATTATAGATCACTTGATGAACAATTACGCGAGTTCAAAGCGCTAATTAGATTACAGCCGGATAAAATCCAATGTGAAATAGCGCGTGAAATAATTTCAGAAACTCCAATGAATGATTTTTGGGAAACATGGAGACCAAACGATTTGATAATTGCAAGTAGAAAAATAGTCAGAGACATACTTCAGATGAAGTTATTTGAATTGCATAAAGAAAAATTTGCAACACTTCCAGTACCGTTGTGTTATAGACCTTCGGATACACGAAAACAGAATATAGAAGTTGATATTCCAAGACCAAAATCCGAAGGATTTCAAAGACAGAATTTAGTGTTAAATGATATTGTGCTGGTTGATATCAGCGTCATTGAAGATGCATTGCGTGCTAATAATTCCCAGTGGACGCTAGGTTACGCAGCAACAATACATTCTTCACAGGGATTGACTATATCAGATACAATTGTTTGGATGGTGGATAATCACATCGAATGGTCGAATTTAGTCTATCTTGCTGTATCCAGAGTACGAAGAATAAATCAACTTCGAAGAATTGTTTTCGATGACACCACAATGGATGATGCTAGCATCGTTGATGTTAAAATTATTGATAAAAAAAACTCTCCGGTTACAAACAAGACAAAAAAAAAAACGAGAATTTGACATTGATGCTGAATTAATAATTACGCTGAAGCAACAACAAAATAATCACTGCGCAAGTTGCAATTGTATAATGCGTTGGCAGTATTCGGATAAAGATCCTCGCCAATTTACCGTAGACAGAAAAAATAACAGTCTCGGTCATATCAGAAAGAATGTGATGTTGACTTGTCTTGAGTGCAACAGACGCAACGGCTCTAGTTAAGACCCCGCGGTGGTAATTGAGTATCGTCAGGAATCACTTGTAATTGTTCGCGTGTAAACCCCCGCTGAGGGGCAGTTGAATCCAATTTATAGATTGGAGGTCTACCAGTTGATCGTGTTATAGTAGATATCTTGTGTGCAGTAACACTCCAAATAGGATCAGTAGCCCTTTTTCTGCCACCTTCAAGCTCTCCTGGTTCGTATATATACCTAACAGTGACATTACTACCAAGAATTGGTTGGGAAACGCTATAATCTTTTTGTGAAATTCTTCGAATTTCCATTTTAGGTATAGACTTCTTTTTAATCACGTTGATAGGTTTCATGTTGATTGTTCTAGTAATCTCATTATTCAGTGCAGTAATCACAGCTGGTAACCTTTTGACCCATTCACGGGATCGCTTTTCTTGGATGAATTCTTTTGCGTATTGATATCCAAATAACCGCTCAGCAAGAGTCCGATTAAATCGTTCTACAATTGCCTGATCGCGATGTAGTGCAGTATGCCCCCGTCTGATGGTGACATTGTGATCTTTCATCGCTGATAAAACAGCGCCTTGAAATTCCTTGCCAGGATCGACTTGTAATAGATTTGGCCAGCGTAGAGGGCCTCGTCGATAAATCTTTTCAAATGCAGAAGCAACTTCAGGTGATGATTTTGTTTTTAGCGGTTCTGCTTGTTTGTATCGACTCGCAACGTCAACTACGGTTAGCGTGTATTTGTAACCGATGTCATGTGGTAAAAACAATAAATCAGCTTGATGAACTTCATTGGGTACAGTAACATCAAAATGCGAGAAATTGATTTGTTTAGGACGCGGTAGATAAATTTGCCATATAGCCTGTTTGGATAACCAATTAGCTGCAGTAGCCTTTTTCACTTTTGCGGCACTGGCGAGTTTACTGATTGCAGCGTTACCCCTCCAGTATCCCCTCGGAGAATAATAAATAGATTCTATATTTTTTATTACCAGCGCCCATCATCAATTTGCCATTCATAGCCGATTTTACCAACCACGAAGCCAATTTTTCTTTCAAAGAATTATCAGGAACAGCATTTAACGCATGAATTAATTTCACATCCGCGAGATGCCTGTTTTGCAGATTGCTGCTTTTATGTGCAACATCATGGGCATGACACGCCTTATCAATAGCGTTTATCGGATACTCGCCGGATCGGGGTTGATTTTGATCATCAAGTCTGATATCTAATTGTGTTCCGGGGCCACAGTAGCTATATCCTGGAAGGTGCTTTTCTCCGGGGTACTTTGCCCATGGAGTTCCAGGGAGTTTTGCCAATTTGGCTGCGATATCACCTCCTCGTTTTTTTTTAAAACATCTCCAGATTTCATAGAAACAAATCTAAATTTTTTTGTACCACATGTTGCACATCTACCAGTAAGTACTGATCTGTTATTTTTAGTTGTAATCATCGTCACATCATTTGTGCTAGTACGCGTTTTACACTTCACACAATATAGATCCATAATTTATGTATAGAGATATGAATATAATTGATTTTTCAGCGACTAAAACAAAAGAACCAGTTAAGCATCATGCAGCGCTACCAAACTCTATCCGCGCAATTATAATCGGGCCATCTGGATCCGGCAAGACACAATTGTTGCTCAATTTAATAGTGAGATGGATGAAGTGGGATAAGTTGTATTTAGTTGCTCCTAGCGTAGATGATCAACGATGCTATGAAGTGTTAAAGGATTTTAACGAGAATGCATCAGAAATTAAGGGTGAGAACGCCATTGATTTTATAACTGATATTGACGAGGCGCCATCCGTGGATGACCTTGATGGGAGCATTAACAATTTAGTCATATACGACGATGTGATGTTAGACAATAAAAAAAACACCAGCTAGAATATTTTCCCGAGGCAGGCATAAAAACACTGACGTGATATATGTCACTCAACGCTACACTCAGATTCCAAAAGTGATCAGAGATAACTGTAATATTCTTGCTGTGTTTAACGGCGTTGATACACATACGTTACGAAATATTTGGCAGACATGGTGTTCCGATATGGAC
The DNA here is from genome assembly GCA_030141615.1 of Unio pictorum. Taxonomy (NCBI): domain Eukaryota; kingdom Metazoa; phylum Mollusca; class Bivalvia; order Unionida; family Unionidae; genus Unio; species Unio pictorum. The sequence goes on along the minus strand of JARLTB010000106.1, from coordinate 1,604,127 downwards.
TTCAATCAATTTAAAAATTTCTTTAGTAAAGCTCAGTCAACCCCGCATGGATTTATAACAATAAATTTACATGATCCTCTGAAACGATATCGTATCGGACTCGATCAAATATTCAGTTGAAATCATTTATTATTTTTGTTAACTTGCAGCAGCAGAGAGGGTGAATGACCACATCGTTGCGACCAAAATTGATTGAAAAATCGTAAAGTCTCCGTTTGCTAAATGGAGACTTATTTTTTTGGGGTTAAAATATGAGATTTCGTAGGAAGGCTCTATTTTCTGTTTTGAGGATTCAATCAATTTTTTGTCTGAAAAGGGTGGTCTGTTCACCCTCTCTGCTGCTATATCTTTCAGTTGATGCCATTAAAACACTTGTGTTCATTAGTACTTTCAAGACTGGACTATTGTAACTCAATTATGTCTGGTTCATCACAATATTTACTCCAGAAACTTCAAAAAGTTCAAAACACAGCTGCGCGGATCGCCTTTAGAGTACCTCGATCAGAGCACACCTCACCACTGCTCTGTACCCTACAATGGCTATCAATTTGATACAGAATCAAACACAAAATTTGTTCTCTCTGCTATGTTTCAATGACAGACTCCAGTCCAACATACCTATCTGGCCTCACCCATGTGTATAAACCAGCAAGATACTTACGCTCTTCTTTTGACAATCATATACTCATTGTTCCCACTGTGAAAACGAAGTCATAAGGACAACGTTCTTTTACATACTAGGGCCCAGTGATGTGGAACGAATTACCCATTGAAATTAGACACAAAGGTCCCTTTTAAGAGTGCTCTTGAAACTCACCTTTCTCGACTGCAGGGACAAACTTAGAAACCTAATAATGTTTTGTATCTTATATGTTTTCAACATGTTTTTATGTTTTCCAATTTCATTGTTTTTGTCATTAGTTTTTCTGAAGTGTAGTCATATCATTATAGATGGTGTAAAGTGCTTAGAGCTTCTAAAGATTAGGCGCTATACAAAGTCCTCATTATTATTATTATTATATCAATATGTATATTTAAAGCTTTCAAATTCATTACTGAGTGCTTACTGGTTTTTTTGTTGGGATTTTTCTAAAGTATTTTTGATTTTTAATAGAAGAGTGGGTGATTCAACTTTGGAAATTGAAGAAAAAGTATTTTGAACAATCTAGTACTAGGTTTTAAACATTTGTATATAAGAACCGACTCAATCCATCTTACTCTATCTTTACAATACCTGCTTCAATTACAAAATAAGGAATTTGCAAAAAAAACAATGACAGAGTCGGACTCAACAACGACTGACTGCATCATACTTTACTGGAAATGTGATTATGTATTGCTAAGATTAATAAATCCATTATAGGAGTATCTGCAATAATGAATAATACTGTAATTGTACCCATGAGTGATAACCATAGTGATGGGAATCTGTCAGAAATTCATAATCGATAATCGGTTCCCCTTAACCAACTGATCATCGATTATAATCGGTTACTAAGAGCAAATATTAATTTTTGTTACACATTGTATCTTTGATCAAGAGTTCAATATGTTTATAAGTGTACAGGAATAATCGCTTTTAATGACATGTATGCTTTATTTAACCTGACAATAATATTACATCGTGTATTACTTTTGTTCTACAACTTTGTTAAATGAACGCAACTTTTTATGGCTTATCAGTTATATGTAACTGAAATACTGCTACAATCTCCTGAAATTCTTTTGTTTATATGTGAACTTATAATTTAAAGTATTGAAGGACATGATTTTCTTGTTTGTCATTGTTTATAAATACTACAAAAGATGTTGCAATTTAACTGCAACAAATCAACAAAATGTGTTTAAATTTATTAACTCAATAATTAACAACTTGACCATGTAATAATGACTATATGTTCCTAATTATGAATCATAAGGTTTTTTATTTGTAGTTGTGAAGAGATTAATAAATTTCAGGTCAACTTTAGTGGCTGAGAGTTTTACTAACCTTTGTGCTTTGCATACACCTAAAACGTAGTCTCCCTTTACACACAATCGATTATGGAGTTTTACAATCGATTATCTTATTGGTTTGCTCAACCAACTGATGATTGATTATAATCGATATTCAGAACAACACTAGATAACCATATGTTGACAATGACTGATATCATGCCATATTTACTGATAAATGAATGCATAAAAAATGTGTAAAATGTTTGCCTAGCTATATTTATCAGACTAAATTATGTTTCAAGGCTCCATAATTCCAGTGAAATCAATTATAACACAAACAGCATAATGTGAGTACTGTCAACCTTATCTATGCCAATCTGTACACTCAGAGAAAAGAATGTTCAGGGATGGAAACAAATTCTTTGTCAAACAGCCCATGATATGCCAAAAATTTGAGAAATGAAAATCTGCACCACTCAGAATTTGGTATAAAATGTGAAGAAAACATTTTTATCATGCAGCTTTATCAAAATCTGATCTTCGGGCATCAAGAAAGTTTTCATGACTGCCTTCACCCAAATTACCTTATATACTCACTTATAAGTCCAACTGCAAACTGTACAGCCATATATTATGCATCAACATAAACCCTAAAATGCCTGTGCAACAGATGATCAAGGTCTATGTTATTTGCAGTTGGACCTTACTTTTAAATATCTTCATGTTCCATGTAGAATTGATGACGCACAATAACAAAAATAACTGATTAAATCTTTATTTAGCAACTGTTTGATATCTTGAGGATAATTATTCAAAAACAGATGAATCATACCTCAATCAATAAATATCCGAGGCAGATCAACTGAAAACATTACTGAATTCTACACGAGTCTCAAAGAGCATGAAAAACACAATAGAAGTAACACAACTGTCTTTATCAATCATGACCTTCATAAAATCGGGTTAAGAATTCTGTTGGCTTTTTAATGTTGGTATCCTTAAAAAACATCATCACATGTGTCTTCTGTTTCCATATCCTCATAGTCTCCACTAAATCCATCTGACCCTGTAAATAAAATTGAAAGAAATATTGTGTTCCCCATTGAAACCTTAAGAATTAGTCTCGGAAGTCTGAAATATATACAGGTCATTCTGATCTACTATTGATGGAATGATGTTGAATTCAGGAAGAGGCAAACCAAGAACTTGTATGGACCTAAATACAATAACAAATGAGAAAATGATCTGATCATGTACCTTAATACTTGAGTGACAGAAAGATGAACACTCTATAAAAATACAGATCATCCCATCTGCAAAATGTACTTTTTGGTGTGTAAAACTAATTATAATTATGTAGTACTTACCTGTTGCTACTGTATAGCAGATTTTTCTGGGATGGAAATTACCCTAGCCTGTATCATAAGAATTCATCATCATATAGGGTGACTTTCTAGAAGTTTCTGGATGTCAAACCTGCTACCTGGTATATGCCCAGAAGTCCTCATTCTCTTTTAAGAAAGGAATCTGGCAATAGCAATAGGCAAGTATTAATCTTTGACCTAAAACAATTACCTATTAATAACAGAAACATATTCACTGTTGCTTCTGCACAGCTGATTTTGCCTGTTGAATTTGAGGCTAATAATCTGCCATAAAACTGTTTAAAAAAAAGCAAGGAAATACTCTCCCTAATGGTACAAGTGTCCACTAATGTAAGATGGTATTTCTCTGGACCACCTTTTGTGTCATGAATATGTGCTCAGAGAAAATTGCCTTTACTTTGGTGCACCAAGGAACAAAGACAGAAGGTCATGTGACAAAAATGTTGCTTTCTTCATATCCTCAAATGAGATAAATGAGTTAGACAGGCCCATGTGGTCACTTATGAATGAAAGGTCCCTCTCTCGATTGTCAAGACAATCCACCTCGAAATAGAGGAAATAAAAATGACAGCTCAGCCTTTTAGAGGCAGGAAGAGATGCTTCCTACCGTTACAAGCAGGGGAAAAAATGTAAGAGTCGATTCTGATCATACCCTGCACAGATAGGACTGAGACTGGGTATCTATATAAAAAGCATAGCTAATGATGGGAGCTAGGAGGGGGGTCTTTGTTACAAAATTCAGCTGGCAAAGGGGAGACTCTGACTTCTAGATGTCCTTGAACAACAGACAGCCTGGTTCCATGGAAAGGTCACGAAGTTTGCCCCTTCATCCTGCAGACACTAGGGACACTAAGGACAGCAAGAAAACTATCTTTACAGTAAGGTTCTCATAAGAAGTTTTACAAAAAGGTTAAAAGGGCTGTTTGGTCAAAACACACAAGGCACATAAAAGATTCAATCTGGACATTGGAGAATGAGACCGTGGTCTCTACAGCTACAAATACCTGTTCAGGCTGGCAACATGACACTCTGAACTAAAGACCGGAACCATTCACAAATTTCCCAATAACCTTCAACAGTAGAAATTTAGCATTGTCTCTTTAAAAAATTAGAGAAGCAAATAACCACTTAACATAAAGAGGTACCTAGAATACACATGTTTCCTACTGTGCAAATCATAAAACATTCTCCACTCAACATGACAGACTTTGGATGCAAAGTGTATGCTAGCCTGAATGATGCAATTGGCAACTTTGCTCAAAACAATGTCTTGGTGGATAGATTGGTATTAATCAAGAGTGAAGTTACAAATCTGTGAACTGTTGTGCAAAGACAGCTCTGTGCTGTGACATACGTTTCTCCCTCTGGAGCAATCTTCTCGGCTGGTCAAGAAGACTGCTGAACCATAATCACTGGGGGCATAGAGGGCTAATCAAAACCAGCTGAGCAGTGAAGGTCCTTACTTTCTGAAGTACTTCTCGAATTGTCCTGAAGGGTGTGAAGGCATAAATGAACAGATAATTCCACTTTAGGCTAAAGGTATCCAATGCCCATGTTTTCTACTCTGGACTGAGGAAAGTTAAAAGGATGGCATGTTTAGCCTTAATGCAAACAAGTGCACCAAGAGTCTCCTACAAGGTCTGAACATGTAATCTTCTACAGACTGTGCCAGTACTATTCTGTGAGGACTATCTTGCCCCTCCTGGAAAGACTGTCTGTCAAAAATTCTTTTTTTTCCCAGGAATGTGTCAAACTAAGAGGGTACTCCTTATAGCAATTGCACAGTGAAAGAGGTTCCAAAGCCCCACGCAGATAGATGAGGTAAATGAACCTCCTTTTTTGGTTAAGTATGCTGAAAATGACATTTTTTGAGACTATCATGCAGCAATTTATTATTTTGTCAATGCACCCCTCAAGGGCCATGAATACACCACCTTAATTTCTAAATTACTGACATGGAGGGCAAATTCTTCCAAGGACCATGAACCCTGAATCAACCCTTTCAAATTCAGATGAATGACTTCAATGCCACACCCAGAATGTGACACATGTGAACAGATGTCAGTGGGGTTTGGGAGCATGCATGGGAACTCCAACATTAACAAGTCCCAATCTGACCACCAAAAAAAATGAAGGTGAAATACAGTCACTGAGAAATCTGAGCTATTAGAGAATCGCTGTCCAGCTTCCAGATTGCTACTGGAATCTGGAGGGGTGCAAGTGGAGCCTGTCTAGGGGAACCAGGTTCATTGTGGTGTTCACGGTTCCCAGAAAGATAGATATAGACCGGCCAACAAGACCTGGGCTCTGAGCACATCCAAATGGGCATGGATTCTATCTATTCATTCCCACGGGACATGGACTAATCCTTTGTTCAAAAGAAAATTCATCCCCAAGTATATGCAATCTTGAACTGGAACCAATTCCAATTACATGGATGGGTATAGGGCATAGTCTGATCTCTAAGGATGACCTGTGAACTAGATCTCTCAAAGGGACAAACCATTCTGGATCAACCAGTCATCATAATACTTGAAGATAAGGATCCTCAGTGACCTTAGGATGATGACAACGACTGTCATGACTCTGGTAAAAGTAATTGGTGTTGAAGCTTTGCTAAATGTCACAGCTTACATTGGAAGACCTACATGTCAAAATAAACCCAGAGGAGGAAAGATAGGAATGTGAATGTAATGCATTCTGAAAGTAAATGGAGACATCCCAGTCGCCAGGCCTTATGGCGTCTACATCTTGCAAGATCTTTTGCAAGAACTTTAAGGTTGAAATTAATCTTAACCAACCACCACCTTTGGGGACTAAAAAACGTTAAGTGGAAGGTGGCTGGATTGCTGAACACCTTCTCTACTGTGCCCTTCTGCAGAAAAGTGGACCTCTTATTTAATCACAGCAAATTCCACTGGTGGATCCACATTTAGGTCCTTACCTGAAAATGGAAGTCCTGAATAGATGCCAATATTGAACATTTATAATTGCGAGAACCTACCTATCATCTGTTATGCTGCATCAGTATTGCTGGATCTCTACCTCCAGTGAATAGCCCATAGAAAGTTCTTACTATGTTCTATTAAGACTTTGGAAATGTCTAAAGAAATTCCTTTCAGAGGTGAACCTCAGCTGATAATGCCACAGATAATGCCACAAGGCATGCTGAAGTTTTGCCACTACCTTCAGCTGTTGCTGAAGTGCAACTGGCAACAGTCCTCATTGGGCAGGCTGAAGGTGGTGGCGAATAAAAGCTTAACATGTGGAACAAAGGTCCAGAGTGACCTAACCTTAAGCTCTAAGACCTCCAGTGTCATGACCAAAGGTTGCCTGTGGAAATATCCACTTCCTATGCTCCAGCATCGATGGTGGGAGGTTTAAGAGACCAGACAGGAGTGTGAATCCTAATACATTCTGCCGAGGTCCAAGGCCTCAACATCGTAGGATGGAGACATGATTTAATCACAATGTGTTCAACAATATCTAATTCTGAGTACTGGAAATATATATATAAAAGAACTAGGTAATATAAAAATGAAAAGGCCACATAGGAAAATAATGCAGTTTGTACCACGGAACACACAAAATGAATATCAATTCACTGTGAGACCATATTCTGTGAGTCAAACACAGCAAACATGTTTGTTTGCATAGTGGGGTTTAACCCAATATATCATCATATGTTAGGCTATACATAGTGGCCAGTATACATCAGAGGAAAAAATTGGAAAACTAAGTATAAAATCAATTATTGACTGAAAGCTCCTAGCAAGCTTTCCTTCATGCCCACACTGGTATATTCAAGACTTGAACCCACCCTGGCAGTGGTCAGGTGTGTGACAGATCTATAAAAGCAAGTGCTTACACCATTCTGCCTCCATAGGCCTCTGGATAAATGAAGAAAATAAGGTCTATTTGTGAAATTCATATCAATTAACAAAGTTAAGGAAATGGAGGCTACAAGTCTATCCAACAAGGATTACAGAGATGAAGTACCTACCATATTTTCTGTATGGTTTTGGACAGCAACTTTTTTTTATGTCCAAATACATATAATATTCTTTAATTAGGTGTCAGAAAACATACAGGTGAAGATAAATATGTCCAGAAAATACATTCGTAATGGAGTTACCATTAGCTCACATGACAACATGCTGCCATGAAGTAAAAAGTAAAACAAGTATTTTGTCTAACACCACGGAAAGGATAATGAAAACAGGCATTACTTGCCTATTTTTTCTATTTGATACATGTCCATCCACCAGAAAGCACAGCTATACATGTTTTAGAGCCATGAATGTATGCATATTTTCCAAAAGAACCACCATATTAGTAATCTTGTAATCTACAGTTTAACCCTCTGCTAATCAGTGATCATATAAGATCTACATTTCAGATGCACACATGCTTTATTTAGGTGTAATTAAGATATTAATACAAACTAAATAAAAATATTCTCAAATTTTAATTCTCAATATATGTATAACAGAAACATTTTAGTATCGAGAGTATAAATATTGGTACACGCATGACAACTAATCTTAAAGCACCAAGGGTGAGAGGATCTATATGGGGGGGTGTTGTATGCATGCCTAGGAAGGGTAAAAATATCAAGCAAGTTGCAATATACGAGTTGGCGTGATTAATATGTTGGCATTTCTTTTTAAATAAAGGTGATCTATTTGTTTTGGTTCTCTCTTTCTTTTTCCACCTAGCCGAGTGTAGCTTCAAAATGAGCAGAGCTTGCCAACTTGAAACAATTGTCTGCTCAAAGATTTTTTATGCATGTCGGAAATTTCAAAGTGTCTAGGTAAAAATTTTTAATAATATAACTTGTCTGATTTCTTTGACAGGTGTGTTCGAAAATAAAAGGCAGCCATTTGGATTTCATTAAAAGAGCACACAATGTACTGAACATTCAGAACCCCAGTCAATAGTTAGTATCTATAAAGAGGCTTATTACCAATAGAACAATAACTATGTTTTAACCTTGGTAATAATGCCTCAGGGATAAAGGGTTTGTTTTGCTGCACAGTGCCAATGAATTTTACTAATTGATACTGTCTCTCAATGTATTGTTTAATGATATAAAACAGATGTCATGGTTTCTAATCAAAGCCATAACTGTTAACCTGTTTGAAGTGGATTCATGTGTAACAATGTCCACACTGACAACCAATCATATTTTTGTTAGTTGAATCAAGCTATTAAATCATAAAGTATAAATAAAATACCTACCACTATCAAAAGTTTATATACTGCATAGCTGTCATTGTGAAACATAATACAGTGGGACCCCGCTATAACACGCCCCGTTATAACATGAATTCGGATATAACACAGTTGTGGCATGGCTCCCAAAATTTCAGGTAATTTATTACAGGTATTTTTCTCAAAGACCAAAAAAAAAAAATCTTTTAAGTATGAAAAATAAAATAGATCAAGAGTTTAATTATCATTCTCATACTCGTCTAAAAAGTGTGTAAAAAAAACGTGTAGAAAATGTATTATCATTTTGGGGAGGAAATCACACAAAATCGAATATAAAATAATCATTGTATGGCTCCTAAAATTTAAAAAATTAACAAATTTCTTCTAGTTTTGTGCTAGAATAAACATCGGAAATACGAACCAATTACTGGGACTAATGAGAACTTTGATCTTTGTTTATTGTTGAAAAATGACAGCTCATAAGTGTCAATATTATTATTACTGATCCCTGAGCAATGAAGCCATCGTGTCTACTTTGTGTTTGTCTTGAATGCATTCCAAATACAATCATTGCTCTAATAATCTCCGATATATGTTTTCTTAATTTCATACACAACTAAGCAACAGCCAATGCGGGGGTTGATAAAAGATTCTCACCAGAATGTATAAATCAATTAATTTAAGTACATTGTTTATCATCAAAGTGAACTGCCGAGCTAAACTTGTTCAAATCAGGGGGAAACGATTTATACAGCATCAAAGAAACAAAAAGCCACCAACATGTTTGTGTGGCTTGGCGGTGTTGTTTTATGCAATCTGTTGACTAGTAAATTCGAATTCTGCAACTGAGAACTATAATTGACTTTGCCAAGAGCAAACGTGACATTAGCAGAAAGCAGCTAAAACTCAAGAGTTTTTCAAAAAATAATAACTATTGAAACGCTTAATTACGCGTATTTTAATGCAAATATTTGATCTGGGACACATAAATCACTCCATGCAGGAGTCCTCCGTACATATGCAAATAGCTGGGAGACAAAGTTAGTGTTGTTTATTTTATCATTTTAGCTGTACTGAAATTTACAGTGACATAATTCAGTGGTTAAAATACAGCCAGTTCTGCCTGCTGTATTTATTAGAGTACATCAAAAGAACATGACGCAATAGCTGGGCGGCAAGTTCAAAGGACTTTGACTAGCAGCTTGGGTGGGAAAATGTGCTGAAATTTACAATGACTGAATTCAGAGACAGAAAGATCCTGAGATGTACATGTAGTTATTATAAGGATTCACTTTAGCTTCCATTATTTAATCTACGGACATGTACTATTTCATCATTCATTACGTACACCCGTTACGTAATTTTTGTTATTTTCTTTTCTTTGAATTCAGTCACATAATGATCTGTGACAAAATTATTGAATATTTTACATCCGTGTGTGGATATTTTCGATGGAAATATTTGTATTATGGATTCAATGTATGTTACAAGATTCGCTAGTGAGTACATGGTGTTGATACTCTTTTCATGCAAAAGATTATACATGTATATATAAATTAGACACATGTATGTACCAATGCATAGTTCTCTGAATAAAGTAATATATTATATCTGCAATTTCTGTTACCACAACAAATGTTTTTCTCATTTAATATATATTGATCAAAAATGGTAATTGTGCCATGCATTTTTGCATCTGTCTTTATGTACACGCCCCACACACCCCAGGCCATTAAATCCAAAAATGTATTCGTATTGTACATGGTTGCTTATAACACGGTTCGGTTCATAACACAGTCAGATTCTATGGCTCCCAACTACCGTGTTATAGCAGGGTCCCACTGTATTGTTAGTACAATAATAATTTTTATGGATAAGTTTATCATAAATTATGCAACAAGTGAGGCACTGCCTATTTTGTAGAGGGCCTCTCCCTTTGCTAAAATCGTCTCCAAAGAGGCCAGTAGGCCATCCACAAAAGTGACCTTGAATTAATGATTCTTAGGATGCATCATAAAAAGAGCCAAATACAAAAAAAGCTGCTCTAGATGACGAGTCTCATTATCTTGAACCCAATAGTGCTCCATCCAGTTCTGAAAATGGTCACTATAAACAGTATACATTTAAGCAAAAGCAAGATATCATTTAACGTGCAAAACTTCTGGGAAATAGACCTACAGCGGAGAAATTCAAGATTCCGAAATCCATGGCAAGTACCTAGATGAAAATTTACTTTTCTGCAGAGCTGAACTTGAATGGACATTTGCCTAAGTGTGGACGACCCATTTCATATGGACCAGCTGTGGATGATAAGATAGATCAATAGGTGCTCACTCAGCATGACTTACAAATTCCAGTCAGTGTTGAGAGAATTTGTATATATGCCAAGGAGCTCGTCTCAACAGATTTCTGGTTGAGACACTGAATCTTTGATCTTGTGCAAGAGAAAACAATGGACAAAGAAGGAACGAAAAGCATCCTGATTCATACAATTGTTGCAGACAAGAGACACATTACTGTTGTTTTAGTCATTCCGGATTCCAGCAACGTATAACCCCCAATGATTATTTTTAAGGGAAAGTGACATCTAGATCTGAAAGCACTAAAAGGATTGATTAATCCAGTTCAAAAGAAAGCATGGATGGACGAAATGCTAATGCTGTGATGGATTCAAGAAATTTATTTGCTATTCACCAGAAGAGAGCGATCACTATTAGATATGGACTGGTTCTGGGTTCACATCACTGATGACATGAAGAAACAGTTGCGACATGAAATAGTTGTGCCAGCAAAATAATACCAGGAGGCTACACATCCATGTTGCAACCAATTGATGTGAGCATGTGAAGCGCTACCTCCGTTGCAGCTGGACGGAATACATCAGGGATGTAACGAATGCATTAAAATCATCTGATGAAAGCAGCAACATATGGATCAAGACAGCCAGCAAACAGACTGTATTGGACTCCATTGTAAATGCCATGAACACATTGAAGGAAAACCGCACAATGATAATGAAATAATTGGTGACCAAATGAAGCGAACTTTCTATCAGTTAAACAACAGCAAAAATGTTGGCAATTTTACATTAAAATGATGCAGCAGACCATCGTAAATTGTGTCCAAAAACATAAATTGTAGACAAAATTATAGCGGAGCAATGTCTGAAAACTTACAAGGTATTTAAATATTATATTTCCAAAAAGAATGATGTTTGAAAACATACTGTAAATGCAGTACCTGAACTTCAAAAAAATAAACTTTATTCCCTGTGTGTGTGTGTGTGTGTGTGTGTGTGTGTGTGTGTTTACATGTGAAGAGGGTGCAGAGGGAAGGGAGCTATTACCTACATGGCAAGGTTATAAATATAACCAAAAATGACAAAAACTGTCAAAGGAACCATTTCTGTAAAGAAAAAACACTTTGACTGCATGTAAATTCACGCAATAAATATGATGAGAAATATGATGAGTGTATTAAAAATCTGCACTGTACTTAGCAAAGCAAAAGCAATTTGTCCTAGTGAATAATTTGCAACACTAAATTATATAGAGAACTCCAGAAAAAGGGATGAGTATGATCATGCATGCATGCAGGGTTGACTTCCAGAAACTTCTTGGAAGGTCATCACCCTAGGAGGGGATGGATTCTCATTACATCAATGATGATAATTTCCATCCTGACCAAGCTATGCAATAGCATCTGGTAGTGTATTACTAATATAAAAATATTATAGTGTAATGGGAAATAATTTATCTGATCTGAGAACAGTTACCCTTTTCAGAAATCACTTGTACGAAATCTAGATCTTCAATTCTAAAATTCAAAAACTTTCTGAAATACTAAAGCTAACAATTTCACATTTCAAACTCTTGATTTTTCCAAGGGCTCTTTTAAGGAAAATGTTATTAAGGTTGAAATTGTCATAGTTGATAAACTGTTTCAAAGTACTGTGCAATACCAATTTTCATAATTTGATAGCCAAAATGACATGATCCACATTACTTATGCATGAATTTCAAATAATTGCTTAAAAAAAGAAATTGCTATGAATTATTATTTTGCTTTTAATGCAACAGTAGATTTACGGTGTGGGGTGGGGGATTATGGTAATAAAACATGCACAGCATAGAATCTGATCTTAAACACCAAATTTGCAAGGCTTTCTTAACCTGGTGATGTGAACAAAAACTTTTCTTTGAACAACCAGACTTGGTCCTGATTTATTGGCTGGGGCAAATATAAATTCACCCTCTTCCTGGTCATATCAAGGCAGAAAAGTATGCAGGTACTCAATGTGTGATGATGTGTGAACAATTCTACCATTTCAAATATCTGAATGGTTAACATTAAACACACCATTATTGTCCAAGATAACTGCTTACAATGGGACCAGTTAAATAAATAGCTTGCAAACTGTGGGCAAATGTTATAGATCAGCAAAGTCTTATGTAACCATCACAGTATCATCACAGGAGGACTTATATAATTCACCCATATACAAAAATTGAAGTTTTTTTAATGATGAAAAGTCAAACTGTGGTATTATCTGATTGCCTAAACACATTTTTAGCATTTATTTACATGCTGTAAGTCTAGGATATCGTTGTGATATAATGGTAAATGTTTAGTTTACATTCGAACATGCTACTAACAGGTTAGATGTTTTGTCTTTGACTCATCTGAATAGAGCTACAAAACATTTGGCTTCTTTACATTTGTAATGTGAAAACCACCAAAGAAATTCAAAAAAATTACTGAATCATCACAAATGCTGATATGTAAGGGCAGATCTTAGAATCTTTTCACTTTCCCAATAAACAAATCAAGTAAACCATCTTTATAACTTCCCTTACCTTAATAACAAGAAGATCTATGGCACGTATATCAGTCACATGTTTGTTCTTTAAAAACAGTTCCCTAAGTTTTGCTTTGGTCTCTGGTACTGTGACAGCAATGTCAAATTCTTTCACTGAAAAAACAAAACAAATAGAAATTCAATTAATCAGTGTCTCTAAATGCTACATTTAATTTATATTTATGATTTTTTTATGCTCGTTTGAAAAATCCGCTTTTTCTAATTAATTTATATTTATGTACAATATTAATCAATGTATAGTGGGTTTTTTTGTGATCATTTGTAACAAATAATTTTAAATTAAATTATGATGTACAAAAAATTTGCTTGTGTTGCATAGTCCAAGTTTCCTTTGACCATTGCCACCCCATTTTTTTTATATTTGGAATTTATGTTGGGGTGTAGGGTCAAAAAGTTGGAATTCGCCGATGTTGGCATGGGGTAGCCACTTACTTGCCAGCCCAGAAAACTTAAACAATCTTTCATCGAGATATACCTGCAAAAAATCGATAGGAATATGATTTGTTTTCTAAAAATCATGAGCATAGCATTCGTTATGTCTTTAATCTGCTGATAGATGAGATGAAAATAAATTGTTGCTGAAATGTGACCAGCATCTGGCCGTTTGTATTCTTAGAAACGTGATTTTACAACTCTCACAACCTACATGTCAATGACATCAGAGGAATACAGTCATGTGCTATTGACAATAAGCAAATTTCCAAAGTTGTTGTACATAGAACTTGGACATCTTATATAGTAGCAACTTAATAGTCAAAACTAAATATAATACTCACTTAATTCTCAGCATATTGATTCTGTGAACAAATACAGCATTGCAGATGGGTGGAGAAAACTTGTTTTCAAGAAGTACCGAGCACGTGTCAATGATGTTTTTGTTTGTAGCACGTGACACCTTGCACCTTGCCATGCTCTCTACATAATGAATCAGTTGTCTTCAAATTGCCACAACATATACATTTTTCAGTCATTGCTTTTGCAATAAATAGTTTGGGAACTTCATGTTTCTTCATTTTTCTAAACAAAAATTACCTGACGTTTAGTCTTATGTTGGGTTTGTTTTACTATAGCAACACTAGAAATGGCATACTGTTGATATAACATGACTGTATGACCTCTGATGTTACTGACATGTTGGTTGCAAGATTTGTGTAGTCAAATGACTAAGAATGCAAATAGCCAGATCCAGGTCAAATTTCAGCAACGATATACTTTCATCTCGTCTAACAGTGGATTAATGACTTAACGAATGCTACGCTCACTATTAGTTAGAAAATAAATCATATTCCAATTGATTTCATGCAGATATATATCAATGAAAGATCGTTTAAGTTTGCTGGGCCAGCAAGTAAGTGGCTACCCCATGCTGACACCAAATGGCAAATTAAAACTTTTTCATAGGGAATGTGCTCCGACTCTACACCTCAACATGAATGTCCAAATATCAAAAAATGGGGTGGCAAGGGTCAGAGGAAACTAGGACTAGTGTAGATATAGGACTGTCAGGAACATAACCATTTCTGGCTTCCCGTTTTCTGTGGCTGCTTCAGTTCCAGAACAGTAGTCTGCTTTTACTGCATATTTTGAGATAAATTTGGAATTTTTTAATGTAAAAGCATTGGAACCCAACAGAATAAATATCCTGGTACATGTTTATAGTAATAAGCTGCCCATGGAAGTAAAAGTTTATATTTTTGCGTAGCGTTAAAAATTTCAAAGTTTTATTTCCATACATTAAGAGGAGATAATAATCATAAACACAGTAGGTCATAAACTGCCAACAATTTTGAATATATCCATGGATATTTCATATTTCTGAGTAACCTATATTTACCATATGAAGCCTCAATTCACAAGTCCTATCAGGTCGTTGAAGCCATTTCTGCAATGACTGGTGCATAGGCAAAGTTATCCCTCAAATATTTAGCACATTAACCCCACTGTCAGTCGGTAGGGTGCTAAACTTGATTTAATTAATTCAGGTTATTTCACATATATATCTTGATTTCATTCAGATAAGCAAAATTTTGTTTGTGTTTCTTCTCTTGAAATGAATATATTCAATTTATTCAAATGAATAGTGTCAAGGCAAGATTATACCTTTATGAATTTAGTCCTAGAAAACTCTATTCAAAATGAACATACATCAAAATTTTACTATATGTTCTCTACATATATTTCTCAGTACTGACCTTTCCAATGTGAAAATCAATAGAAATCATATGTTAAACTTAATCTAAGATACTTCCAAAGATGACTGCACAGTGAAGTTCTTGTGAAAGGTTCACTGGCACTTTTGTGAGAGGCTGCACTGTAAACAGAGCAGCATGTAAACAGAACACAGATTTCACTTCTGCATCATCACCAAGGCTTTATTACTCAATGTGTACTGTCGCCAAAATACACAAAGACAAACACTCTGAGCTCATATTCTCAAGAATAAACAATTACCTATAAATCCATACCAAAAATGAATAAATATTACTCTTCTATCACCACCAAAATGAGAGGAAAAAATGGTTCTAAAATGGGTACTGAACTGGAAATACTAAATGTGATTATAGTCCAAATGTTAGGGATAGAAAAAGGTCCACTGAGTTACCTCCTCCTTATTATGGCCCCTTTACAAATATTTTTCATTTCTGAAGTTTAGTATTTATTAAGCATGGCTATGTTCTGTTGAACTAATTCATACAAACATTAAACAGTTGTAATGAAGGTCCAACAATTGTTTGATTTCATGAAAATAAATATAGAGTCTGGAAACGGGTACAAACATTCCTCAGGTGGCTGACGATATACGTGACTTGGTATGGCTTTCATTGTTTGTCCTAATTAAAACTGAAGCTATAAAAAAAAAATCTGGCACCATCAAGAGTGAAAGACTTTGTTAATTTTCATAATTAATTGGGACCATGTTTTATAATTTCTAATCCGATTGCAACCAGGGTGTCCATAACACCTTTATCGTCTGCGTGTCTGATGTTTAACGGAAGTTTTCATTACAACCATGGCCATCCTCTAGATCAATTGTATGTAATATGGTGTCGTGTTAGTATGAAAATTTCCATTAAGCATCAGACGTGCAGACGATAAAGGTGTTATGGACACCCTGGTTGCAATCGGGTTAGAAATTATAAATCAATGAATGAACTGAGTAAGATTTATTGACTTTTTATCTTGTTTATGCTTTTCGTTACTGAAATCGGCAGGGGGGAACAAACAAACGGGAATACAGACTCAGACTATACTGGTCAGAGACCAATTCTTGCCACGTACCAATTCTCGCCATATTATTATTTCCTAACTGCACACAAATTTTTGGTTCCTGTTTAGAAAATAAGAAGATTGATTTAAGCTGACAAGCCTAAGCCAAAATAAGCATCAGGTAAGTCGATTCAGTACAA
Source organism: Unio pictorum (assembly GCA_030141615.1). Classification (NCBI taxonomy): domain Eukaryota; kingdom Metazoa; phylum Mollusca; class Bivalvia; order Unionida; family Unionidae; genus Unio; species Unio pictorum. The sequence goes on along the minus strand of JARLTB010000106.1, from coordinate 1,587,304 downwards.
AAAATAACCAAAATCCCCATTTTAGCCCCTTACGCCTCCATTTTCTGATGTGGGGAATCACGCGGTACAATTAACATATACAAGTCAACAAGAACTACATCATAAAATCCTACCTTGATGTAGGCCCTCGCTTTTGTAGCAGATGCTGTAAATGAGAATTACAACATTTCCACAATAAACAATCCTCAATAAAGCATTATCCTTTTTCCACACTTATCCAAAATGGTGTCAAAAATGATGTGATTATTTACCTCGCTGTTCACCATGAAATGATAGACAAATTCTCGGTAGAAAAAAAATGCATGCTACACACGTGAAATTAAACATCTTAGCCTCATGAAACTACATTACTTCTAGATATTTATTAAAACTGCTGAGAGGTATACATTATTGTAACTTTGACATGTCACGCGATGATAAAAAATATTGAGCTTTTTTCAACCAGTGAATAAGTAAAATTACACACATTCATATCATAATTCATAAGAGGTAAAGAACACTAATTTAAATTACAAAGCAACACAGATTAAGAAATAATTAGTCAGAAATAACTATATTTTCATTTCATGAAAGAGAAAATATAATCTAATAACCATGAGTGAGTATATCATTATTTTTCAACATGTGGCGACAATTGGTACTGACCCACCCGGAAACTTCATCAACAACACCGTTTAAATTAACGGTCCCCTCGTAACCGTTCAAGTTGCTGAATTCACATTTAACACGACGAAAAATACTGTTAAAGTCCCTGCATTTATGTATTATAGTGTCATGGAGCAAGTTCATATCGGTAGTTAATGATTTTTTAAAAATCAGGAAAAAGTGACGAGAATTGGTCTTCAACCAGTAGTGTTTGCAACATATAAACAGTGGTACATGTATGTTTATTTTACTAAATGTAAATGTATGTATTGAATTAAAATTAGTCTGCATGTATCATCCACGACAAAAATATATGACAGAGCAACATCAATTATAGATGCAGAGTATCAATCTAAATGGAGGATAATTCTGGAAATAAATAAAAACAAACTGAAGTTTAAACCAAATGACAGCCAGGTAACTCGACTCTGTAGTTTTAAGTCTTTTAACTAACCCATATATGGCAGGTGTCTATACCATGCCTTGTACAGATTTAATACACGCCGCTTTGCTTCAGTCTTATTGGCAGACAAAATTGGTTTTACTTGTTTTGTCCCGACAACCGCTACCCTGGAAGATGCCATTTTCCAAGGTGGTTAAAGTATCGTCCTTTACCGTTAGTCACACGAGAATGGAGGTTTCAGACTGGATTTTATGTGGGTTTTTCTTTTAACTATAAAACTGCTGTTCTGCGCATATTTTACCGTCAATGTACTGTCAAAAAGCTGAAAGAATTATTTAATGTTTAATAAAGAAACTAAATATTAGCCCTATGGTCTATTTTAACTAATATTAGCCCTATGGTCTATTTTAACTAATATTAGCCCTATGGTCTGTTTTAACTAATATTAGCCCTATGGTCTATTTTAACTAATATTAGCCCTATGGTCTGTTTTAACTAATATTAGCCCTATGGTCTATTTTAACTAATATTAGCCCTATGGTCTATTTTAACTAATAAAAACAGAAATACGAGTCATTAATGTATGGCGTTTGTAAAATAGAGAATTTGTAAGTTACAGTCATGCAAAAGTAAAAGATACACATTTTCCTAATATTTCAAAAACAATTATAGCAGGTGCAATGAAAGAGTGAACTAAAAGCATCTAAGATGAACAGAATGCAACATTAAACATATACGTAAGTACATAGCTTTACATTCGATATAATCATGGTACATACTGATTCGGACCATGGCTGATTTAAACCAGGCTGATTCAAACCAGGCTGATTCAAACCAAATTACAGGCTAATTCAGAGTATGTGAAATATTGTTAAATTTTCGTCTTAGACTTAAATGTGACATTTACAACTATTTCAAATAAGATATTCGTTTAGTTAGATGTCAGGTGCGTTAAGCAGTTAAAACTGCAGTGAAGGAAAAACACCACGATTTTACAGATCAAATAAAGCAATGTTTAATTTTACTTGAAAATCTAAAAATGAAATATTTTCAAAGCAGCTCTTTCACCTTCGTACAAAACTGAAATACTGTACTTAATTTTATTGAGAATAATACAATTATTAACACTATAAGAATAGGCCATGCAGTAACAATGTCTACGTGTACTGGAAAGAGTATGTTGATGGTTTTGCTAGATTTAGGTGAATTAATCTTTATCCTGTATAATGAACTTTATTGTAATCGTTCTAAATACTAAAAAGTTACGATGGCTTCTGTCAGGTTTATGTTTTAATTCAATACAATATCATAGTCTATATTCTATTAATCTTGTGGAGTTTGTACTAATTTTTATACTAAATACAAATTATAACATAACGAAAATGGTCTCATTACATCTGTTAAAAGATGAAATATAAAGTACTAATCGTCGTTAAAAGAACCGTGTGCTAATGTTTTCCCCTGAATTTATAATGTATTATTTCCTTTAATGCAAGTCACTAACAATGTATTAGTCACAAACGTTGCATATACTAGTATTCATTAACTAATAAAAACCAACCCACAAATTTACAATATACGTCACCAATGTACCAACAAGTATAAAAATGACAGATGTAATCGAAATCTAACTAAACACATAATAAAAGTCACGTGCATATTGATACTGTTATATAAGCATACACGCACCATATTCAATGGAAAATACACGATACAAATATAAAATGGATAATGCAAGCAGAAGTTAAACACAAGCTATACAATGACAATGAAATAGACCATGAAAATAAAGGGACTCCAAAATATAAAAGTTACATTAAGACATGCCAAATCTAATATTATCACAAAAACATCCTTATGATGGGGTACCAAGGTCAATGCAATCGTCGGTAAAGCAATACCAGAATTGATAAGCCTTACTATGAAATAGGCATTTCAATGAATTTGAGAGTACAAACATAGCAACCCCTGACCCCTTTTATGGTAGTAGAACACATCGAAAACTATTCTGAGAATGAGGTCTCAAACAAATTAGCTGTGAGGGAGAATCAAGTCCACGCGACGGGTACAACATTCAACGACGTGGCGGATTCGGAAAGAAATCTCAAGCGTTCAATTATCTTGAAGGATACTGCTGGTCTTGACATATATATAATAGAAGTTAGGACCGTTCTATGGGGCAATATACTCGCGCTCATTGTCCGCAACTGTCACTTCTGGTCAAAATGTCTTTATATTCCGACGGTGCGCTGCATTTCGTAATAGGGTGGCTATACTGGCCTTGAGATCTATTTCAGCGGAAATAACCTCCCGAGGTGGGAAATAGTCGAGCTCATTGTCCCCAACTTGTCAATTGCTGCCAAAATACCTTCACTTTGTGGGATGGGCACTAAAGAGACTATAGCTAGAACAATATGAACAGCTGCGCTTTGAGGTCCTTGATAAGAATATCACCCAGTACTCTCTTTCATATGTTTGTCATCACTTTAGAAGCATAAAGAAAACTAATCTGTTGAACAGACCACGGCTGGGTTCTTATCGCGATGTTGCGGTTTGTGATCAAAGACGGGAGTGCTCTCGCACCTTGGGTGACTGATGATATCATTTCTTACAAAAAACTGACTAAAGTCTGATTGCCTCAGGACCACGAAAATGGGTTTCATTATTATTTGCAAACGTATGGTTCAAGTGACTGCAAGCTGCTTACCGACCTGGGAGAGATGGACGTTTTAGTGTGTACCTTCTACGATACTAACTCTCTGGACGATCATTACAAGGCGCTCATCGGGAAAGTAATTCCGTACTGCTTGCAACCTCAGTACAGCCACTTTTAGGCTTGGTAACATGAGTAGTATCAACATACTGTATAGGGTTCCTGCTAAGGCCGTACGGGTTGAAGCTGACTTTAATTATGTCAAGCCTAAACTCAGGGCAACGGATCGCCGAACCGGCTCCGTGAATTCGTGGAACGCAAGAGTTACTGCGAAAAGGTTGAGGACAACTGACGAGGTTCTTTAAAACATATAAATAGGAGAATCAGCCTCAAATATGATGGTGTCCAGAATATGCGCATAGCTGTTCTCACATGTCGAGGTTCGAGTTTGTTTCTGAAGCAGTCAGTAAAGCTCTCTGAACGTGCGCAGTCTCCGAAGAGCCGTGCATGATAGAGCTCAGCAACTCTTATCAGAGTTGCAATAAAATGTACTATCCAGATGCGACTGTGCCACTTCTGTGCCATCTACAAGACAGCAAACGCTAAAATATCCTTCTTAACTTTCCAGGGACAAGCTAGCTGTGGAAACTCATACTGAAAGATATATTCGATCACCATTCAGCAGATGAGCGCGCTGTCCATTCTGCAAAGAGCGATGACTGGCCCTTTGCTATGCAAACACTGTGCTTTACTCCCAGAGTCTTGCGATAATAAAAAAAAAAAACCTGCGTAAAGTGTGGATTGCTGATGACTGCCTCTAATGGATTAACCTTCTGTACTTGACTGTGTCCCGCTTGAAGTAACTGTCTCAACTTGTGCGTGTCGCTACACCACCGTCTGAGGGTGCCGAGGTTGGCAGGTGTATATATGCTATTGAGAAGAAACTTGTCGCGTAAAAGCAAAGGTACAATGTCAGGCTTGTTTAAAGTTGGTGACGTGCTCCGCCATAAGCATTAGCAAAATAACAGATGTACCACCTGCAACATGGAAATCCTCTGTTTCTACGGCCAAAAGATTCACAGCAGTTCAGTGTATACCGCCTGAACAGCACCGTGGACACTCAAATGCCACTGTGATGTCGACCTGTTTTGAGCAGGAACGATAGGAATATCCGTAATGAATGTGAAAAACAACAACGAGTGAGAAGTCGGCGGGACCATGGCAGGATTTGGAACGACAAACGATTCCAGTGCACCATGCTTATCGTATGCTATGGGGAACAATATGTAGCTCTTCACACACAAACACACGCGTTGGCTCTTCAACGTTGGACTCTAGCATGTAGACCATTACCGACCGCCCAGGTTCGGTATCGTGGCATTATCCACCTTCCTGTTCTCCCGGTTCATATCGGTACCACACTTAGATACTTGAGGACAAGCATTAGTCTTCCAGATCAGCCGGACGCACCACTAATATTTTGGACTCAGTTTGCACCACCATTTATGAATGACATCAATACTTATCTTGCCTGTAAGCCAGGTAGGACCGCCACATCAGTAGGCAGGCGCTAAACCCCTTCAGCTATGCATGCCTTTGTAGTCATTGCTTTTTCGCTACCGGAAAGCATCACCCCCTTAACATACTTGTGCCCCAAGAGCAGACCGGACACAGTATAGTTGAACGCTCCACAATGCCCTGTGCGCGGTGGTTACTGGCCTAACCCAGCTCCACCCCCACGCCGTATTTGGTCAAACGTTGGTAGATAAGTGCCACATAACGACGGTCGACTAAAATTACTAATTATAGAAATTTATGTTTTATACATATATACAAGTAAGATACTTAATCAGTCATGCTAAGCCAAGAATGACTCTTGACATATATTGAGTTTTATTCCTATTTACATATAGGAATTTAAATTACGATAGTATATAATACATGTTTCTTTATATACGAGTATAAACAATAAGTTATCTGCTGAAAGTCTCACTCATTTATGTATCGATTAAAAGTTTTAAAAGGATGTACTTTAGTCAAATCCAGCATTAATCTTTCCGGTGCTATTGGATTATATTTAAAGCAATAATGAAGTTGTATTAGAAGTATTAATCATCCTCTAAAATTCCACGGAATTAAGTATCATCATTCCATTACATTATATCTTTCTGAACATCTTATCTCCTATTTATTCGTCCACATACACTTTTTTTGTGTTATATTACTCAGGAACACAGTTCTATATTTAAAAAAAGATATGTGAGATCTTGTTTGTGAGCTAGGGTTTTTCAACATTCATTATTATTTAAGCATTAGACTAAAAATTCGTGTAAAAATCGGGCATATTCATCTAATTGTTTCTGGTTCAACTAGAACATGTATTCTGTTCGAAACTCTAATTTGCCAAGTTATTTTGAAATCAACATCACGAGCTGGTCCCAATACATTAAAATAATGCGCGGGATCTAATTTGTCCTTGTTTAAACACACTAATCTATTTTTTTCTTTCAAAAATTATCATGCATTATGAACACATCCTTTATTTCAATAATAATAATAATAATAATAATAATAATAATAATAATAATAACAGAGATGATCTAAGGGTTTTAAATAAAATGCTTCATGACATCTCTAACATATTTGTTATCATTTTTCTAACTCCTCATCCGTCGAGGTTTGAAAACAAAGCTGGATTTTGTTTGTTTGTTTATTTTCGTTGATCATTTCAAATTAATTCTTATATTAACGCGGATATGTTCATTTTACAAACATTATCACATTTGACGTGTTCATTCCACTCTCTATTTCCGAAATGAACGTCGCTCTCTTATGTCACAATGAGAGCTTTATCTTTTGTGAAGAAAAAATTCAATTACTCTATTACCCTAGTACACGTTATGATGGATCCAACGTCGTCTTGTCTTATCCCAGTTTAGTACCTGGGTGTCACGTTTGCTCAGCTCCAATTAGTAAGTCGTGTATAAGCTAAAAGTTAATCTCTTACACAAGATTACCGTGACCTGCAGGATGTCACGAAGCTGGAGCTGGCGTAGGCGAAAGCTGGCACCACTTGACAAAAGTTTGTAGTCATCACACCTGGGTATTAATAGTTAGTCTAAGATCAAAGGCACGAGGGAGATCGCCTAGCAGCATTCATAGCGCTGGCCAAAATATAAGCAGACAGAGAGACACAGTACGAGCTGAAGATAGTCAAGATAGCAGTGACAAAGTCACAGACGAAGCTGGTCAGGATTAAAGCGACTGTAAAAGAAAGATAGCTCGCTCATACTCTCGAAATAGATAATTTAAGAGCAGATAGGGACGACTTCAGCCAATACGAGTTCTGGGTGGAGCGTAAGACCGATTATCGACCACTGGATGGCACAGATAAGTATGACACGCTTCAACGACAAAGAGGAGTCCATTGGCGATTTTCTTGTGCAATTTGAGAAATTCACGTGAGTTCACAAAATTCCCGAGCAACATTGGGAACTCAACGGAACAGCCTTTTGACAAGGTGCAGCTCGCAAAGTTTACCTAATCTTATGCGCAAAAGAAGCTGACGAACACCCATTTTTGAGGGTTATTTGAGAAGTGGATAAAGATGGCAACGTCGAACGATCGTACGACGGGCTACACGAGGTTATACTCAAGGAGCATATCCTGAGTACTTACTGTCGCGAGTTGACAGTATTCCACGTAGAGAGAGAGAGAGAGAGAGAGAGAGAGAGAGAGCATATGTTTCTCGAAGAGATCGGCAGCATATTGGAGATTCAAGCATGCATACTCGAAGAGTGGAGGTTCCGTGGATACGAACCCACCCCGACATACTGAGTGTCGCCGTGTGTTTGAGGGATAACTGGCTGTCCGTAACCGTCAGGGTGACAGGGAAGTTGGAGGAGAATCTACAGGTAAGGATGCCACCCATAGACCTGGAAAGGCCTTACCCACAAAAACGGGCCTTGCAGCTCTCGACTGCCGCCGACGTGCTACAACTCGAAGCTCCGGGGTAATTTCGCAAGGGACTGTCCCAAGGGCATGTAGACCCAAGTGAATGCCGTCGCTAGGAAGAAGTGCGTTCCGGAGTGAAGCTATAAGTCAGCAAACCTCGCGTCCGCAACTGTCGATGGAGATGGTGTCATTCTCTTGTACGACACTGGATGTAGAGTTCCTGCCTTTGTCGACAAGAAATACGTGATGACTGAGAACTGGACATGTAAGGTAATTGAGGTCCAGTACAAGAAAAGCGCGCGTGACTCGTTGCTAGTGGCTGTCATTGAGCTCGATTCACCAACTAGTTGACAATAAAATCACGCGTAATATTTATCATTTTTCAAATTTCCGGGATTATCGGAAATATTATAATAGTCTCTGAATCAGACGTTGGTAGAACTATAAATCTGCCCACACTGTCTCATTAGCTTTCAAACTTTGTACATGGAGCAATATGCAGTAATCATAAGACATTAAATGAATGTTTCTTCTACACTTGATACAAGTTACTGAATAATTGCAATAATTGTTAGCAAAGGCGTTATATCTAAGCATGTTATTAGAAAGGAAGATGCGCGCACGCGTTTCGAAATTTTACAATAAGCAACAAGGGCGGTGAGCAGACCGAAACTATTTCAGACAAATTCCTACAGGATTTCAACCAAACTATTTTATACAGACAAACCCAGATACAAAGAGAATGATAAATGTTTTCGTTTTCTCACACAGAGATAGCGTCTCCAGAGTAAATAGAGCCGGCACTGATGGCACTGCGGAGACAAATTGTTATGGTAAAAGTCTTTAGGATGAAAATCCTTGAAATTGCTAGCTATTTACGATTTCACATACAGACTAATTCGTAAAATCTCTCCTCGTAACTCAATCAAATTATTGGATTGGTTAGTGAGTTTAAAATTCATTCTCGTAAATGAATTATTATGACATCGCATATACACACTGGATTTCTTGGTTCCTCAATTATAAGAAATCCAGGCTTAGCCGTTGGTGCAAATGAGTATAAAATATACCCTTGTTGAGCTTGGTTTGATCTTTCGAGATTTATTTGATAACTTCCGTCGATGGCATCACATACTAAATTTACTGCAATCACTGAGGATATATTCACATTTTGAGGAGCAATATATATTTGTTAGTTATCTCGAAGAGTTCTTTGCAGCTGGAACTCTCCGTGATATTAGTGCTGTAGTGGGATAATTTGTCTAAATGGACTATGTTTGTGACGTTCTTCTTAGCGGCTTCATAGATTTGTTTATGAATAGTGAGTCTGATGGAAAGCCAAAGCCTCTGCTATTCGGCGATGTCTTTTAGCAGTGCGAAGCTGGTCCCTAATACTGCTATACCATGGAGAACACTTTTTTTTTTTATTGATACTCTGCATTTGGTAGCTGAGGCATGTTTTTCAAGCAATGAAACGCAGGCAGTTATCAAGTTGTTCCGCTGTTGGATGTAAGAAAGTTATTAGGTTTTCTTGGATGTCATGCATGAATTTGGTTCTATTTATCATACGGAGGTTTCTCTTAGTAGCAAATAGAGGTGCAGGGTTAGGGACTGATACGTCGAGATGGCATACAATGCAGAGGTGATCCGATGCAAGTTCGTGGGATACAAGGGTGGATTGCAGAATATTATCATCAGGTCTGTAAAGAAACCAGTCTAAAATGTGACCAAGTTTATGGGTGGGTTGGTTAACTGACTGTTTAAGATTGAAAACATGAATGGAATCTAGGAGTTTTTACGTGTATGGTTTTCCAGGACAGTCAAAGTGAAAGTTGAAATCTCCAAGAATAATTAGGTTACCAACTATCGAATTTCCATACTCCAGAAAATTTGGAAACTGCTCCAAAAAGAGAGATTCAGTCAGCTTGTTTTTCCTACGAGGAGGATGGCGGTATATGTAGAGACATAAAAAAATGTACTGACCTTTGTTCCAGTGTGAGCATTGTTTGGACTAGTTCAAACGATGTGAGGCAGAAATTGAAGGTTGTGTTGTACTTATGGCATTTGATCATGGAATTCTTTGTAATTACAGCAATTCTACATCCGCGAGAGTTGCTGACTGAATAGAAGAGTAAGCATATGTTTAAACAAATTTTATGAGAAAAAATTTACATTGTTCGTTGAGGTTAAGTAGCTCAAGGTAGTTTGCTTTAGTGTTTGTTCTTACATACTTGTGTGTTCATTCATTTTATTTGTATAGATATTAGGAAGAGCAGCGTCACCTAAATAAATAACACTTATAGAAAAAGTTATTATTTTTGTATTATTATTATTATTATTATTATTATTGCCAATAGTCCGGTTTTTGGCAATTCTATCTTCTTAACGTAATCACTTGTTCGTATGTGCAAAGGAGTGTCCGGTATTCGTGATTTATGTCACTAGTCACCCTAACTATAATTAGTCCTTAAGATAGACCCTCACATCAAGATGTCGACGTTTAACATTTTATATTCAGACTTTTATTTTCACTATGATCATTCTTCCAATAAATAGGCATAATAACGTTATGAAACGCAAAGCCGGACCTATGCAGAACAGCAATCGATATATACTTCCAAGTCACTAGTATCGGAATAGTCAAAACCTTAATCCACAGGGCGAATACAACGTTATACCAGTCTACTCTACGCATAGGTGAAAGCCATTTTGGTGTATGTGGCACAACTTAGTTTGTGTTTCTTTTTTAGATTTAAACATTTACTTCGAATGAAATATCATTAGGTACTACAATGTCGGCTCATGATCAAATTCGTGCCATGTTGGATGAGTTGATGGGCACGACGAGGGATGGTAAGTTGCGAAAAATTAACCAGATTTTTGGCGTTTTTGGTAATCCGAAAAATTTCGACCACTTAATCTCCGAAATGCCAGCGTTTTAAATTTATATTGCATTTTATTTTTTTTTATATTAGGAACTCACTTAATTACTTTTTAGTAGTAAATGTATGTGTTATTAGTATCGTTTAACCAGTGTTTGGACCCAAATTTGAAAAACCAGAAGATGAAGGCATCGTATGAATCCCTTCCCTCCTTTTGTAGGATATAGCGTTAGGGAAGTAATACGTCGGTTTTTTTTTCTTCTTTTCTATTTCTTCTTCAAACCAGATAATCAGGGATGAAATGAAATCAACACAACATGAGACAAATCTCGTGTTTTCTTTCGGCTAAACAACCAGCAGCACAAGCCCATTAATACCATTATCGTGTCGTAATGGATTTAAGACTGAGTTTACTACATCGTGATGTTGTCCAACTATGTGCTACCAAAATGTTTTCTGAACAATAATTCAAGTTGTCTACCATCAACAGTTGCCAACAGATGGAATACAGTTGCATTAAGAAGAAAAACAGATTTAGGTGGTAACGGTCAAGGTCATTGTGACTGAAAGAAAACAATGGTTTTAAGACAATAGCTTGAATTTGTCACCATCTAAAGTTACTAGATTTTCTGGACAACTTAACACTTGTTGTGGGGAAGACCCTTGTTTCTTTTTCATTGCCCAAAATTAAGATTGAACACTTGATTTTTTTTTTGCACAATAATATTGTTTCTGCATCATACTGCAAGCAAGTTTTGGCTGGTTTGCACTTGGATAAGGAGAAGCATGCTGATTTATTATGAAATGGTCAACGGTCAAGGTCACTGATTAAAAGAAGATAAGCAGTAATAAACATGGGGTGCTTGTATAATGTGCCATTATGGTACTCCTTTTAGTAACAATGATATCCCAAACATGATCAGGACCTTCAATAATAATAATAATAATAATGATACTTTTTTTTGAAAGGCGAGAGGATAACTTGAAGTTTATAAACATTACATTTCTTCAAGTCCTTTATTGTATACAAATATTTTGAAGTACATGTTCAAACATGAAATGTTACTAATGTGTCAAACAAAAAGATATGTGTATTTCTGGTTATCCAACCAAGGACTTTGTTCCTCCTATGGTAAAAAAAAATAGATTCACAAAAAGGTTGCATTAAATTTTTTTTTTTTAAACATTGACTGCCCTACCCTAATCGTAAAACCAGTGTAGTAGGAAACAATTTTTTTTTACTCTGCCTTATTTTCACTAATAAAATTGAAAACAGGAGAGGGACAAGAAAAGAGAACTAAAATATTTAAAGTTTAACCCTTTCATCAATAAATAACTTTGCAGGCATGAACCCTGAACACTAAGTAACTTTGGACTTGTAAAGCAAGATAACCAATAGACTTTGAAAGAACATAACTTTGCCATCTTTAAAGATATCTGCCTGGATTTGGTAATAAAATAAAGGTTAAAAGTCATCTTGTATGACTAATTCAATAAAATGTGCGTATCTATTATAACTTGTAAAATACAGGTAACACAACAGGTAAAATTCACAAGCAATTATTTATTTACCACATTACATGAATAATATTTTCAACCACTTCATCAAAGATTTCAAAGTGCTTTTCTGGAGCCATCTAACATTTCGGTAGGTCCAACTCTCTCAGAAAAATGAAATAAATCCCTTTGGTTCGTCGAGAAAAAACACATAGAGTTCACACTTCGCCTGGATTAAAACCTTTAAAGTCCTCTTCATCATCATCACTGTCGCCCATAAGCACATTCAAATGCATCTCCAGATGTTTTCTCATTTTCAATCAACTGTGTTAGGTGACAATGACAAAATGATTTGATAAATCATAATTTGACACTTCATTCTCGTCTTGCTTTGAACTCTGCCATTTTGAATAGAAATTCACCATTCGGAAAACACGCTTAAAATGTGCATGCTTGCCTCGAGATTTCTAGCTGAATTGAAGCTTAACTCGCGAGATAATCCAAGTATAATATCTACATTACAATTTGGAAGTTCTTAGAGGTATCCCAAGCTTTATGTAGTCTGGTACTATGACTTTAAATAAGCACACAGCCCCAGACCAGTAAAGTTGTCTACAGGGTTACAGACTTACTTCCCCATAACCGGAAAACCGGTCTGTAGTGATGAAAGGGTTAAGAGAATAGAAAATGGAGCAAACTGGGGAATTCTGAAAAAATGTACTTTTTGATTACACAGCATTTAGGTGTCTTTTTTTTTTTTTCTTCTCATCATAGAAGAAAACTATTTCAAAGTAATGGCCTAGAAGCTGTAGGAATTCTAAATTTTTTTTTTTTTTTTGTAGTTTTGTGTTAGTTTAACAGGGCTGTATAGGAAAACATGTTGGAAGCAGTTATTTTACATGGTTTTTAAATATTATGTACAGTCAAACCCATCAGTAGCCGTCACAAATGGGAAAAAGCAGATCTGGCTATTGCACTCTGGCTTCCTCTGTATATAGCTTTTTGTCATAACCCATGCACCAAAACTTCATCTGCCTTTACAAACACATTTTCAATATTGAATGATCCCTGACCCTTATGAAAGGGGATGTAACTCTTCACAGATTGCTTTGTGTTGATGAGTCTGATATGAGATGTGCATGTCCTGGAGCAATGTGTACATTGGAGGCATTGGTTGGTTCTTAACGTAGATGCCTTCCTACATTCCTTGGGTGACAAATCAAATTTTTCTATGTCCACTAGATAAAGCTCCATACAAAATCTGACGTGGCAGCCAAGACTTGTCCATATGGATGATATGACCTGTCCACCAGAGTTGGGCTCTCATGACCAAGGTGATTTTCATTTCAACTGCGATATCGGAACTACTTTTCCCACTGCTGTTTATCCATTGATTCTACGAGGACATTTCTAGTCATCCAAGGGTTCAAGGGACTGATCTTGTTTTGTGCGTGCGCAGGTGAATGATGAGGCCAACCATTGCATGGAATGTTCATTTGCATAAGCGATAGGGGATGAGTGGGACATCTCCAAGAGGGTTGTTGGCACATACTTTTCTGGATTGCCTCTTGAGTTCTGCAGCTGCTGTCCTGCTCAATTCCTACAACTTGGAACCTTTGTACACAGAGGAATGCCAAGTGAATCAACCGTGTTTGCTCCCAGGAATCATGGCTTATGTTGAGCTCTTCAAATGCAGCTTTCAGATTGTCTTTGAAGCGTTTATTCTGACCTCTGTGGGATCGCTGTCCTTGCTGTAGCTCACCATACAATAGTCTCTTAGGCAGCCAGTGGTCTAGCATGTGTACAACATGTCCTGCCCAGCATAGCTGGCACTGCATCATGATGGTGTGGATGCTGGGGAGACCTGCTAGAGCAATTACCTCAGTGTCTGGAACCTTGTCCTGCCACTTGATGTTGAGGATTTTCCTGAGATTTGTGGTATGAAAGTGGTTCAGCTTCCTGGTGTGGCATTCATACACTGTCCACATTTCATATGCGTAAAGTAGTGTGGTCTGGATGCTGATGCCTTTTCCAGTCGTTGGAATACAATCTGCCAAACGTTTTGCTGGCAATACGAAGGTTCACCTCGTCGTCAATAGTGATGCTCTGTGACTGTGCTGCCAAGATAGGTGAAGCGGTTCACTAGTTTGAGTTTTTGGCCATTGACGATAATGTTTGGCTCAATAAAGGGCTTTCCTGGGGCCACCTGATGCAGGTCTGCTTCTGAGCCAGCATTGAGGGCGCAGTCACCTTGGTTTTCGCTTGAAGACTCCTGAGATTGAATAGTTTTCCATCTGTACAGTACCTGATGCCAACTTCAACCTCTCCGTCTCTGAAATCATTAGTCAGCATGGCAGAGAACAATATACTGAACAGTTTCAGTGCCAGAACACAACCCTGTTTGGCACCATTGGTTACTGGGAATGGCTTAGATGTCTCTCCATTGTTCTGGGCTCAAGCCTGTATTCCATGGTGGAAATCCAGCACCTGCACCATGGATATAAATTTTCTTGGGCATCTGTACTTGGTCATTACCTTCCACAACCCTTCACTGCTGACAGTATCAAAGATCTTTGTCAAGCTGATGTAGATGGAGAAAAGGTCTGTGTTTTGCTCTAGACTTTGCCCACTATTCAGCAAATGAAGAGCTTTGATCTTCTATAAGGATAAAATGTACCATTCTTTCAAAGCCATCATGTTGCCACCTTTGAGTTTGAATGTGTGACTAGAATACATTAAGTACAATCAAGATATGAATAACTTCAACATTGATTCTTATCATTTTACTTAAAAGGCATGTGACTGGTCAGTGCAAAACACAAATGACCATTAGGACAGGTTTTACTGTACATGTACTATTTTTTATAGTTTTATGAAAACTAAGCACTTAATAAAGAATACTGAATAATTTTAGTTTAAACTTGTACATGACTTGATATATGAATGACTCAAAACAATAACTCATCTTGTAAATAGGTTAGAGGAAAAAAAATTATTAAAACTATTCTCTTTCCCAATTAAAATATTTATGAAGTTGAACATTATGCAGATGTTGAACTGTTGGATAAATGTTACTAAGAACTGTCATTTTAACTGAAAATAAGTATTATTTGTTATGCTTCTTCAAAATGAACACTAAAAAATGGGCAAATGTTCTCTTTTTTGCAACTTTTTTGAGAATGATAGGTGTAGGAAAGAGTTTTAACAATCATGTTCAACAAGCATTATTTTTCAAGACTTTCTTAGCACTTCTCATTCATAATTTTATTCCAGGTGTTTGTACGTGAATCAAATCCTTTATAATACTTATGCATTTTAATAGGATTATGACAGATTTTTATAACAACTTTTTTATCTTTATGTATATACGGTTTTTACACAATTCCAAAATCTGTTTTTCCATTTCGTGGGTTTTAAACTTTGGGTGGTTAATTCTGGGGAAATGTAGGGTCAGCAGTGAAAAACATTGATGGCTGACCTGAAAAACATTTCTTTTTTTAATGGCAGCTTTAAATTTACAGCAAGTTGTATTAGACCAAAACAAATTTAAGTATTTACATATAGTCCTTGTGATTCAAACTGTCATACATATTCTTGACAAGGTCTTTTCAGAAAGGAATAAAATTAGATCATGGAACCATGGTTCACTTTCAATAAATGTTGGGATGGGGAATAGTTTTTTTAAAAACCATATACCAACCAAGTTGATTCTTTCTTGAATGAAACTTGGACAAGTGTATCTTTTGGTATACTTATTTTATTTTTATGTCTGACATGATACAAACAGATTTCACAATGCTCCATTTTTTTTTTTTTTTTTCGAAACAAAAAATTCATCTGCTTTTTATTTTTGTCATTGATAACTGTCAAAAAGTAGGTGTATCATATGGTTGTTTAGTTCCTAAATTTCCACTGAATCCCTTTTCATTCCATGGCTTTTTATGAGTCACTTGTGCTATAATTGCAGCTGAAATAAATTGCATTTCAGTGTGTTATGAAAGACAATTTATATTATTATTATTATTATTATTATTATTATTATTATTATTATTATTATTTTGTTGTTGTTGTTTCCAGTATTAACTTGGGCTTTATTGTAGGCTTGCCAAAGTTAAAACTTTCTTACACCACATGACTTGTCATGGGTATTAGTAATAGATTAGATTCTTATTTGGGGTGTTTCTGCTTTGATCTTACATAATGGAGTCTTAAATTGTTGCAATAGGTTCACCCCACTGAAGAAAAAATTAAACTTTTGGTAGACTACTATTTGTTTTACATTTATTGTCATAGTTTTTAACTACCTGAAAGGTATATTCAAAGGTTACAGAAACTGTTACATCAACCTTCCATGTGTGTTTAATTACATCACTCCACAATAGTCACAAGAAAGGAAATAACTATTTTTGTTTCTATTATTATCTCATCAGTTTCATTTCAGGTTTATTTTGTGACTTAAATTTTGAAAATATAAGGTAAATGTTACTGGACCAATAAGTGCTATTAGTTTGAGCTGTTGTATTATACTGGCCCATAATAGAATTATGTACAGTTCAAGCCTTAATCTTCAAGAATCATTTATCCAAATTTCTGGGTACATTCAAAACTAAGTCACTAAACAAATTCACATACATGCATGTGGTATTTTACAGTACAGGCTCAAAATCTAGGCTTAATCTTTATGTAACTGAGCAATTTTCATGGCCAATGATGTCTTTGGATAAATGAGGTTTTAATGTAAATGTTTCATTCTCCAGCATGTTATATATATTCAAAGGTAACCATTTTCACTATTGGTAATGATATTTTTTTTATTCAGAGGTATTTAAAGGGAAATAAATCAGCAGAAAAGTGAAGTTAAATGTTTGATTGCAAAGCTATCCAGTTTCCTTCGTCAGTCCGAAACTTAATAGTCCATTAATAGAACATGTGATACCAACATATAGAGTAAATGCATCCAACATCAGTGAATTTAGCCAAGATGTCAAACTGCTAGGGATAAATATATGCTTTCCAAATACTTTGGATAATATTACATGCAAGTAAAGTAGGGATGTTCTTAATTGCTTTTGGTTATCAAATTAATACATCTGTAGGCCATATGTGATCAGACATCATAACTTACGATATTTCCATCCCTATTTTTTAAGGGAGCTATCTAATGGGGTGTTATCCAGGCATATTTGAAAAGCTGGTGAAAGTCCAAGCCGTGAGTTGAACGTATAGTAACTTTTTATTGCAGAGAACACAGCTTCCTGTGGGCAGCTGTTTGTTTTATATAAACCCATTGTTTTGTATGCCTCTTTTTGTTGTCTTACTTAGTAGGATGTAATTTCACATGCATATTTTATCTTTTAATTATCTACATGAATGATGAATATATTACTCGCTTCATCCAGGTAATCACAGTGTACAATATGTACATACCTTTCCTGATAAAGTTCGTATCAATATTTTCTTTCAAATGTGTTTATTAAATTTTGTTAACATTGAAAGTGTATGAACTTGTTTGGAGATTGAATAAATCACATTTCATGTTTTTTTTTTAAAAAAAAGCAATTGTATACATATATTACTTCATGTCAATTTTATAAAGTAAGTACCTGATGCTATCCCTTGAAATAGTAGAAAGGGAAGCGATCAAGTGCTGATTTACATTTCAGGTGAGTTTTGGACAGGTACTTCGTCTAAGCAAAGATCTGTCGAGGTGACTCGATGAAGCTATGTAGGACTTCGCAGTGTGTATTGTATGCCATACTTAAATTTTAGTTGTTTTGTACTAATATTATTCTTTTGCTATTTAAACATAAATGAGTCTTGACAGTGACATATTGTCTTAACTCACCTTTGTCAAAATTATGGAGTCTATTGTTGATCTGCATAGTAATATTGTCAGCAGAGATACATTTCAGGCCCAAAGGTTATAATAACACTTTGATGCTTCAACCGAGACTAGCTTGTTTGATAGATTTATTTAAGGCTATTGACCAATTGTTATAAAAATTCAGTCAGAATTGCAACAAACAGTGTTTTTATAACCTTGATCCCTGATCTTGTTTCAAAATGAAAATCTAAAATGGATCTAAGGAAAGCAGCTTAGAAGATAGAGAGAAACTAAATATATAAAGGGATCATGGTTTGAGGGTTAGAGGATGGATGCCTAATTAGATGTGCCCATTTATTTCTCTCAGTCTGCCTTCTGGTCTATTATTTTTATCCTTGCATCTATTCATACAGGTAATTATGATTCCGGGCATGAAAAAATACAGGTATAGTACCTCTTTGACAAGGACTTCTACAGACAGTCAAGTCTCATCTAGCTGATGCAACCTTTATACATCTTTATTTCAATGCCTGTTGTATGGAAGAACATCTTTTGTCAGTCTGGTACCAATTTGGTTTCAGAACCATAACTTGTGTTCTCCATCATCAGGTGTCTAGAGTGGTCTAAAGTGTTCATTATTATGGATAAAGGCCACCTCACTTCTGTTTGCTTGGGTTCGGATCTTGGACTCGGCCAATGTGGTACTTAGGAAAGCTTGTCAGTAGCTTCCTGTAGGTCAGTGGTTCTTCCTGGAGTTTACCAAGGTTCTTCTCCGTGAGTTATATTGGCATCCTATATTTTTGTGAAAAATGCTATTAGACCCCCATAACAACAGCAACAACATAGATCGTCATCAACAGTTTCTAACCAGTAAAGGGGATAAATAATCCATTTAATTAACAAAAAAGTTCAACTTAGTATCACCCATTAAATATGTCAACAAAACATACTGGAATACATGCAGTAGGCCTAGAGCAGCTATTCAACGGAGGAATATCATAACAAAAAACACTAGTTTGCAAATGTCCGCAAGGTCCGTTACACAACCTCCCCCCCCCCCACTTATCCACATTTGAAAATTCCCCTCCTTTGCGGCCGTCCTTTATGTACAACCCCTAATTTCATATAGGATACTGTCGCAACAATAGTTGATTCTTATTCTCTCATTAAAGACAAGTTCTGAATTCAATCGTCCTGAATTAATGAAGATGCTATAATTGGCATGTTTGTATTGCTATCATGTAAAGTCAGATCACTGCATCACACTTTCCATGCTTTATCAAAGTTGCCCTTATATTGTAAGGAATTTAGCTACCCCAACTTGTTACCTTGCCTGTGAAGCAAGACCTAAGTTCAACATTTGTTATGATGGTGCAGTTTGTGGTATAATATATTTGTACACTGCAGTTTTGCCATTTAACTTGGTACAGATAACTTGATATTATTGTGCTGTCTCTTAGCTAGACATGTTATGGAACATGTTTTGTTCAGTCAGATATTGCTCTGTATGATGAAATAACATTTTAACCAGTCAAGTCCATAGTCCAGTAATGACTAAAGGCAAGTCACTGCCAAAAAAGAACCAGATCTTATTTTCAGTTGCAGACAAAGTGCACATTACTTTGCATTTGAATACAATTAAGATCATGACACAAAATTTTATCAGTATGTTGTAGATGCTTAGCTAGAATGAACTAATTTTACAGGACAACTGATAATCTCAACAAACCTGTTTATATTGTTCAGCTATGAAAGTCATAATGTACTGTAACTTGAACTCCTTAACTATAGACTTGTGACTGGACCTTATGTCATTCTCCTTTGTTTCGTTTTCAAAAATAAGGAGACTACTGGTAGAATGTGTTATTTATTGATATCAATGTCTTGATATCATTTCTATGTTAGACGTTATTTGTTATGGAACTGTTATTGTTGACTAAAAATGTTACATTATATCATGAAATAATAATATACCAGTATTTAAATGCTGAATGGTTTAGCAATGACCGATGCCTAATCAGTCAGAATAAGCCTAAACCAGATATTGTAGTCCATTTACAGGCAACGAGTGTCATTTGAATTCTACAGTGAATATTGGCATTTGTGTTAACTTAATAAGTGAGACATTAGTTTTTGCAGAATTCTTGTTAGCTCACCTGGCCCTGAGCAAAAACCATGAATACTAATTGGGTGAAATTGTATCTGATTGGTTGAGAATGTTACTGGTCTGGGAACCACATTTCATATCCTTTTTTGATCAAACTTAAATGAAGTGTGCACTTTTTGGGGAAAATGTTAGAGGAGTTCAATAATGAATAAGATCTCATGCATATGAGTGATCTAATCAAGCAGCTGATTTACTGTCATTCTTACTACTCTGGTGTTATGACTTGTTCTTGAACTAAGTAAAGCAAGAAGCAAAACCAAGAAATTGAGTAAAATTAACATATAAATTTTTCTCTAAATTGCAAAGTGAAAATTTAAGAAAGACTTACCCTGTTGTGAATTAAATCATAAATAATCAAAAATGTTTTATGATATGCCCATAAGTAGAGTGTTCCAAATGTGCTGATGTATCAAATCCTTAATATGTTTATGTGCGAAGTTTTGATGTATCACAGGGATAAAATCTAGAATGTCTTTAAACGAATTCAGAATAATCCCAAAGTAATGTTTAATTTTAAAAAGTCAATGAGTAATTTGAATTCCCTTGAATAATTTAAATAAATTATTCTTCTCGAGTTATATCTAAACACAACAGTAAATGATTTAGTTTGAACGAGGAATGAATAATTTTATTTTCCTCATCTGGTGTATACTAATTTCACAGGAACTAAAGACATTAAAATGCCCAAGATGTGGGTCATGTCAGCAGGAAAAATTTCATTAATTCATAATCAACATTATTACTTTAGAATAAACAACTTTTAAAAATTTACAAATGTTCATGTATGCTTAAACTCTACCCACAATAATGGACAAAAATCAAGCACATACTATAAATTAAATTTATAAAAGTTATAACATAGGAAGTCCCATTTCCGATTTGATTTTGCAGGCCTAGGATTTAGCCTAAATTGTTTTTTTTTTTTTATTATGCAGAACGATTAATTGATGAAATATTAACTTGTCTTGTATAAATTGTATTACTCCTTCCCACATAACATCAGACATGTATCAAGACTAATGAGCCATCAGAATATTGAAATTGCGAGAACTACTAGTCCAACAGAAAATTTACAAGACATTGGCTAGCTATCATTCAAATTCGGTTTTCTTTTGAACAATCTTAGAATGTATACTTATATTGTCATGATCTTGGACAGTTTTGGTAATAAGCGAGGTCCATGGATATTAATGAAGTTATCTTGCATGCTATTGGCTTGGTTTATTGTGACATGGGGAAACTGTAGATCTGATTTGGTTTTGATCAGAATTAGACTATGGGCTTGTAAATTAATTTGAAAGGGATCACGATCCACACATTAATGCATCTGTTTGGCTGAATGTATTGCCATATTTCTTTTTTTGTTTTCGTCAGGACTTGAATTATAAGGTTGTTTGATCAAGGTCTCATAAGGGTTCTGTAATGCATTGGGATGAGGTGATTGAACTTCTTACATCTCAAAGAGACTATTTCTGACCCCAGTTTAATTAAACTTGGTTGTTATTCTTAAAGATGTTGGATGAATATGTTATTGAACAAGATCCATGCATATTAATAGGTGATTCTGCATCAGTCATTGAACACTCTGAAAATACTATTTCTGGTCATAATGTTATCAAACTTGGTAAATAGTTTTATGATATCAAGATAAATGTATAATATTTTGTTGTCAGCAAGGTTGATACATATTAATGTGGTGTTCTTGCATATAAATGGCTGTGCTTTTTACCACAAAAGAATGTTTTTCTTGCTTGGTTTTACTCTGATTTGGTAAATAGACTAATATGGTTAAGATGTTGTATATTTTTTCATCATGAGCAAGACCTATGCATAATTTGGAGTCATGATAGCTCATTTGGTTGAGCACCATTTTTGTAATTCAGGGGTTGCAGGTTGAGTACTCACCCAGGTCTTGGGGAAGGCACTTTTGCTCCCATTTCTTCGTAGCCAGTGGCGTTTTTTTCTTAAAAAAAAGAAACATGCATATTTATGTGATCTTAAAATTTTTTTTAAAACCACTTTTGAGACTGGATTTTAATGGAATGCGATAAAACTGGGTAAATAATTGTCATGAAGAATTTGGTTCAGTATGATTATAATTGAAATTTGTTTATATTTATGATATGATTTTCTGAGCTTGTAAACAATCTAGCAACTGTTCGATCAAACTTGTTCAGTAATCCTATACACCACTCGCACCCTTATAACTCACAAACCCACTTATAAATTGGGGTCAGGCTCAGATCCCATTTTTTTAAAACCAGAAAATACCAAAAAAAAAATTATCCTTATTTGTTGAATATGAAGAAAATTGTGATCATAATTGGTAACAGAAACTTTTATGTATTGCATGTTTTATTGTCAAAAACAGTAGATAAGACCTGACAAATTTAATAACCATTATGAAATATCAACTTTTAATAAGAAATCATCTAATTTGTTTAAAAATTCCAAACAGCATTTTTAGTACACCGTAATTAACAATATTCAAGGAAATTTCTATCAATGAAAATGTCACATCTAGTGGAGGCAGTACTTTAATAAATAAATAGAAATTTTTAAAAATTATGAAGTGAAATTTGTGATTTAGTTTATGTTGTAGTTCCTTTAAAGTGTAAAGGAAAACCATCCTCTTGTAATTAAATATAAAATGTGTGAATCTACTCTAACAAATGTCTGCAAGCGTTTCTCTAAGAAGCTAATTAAGTGCTGACCCTGTTTTGATTAATGGAAGCATTTGTTATATTATTGCAATGAATTAAAACCAGACCTTCTTTGTATTATTACATCTTTTGAACCAAGTAAAGGAGGTGGAATTAAAAGGAAGTTAAAAATTATACAACTCCTACATGTTAACTCATCAGGCTCTTCGCTGACCCATTAGCAAAATCACTGCATATTGTTCCTTTTTTATTTAGAAAGAATATTTTATCGTGATGTAGTTGAATGAGTTAATAGTATAGATATGTTGGCTCTTGTTTTCCTTTTTTGAGCTGAAAATCTGAAATGATTGGACATCTTTAGCATCTCTTGCAATATACATTAACTGTTGGGGCCTTTGTACTATTTATAGTACAACTAATCAAAATATGTTTCTGTGTAAGAACCTTTCCCTATGATAATGGATCATACTTTTAACTACATGAAAACTCTTGTAGTGAGCATGAAAGTTATGATACCAAGTTGACAACTTCATTGAGGAACAGTAAACCAGACTTAATTACAGTAGTCCCCCTCTTGTACGGCCCCCCTGACCAACGGCCACCCGCTCCAAACGGCCAGAATTCGTTGGCACCGACGAGTTTCTGTTCAAAAGTACCCCTCACGAGAGGCCACCCGGCTAACGCGACCAGCGGCCAGCATTTTTGTGCAATAATATAAAATTTTCCCCCTCACGAGCGGCCTCATTTTATTTTTAAATGTATCCAGAACCAATAATTAATTCAAATCTTGACGTAAGGTAAGTAATTTTGATTATCTCTATCGTAGATACACGTCTCCGAGTGTCAAGTCGCCGTTAAAAGTGTCGACTAAAGATTTAAAGTATATCGTTATCTATGAAAGTCGATGTTTACAGGAAATGGGCTCGATAATGTTTTGATGGAGTTTGGGGTTTAACACCTATGTTGAGTTCTTCTCGTTGATGATTATAACCAGACGTAATTGTTATAATCATAACAAGGGTCAGCATAGCTAAAAATAGATTTTGTACATTGGCACACACAGAGAACCTTAAAAAAGACAATAGGGTACCAGACAAAGACCGGAAAAATTACGTGACCAAACAATATGGCTTCCTTTACGAAGGCTGCATTTCGTAGACTCGACACAAGTTTTGTCTGCATAATTAAATCGCATACAGTCAGCAATAACCGAATAAATCATTACCAAACACTAAAATGTCATCACGTTAACGGATGCATTATTTTCGAAGAAAGTCGGCTATTCTACTCGACGACATCGGGGGGGGGGGGGGGGATGCCGAACAATTGTATGTACAAAAGACTCGTAAAAACAAGTTTATGTTGAAATAATTTGAATAAACAAAATAATAACCGATAAGAAGGTTATTCAGCAGCAGTGGGAAAATGGAGCAAATGGAAAGATAATTATGTATGTACCAAGATGTAAATGACGTTTTTGAATCCATTTGCAAGGTGCATGACAACAATACCCGCTCGCATATCAAACTTACGCCAAGAAAGCAAAAATAGTAATGTATATTCAGTTGAAATAAATTTGTTATTATGACAAAAAAACTTTTATTGATTAATGTTTCATTTAGACGAAGATATTTAATGTTTTGAAGTATGTAGCTTTCTTACTACGTACAATACATATACATGTACTTCTCATAATAAATTTAGCCCCCCTCTGGAACGGCCACCCGCCTTATAAGGCCACTTTCCCGGTGCAACAGGGGTGGCCGTATAAGAGGGGGACTACTGTATCTTTATTTCATGTGGATGGTATTGGCCAAAAATAAACAATTTGTAATCTAAATACTGTGATTTTGCTTCTTTATCAAACAAAAACTAGCATGATGCTAATGATTTTAAATGCTTATTGCTGATATCCTATTGATCTTTTTACAGTGGTGAGCAAAACATTCTAGTAGCATTATTAAGAAAAGATTCACTAGTGACAGTTATGTGCATCTAGTGACTGACGTTAGCATGAATTTTTATATAATTGTTTTTGTAAGTCTTTGTTGTTATAAATGAATGAAATGGAGGAGCTAATTTCCATATCAAGAAGCCTATTTGTTGTTTCTGCACTGCTTTTGTGACCTATAATAGCTCAGTGGTACAAAATCTTTATATTTCTTCATGTTATTGTGTGAAAGCAAGTCACAAACATTTGCTTCTACATTCATTGCTTGTTAATTGTTTGCTTCTTCATGACCCTGGATATATTTTAGGCGACTCGAACCGGTACCGGGTGAAGTTTGACGACCCTCGGGTATGTAAGAGTTTCCTGCTTGGTTGCTGTCCTCATGATATCCTAGCCAGCACGGTAAGTGTTTTGTAGCACATTGTCACTGTTATTGACTGATATGATCACTTCTCCACTGCAAGAAGATTTGGTACGTAGTCTTTAAAAGGGAAATGGCCTATATGGTAACAGATCAGTTCTGCTTAGATACGCTGTTTTTATCAATACTGGTCATAGAAACTATTGGAAGGATTGTCATAAATTTGCACATTCATACCCAGACATAATGTGGCTTTTCCTATTATAAAATCATGCTGATCCTTGTTTCAACAGCTATCGTAAATATTTTTATATTTCTACATATCCTCAATGGATGCTGGCATTAGCACTGGGTTTTCACTAAATAAGTATTGCAATAGGTAACTGATAACTTAGTTATTAAGAATTTATCAATTTTAGTAATATCTCTGAATAGAGATACTGACACAGTCTTGGGTATGCTTCTTTGAAGCATTTTTTTTATACACTCGGTACTGTTCTGGTCAGTGATTGTGTGGGTAAATAATACAAATATGAAGAACAAATTGTGGTGACATTCTATTGGTCAAAACATGTAAAAAGTGTGGATAATATATTTATGGATAGTTCTTGTTTGTACAGCATCTCTTCCTGGAAAGTTGCTTCACAGGGTTTAGTCTTTGTTTTTTATTAGCAACTATATTTCTCATAAGGCACTCACCTTTCTGGATCAATGCCATCCCACCTGTCTGCATGGGTTCGAGCCTCAGGCTCAGCTAACGTGGGTAAGTGAGAAAGCTTGCCATTAGCTTCTCATGGGTCAGATGTTCCTCCCATGGTTTTCAAGGGTTCTTCCACCAGTTATACTGGCAGCTGTGTGTAGAATATCTTGTGCTGAAAAATGGCATTAAACCCTACAACAATAAGTGTAAGGTTCATGTCTTTATGGTAGCTAAAGGCAATCATTTTTAAATCACTTCTATAATGCCATGTAAGCTATGGTATCACTAAGTGTCAGTTGTCCCACTGTCAACAATTGTTACCAATTTGGAATTCATATTTCTGATTTTAGTTTTTATTAAACTTATTAGAAGCACATATTGTCAAGTTCTTGGACAAGTTTGATAAAGAGTAAAATCCACACATAGTAATAAGGGAAATTTGCAACTGATTTACTAAGCTTGTTAACCATTTTGAGGAACTATTTCTTGTCCAACTTCAATCAGACACGGAATATAAGCTGATATTATCAGGATCTCTGTTGAGTTCAACGATAAGTGAGATCCACCTATATTGATGAGGTGATCTTGCATCTGATTGGTGAATCAAATTAAGACTCAAGAGGCTACATTTCTATTTTGATTCCAATCACACTTGGAATATAAGCTTCCATCAAGATTTTAGACGAATTTGACAGTCAATGAGATTCATGCATATTAGCTATCTCATCTTGCCTTGCCTTCGATTGGCTGAGCTTGTTGACACCCTGTGGACCTTATTCTTGCTGCGACTTAGATCATAATTTCGAATGTAAGCTTGTATTGTCAAGATATTGTATCGGCTTGATAATAACAGAGTTCTTGGAATGTTAATGTGATGATCTTGCATATGTTTGACATAGCTTGTTAGCATTCTAGAGATACATTTGCTTCTGATTTTTATCAAACTTGGCATGTAGCTATTGTCTTTAAGATCTCAGACAGGATGGATAACGAGCAAGAGTTATGCATATTACTTAGTCAGTTTTGCATGTAATACTGTAGACTGAGCTCCATGGTACTCTGAAGGTCAACTTCTAATCCAGCTTTGATTGAACTTGGAATCTGAGCTTTTTAAATTAACTGGTTTCATCATGATCACTGACAAGTTGGATAATGAGCAAGAACCACTCATGTTAATGAGGTGATTTTGCATCTGATAGGCTGAGCTTGTTACCATTTTTGAGGTTGGTTTTATTATCCCACCATGTTTTCACAAAATCTGAAGGATCATCGTCATATATTCTTTGCAACCACTCCTGGTCTGTCACAATCAGATGGTCGAGTATTTTTTTGTAAAGTCTGTAAACCAATTAGAAAAGTAACTCATTTTTTGCTACCCCTTCTCTCGCTTGATCTCTAAATGTTCAAATCATAACTTAAATTATTTATTAAAAGATGAAGGCTTAAATTGTATTGAGGCATTTTTGTGCCATGAAGTCATAGAAGTCTTTGATTTATCAGACTTCTATAAATTAAATTAACCACTTGTCCTGTGTATGTGTATTTTTTTTTATTATTTTCTTTTTAGTATAATCATGTCATGAATACAAAACCAAGAATTATGGATCAGTATGGAAAAAATCATAACCCATTGATATTAATAAATCCCATGGTTGGTAGGTTTTGTCTAGTGTACTATCACCTCATTTTGTGTAAAATTCCAAATAGAATCCTTTATTTTCATCAAACAATAGGTCAGATAACCTGAAATTTGATGTTATTTGTGAGACCTAGTAGGCTAAACTTAAGTGTAGTATGCCATGGAATGCTCCCTTCCTTGACACCAATTCCAGCAACATGATAGTTTTGTGAAAATATCTGCTAAAAGATTTTCTTTTCATTCCTAGCCTAACAATTTTGAAACTTAGCAATATAAACAAAGAACAATAAATCTAACGATTGCATCGACTAACATTATTATAGTAAATGTGAAGTAGTTTAAACATTGTTGGCAGTGACTGCTTAAAAATGTAAACATTTTTTGCATGTTGATACGAAGATATGAAAATTCTATGTCCCTTTTAATATATTTTAAATTAAGATTTTAATATCTAGCCAGTTAAATTGACATATTTAATTGAGCCATATTTACATTTTTCTGCTGGTTTTCAGCGTATGGACCTGGGAGATTGTCCCAAGGTCCATGATCTGGCCCTGCGAGCAGACTATGAACTTGCATCCAAGAAGAAGGACTACTACTATGACATAGATGTAAGTTTTGGATTTGTAACTTTGTAAACAAAATTAATAGCATTGGTGGATTGTTTTCAAAACACTGAAGCTCTCATCTTGAATCATCTCTGTTAATTTATAGTGTTGCTTGTAATGCTGAACCACTGTTAGCTAGGTGACCATGAAACCTTGTTGTTGACTTCAACTCTTGCAGTCAACAATTCAGACACACTACCTTTGTGTTCATTTTTGTAATCAGTGCATTCACATGGCATATATTAATTTATTGAATCGGGTTCACTTGGGGATCATCTACTTCATATGGAGTTGTTTCCATATATCTGTTTTCAGTCAAGTCAGTGGCATATGGGGATAATTGATGTTAGATGTATTTATGACAAGGTTGAACAAGAAACTACCCATTATCATTTCTCCATTTCCAGACTTATAGGTATGACCTGTTGATGACCTTTTCAGTTATCAGGGAGGGGATATGGGCATATGCCTTCCTTCTACCATTACTATTGCAAAAACAAATCCAGTAAGGTTGGGCAATGCTTGGGGAAAAAAAGTCCCTTATTGAGTGGCAATGAATGTGACGGGTAATCTGCTTGATCTGTCAATGGACATATTAGAAAAGTTATAGTGACTCCCATGATGCACAAATCCTGATTATTCCGTCCTTATTTAGAAAATCTCCTTTACACCTGTCCCTTGTCGGGGATGCTCGGGGAGTAGTGCACTTCAGTTGTAGAATGGATTGTTAAAGTTAGAAGGCCCTTTACTTAAAAAGCATATAAAAGGAAGTGACATGCTATTACTTGTGTCATTTTAATGACATGCATTCCCAATCAACTAACTTTAGTTTCTTCTTTGAGGACAAGAAGCTAGCCGTTCTCGCTATCAAGGGATTATGTTCCATGATTTTAGTCATGTTCAGACATCATGGGCTAGACACTATTGGCAGCAAGAGGGATCTTTTGACTTCTTGCCCAATTCTGATATTGCAAGGCCATGCTTGCACATCTTCCTAAAATGGAACCTTGTTGGTCAACTTGTCATAATTTAAGCCCTTGTCTTCTACCTCACTGAAGCAGTTATCACAAGACCTAGCAACTTTCAGTGGATTTGCCTAGGAAACTTACATGCAAATCAGTGGCCTGATACAGTATCCTACAGGGGCTACTTCGCAAATGTATGTGTAATTGGTTTGTTTTCTTGATGTTAAAAGTTCATCATTTCATTGAAGCAGTTGTCAAGCTTCTAGAGGGTGATTTTGTTTGAAATGAGATGCTCAATCACTTCCTATTCTTACCTCTTCTAATGTTAATTTGTATGGATAATGTATTTGATAATGAAAGCAGCTTCATATTACAATCAATCCCTCCCACCTTTTCCAGCAAATGCTAGCATCCTGTTATATTGTTTGTTCAAGCTTAACTAGTAATCATCCAAGATGTTGGTGGCCACCTTTAGAGAACCTGTGATGTTAATATGCAAGAGTTACTTCCCTTGAAGAGCATAGTTCCCAAATTCCAAGGTCACAAACAAATGTTCGCTGTTTTTCATGATGCAGTCCTATCATCTATAACTCTGAAGTGTTTTGTTTCAAAAATATTTTTGAAATACAACTGTACAGTGCAACAAGTTGCACAGCCAAAGCCATGGTTACTGATATTAACTCTGGATTTTTTTAACCATCTGCTCGTAAAATCAAATGCTTATTTGAGCTTAAGCCATGAAACTTGTCAACTCAATGTCTTCTGTGCCCACAAATGTTACAGATATATCACAAAGGTCAGAGAAAGAATTCATGACTAAATTGTTTGGGATTTGGCTACCATTTGTGGAGGACAAGAAAACACTAATTTGCTTGTCTTGATTATTGCTACTAGGCAATGGAGCACCTTCAAAACTTCATTGGAGAGTGTGACAGGAAGACCGAGCTGGCCAAAAGAAGACTCAAGGAAACTCAGGAAGAGCTTAGTGAGGAGGCAAATGCAAAGGTAGGTAAAAGATATTATTTATATATATATAGGTAGATAGGATTCCATGTGTCAGTTGGTCCATCCGTCTTAGAGTCCTTTGCATAATTTTGTGAACACAACTGGTCCTTTAGTTTTTAATGGATTGCAAAGAAACTGGCGATATTGTGGTCATCTCATGAAGTGGTGCATCTTTACATATCACTGTACCTTGAAATTTGTCAGTTATGTTTTTTTTTTTGTTAGCTGAATGCAGAGTTAGGCATAATCTTGTGAAGACAATTAATCTCAAATGTTTCATTGAATGGCTGAAATTCTGTAAATATTATGGACATAATCTGAGAAAACTAGAGCTGTACCGATTAATCGCCCGTACTCATAATCGGGCCGATTATTAGAACAATCGGTATCAGCAGAAATAATCGGTGCTGATGCAAATAAATTTCCAAAATATAATTTCAGTTGTAACATTCATCTTGACATGGCTTGAATTTTAAAACAAATAGTCGAAACTAAGAAATAAACATTTGATTTGGGGATTAATTGAAAGACAATATATTTTTAAAAGTAACTTCTGTTTGAGCACACTTGCTGTAAACTACCGCTGATTTTTGCTGAGAACTCCCAATTATTACATTATGTCCTTGATTTTCATTTTCTTCTAAACAAGAAAAATCCTACATGTTCTTTTGCATCACCTGTGTAATTAATTTTTGTGATGAAATAATTACTTTTCTATAAAGAATTTGCATCTTCACTAAATAGACATTATTCACGTAATTTAATGATTTTTTTTTACCAGTGCAACAATACAAAAATAAAAAATAATCCAGAACAAAAACATAAGCCATAAAAATAAAATTGTCCATAATTAATTTAAATCCCAATAATGATCACTACGAATGCTTAACTCCAATGCTACACCGCTATTCCCACGAAAGAAATTTACATGAGTTAACATCTGGCATTTTTAGACTGTATATACCAGTGTTAATTACCATCGTTATATGTTGTTGTTGTAGAGTTTAACACCATTTTTCAGCACACGATAGGCTATACATGGCGGCCAGTGTAATTGGTGGAGGAAGAACCCGGGAATGTAAAAATGAATCTTTTCCCCTAGCTATATGCTTGGGAATAAATATGGATTTAAGTGACCCAATGCACGCTTTGCACTGTGTAAGTACTGTACATTATAGTACATGGTCACCCCGGCTCACGAATTATGAAGTCAGTATTTACCTTTATTTAATTTCATGTTGGAGAAATCAGAAAATATGCACATGCAAAATAATAACAAAATCAATCATAGTATTTTATAACAGTTTAATAATTGTCAGGTCAACGAAAGTTACTTTTTTAACATGCCTATGTCTTAAGACACGGAAAAAATTATTGTTTTATGTTCCAAGATTTATAGCCGTTACAGTAGCCAACAAAAAGACCTAAAAACGGTAAAGTTTAGACATTGGCCTGCGGATAAGCCGACCCCCCCCCCCCTTCTTCCAGGCCTTTATTTTTTCCTAAATTATTAATCTTATATGTGAGTATATATACTGTGATAATGAAATAATCGGTATCTGCAATTTTCATGGTCTGCCATACGCTGTATATGCATAATCGGCAAAAAGTGACATCGATACAGCTGATGAGAAAACCTAAATAGATGAATTGCTATGCTTCTGCATTTTTTTCCAGTACAATGTAATATACTTGACAGAAGCTCAGCATAGGACTTGTACATAGGTTGTCTGTGTACATATCTATTCATGTGTCTATGTCCACACCCTAGATTAAGCAGTTTTAAAGTATGTAACTTTCTAGGTAAATGGATAGCAGGTTGGACTTCAAGGGTATCTCTTGTCAATTTTCCCTTTTGTCTTCAGTTTTTCATGCCTTGCATTGAATGTTGGTAAAGTTTATGTTATCAGCTGAAAATGTGTAATGTAGCAAATTTCTGTGCATGTTATTGACTTTATTAACTTGGAGTTGGATTCGGTGTTTGTAAGAATATGTGACTACAACTGTTTGCAGTTTTTTATAGATTGCTTTGAAATTTGGTATATGTTACAGTCGAATTTGGTATATGTTACAGTCATCATCAGGCCTGGGGGAATCATGAAACTTGGAGTACTGTTGTGAGATAGTTTTCATTATCAGCCAATCTGATCTGGAATGAGATTTGAAAATTAAATTCACTTACGTTTGATTGCAGCAAAATCTTAAGCTTGGTAGTTTTATGAAGTCCAGGCTAAATGATATGCATGTAGACTAATTGTACTTGAACCATTTTTGTTGGGGGATTTTACAGATCCATAAACATGACAAAAATTTGTGAACTCAACTAGTCCTCAATTAAGAGATAATTGGTTAATATTATGGTCATAGTGTAAAACGCTTGGCTTACTGAGCGATCATTATTCACTTTATTTTGCCATTCTTGACTTGCAACTGGAGGAAAGTAATCTTTCAATTTTCATTTGAAATTGTACTCAGGGTTCCCATGCTACTGGGTGGTAATCAGGGCAAAGATAAAAAAAAATTCCTGACCATGAAAAGTCATTGAATTTTGCAGATGTTTTGCAAATATTTACGAAAGTCTGGAACAACCCAGGAATTTTCATTCACAACTTGATGCATGAAAGAATTACATAATTGAGTTGTAACTTAAATTTTATCGAGTTCCATCCAGAATATTAGTAGGTTGCAGTATGGATCATTTGGGTGCTAGACATAATACATAATTGTTTGGACAATCCAAATGCTCAGTGGATTAGATTCGTCGAGTAGACTTTGTTTCACAGACAGCTCAATATCTTTTTTTATTTATGGAATTTATGAAAACCAGTCCAGCATCACAAGAGGCCAACATTATGGCATTAAAGCATACCTGCTTAGCGGATGGTCTAGCAAACTTAAACATTGTTAAATCGAGTTCTACCTGCATGTAATTGCATTGATGACATTTGAGCTGGTACTAGCTATTTTGATTGTTAGTCGCATGAGCACACATAATCTCACAACCATCATTTTAAAATATTGTTGAAGAAAAATAATAAATGAAAATCATACACTGGTTGTTAAAAGATATAAAAACGAAAGAGCACTTTCCTAATAGTATCATGTTCTATTTATAGCAACTATCCTGTTACCAAGAAACACGCAGGTTTTACTTTAAAACTTTCAACCTCGTATTCTATTCATAGCAGCTGTGTGGCTTATTGAGAAGAGAACATACTGGTTTTCTAATTTTAATCTTTGAAACGTGCAGATTATTTGTTCTAATTCATAAGAAGAATAGTTAATTTTACAGAAAATTCAGTCCTTGATTTTATATATATATATATATATATATATATATATATATATATATATATATATATATATATATATATATATATATGTGTGTGTGTGTGTGTGTGATTTAAAAGGTCTTTGTCAAAATTTAAATCAACCCATTTATAAATGTCTTTAAAAGATGGAATTTTTAACCAACTCGTCTGAAGGAGTTTAGGTTCATTGGAAAATCTTTTTTGAGATTTTATTAGCACATAAATTCAGGTTAAACTTTTTTTTGTTGCAAGATAAGATTCTAATACTTTGCATTTATTGGAATTTTTTTCATACTGTGATGGGAATATTTACTTTGTATAACATGAACATATCTTGCTCTAGAATTCTTCAGATTGAAGGTTTTAAAGCAAGCAAAACAATTTACACTCGTGTTGTTGCAATGCCAGGTAGCAACATAATGTAGGTCAGCAAGGTAAAGTTACAATTTTGTATTATGTTAATTGAAATGGCTTTAAAAGCCAATTTATAGGAATATAATCAGACTTGTTAAGTGTGACTCATTTTGTAGTTTTGTACATGATCATCTTTTCTGACATGTTTTGGAGAATCTTGATTGAAAGAGAAAACATCTTCATGTTTGGAAAATGCATGTTTTATAATCCAAAATATTCTTTAATTCCATTCAGTAATGGTCATATGTTAACCTTGAAAATATTAATTTCATCCAGGAAAAGAACTGGAAATTTATATTTAGAATAGCGCAGGAACCATATGTACTATACTTGAGAATCATCTCAAACTTGGGGATTTGGATGGGGTGCAAGTGAGGGTGGAGTACAAGCAAATTGCTCACCATATTTATAAACCTGCCTCTTTTGAGGTGGTATTGTATAGAAATGCTTATGACCATAATGATGTCCACACAATAACTTGAATCCTCCATTATATACAGCTACTATACTTTGTGCGTAACTTGGCAATTTGGGGTGGTTTGGTTCAGGTTTTGTAGAGTTAACTACATTTTTAAGCATGTGCTATGTTGTACATGGTGGAAAGTATATTTAGTGGAGGAAGCTACTGGGAGGCTTTCTCGTGTACGCATGAGACTCGAACGTGCGCAGACAGAGGTGAAGTGTGATTAATCTGTTGAAGGCATGTAGTTTAGGCCACTGAGAGCCCCAGCAAGAATCCTACTGGTTTCAGAAGTTCAAGGTCACTAAGACTGAAAGAATACAAATTGTTTAAACCAGGTGACATCAGTTCCACATCATATATCTTAACCAGACTTTGTTGATGGGTTACATTTGTGGTAAGGAAGAAGCCTGTTGATTTTAGTATCAAGAAGTCAAGAGTTGTTCACTATTAAATGAAGAAAAATGGTTTGTGCACAGTAACATTTTTTTCTGTATTACAAACCTGAACCAAGCCTTGCAGATACTTGTACTTTAAGGCAAAAACCATTCAGTATCTAGAATCAGATGTTCAAAGGTCATGTTCACAGTGATGAAAGAAAAAAATGTTTTTTGAACATCTCCAGCAAATACATTTAATATTGGTAGGTGTAAAATGTGCTGTTTACTCTAGTTTGACCATAGACTTCTCCGTCATATGATTAAAGGTGGGATACGAGATTCAGGCTTTTACATTGCAAATAACTGTTCCTCTATTTTCTTGGCCAATGTCTGCATAGACCTTTTGATATTTATTAGTATGTATGCTCAAAAAGAATACATTTAATTATTTGAAAGCTGTATGTGCTTTAATTAATCGTATGTGCTTTAATTAATCAAGTTTTCACCAATGTTTTTTTTTTCTTTCTTTTATTAACTAGGTATGTACAAGTTTTGTACAAGACTTAGTAGTCTGCAAACATTTGAGGACACAGTAAAGTAACTATTTTACTTTTCTAGGCTGAAGTGATCCTCCAGCTAGGGGAGCAGATAGGGACAAAGCTGGCCAAGGCAGAACAGGCAGGCGCTGATGGAAATGTGGAACTCAGTCTAAAGCTTATGGAAGAGATGGAGGAGTTAAAAAAGAGTAAATCATTAGCAGAGGTGAGTTTAGTCCTTCATCAAATGTCACATTGCCTCAGATATACTTGGAGAATGTTAAAAATATACTGCTTCTGTAAAATGCTCATTGAGTTTTGACAAATTAACATTGTGTTTATTATTTGTCCTTTTATTTCTCTGACCATTCATCAGTCTCTTAAAAAACCACAGGATAAAGATGAACAGGACTTTGAAAATACTCTGCTCATATGGTAACATCTGTAAAACGGATATTACTTTTGGCTTCTGTCACTTAGGTTGCATGCCTGACTCACAACTGAAAGGTTGCTGTTTAGAATCTTACCAGTTGATCAGCCCAGGTTTGTCAAGGTGACTATTTCTTGGGAATGCATTGGCATTAAATAACCTGCTTATATTGCTGTGCTGTAAACACCAGACCAAACCAATCATGGGTTACTGGGAGGATGGATGTAAGAGTTTTAAATTGACAGACATTTCAGTGGATTTTAGCATTTTTTTATCAAACTTTTTATGATCAGTGGAGATAACACATTATAAAGGGTTTGCATACATGCTAACCATTCCGCTTTTGTCGTAATCATTATGCTTTTTTTCACAAAATTATGCCTTACATGTAAACAGATATGGACTACGCTTTTTTGGTATGTACACCTGCCCTAAAAAATCAATTATTTGTTTTCTCGTTTTTATTCACATTCAATTAATCCCACAAACCATATTTTAGAAAAGACTGCTTCTGCGTAACTACAGTATAAGAATACGCTTTTCTGTGGACTTGCATGCACTTTCCTAACAATATCGTGTTCTATTTATAGTATTTTTTTACCCCATATTCTGTTTATATCAGCTGTATTGCTTAGTGAGGAGAGAACAGACTGGTTTTCTATTTTCAAGCTTTATGTGCAGATTCTTTGCTCTAATTCATTTTATTTAGCGCTAAAAAGTATATTTTATTTTAGTCTATGTGTATATGAGAACAAAAATATCTCCTTTCAAATAATTTCAACAATGGATTATAAACAGGCAAAAAGTAAATGAAACAAAAACTAGCAGAATCCTTCAAATATGAAGTCATGAGGGTAGCATCATGTGACATCTATTTCAGGCCGTGTGGAAAGAATTTTAATATTTGGCGCTAAAATTCTTCAGATGGATTCTATAGTGTGTGTACAGCTAAAAGTGCTACATATGAAAACTTGAAGCAGTAAAGGATGTTAAATGATTAGAGGGGCAACTAAATCATTGTTCATTAAAATTTTAGCATGTTATATGTGGATTACGCTTTTTCAGCCTGGATTCCACTTTTTGACCACTTGGATTCCGCTTTTTCCTTGTCAGGTGTTGGCATGTATGGATTTGCACAGTACCTTGAAATGTACTTGAATTTCGATTCATCCTTGAAAAGTACTTGAAAATCG
Organism: Unio pictorum; assembly: GCA_030141615.1. NCBI lineage: Eukaryota > Metazoa > Mollusca > Bivalvia > Unionida > Unionidae > Unio > Unio pictorum. The sequence continues at coordinate 1,550,663 of JARLTB010000106.1, read as the reverse complement.
CTCTTTTACCTTGAAATAAGTTTCGGTTCTTGAAAAATATAATATTAATCTACAAACGAATGTTCAAAAGTTTTTTCATATCATTATGTCATGTAATCAAAATAAAACTTTGGGTTGTTTACAACACATGCCCAATTATATAGTTATAACTGCATGTGGACCTGATTATTCAGAGCATTAAAAAAGTGTATCAATCTTTTCCATTGATCATTCTTCTTTGCCGATTTATTTTCTGCAGCAGTGCTACATCTTTGTACTTTAAATCCTGGTGAATCAGCTGTTTTTAAACTGAAAACAAAAGATAATGAAAAATATACACAATCGTCACAATTTGTTCTTACTGTATATCCAAGCTTTTCTGATCTTTGTCATATGATCTAAAATTCAGAAGTCTGCTGGAAGTCTATCATTGATTTTTTAAGCATCACAACCAAACTTGAGGTTTAAATTATGGCCATATGCCTGTTAACAAAAAGGCTGCTTTCTACACATTGTAGTTTATATCTAATTGCAAATGTACCAATATAATTTCGGTTAGCAATTGCATGTCAGCAAATATTTTAAAAAAAACCTTGTGTGGCTACACACTGCATACTTTTGAGGATTTTAAGATGCCACTTGAATGCATCCTTCCATTTTATTTTGTTCTTTGTAAGATGACGTGTGACTGTCAAACAAGAAGACTTGGATATCCAGTAGTTGTAATTGTAGATGTATTTAACAATTTAAAGAACTATTGAAACAAGTGTACCTTATTTGCTATGTAATCTATACTGAATTTTTGGTTCTTCATATAAAGATCTGAATTCATTTGTTTTTCTTTGAAATAAAGTGTTATTATTCTCCTAACATTTGGATTATTTTTAATTTGCTGTTATAAAGTCTCAAGCCTATTGCAGAAATATATTCCGAATATATTTGGAATGGGCATTGGTTTCCTAGATCACTCTGGGTTGTGATAATGGAAAGAGGAGGAGATGCAAAAGACTGTTAAACTGTTATATTTTTAACTACATAACCGAAGGTGTTAGAGGGATATAGCAATAAATGTACATCTGGTTTCAATGCTTTCTACGACACTACATTGCTATGGTCTTTTTGCATAAAACTTCATAAATGGCTTACCCATGTATACAGGAGGAAGCATGTCAATTTTGGGTGTTGCTGTTTATAAGGTCAAGGTCACTAGACCTAAAAATGAATATTGTCTTGTATGCATAATAAGATGAGTTTCTTTGTTCACCTTTGGTAGACTACACTTGGGAAGGGGCAGTACCATATTGATTATTAGGCTCAGAGGTCAAAGATCCTGGAGCAGATTTTTTAATGTTGGTTTCTGCTCAAAAATTAGTTTCTGGGAGCTGATTTTTTGTGCTTCACAATAGGTTCTTCAGCCAAGAAGTCAGTGGTGAAGACCACATGAGTTAAAATATTCCTTTAGAATTTCTTAGGACAAGTAATTTTTTGCACCCGTTTTTAATCATCTTCTTAGTTGCATTATATTCGATGAAAATCTTCCTGATGTGTCTGCAATCCAGAGATTTTTTTTGTCATGGTATCTGCACAGCTGTAATAGCTCTTGTTGATATGGAGTGGTGCAGGTCATCTGTTGGCATTTTTTTTTATTACCTTGCCTGAAGACAAATCATTTTTTATTTTTATGTCCATCAAATTTTTCATGTGCCCCCTATTTCATTTCTACACAACAATCTACCATTCAACTATGCTACATAATGTAGCATGCATATGGGGCAAGGGAGAAAATGTATCAGCTTGAGAATTCAAAGGTCAAGGTCACAAGAACTGCAAAAACGAAGACTTGAAACATTAATGTTTATACTGGATACTGTATCCAACTTTGTAAATTGAATGACACCTTTTGTTTTTGGGATTAATTTAGGACACCTAAAAAGCAACAGTTTCAACAAAATAACTCCAGCCAATTGCCACAGTCTATGGCCTGAAAATGGTTTGTATTTGAGACAAGAAAGGCACATATTAATTTTGTGTCATTATGTCAAAGGTCACTTCCAATGAAGCTATGTAAAGAAACTATTTCTGCAAAATAGCATGTTACGTGTCTTTTACCTTGACCAGTCTTTGTTGATGGCTTGCTTTTTGTGTCATATTTAAAAATTCAGTGGTCAATGTAGCACATAACTCTAAGAATATTCACTTTAATTGATACACTTAGTCTAAAGTTTATTAGTAACTTAATTTTTCTAAACCTTTGCACATGAGGCAAGGAAAAAACCTTTTGATTTGAGTGTCAAAGATCAATGTCACAAAGACAGTGGCATAGTACATAAGTTTTAGTACTTGAGTATCGAATCAGTGATAGTGAGGTTTACATAATGAAGTACAGTAATAGTCTTTACAACATGGCAGGTATATAATGCCATGCCATAATAAGTATGGTACTCTTGTATTCAATTGCATGAGGTGTTTTCATTTGTGTAACATGAGAGGTCAAGTTTACATGGTTTATACATGGCCAGCAACAGCATTGCAGAAAATTAATTAACAGTAGTGAAGTATCTGCAGTCATTTGTTTGATACCAATATTCAGCACATGACTCCAGCTTGTAAATTGAAATATCATGAAACTTCATATGAAGCATCACCAGGAAACATTAAAGAGGGTCTCGGGTCTAACATTTGAATTACAGTAGATAAGAGAAGTTAGTATAAATATTTTTTTACATTATTGTAAATAAAGGAAGTTTACAGATATAGCTGCTGATGCTTAACCCTTGTATTTTCAACCATTATTTATCCATTTGTCACAGGTTCCGTATCTTCCCAGCTCAGCTTGTGATTATTACTGCCTTGTTTTTTACTGGATGAGCCATTTCATCATCAGGGTATAGCCATTAATATTTTTGATGTGCTATAAAAACCAAGCAACAAACCATGAATTATTATTAATTATTTTTCAGATGCAGTCCAGAGAAAATAAATTTGTTTAAATGGCTGGAAAATAACCATATTTATGAAGAAAAAAAGCATGTTTGCATTTGACATTGTCATTATGTGTTTGTTTCTTTTATTTGATAACTATTACTATTTTCATCTTTCATATTTCTATTGGCTTAAGTTTTCATTGATTTTTGTTTGCAGCAGGAGTACAGAAACTCCATGCCTGCTTCCAGCTATCAGCAGCAGAAGCTGCGTGTGTGTGAGGTGTGCTCTGCATACCTAGGCATCCATGATAATGACAGACGACTTGCAGATCATTTTGGTGGGAAGCTTCACTTAGGATTCATCACAATTAGAGAAAAGCTGGACGAATTAAAAGTGAGTGAATGTTTTCTTATGGGGTTAAAGATGCCATTGAGATTCACTTATGCCTACTGTGAGAAAAGATTCATAGGAGAATGATTTTTCATAGCAATGATGGCATATAGGAATTTTCATGTCAAAACCTGTCAGTTTTCATTGAATCATTGTTAACCATGGTACATATTAAGGTCATTATCAGAAAATGCACATATTGATAAATCACAATGCCCCCAAGTTTTTATTTTAGCTGCTATCGCTGTTTTTGACTTGAAGCAGATGCAGTGTATAATCTCAGTTTTCAGTGGATCACCATGAAACTGCACATACAATGGTCATCATGTCAACACGAGTTCACTAAAGACTTTGATATCCAGTTGGTCCTTAATGAATATGATACTGATGTTTTGTATTGTTCATAAGACTGAGCCCTGATTAACATTATGCTTTAAATGTGCTCATAACTGACATGATTTCAAACATTGTACCATATGCCTCTGCGCGTGTTAACATTGCCTTCAGTTTGGTTAATTGTGATTAGTCACTAATTTGCTGGTGTAGCTTAATTTACAGGCAAATATTAACTTGATAATGTCGTTAGAGTCCTTCAGAATAAAAACATCATTCACATGATGAATGTTTCTGCTGGCAAATTAGGTAACATTTTTTATTTTTTGACAAGCCTGACAAGCAGCTTGCTAAGAGTACACATGTCATTGGGCATCATGCTATCCAATTTTTTAGCAACATCGGCAAATTCAAATTTTAAATTGTCTTGAAATATCTCCATATATTCTCAAATTTTATTGTACCTTTATTGGAGGTTAATATTAATCCATAGTTGGTTGAATAAAAAGCAGTAGTTAATGGCTATAAATAGGTCAGTTAAATTGCTAATATCTCTTCACAGAAAAGTGTGGCTGATCGGCGTGAACAACGTGAAAAAGAGAGGGAGGAGTTTAGAAAGGCACGAGAGGAGGAGCGAAAGAAGGAGGAAGAACTTGTCAAGAAAAGCAGGAGTAATAGCCGCAGTCGGAGTAGGAAGAGAAGTAAAAGTCGAAGTCAGAGTCGCAGGAAGAGCAGTCGCAGTAGAAGTCGCAAAAGAAGGTTATTGATTGCATTATATATCAGTTTGGTGTGTTTTTGGAAAATTCATCTGCAATACTTGAAGGTTTTTTGTATTACTGAACAAAAGTCCAAGGCAAACATTTAGAATGCCTAAGAATCTTCCATTTTTGGTAATATGGATTAGGATGAAACTAGAATTGTTTCTTATAAGGTTTTCTTGGTTAACTAAACTGTGTGTTTATGTATTTTATTTTTTTTGTTTGTTTTGAGATTACAATCTTAATGATAATGTTCTATGGCTTTAGATTTTAATCCCTTTAGAAAGCATGCCGAATCAAATGGGGTGTCACAGCATGTAGTATTCATAAAATTTGATCCATCGGAGGAAATAAAAATTCATCACCCTTAACAGACTTACCCATGTATTCCTCAGTTATACTCTTAAGCTTCTTTAACTGCCATGTTATTTTATGCCCCCTTACCTTGAAGCCATGTGATCATATGGTATGGCCCTAAAATATGGTACCATAGTGGACATCTCGAAAATCCTGTATCCATTACTTCTTATGCATAAATGCTGGCATTGACATGGGAATTTCACTGTAACACTTTGCAATATTTATTTGATTATGAATCAAAATACTTAAGATCTGATGTTTGCACTTTTTGTGAAGGAGTTTTGAAAACTAAACCTTTGTAACCTTGGGGTTGAGGTCATTGGTCATTAAGGGAATTTTCTGTTATAGTCAAACCTGTCCTAATGGTCACCAGACTCCAACAATCACCTTGTGAGAGCAGTCATGCTAATTGGCCCCTAAGGCAAATTTTTATATAAATTTTGTGTAATCAGTAGTCACCTGTCTTTCACAGTCAGCAGCCAGAGTGTTTCTTAAACAAGCAGTGGTTTCATCCTGCCATTGGCTGTCACTAGAGTGCATACATGCCAACCATTACACTTTAGGCGTAATCATTATGCTTTTTTTCACTAAATTGCGTGTTACGCTTAAACGTATATGAATTACGCTTTTTCGGTATATCCACCTCCCCAAAAAAATAAATTATTTGTTTTCTCGTTATTAACATTCCACTAATCCCACATACCGTATTTTAGAAAAAAAAACGGCTTTTACGTAACTACAATATAAGAGTACGCTTGACTGTGGATTTAACTAACAGGATCATGTTCTATTTATAGCTAACCTGGTTCTACTGGTGACCGCAAATTCTATTTATAGCATCTGGATACTTAGTGAGGAGAAAGCAGACTGGTGTTCTAACTTTAATCTTTACTTGCAGATTCCATGTTCTAATTCATATCTCCTGCAGAACCAGTCTAAATATATTTTAGCGCTTAAAAAGTATATTTTATTTTAGTCTATGCATTTATGTGAGTAAAAATATCCCCTTTAAAAAATTTCCCAGATATATTAGAAAAATGCAACCCAAAAACCGGAGAGAGAAAAAAATAACAGAATCCTCTAAATATTAAGACGCAACATGTATTTCCGGCCGTGTGGAAAGAATTTTAAAATTTAGCGATAAAAGTCTTAAGATGGTTTCTAGTCGATGTGTGTAAAGCTAAAAGTGCTACATATGAAAACTTGAAACAGTAAAGGATGTTAAAATACGAGAAGGGCAAACAAGCGTTGTTTACTTAAATTTTAGCATGTTATATGTGGATTACACTTTTTCTGGCTGAATTACGCTTTTTGACCACTTGGATTATGCCATTTCCTCGTCATGGGTTGGTATGTATGTAGAGTGTATCAGCGGTGGCCAGTCCAAGTATGCAAATTCATATTCTTTTGTTTGACAAGCAGGGCATGTTATTTATAAAGATACAGTGTATTACCTAATTCAATGTTTAAGGATCATAGTTGGATTTTACTTACCATAATCCAGTGAAACACGAACATTTCTGACAGTCAGATTCAAAAGTCAGATACAAGAAAACCGTTTTTGACATATGCTATGATATTCTTGATGAATCTGACTTTTCCCAATGTGCGTGACAGCAGCAGGTTTTCAGATCAATATGTTGAGGATTTTGTGTCCTTTTGTTCTTTTACAAACAATATGTGCCTTTAATATTTTCATATTTTTGTACAAAAGCATTGGAAAGCAGATTTATCATTAATATCATGTGACTATTGGACCTCTGATGTCATTGACATGTAGGTAGCTACTTTTGTTTACTCGTGTGATTAGAAATGCATATGGCAAGTACCATATCAAATTTCATCAATGCTGTTGTCGTGTCTCATCTGTCAGCAGATTAAATACATAACAATTATAATACTTGCAATTTCCCAGAAAATGAATCATTATGTTGGCTAATCCACTTGTAAGCAGCTACCATTTGCCAGAAACATACAGTGGTAGCGAATTTGAACTTTTCAATAGGCATTTGACTGATCCTACATGCCAGCATAAATGTTGAAATATCAAAAATGGTGTGGGAAGGGTCAGTGGAAAATTGGACTAGAGTTGTAGATACTACAAACGAATAGCCCCAGTACTTAAAATACTTTGTTTTGTTAAAGTGTGAATACCTGTTTTCATGCCTAATATTACCAGCTGTCCTGACAAAAAATCCTGCATCACAATTACTGGTAAGGTGTAAGTTGGTAATTTTACTTAGGAGGCATTTCAGTGTAAAATAAAATAAACGTATTTGCATGTGTAAAAGAGAAATAGATGTATAAACAAGTGCATAAATGCATTTGTAGTTTTCTTGATTTTATGGGTGTGAGTATTTAAATTATCAGATTGGTTTTATGAGACATTAAATGGAAAACAAATAAAATGCACTGTTATTTCTCTACAGGAGTGAAGATGATATCTCTTGTCATTTGGCAAGTTAAAACTCCTAAGTATCCTTGTGTGGAAGTTACTTTATTAAAATTTCTTATCTTTCATTTTGCCAAATACTTAACTTAATACATGTATCGTATTAGCATCCTACTACTGCTAATAATAACACGTGAAATAATAAAAATAGTAGTACTAATAATAGTGCTAATGCTATTTGGTTCATAATACATACATTTGTCATAAATCAAGATTGAGAGCTAAAGAACGCCTTCAGAGGTCAACTGTCTACAAAGGCCACTTTTTCCTTTTTCACATGATTGACTGCTGTAAATAGTTTTGACTATTTTCAGAAATGGGTGTAAGATTTGTGGACTGGGAAGTTTGAAAGTAAAAATGTAATGGGAAAATTTGAAATTCTTTACACCTGGTTCATTCGCAATTTTTTAAAGACAAGATTCTACCATATTAAATATTTCTATAATTTAGATTATTTTGACATTTTAAAGCAATTGCTACTTTCATTAAAGTTATTTTCTTGACAAATTGCATTGTCTGTTTTGGTAAGTTCTCATTGGAATGTTTTTATCATGGATTCGAAAAATGTGGAGTTTTTTGGCATTAGCAATGGGGCTGAAATTTTTGCACCAAAACAGCCCAATAGAGATCCCTGTCACCTTATAACCACATTGACTTCTCCATATACAAGAGAATTATTTAGTTACATTCCAGAAAACAAGTTGATAGCACTCTGATATTAAAATCAAGGGTCTTCACTGTTTGAATCAAGCTTTTACTGTATTGGTTTGTAAGCATAAGAATATAACATATGTGAATGGAATTTTTTCAAACAAAGTTTGTGGATATATATGAGATGAAAACCTTGATTGATGCCATGTAAATAACAACCAATTTTGACAGCAAATATACTTGTTAAGAGTTCTAAATATACTCTGCATGTGGGTATATATCATAATGTGGGAGGAAGTGATTTTTTCTGTGCATCATGATACCATGTTTACGGTCAAAAGCCAGTGTGAAGAATATTTGACTGCACAGGCATCTTGTGATCATATTGACTCTGACATGTAAAAAAAAAAATATTTATATTGCCAAATTTGGTCTGAATATATGAGATGCTATCAGACACTGCTACCTAAAGTAGAAAAGAAATTCAGATGGCATCTCATCAACCTCAGGAGAATTAAACTGAATTTGTATAAATGCATCCTGGAATGAAGGCTTTTAAGATATTTTTTACAAACAATGTCTGTTTACTTCTGACCCAGATTTCTTGGCTGACTGCTGTTACATGTTGGCTTTTAGGCAGAAGTCAACCATATGAACAATCCAAGGCCAGTTTGGCTTTCTTGCTGGAACCATTTTCCTGCGAGTTTTTTAAAACTAGAATCTTGGACTGTTGTTTTTTTTTTTAGCACAGGCGTCATAATACGCGCTGTTATATAGCATGTAGCAAGACTCCATTAGTATAATTGCTGTGGTAACCATCATTGAATTATTTTGAATTTTTTGGGTCCCATACTAGGTCCCGATCCAGGTCAAGACATTCCAGAAAGAGAACCAGGAGGTCCCGATCCAGGTCTCGGTCTCGCTCCAAAAGATCTAGGTCAAGATCACACTCCAAAAGGAAGTCTAGGTAATGTGTTTCATTTTCATTTTCAAATGATGAAAGTTTAAAGAAAAGAAAATGGCATGCTTTTCTCATTCCTGGCATTGCAACATCCCATGGCACCATCTCAAACTGGTTTGTAGTTAAAGCAATTTTTACAGTAGAAATTACAACCATACTAATATTTAAGCCAAAAAAAACTCCAAACTTTCATTGTCTTTTAAGGTTCATTTTCCACTGTGAAATTCTTACAAAACCTACACATTTTTCCTCTCCATTACTATTCCAGATCGCGAAGAAACATTATTTGCTCTATCAAATGAAAAGTATTCTGAACAGTTGGCTGCCTTGTCTTATTGGTATTAATCCTTTAGCTATGACTGCCGCATCTAGTTCCGGAACCCAACTGACGCATATATGCAGTGTTGTTGTTTATGTGCATAAATTTTGCAGTACTCTAAACCCAGTCTTGCTAATGTACACACAATACTGCAATGTTAACTAACCATTGATTGGTTGAAATTATGGAAATGTACATATTTTTGATCATCATAACTAATGAAAGGAATGTTTACTGAGTATTTTTATACAAGTTTGAAAGCTAAGGTTAAATTTAATGTAATGTAATGAATTTTCTGAAACACATGATTTTGAGATAAGCTAAGATGGATTCTGATTCAGATATGAGTGGCTTTAAAGGGTTCAGTGTGAAATCCAGCAGAAACGAATGAAATAATATAAATGTAACCATGTTTTTATTATCAGTTTCTGTAGTCAGCCTTGATGATACTCTAGTATTCAGCCTAGCAATCAGCCTCAGTAACTGATATGATAGCGCTCAGTAGTAGTGAAACTACACCTGCACAACAGCTGTAGTAGCTAAAGGGTTAAGGATAATGAAGGAGCAGACAGATAAAACAGCTAAAGCTGTCCTAAAGCTCAACCTGTTTCCAAATTGAAGAGTTTCAGTACATGCAAATGTAGGACTGTACTTGTTTAAAGTACTTTCTTTTTTTAATGTTGACTTGTGACTAGTATTAGAACATAACTGACCAAGCTTGAAATTAATCACTTTTTTATGATCATCATTGGTTCTGTTGCACTGAAATATGTCCTTTTTACAGATAAAGTTTGCCTCAGAAAAATATGCTGTCGGTATGTATGTACTGACAAACTGTAAAACCTGTTTTAAGTAAACTGTCTGAAGAAGCCGTCTTATTTTAATTCATGCAGTTGTAGTCCCATATTTTTTTACTTGAATCAGTGATGGGTTGCAAGGTCTTGATGTTTGATTCAAGAACATACAAATGAAAATATTTCTCATTCTGTGAAATTTTTATTTGTCATTTTTATCATCTCTTTAATCCCAATCATCATATAAATCTATGAATATTCTAAAATAGATAACTGTTGTATTAGTAGCAGTCACTTTCTGCTTCATTCTGTTTGCGTGGAACAATCGGTTAAGCTTGGTACTGCGATTGACAAGTTCATTTTTTTTATATATACTGGGTTGCTATGGATTTTTTTCTATACTTTTTTGCTTTTTTTACTCGTTCAGAACAAATTTATGACCACATGTTTGTTTACTGGTGGACCAGCTTTGGTTTTGAAATTTTACCAGTTTCAGTTTATAGATCACTTAAGTCACGTGATCTTTCCGTGCTGAACTTGAAGGAATTTACTTATACCATGCATAAATATTAAGTAGAAGTGAACGCTAGACCAAAATTGTTAATTGTGTATGGATTAAGTTGGTGACTGACAGTGATGATATTGGAATTGATTGACACAGACCTGCTAACCCTTATGATTTTGCAGTAAGTCTTATGAAAATTACACTTAAAATACACACTTATGGATAAAAGCAAAACCTACAGAAAAATTATCATTGCTGTATAATACAGATAATTTGTTCATCCGTGTTTGATTTGGATCAAGGTTTCTTATAGAAGTAGTAAAATTAGTCTGTGCTTGAGTAGGTGTTCATACATTTCTTTATTTAAATTGTACTTCTCTTGACTCGAGTTGGGTTGTCTCTTATTTATTTATATATATATATATATATATATATATATATATATATATATATATATATATATATATATATATATATATATATATATATGGGATCTCAGTGCTGTACGGGAGCTGCCCAGAGGTGGTATTAGTGGAATACAAGAAGGATAAAGTATTATACATGTTACTGAGATTTTTTTTCCTTAAATGATTAATTGGCAATGCATATTGAGAGACACTTTATTTATTTTATTCATACAATTCTGCATATTGAACCATCTTGTTTCTACTTTACACTTCAATGCACAAACTGAATACGACTTTTGTACGTTAATCGTCTCAAATGATGTCACATGCTGATTGTATGGAAGCTAACAAATTCACGATATGGTCTTTCTGTTGGATCTCGGAATACAGAACAGTATGTTTTATGAAACGTAAGTGCAAATACAATAAATAGACTACTAAATATCCTTCTATTTGCAATAACATTATGCAGGTATGGGTTGTTTGTCCCCTTTAAGCATCTGATTACTGGTAGTTACATTGGTTGTTGACAAAACATTCAATCTCTTGATATCCTTGAAGTAAAAGTTTCTGGTTAACATTTAATGAATTAACCCCTGGACGCTTTGCTGTTTTCACATGAAATGCAAGTAAGGAAAAAAATGTGTGGACTATTTCTGAATACAGCCTAATACATTAGACTTCCAGGCAGTTTTCCATTAGTCCGATGTCTAGTTGTACTATTTTTTTAAAAAATGTTTTCCATTGGTTAGTTTGCTGGCACATCAGCAGAAGGTGATAAGTTGTAAGGGGTGGGTGGGGGTTTGCTAAATGGACCCATAATTTTCATATGGAGAAGATTCTTTATTCAAAATGTCCACTTTATCCTACTTTTTGCAAAGGTTCACCTTTCTGTGTGCGCTTCAGACCAGTCTGCCTTAGATCTGACGCCATAAAGTCTAAAATCTGGACACAAAATCAGATTCCGATTATGGGCAAATTTGGGTTTTTTAAAAAACCGATCCAAACAATTAGGTTTTTCCCTCTATTTTGTAGTGCAACTAAAATGTCCAGATTATTTGGCATCGTTGTAGAGCTAAATCTGTTTACCTTTCTATAATACCACCCACTTTATTGTATCATGCATGACCTCGAAACTTCAGACCTAGGCTACTACCTCATGCCATGTAAACTCAGCACTTGGGGTTAATGTGTTAAGAAATTCTCTGATGTCTTTGTTTTCAAGCTTGCTTATGTGATCAATGTGGCATGAGTGTGCATATTCAAACATACATCTTTCCAGACCATGCTCAAGAGTAACCTCAATGTTGTTTGCTTCTATTTCTTTACCATTTTATCAAACTCCCTTTGGATATGGAATGTAGTTCAGGGACAGGCGCAACATGCAGGGCATAATCAGCTTCTCATACTTCTTTATCTTTTAGCAGGAGATCAAAATCCAGATCTCGTTCCCATCGGAGAAAGAGTCATTCTCGAAGCAGGTCCAAAAGGTCAAGGAGCCGATCTGATCGCAAGAGGAGCAGAAGATCTCGTTCACGGTCTGGTTCTCGGAAACACAGATCCCGGTCGGGCAGTGCAAAGCGAAATGGTACAAAATCCAGATCTAAATCTAGATCAAAATCACCCAAGAAAACTGATACCCAAGAGTAAGTAGAGTCCTGGAAAGTGTCTTGATTCCATTCACACAAATGCATGCACTATCTAGACACATGAAGCATTATGAGCTCACCGGGCTTTATGCCAACAACGCTAGTAATGCAGCTTCTCAAATCCAGTGTTGTACCCTGTATGCTGTTTAATTTTGTTTGAACACAATAATTCAAAATGAAGGTTTGTGAAATTAGGTCTTGATCATCCATTTTGTCAGAGATCAGGCTATACAAAGGTAGATTTAGTGTTTGAATACAAGCTTTTATATGACAGATCTGTGTTTTTTTTAAAGAAACTATCCAGGGGTTCTGATTTAATTGTCTCCCAGAGGGGTATAACAGATTGATCCATTGATCAGCCATAACAGAAATATATCAAGCATATGAAGCATACATGCCAACCATTACACTTTTGGTGTAATTATGTCTTACACTCACCTATACATGAATTATACTTTTCTGGTACTTGAAAAATTTAATACAGATAAAGCAATACAAAAAAGAAAATTATTTGTCATTTTTATCATCTCTTTAATCCCATTCATCATATAAATCTATGAATATTCTAAAATAGAAAACTGTTGCATAAGAATAAAATAAGTATACATTGGTCCATACTAGACATACATGCTTTCCTTATTCATAGCTGCCAACCATCATAATTTTGGCGTGAATCTTACATGACTTGTTTTAGCAATTCACGAATTTACACCGCATGTGAAAAATTCTTGAATTCCCCTTTTCTCAGTTAATTAAAATATTTAATAAAATAACTGATTTCACGTTGAGTGCTAGTTGTGATATCAGCAGTTGCTGAAACAGTCCGGTTTATCTGGTCATGGTATTAGTGAATTATAGCTGATTGGTACTCTTGGCCCAGTAGCATTGTAGCGTATTTTAATATATATATATATATATATATGGCCCAGAGTTGACTAAACTGCTCTCCATTACGGATCACTGCCATTTCACCGGTCTGTATGGGTTCGAGTCTAAGATGCGGCCAATGTGGGTATGTGAGAAAGCTTGCCAGTAGCTTCTTGTGGGTCAGTGGTTCTTTCCTGGGTTCTTCCTCCACCATTAATACCGCCCGCACTGTATAGCCTATCGTGTGCTGAAAAATGGTGTTTATAGAGAGAGAGAGAGATTTAAAAATGCGTTTAAGAGAAACTGGGGCCCCACTGGAATTTTGTTCCAAGCATACGCTGCCAACCCTGATTTTGATTATCATTTGACAACTTGTTATGAAAATGTCTTCACCACAAAGGAAAAATATAGCTATATAACCCTTGTTACCCCATTTTTACTTTGGAAATCTGTTTGTTGTCCATATAACATGTCTATATGACCTCACTGACATGTAGTTTGTGAGATTTGTATAGTCATGTGACTCAGACTGAAAATAGCCAGATTCAGGTCAAATTTCAGCAACGACATACTTTCGTCTCTTCTGTCAGCGTATTGAAGGCATCACAAATGCTATGCTCATGATTTTTTAGTAAATAAATCTTATTCCTATCGATTTCATGCAATGAAAGGTTGTTTGCTGGGCCAGCAAGTTAAAAGGTTACTCCATGCCAACACCAAATGGTGTCGATGAATTCCAACTTTTCGATTGGGAATGGACTCTGACCCTACACCCAAACATAAATGTTCAAATATAAAAAACTGTGTGGCTAAGGTCAGAGGAATCTCTAAATAGTAAAAAGAAATGTTTTGCACAAACAGTTAAGTTTAGTTTGGAATATACCAAACATTTGCCATGCATTCATTTTGTTCCAACTTGATCAAAGAGATGGTGTTATTTCTGTCAGTAGATACAATCCTGTGGAGTTATATACATAGAGTTGGATTTAATTTTGAATTGAATTATTTGCAAAATCACTGAAAAAGCATTCTTTTCAATAAAAGTTGAACAAAATCACAAGTTTATAGTAACTGTTTCAGAAGATTTGTTGTTAATTTTATGATTAGAAAAAATGTTTCTTGCATGATGTTGGCAGATATCAGCTTCAGACAAACGTCGCATTCTTACACATTACAGAGCTTGCATCCATCGTAAGACAGTGAAATGAGAACTATCTCCAGTGTACAAAGAGATGGAAAAGATGGGTATGATAATGAAGTTTATCTTTATTTTGCAGAGGAAAAGCAGCAGCAGAGTGATACAGCATACAGAAACAATAACAGTTTTATATGCAACATGAACTGCGTCTTCATTGTTTTGGTCCACAATCCCATGTGCACACCTGACTAGCATTGATGCATTGGGCAGGGGTGGGACCTTAACATAGATTATCTAAAAAATTGTCCATAAAATTCATATATACTATGAAATGTCATTTTTAAACATTTATTTTGTCAGTTTAAAAAGCTGTTGTAAATTACATCTAGTTAATCAAATTTTCTTTAGTTAAAGATGAAGTTTTCTTTTTGTGCAGATTACATTTTGTACCTGTACATCAGCTGTCCCATAAGTTGATACCGAAGTTGACATTTGATGTAATAGACAGTTTCATCAATTCAGCTCAATTGTCTCAACCCATATCATAAACAAACAAAAAAAAACTTATATCACACATGGTGCATTTGTTTATAATTGCATAATGTCACACAATTCCTCTTACACTGTTTGGCAGGAGAGTTCAGATGTAGTGATAAGTATGTGAATGCTTCATTGATAGTGCACAGCTCTTAGAGATTTGATTCTTTATCACTGGATGAGAGTGTGTTGAAAGCACAAGTGAATTTTAAAGCACAATTTAAATTGTGAATAGAATCATATTGTAAGTGTTGATTTGTATAAAAGTTGGATTGACTGAACTGTGTCATATTCTCTTTGGCTTTGATAATAAACAGAAATGGCAACTGTTAGATCATTTAAGTGATTTAGATACACAAATCTTTTTGTTGCACATGGGCTGCATTCATTAAAAATAGTATTATTAATAGTTAGTTTAGAGAACACAATTTGTGTCTACTTTGCTGCCTGTCTTGTAAGAATTTTCATCACAGTAGACAAATGCATATCAAGTTGACATAATAGTTAATATTTTCAATTTTAAGTTCATAGATTAACAAATAAACTTTGTTTGTCTTTCGTACCATGTATCATCAGTCTTTAATACTTTTCCACAAGTAAATAGATTTTAATAAATGTTAACAGCATTCAAGAAAAATTAATCGCATATTTAAGTTGTTCTAGCCTGGCTTTGCTAGTATCAGTTGGCAGTCTCTTTTGTTATTGAAACAAAAGTTGAATAATTTGCTCAGCGCTGTAGCTCCTGTCACCAGCACCAATCACTAACAGTGTTTAAGTTAGGGCCGTTGTCCTTGTGTCACTCTGGGACTGCTAAAAGCTTACTGAACATGACCCACTATGGACCTTACCATTTGATATGGAAACAAGTCTTCTAAGTTTTCAATCATATTATATAACTGATGGTATAATTCTGATAAAGATAATATAATGTTTAAATTCTGTACAAGCTAAATAACAAGTACATGTCAAAATAAGCGGACATCACAGTACTTTTGTTCCAGATAAGATACAAGGGACAGGTGTCCATGTGCTCCGAGGTGCTTGCCTTTACAGATCACTGGCATCACACGTGTCCATATGGGTTAAAGGCCTGGACTTTGCCAATGTGGATATATGAGAAGGCTATCCGGTAGCTTCCCATGTGACATTTGTTCTTCCTGGGGTTTTCCCTGGTTCTTTGCCAAATATACTGCCCATCATGTGCTGAAAAATATAATTAAATCCATAAACAACCAGATATAACAAATAAAAATGTGTGAATACGAGACAAATTTTAATATATTAAAACATGACTATTTAGATTTCTTATTCGTGTTCCTTTTTCTGCAGTAAGCATAGCAATTTATATACAATTTATACTTCTGTCCAGTCAAACTATAAACAACAAAAGATCATGTCTGCCATGACATAATTTGCCTGCAGAACAGGGTATATGTTTGTTATACTGATTACTCTTACCAAATTGCACAGACACACAAATGCCAGCACATTGACAGTAGATCTTTGTCTGTGCAGTTTGCAGTTGGACTCTATTTATATGCAAGTATAGCTTGCACTTTCTTCCAGATCTTGTACCTTTTTACATTTTTTTTTAAATTTTTTTTTTATTCTTTCTTTCTTTCTTCTTTAAACTTTCTTTAAATTAAGTATTGTTGACAAGCACTAATAGCAAAACTTTTAACAGTTGTGATGACTATCACTGTTAATGATATAAAGAATAAAACTTTTGCATAAGTGCTCTTCATCCAGATTTTACATTGATCCAAGACTTGAATTGAGAATTTAAAGAAATGTGATTGGTTGATGGAAGTCATTTGCTTGTGATCTGAATTTTTTTTAAAAAAATCGTCTAAATAATGATTATTTTATATCCAGCATCTTCTGCTTTCAGTTATTGGCTATTGATATCAACATCAGCTGCTGCTGTTCTTGTTATTAATACAGTTTACTTGAATTTTTTTAAAGGTGAAATCAGTTGTTTCAAACAATGGAGCAGGGACCAGATTTGTTTGAGATGCATTATTGATGTTTTTACCTTGTATAATTATTTTAAATTATTTATTTCATTATGCTTCTGCACTAATTAGTGCTGAATGAGGACTGCATAATCAGCCTGAATCAGTGAAATATTTTAGCATTTTTTCATTGTGTGAAGCACTTAGAAATGATTTTGGTATACATGCTCTGAAAGGTCAGTTTTTTTTATGATGTGAATTGCTAGAATATGTTCATTTAAGCAGCCAATTGCAAAATTAGGGTATAAAGTTCAGGAAATTGTTTTTTTTTATCTTAATATGAGCAGAGAATTATCTCTAGCAGAATGTATAAAAATGCCAGTATATTTGTCAGTCTGCTCATGAATAAATACATTTCAACTTCTTTCTTGTAAACGTTGTTGCTTGAAAGTTGCATAGAGTTTGTAAATCATTACATCTAAAGTCATGTTGATCTTGCTCACCAGGAAAGAAAAATCATACTAATGATCAGAACAGAAGTGTTATATCTTACAAATATTATATACTCCTTTTAGCAACTTTTAAATCTATTCATTGTATATTTTATTTTGATTTTGGCATCATTTGCTGAAGTTTACATACATTCATATCATTGATGCTTTCATGCTAATTGCTAGAACTTAATGTAAAGCAAAATTTGGTCAGATTTTTTATATCAGATGTATCTCAAGACTGTCAGTCTATCATATTGTTCTTTTTCCTTGTTAATTTTTACATCTTTTCATTTTAAGGTCACCTGGATAGGTGTTATTATCTTGTCTTTAATGTGTCATCTGTGAAAATGTGCTTTTTTTCCCTTCAAATTCTTAAAAACAACTGAAGCAATGTTAACAAATTTGGCTCAGAGCATCCCTACATGGACATTTTCAGTTTGCATAACACGTGAAATCAAATATGGCAGCTATTTTTACCAAAAGAAATCTTTTAATGACTTTCAAGAACTGCTCAACATAATTGACCAAATACATGCACGTGCACACACCCATACACACAGACACACATGTATGTAGAAAGTTGCAAAAGATATTGTGAAGATAAAGCCTTCCAAAATAAACAGACAAAAAAAGTTAACCCATAGAAGGCATTTTATTTAATAGCTAACAATTTTATTTTCCTTTTCAGTTAAATTTCATGAAATTTTGTGAAGACAAACCCTTTTAAAAAATACACAAGACAAAAAATTTCACGCATAGAGAGAAGGCATTTTATTTAATAGCTAACAATTTTATTTTCCTTTTCCGTTAAATCTCATGGTACATTACTGAGTACCAATATTTATGAATTGTTTTAAAAATAAGTGATACATTTAACATCAAAATTGAAGTCAAATAATGAATTTTCAAAATGTTCATGCACAATTGTTATTCTTGTGCCATGACTATTGTTATATTGTGTTGATTCTGGATTAGTTTGGGTTTAAATAAGTCATTGAAGTAAAAAGATTATGATTCTATTCATTTATAAACTTAACTTCAGAGAGATTTATTTTTTGGATACTTTAAAAATTGAGCAGTGTGGTAAATATAACAGTTGTATCTTTTTAATAGTTTGCTTTGAATGAAATATTAATTTAAAAACTGATTAAATATTTTGGATAAAGTCAACTTCATTGTCAGAAGAAACTGTTTTATAAAGAACATTCTGGTTATAATCATATTGTGAGAGATTTTAATGTTGCAAAATCAAACAAATGTTTCCACTCAAAATTTTAAACCAGAAATTGGATTCCGTCACAGTCTATCGGTCCATACTGACCTGCTTCTAATGACTAATTAATTTATATTGTGACCGGGGCCCCAAGTGGCAGAGTGGTCTAAAGCGCTTTCTGTTATGGATCACTGCCGTCTCACCTGTCTGCGTGGGTTCGAGTCTAAAATTCGGCTAATGTAGTTGTGTGAGAAAGCTTGCCAGTAGCTTCTCATGGGTTGGTGGTTCTTTCCAGGGGTTTTCCTGGTTTCTTCCTCCACCAATAATACTGGCCGCCATGTATAGCCTATCATGTGCTGAAAAATGGCGTTAAACCCTAAACAACAACAACAACAACATATTGTGACCATATAATGAATTTTTATTCTTCTGAAATGATTGGAATTAAGTATGGTAGGATTTTATCCTTTTGACAACTTCTGTTTACCATCACCAACTTCTGAAATTCTACACAATTCACTGACAGTTCTGCATTTCTACTTTTCAAAAATAGCTATTATTGCCTAGATCATATATTTTTGGCCATTTTTCACACTTACCACTGCTTCTGGAGCTGACAATAAGCAAATGTCTTATGTTTCGGGTCTCATTTTCTTGTATATGTAAAAAGAGGTTAAAAGTACGTTTGAGCCACATTGCCTCAATGAAACATTGTTCATTTGCCAGAAGTGTTAAGGCATTGATCATGTGACCAGGAGGGTAAAAGTTTGATTTCCACCATTTAGTCAAGTCAGATTGGTCACCATGATGTTTCCTTGGACAAGGCATGCTACCTTGCTCAGCACAATATACAAGTGTAATGGTGGCATAAAACCAAACCATTCATTCATAACTAAATAAAGATGTGTAGAATCTCCATAGCTACAGGTAAATCCAGATGAGTTTATATGAATGTGCTAGAACTTTGTTCCTCAGAATAAGATTTTGTTGTATAGTTATTAATGGGATAAACTGTAAATAAAAATGAGTTTAAAATAGTTCTTTTCAAGTATAATCTTTTTTGTGCTCCCACAAATCATGGTATTATCCATATCTGGCTGCAGAAATTATGCATTTAGGTCTTTGAAGAGGTCCTAATGTTCCATGAATGCCACATCTTCTTAAATGTATTTTGATATGCACACATGGACTTTGGGAAAAGGGAAATGTTTTTTGCATATCTTGCTGTGAGACTTAGTGAGCTTACGGGATAGCTATGCATCCTTCATGGTCACATCAATCATTGGTTGTCCATCAGTGAATAATCACTTCTTACTCTTGAATCTGTATTTCATATCTGATAAAGGTAATTATCATTGCTTACGTCATCATTGATTGCCTCAGCTTGTTACTTCACTAGATCCTTAGATTATATTTCTCTATCATTTTCTATAAAAGCTGAGATTCATTTCATCCGGATCTTGGACGTGAGTTGTGAGCCAGTTTCTGTATATTAATTATGAATTTAATTTTATTCTCTGAAATTAAAACTTTTTAATTATGTTGGCAGTTCAACGTGAAACTGTTGTTTCTTTATTATTGGGTTGGTTTTTTTTTACATCTGGGATGGTTTATTTTCCGCCATACACCTGTTAATGAACACGTTTTTTTTACCAGTAATCTTTTAAATACTTATGAATTACCTTGTATCTCTTACACATTCATCCCATGGTCTAGTTTGTTCAAAATTAATATGGTGCTGCACAGAGATAGAATAAGACAGTCATCTTGAAAATCTTATCGCGACTCGTCCTGAATAGATGCTCATGAAATATGGATTCACTGAAAGAAGACTAAATGTTACATCTCTGCCTAATCACAAATATAGACATGACATTTTCACCAGGCAGCTGTTTAGGATGTCCAGTTTGTCTTGCATAAAAATTATGTTGATCAGATATCCAATATGACCACCACACAGTGACCATCTTGAAATTCTTGTTATTGTTACACTTGAGTGGATGGTCATATCAACACGAGGTTTTCACTGAAAGACTTATTTATCTGGTCATAAATGAAAATTGTGCCATTAAATAATCTTGAAAATTTCTTTCTTCTTGTTGGCTTTGACGCCATATTTCAGCTCACAATTGTCTATACATGGTGGCCAGTATTAATGATTGAGGAAGAACCTGTGGAAACCACACACACGCACACCCCTGAAAGAACCACTGGCCCACGAGAAGCTACTGGCAAGTTTTCTCAGATACCCACATTGGCCAAATCTGAGACTCGAACCCACGCAGACAGGTGAGATGGCAGTGATCCGTAACAGAAAGTGCTTTAGACCACTATGCCACGCGGGACACTTTTTCTTGTTGCTTCTCCATTAGGATGATCATATGCACATGGAGTTTCACTAAAAGAATTGTTTTAATGTCTTAGTCATAAATGAAAATGGAGCCAATCTGGCATAATAAGCAGCCACTATAGCAGCCATCTTGAAAATTGTCATGGCTATTCCTGAATGGAACACTTAAGTCTCGCTGGGCAGTTTTGTTTGGCAAGTTTCATCTGAAGATGAGAAAAAAGCGATATTTTGAATATTTTCCTGTGACAAGACAGTGAAAAGAATAAGTATGCGCCTTATGCATGAATAAAGTTTAATAGTACATGTACTGTAACAAATAAGCATACTTTTCATAACCCCTCAACATCTAGATTTTTAGATATTTATCTTTGTAACAGACACATATTAATACGTACACCAAAGGGGCTGCTCATTTGCAGCCCAAGTTATGCATATGATCTTCAATGCTAGTCTGACAGGCAGTCACCAACAAGTTGACCTGATTTCAAGTCTAACTCTAGTAAATGTAAACCACATTACAGCTTTAGCTTGTGTGCGAATTTAAAAATGCTAGAATTGTGATAATGAGGCTCATGCCTTCTACCTTGAAAATTAGGGAGGTGTCAAAATGAAGAAGCTATGAGACTCCATACTTTCATGTTACTTTCCACACTTAAACCTACAATTTCCTTGTAACAAGTCAAATATCATTTTTCAAAGCTATTATATCCTGTAGTGTTAGTGATTAAAAGATGTAAAAGAAGCCAAGCTGATTCTCATGTAAAGTAACAGCAAATTCTGCTTGCTAACTACTGAACAACATATTAGCTATGCACAGCATATATAAACTGACCAGAACTCTAACGGATTTCATGAAGAAAGTCAAATTTATACTAGAACAGAAATTCGAGGCAGACTGTAAGGGAGGCAACTCATCAGGTAGCATAAAATGTATGGACCAATCTATGTAAACGGAACCACATCATTTGGGAAACTTGAACAATGAAATTCTATAACCAGATTTATCCCAGTAGTTGATAAGACAATATGTATGGATAATGTATTTTAAGAACACTTAAGAAGGTCACCTTTGCATCATTTTCATATTGGCCAGCACATATTGTTGCTATTTAGATAAGCTTAGTGATTGTAACTTGCATATAATTAAATCCAAAGCAAACAGAAAATCACACTAAGGTAAAAAGGGGAGGAGAAAAAAACAATGCAAAAAGTGACATCCATTTCACATAACTCACCAAAAACTGCAATGAAGTGGATCTGTTCCCATACACCTTAAGGCCTTTAAGAAAATAAAACACTTAACTCGCACACAACTTGAGACCTACAAGAAATTAAAACCCAGAACTTCTTATATATAGGTCACTATAACTTAAATTAATGTAAATATGATGAAATCTATGTGCAGGAACATTAAAAGCATTAAATTGAGGCAATAGTCATAAAATTAGGAAAATATTCTAAGTATGTACTGACAATATTGATAAACTGAATAAGTATGTTAAATACTTCAATTAAACCACTTTACATTAAACTTAACAGGCTTTTATTGTTCATTAGAATGGATGAGAAACAATACATGTTAACTCTGACAGTACTGTGTTAGATCCCTTCTACTATGATTTACAGGTATGAAAACTATAGGACGTGTATGTTTGGAATACCATGTCAGATTCAAGACATGGAGGTAATAAGGAAATGATTTATGGCACAGCTAATCACATTTTACAAGAATGAAATATTGACGGGTTTTTGCAAACTGTCATCTGACAACGACCTACTGTAGAAAAATGGTAATAATATTACATTAAAGATAACAAATAAAAACTAATGATTTTTGTTGAAAGGATGCTTGTAAGATTCTGACAGGTATTAAAGTTAATTCTTATGCAACTAGCGGCTTTTATACTGAACCAACACTGCCACAAACACCTCTTTTTATGTTCATTTTTGACAGGAAAGAGTTGTTTTGAATATTTTCCTGTAACAAGACAGCTAAAAGAATCGCTATGTGCCTTATGCATGAATAAGTTCACTACTACTGTAACAAATCACAATACTTTTCGTCACCCCTCAACCATCTAGATTTTTTTTAAGAGTATTACCTCTGCAGCAGACACATTTAAATATGTAAGCTATGTCAGCTGCTCATAGTTACGCATTTGATCCCCAATGCTAGTCTAACTGCGACAGGCAGTCTCCAACAAGTCAACTTGCCTCCAAGAATAACTCTGAGTAAATAAATGTAAACCACATTACATATTTAGCTTGTGTGTGAATCTAAAAATGCTGGGATTGTGATAGTTAAGATCAAGCCTTCTACCTTAAAAAACAATAGAGCAGTCTCAAAATACGAAACTTTCCAATAACACCTAAGATAATTCTATTAAGAATTCAGCGCTGAATGGAATGTTACTTTCTCATTGGCCAACTGAAAAGAAGCTATAAATAAATACAGAACGTCATTTTTTTAAAACCAATGAGAGGATGGTATTCCAATTAGCAGGATTTCACTTGTATATTAAGCGGGCGCGATAAGGGCCTTGTGGTATAACGGTTCCAATTGTAGAACCCAAGGTGGGAGGAGCTTAAGGTGTAGGAACATTGCAAAATAAACAAAAACACTAGCTGTTATTGGTGCATTATGTAAGCTGTTGTAGTTTCTGTTGGGTTTAAAACAAAGTTAAGCATATTGGCAACATGTGAGATTTTTAATTCATGTCTAGATCATATTTTGTAATTTTTTTATGATTTGTTTTTACATGGGTAACATTGTGACTAGATAACTCTTACCCCTGTCTAATTCCAGCACAGTTATCTCTCTTAAATGCAATGGAGTACCTGGTTTTGTCCTTGTCAAGTTGACAACCTAACATGTTTCTTTGACAGTGTGTGTCATGCATGCTGAAGTAGGACAGAAAGTATATGTATTTTTATTTAAAAAAAACTGCATTCAGGTCAATGGAAAAACAATTGGTACCGTGAAACCATGTCGAGGTGTAGCGAGGGGAAATGATTTGGCATTCCTTAAATGTACGATGTTAAGTCAGACTTTTGATAGGGATACACAGTTGAATGCCTGAGCTAGATATCGGTACCAAATTTAATAAGCAAGTCAAAGAGTAGCGTGAAATATCAGCGTTTATTCTTTTTCACTGTCTTATTACTCCAGAGTTATTCTTGGAGGCAAGTTGACTTGTTGGAGACTGCCAGTCGCAGTTAAGACTAGCATTGGGGATCAAATTGCGTAACTATGAGCAGCCGACATAGCGAGCAAGAACACACAGTAGTTATTATTTAGTACATGTATGACAGGCCAGTTGTAAGCAACGATACAAGTCCATTTTGTTAAATAAACCCCACTTAAAATAAGCGTTGACCCAAGAATGCCTGTCAAAATACATTATATTTTATTTACGTTTATATGCACCACCATGCAGAGGCGTAGCGATGATATTTTGCGCCCGGGGACGAACTATAAAATTGGCGCCCCAGCGATCTTGTGACCGATTTATTACCCTTGTTTACTTATTATAATGTAACGTTGTAAGCCTCATTTTGGCGCCCCTGTACCTTGGCGCCCGGGGACATATGTACCCCCCTGCCCGCCCCCATAGCTACGTCTCTGCCACCATGATATACGTGGAACGTGTATTGCATTTAAATAGATGGTTTCATGTATATTTTTATGAGCTAACATTATGAATATCTATGCAGCACGTATGCCTGTAGTTGTTTGATGTATACATCGGGTACAAATAGCTATAATCATAATTTGTGCTCTAATAGTGCATCATATACTAAAACCAGCTGTCAAACACATTATATATCTACCTTTATGTACCAAAATGACGTGTTAAGTGGGTTTTTTACTTCTGTGTAAACACGCTGTAACGCAAGTATACGTAATGTGTGTGGTTACATATTTAGGCGCTTACAAAACGTATCAAGAAAAAACTGAAGTTAACAAGCTTTATAAAATTTAACAAATAATTTATTTCTCCAGAAACACAAGATAAAATTACCAAAAAAATACTTAGTTTCACGAATCAAATAAAACAAATATAATCCAAGAATTAAAACAAATAAGTCCTAATGAAACTAGGATCGAATCCTGATGAAATCCAAATTGGATGGCGATGACGTATGATGTGGTTAACGTCGTACTGACGTGTCAACAATTATTTGGTTAATCGCAGAAAATACTCATCCAGGTTTTGAATACTGTCAACATTTCGATAAAATGTCTTTTGTCCAAGAATTAACTTAGAACACTAGTATTTCCAGGTAAAACAATCTTGAAATCAAATAATTTGAAGAAAATAAAATAATTAGTCCAAAACTGGCCACATCATCACATCAGATACTTTAAACTTCTCAAGTGTTATAACAATACCAATTCTGACGATGATATAAATACATTGTTTAATAATGAATGACTTGAATGAGCAAATAAATTATTACGTGCGTGTGTATTTAATCCAAATATTGGATAATTAACATAATAACGCACAAATGTAATGAAGAAAAATATACAGAAAATTATTCTACAAAAGACAAACACAAGGCGTTAATGATTCAGTGATTAAACAATGGAAAGATGGATATAATTTATTCAGCTGGCAAACAATGTAGATTTTTTACTTTTGTAGTAAAATGACTTCACTCATAGTGAAATTGTGCAAAGGAAAAAGAACAGAAGCAGCAGAGAGGGTGAACAGACCACCCTTTTCGAGCAAAAATAAGGCCTACAGATCATGTTTTCGAGCAAAATATGGCCTATAGACTACGTTTTCAGACAAAAAATAAGGCTTCCAACAAAATCTCATTTAACCAAAAAAAAGTCTCCATTTTTGCAAAAACGGAGATTTTACGATTTTTTAATCAATTTTGCTCGCAACGATGTGGTCATCCACCCTCTCTGCTGCTAGAACTTTCAGTTCTAGGTTAACAAAAAATAATAAATGATTTTAACCGAATATTTGATCCAGTCCGATACGATATCGTGTCCGAGGATCATGCAAATTTATTGTTGCGAATCCGTACGGGGTTGACTGAGCATGACTAAAGAAATCTCGAAATTGATTGAAGTCCATATCAGAACACCATGTCTGCCATATATTTCTAAGAGTATGAGTATCAACTCCGTTGAATACAGCAAGAATATTGCAGTTATCTCTGATGACTTTTGGAACCTGAGTGTAGCGTTGAGTGACATATATCACGTCAGTGTTTTTGTGACGCCCACGGGAAAATATTCTAGCAGGATTTTTTTGTTTGTCTAACATTATATCGTCGTATACGACTAAATTGTTAATATCTCCATCAATATCATCAATGCTCGGTGCTTCATCGATATCGGTTATAAACTCAATAATACCCTCTCCGGATTTTTCTACCGCGCTGTCGTTAAAATCTTTTAGCACTTCATAACATCGTTGATCATCTACGCTAGGGGCAATTAAATACAACTTATCCCACTTCATCCATCTCATTATTAAATTGAGTAACAATTGCGTTTTACCGGATCCAGATGGCCCGATTATAATCATCCGGATAGAGTTTGGTAGCGCTGCATGATGCTTAACTGGTTCTCTTGTTTTAGTCGCTGAAAAATCAATTATATCCATATCTCTATACATAAATTATGGATCTATATTGTATGAAGTGTAAAACGCGTACTAGCACAAATGATGTGACGACGGTTACAACTAAAAATAACAGATCAGCACTTACTGGTAGATGTGCAACATGTGGTATTAAAAAGTTTAGATTTGTTTCTACAAAATCAAAGATTTTACAATTCGGAGATGTTTTTAAAAAAAACGAGGAGGTGATATTGCAGCCAAATTGGCAAAGCTCCCTGGAACCCCATGGGCAAAGTACCCCGGAGAAAAGCACCTTCCAGGATATAGCTACTGTGGACCGGGAACCAGACTTGATATCAGACTCAATGATCAAAATCAGTCCCGACCCGGTGAAGAACCAATAAACGCCATTGATAAGGCCTGTCACCTTCATGATGTTGCTTATAAAAGCAGCAATCTGCAACACAGGCATCTAGCAGATGTGAAATTAATTCATGCGTTAAATGCTATTCCTGATAAATCCTTCAAAGACAAATTGGCTTCATTTTTAATAAAATCGGCTATGAAAAGTAAATTGATGTTAGGTGCCGGTAATTAATAATATGGAATCAATTTATTATTCCCCAAGAGGATACTGGAGGGGTAAATCAGCAGTCCATAAACTCGCTAGCGCTGCAAAAGTGAAAAAAACCACTGCGGTTAATTGGTTATCCAAACAGGCACTATGGCAAATTTATCTACCACCGCCTAAACAAATTCAATTCTCGCATTTTGATGTGACCGCTCCTAATGAAGTTCATCAGGCTGATATATTATTTCTGCCACATGATCGTGGTTACAAATACGCATTAACCGTAGTTGATATTGCAAGTCGATACAAAGAAGCAGAACCGTTAAAAACAAAATCAGCCACTGAAGTCGCTTCTGCATTTGAAAGGATTTATCGACGAGGTCCTCTGCACTGGCCAAATCTATTGCAGGTTGATCCTGGCAAGGAATTTCAGGGTGCAGTGTTATCTACAATGAAACATCATAATGTCACCATACGACGAGGGCATACTGCGCTACATCGCGATCAGGCCATTGTAGAACGATTTAATCGGACGATTGCTGAGCGGTTATTTGGATATCAATACGCAAAAGAATTCATTCAAGAAAAGCGATCCCGTGAATGGGTCAAAAGATTACCATCTGTGATTACTGCACTGAATAACGAGATTACTAGAACAATCAACATGAAACCTAGCAACGCTATTAAAAAGAAGTCAATACCTGAAAAACCACAAAAAGATTTCAAAGAACCAATTCTTGGTAGTAATGTCACTGTTAGGTACTTATACGAACCAGGAGAGCTTGAAGGGGGTAGAAAAAGGGCTACTGATCCTATTTGGAGTGTTACTGAACACAAGATATCTAGTATAACACGATCTACGGGTAGACCTCCAGTCTATAAACTGGATTCAACTGCCCCTCAACGAGGATTTACTCGACAACAACTACAGGTAATTCCCGAGGATACTCAATTGCCACCGCATGGTCTTAACTAGCACCGTTGCGTCTATTGCACTCAAGACAAGTCAACATCACATTATTTCTGACATGACCGAGACTGTTATTTTTTCTGTCTACGGTAAATTGGCGAGGATCTTTATCCGAATACTGCCAACGCATTATACAATTGCAACTCGCGCAGTGATTATTCTGTTGTTTCTTCAGCGTAATTATTAATTCAGCATCAATATCAAATTCTCGTTGCTTTTTTTTGTCCTGTTGTTTGTAACCGGAGAGTTTTTTATCAATAATTTTAACATCAATATCATCCATTGTTGTGTCATTATCATCGAAAACAATTCTTCGAAGCTGATTTATTTTTCGTACTCTGGATACTGCGAGATAGACTAAATTCGACCATTCGATGTGATTATCCACCATCCAAACAATTGTATCCGATATAGTCAATCCCTGTGAAGAATGTATCGTCGCTGCGTATCCTAGCGTCCACGGGGATTTATTAGCACGCAATGCATTTTCGACGACGCTGATATCAACCAGCACAATATCATTTAATACGAGAATTTGTTTTTCACTCTGTCCTGGAATATCAACTTCAATGTTCTGTTTTCGTGTATCCGATGGCCTATAACAAAGGGGTACTGGAAGCGTTGCAAATTTTTCTTTATGCAATTCAAATAACTTCATCTGAAGTGTGTCCCTGACTATTTTTCTACTTGCAATTATCAAATCATTTGGTCTCCATGTTTCCCAGAAATCATTCATTGGAGTTTCTGAAATCACTTCACGCGCTATTTCGCATTGGATTCTATCCGGTTGTAATCTAATTAGCGCTTTGAATTCTCGTAATCGTTCATCAATTGATCTATAATCAGTGGTAATTTCTTCATAATAGTCTACAAAACCCCTTAGCCATTCATGTGGAGATGCACCGACAAATGGTGGTGGTTGGCCGTGATCACCGCACATGACGACTTTTGTGTTTTTGTTTAACAACCACTCAAGAAATGTTTGTAATACATCTAATGACACTGTGCATATTTCATCCCAGATTATGATTTCAGGAATGAATTTATCACCCATTCGATCAGGGGTCCATTTGTCACCCTTCCATCGAAAGAAACTATGGTAAGTACAGGCATTTACCCCTCGCTGTATCATCTCTCTGGCGAGTCTCTGAGTCGGTGTTAGCACAATCATGGTTGACCGACGAAATAATTCAATTGCACGAGTTGTCTTTCCTGACCCACCACAACCGTTTAAATAAACTGTCTTGTATCTACATACTGGATCAGATACCGGTGGTGCATTAGAAAATTCTGATTGAATTTCAATACGGTTACAACAAAGATATTTATCATCCATGGCAACGTCTGCGGATTCACAATACTCATGTAGCATCTCCTTTTTAAATCGCCAACGGCCCCAATTTTCTTCGGGATCTGTGAATTTAGCTACAGCTGGTTTGTACTTATTGTGTATATACATCGAATCAGTGGCCACTCTAACCGCGGTATTAGGAAATCTATTTATCATCGAAAATAGATTAATAGAAGCATAGGCTAGCATTGAACTTCTCAAATGTGTGTACTGGGAATTATATCCATCACAGTAGGTAACAACCGTACCTAATTTCTCACCATTGGATAGAAAAGCATCCTTACGGGATACAAGTTTTCCCTGTTTCATTAAATCCGCTACAATAAAATCGTATTCAGCGACGTCTATGATCAACCGCGAAGAATATTTTGCATTGTCGTATCTTCCACCCTGGGAAAATTTACCGATTATTCTTCGTCCAAAATCTTTTGCTTGTTCTTTTTTAATTTCAAATAACTTCTTAGACCGATTCATGATTTGTTCTTCATGGAAATCAGGGAATTGTTTTCGCTGTTCGCTGATTATACGATCTAGATCGGGTTGTGGTAGCCAAACTTCTTTCTGAGCTCGATAGCATATAATAGCCTCGGAAACAATCAACGATATTAGCATACCACAATCAATCATATATCTCAATAGCACTATTGGCATCCAGGCCTTTTCAGATAGGTGTCTACCGAGCCAAACATAACTACACGGATGTAATCCTGACGCTAATTCGAATGATATCACACGAGCGAATCCGGTTAAATCAAAATCAGGCAATGGTCCATTAATCGCAACACGAGTCATTTCATGCGTGGGGTGTCCAAATCGTTTGAAGTACTCAGCACATTCCCCATACCCGAGAAAACTTCCGGGATAACACGCGGCTATATCAATTGAAATCATACCATCACGTGAGTATTTCGTATTCCACAGTCCTCCATGACCAAATTTGACGCAACTCAATTTAACATCCTCGAGAAAATCACTTCGTGTTGGACGCCATGAGTTTTTTTCTCTTGCGAAGTGAGCTACCACTGATGGAATAGTAAAACTATCCGTGAGTAGTTTTTCATGGGAATTCTCCGGTGAAAAATCACTAGCGATTTTTCTCATTCTGTTATCTAATTCTTCAACGCGATATAATTCGCCATTTGGTCTTACAAATTGATCAAATCCTATTTCGGGATCTTCATCACTTCTAAGTAACCACACTGACACAGGATCATCTTTACACAACGCATGAATAGCATCAAATAATCTCTCTTCATAGAAAACATCCCCGGAAAATTCCTCGGGGATATATTTCACGGTTCGTTCTCGTGGAAATACTGTTACCGCAGGTGTCCACGCGTGTTTGTTATGATCAATAATCTGTATTGGGGCTCCTCGCGATTGATATTTCGGTTCGTATAATACTTCTCCGGTTATTGTTGTTACTGATATTGGGAATTTTAATGATGCTTCTAATTTAGCTATATCAGAAATCTTTGCACCATGCTGTTTCACTGTCAGTTCCCACTCGGTTATTTTCCTACGTCGCAGATCAGTTAGTTTATTCCCTCGGGATGCATTTGTGAAGTGTTCTATTATTCGTTCTGCTACACAATTCAGTGAACTAGAATATTTCATAGGAGCTAGTTTTGCGATATCGGGTTTATCATTTAACGGATATATCCCATAAACCATTGCTGTTACGGGATAAGATCTTTCGTAGTATGGTTTGTCAATGCCGGTTAGAATTCCTGGTTTGGAATCTCTACTCACAATGACAGCTTTTTTATTCTTGAGGATTGGTTCAAATTTATCCCTAATAATCCATTTGCCATCGACTTCAATAATGAATTTGATTCGGAAAAAATACCGTTTTTCCCCAACACGTGAAATTATCACTGCTGCTTTTTCATCAGTCATGGTAGCATCAACAACACTATCAATTCGAAATGTTGACCAACAATAAGATGCTCCATCACGCTTGAATTCATTAAAACAGTCTCTGATTTTACTAATCATGGCTTTATCAAGAATTGTATTCTTTGGTGTATTAGAAACTATATCGAGATTGAATTGAGCATCCTTCCAGGGTAATCTCTTGGACGTTTTTTTTGGTTTATCGAGATTAAATTTAGGACTAATTTTTAATAATCTCTTAAACTCTTTCATGTTTCCGTCTCTTGGACGTTTTTTTGGTTTATCGAGATTAAATTTGAGATTAATTTTGTTACGTTTTTTTGGTTTATCGAGATTAAATTTAGGACTAATTTTTAATAATCTCTTAAACTCTTTCATGTTTCCGTCTCTTGGACGTTTGAGATTAATTTTGTTACGTTTTTTTGGTTTATCGAGATTAAATTTAGGACTAATTTTTAATAATCTCTTAAACTCTTTCATGTTTCCGTCTCTTGGACGTTTGAGATTAATTTTGTTACGTTTTTTTTGGTTTATCGAGATTAAATTTAGGACTAATTTTTAATAATCTCTTAAACTCTTTCATGTTTCCGTCTCTTGGACGTTTTTTGGGTCTATCGATATTAAATTTAGGACTAATTTTTAATAATCTCTTAAACTCCTTATCAGCATTGAATTCAGCATTTTTCGAAGGCGTTCTCCTTAATTCCCTCATGCTATAATTAAAACAAGCATTTAAATGAAAGATTTATGTATAATGAATCACTGCAAGTGGCTTATGATTGGATCAGTAACCCCGTGTAACAAATCATGTAGAAATGAGTTTTGTGGGTATCATATGCAAAGCTTTCGACGTGGAAGCCTTGGTCCGTTACCTTGTATTCTATGTGGAGTTGGGTCAGGGGAAAATCTCAGTTGTGTCTAAATTGCGGTGGTAAGCGATACAGGGAATTGAAGCGTTATTATGATAAAAGAATAAAAAATGGACAATCAATCAGAAATTTTGACCCTGAAAAGGTCCTTGACCCTGACAACATCAAGGATAAAATCATAAGAACTCCTCAAGACTACATCGAAAGATTCTCCAGTGATGTAATCATTAAACCAAACAATGAATTAGACAAATAGTATTTAGTATACGAATGAACCAAGAATTCAGACAACACCCTGTGATCACAAATTATGAAGCATCTAGTGATGGTGTTGTAAGAAACCGCAGACTGAAGAAACCAGTTGGTGCTGTGAATAATCAAGGGTATTTGAAGTTTCGCGCTGGAGAGAAATTTTATCTCAATCATCGTTTCGTGTATGAATGTTTCAATGGATTGATCGAGGATGATTTTGTTATTGATCATATCGATTCTAATCCAAAGAACAATTCTTTATCAAATCTGCAGGCTATCACACAAAGTGAGAATACCAAACGAGGGAAGACTGGAAAATGCAAAACGGTTGGGAAGAGACCTGTGAAATCTTTGAATACGATAACTAACGAAGAAAAAATATTTCAATCAATAACCAGCGCCGGTAGGCATTTCGATATTTGTGGACCCTCAGTACGAAGAGTTGCAGAGGGGATTTGTCGATCGGCATTTTCAAAAAGGACGGGACAAAAAGTTAAATTTAGTTATGTCTAATGCGTCATATTTTTCATTTAGAAATATATCATTATTATAGAATAATGAATTCTGAAAACATGAATAGCATTTTATCCGAGATTTCAAAATTGAAAAGTTGGGATATTGAACTATCAGATGGGTTAAATCCTGATCAAATCATGTCTGATTTTCAGGATATTGAATACGGAGTTAGCACTAACAAGTATATGCTACCAAAGAAGTATGCGCTCATCAAGAGAATTCAGAATTCTATTCGGGACTCTCTCGCATTTTCCAGTGACGTAAGTGTGTTCGCTCCGTTGTATACCATCGTAGAACGAATACGAAAAGAATTGGGGTACGAATACGAATTGAAAAAGGAGGTTAATTCTAAAGTTAGAAACCTACGGGCGTTAATTCAAGAAAATGAACAATTTTGATTGACCATTTATCATTATTTGATTGTGACCGACCATTTATCATTATTTGATTGCCCGACCATTATCATTTTTTTTAGCCGACCCTCAAGGGATGTCAAAAATCGATGGATGATATGTCAGATTGATCAAAACTAGGATGTTGAAACTATCAGTATTATTAATATTATATATACAATTTTGATAGTTTCAACATCGATGAACGAAGCTGTCTCACGATGAAATAACACTTCCATGACCATCCGATGGTGTTAGGTCGGGATTGAAAAATTGTTTTACAATTGAAAAATTGTTTCTGATTTCAAATAATGGTCAATGAAGCATTAACAACCCGATTGGCTCGTGAACGATTAGATGCAATTAAGAGATTTGTACCAATTCGTGACTCTGTACGGAATAAACTACAACAACGACAGAGTCTTCAGACTGATTTTGCTGCGGGATCTGAAGAATTGTTTAAACCAGTAACCACAGCAACGAAGGAGATAGAGCGTGCTATACTGGGAGATGATCCTGACGGTAAAAGAAAAGAAGAGGGTCTTATTCCTGTGTTAGAAAAAATAGCAAAAAGAACTAAACAAACAAAAAAATCCTTGCAATCACTTCCTCAGGATATATCAACCGCTTCGAAGCGAAAATTTAAAGGATTTCAGGAAGAACTAGTTAGTGGACTACCTAAATCAATTATATTTACCGAGAGCGCTAAACAACAAATTCTCAACGAGGATATAGACAATTTAGGTGAATTCGCTGCTAACAGCTATGATTCACAAGAGAGGTTTTTCACGGACAATTATTCGGATTATAGAATGTCACATAATGAATGGGCTGATATAGTGTATGAAATAAATACTGGGGGTTTAGATAGAAGGATGAAGGAATACAGAGACTTCAAGAGAAAATTTCAACTCCAAATAAGACAGCCATACGATGAGAAGAAATTTCTGGGGAGTGGTCTAGTTGGAAACGCTAGCGTTTCATGTCCTGGTAGTGTTCTCAGTGATATATCACGATTAGAAGTTCTCATCGGAGGAAAACGAGCCGGAAATAACTCACCGGAAATAATTAATGAAGCAGCTGATATCTGCAGACGATTATTTCAGGGTGGTATCATGGATATCAGCACATATCGAGATTTCATTGGCGAGTTAGTGGAAAGTGGGTATCATAGTGACTGAATTGAAAAATCTGATGACGAAGTCATTCGATTAGATAAATAACAATTGAAAAATTGTTTCTGATTTCAAATAATGATCATACACTACAATCATGATAAACCAACACCCGTCTACGTAGTTAATTCACGGTTTCCGGTTTATAGAGCATACTACGGAGATGGTTTAGGTAATACCATTTTAGGATTATTTTCAAGAATGGCTCCAAAAGTGATGCCGTTAGCTAAACAATTATCAATGAAAGCCATTGATGTTATTCGTGATAAGGGTATTAGTGCTGTTGGAGATCTTGCCGGAAAAGCGTTTTCAGCCGCGAAGAATAAAATAACATCATTAGTGAAATCACGGATGAAATCCAAAGGATTTTCAAAACCGTTACCGTCCACAGCGGAAATGCCTGCAAGTGTTAGTAGAATTATAAATAACGCAGTAGATGAAAAATTAGCGTCATTGGTGACTCCCTTGATAAATCAAGGGGACCAAAATAACATGATAGCAAACATGATAGCGGGAAGTGGCTTTAAAAAACCACGACGATGAAAAATCGTTTACGATTTTACGATTTAGACTCTGATAAATAGAATAAAATGTTCAAAAGGTCACCTGATCCAGCATTTGATATGGATGCCCCAGTTCTCAAGAATGATTCTGTACGCGATTTTCAATTTTATTCTTATCACGCAGTACAACCAGATCTCCGATCGCGAATTGAACTTCAAGTTCATGATACCAGTAAATATTTTCTACCGTGTGAGGCATTTATCGAAATCGAAGGAGAACTTGTAACAAATATTGCAGCTGATACCCCATATGACAATAACGCAAATGTCCGAGTTGGTTTTGTTAATAACGGTATTATGGCGTTATTTGAAAGCGCTAGATATCTCATTGATGGAAAAGAAATTGAATCCATTGACCGTGAAGTTGATGTGGCTACAACAATCATAGGGTTAGCGAGATATTCTGATGATTATACAAGATCGGCTGGTCCGTCTATGATGTTTGCAAAGGATACCTCTGATAACGCTGACCACCTTCAATTCATTAAAGTGTTAACAGCAAGAGATAATGCAGAAGCCGATCAACAGGAAGCAGCTAATCCAGAACGTCGAACTAGACCCGGAGCTGCGTTTGATATTCTCGGAGGCGTTAATGGTAATCTCAATTTAGGATTTGCAACACGCGTAGCAACGTTGCATGGGCAGCGTCGACGATTTTCATGTGCGATTCCACTGCATCATATTTTCGGATTCTGTAGAAACGTCAGAAAAGTTATCTACGGGGCGAAGCATACAGTAGCGCTTGTACGAAAGGGTACTGATGATGATGCAATCTGGCGTAATGCTGGGGTTGCTCCCGGTAAAGTCGTTTTAACAAAACTATCATTGTGGATGCCAGTGTTAACTCCATCAATCACCGAAGAACAACGACTACTATCATTTATGGACCAAGGAGGAAAGTCGTTGTTAAGTTGGTTATCAGTGACCACGGATATTAAACAAGACAGTGTTGATGGTACATTCACATGGCACCTGGCATCAAAACAAGGTGTTTCAGCTCCACGTCATATATTCGTAGCGTTACAGAATAATGCGCGAGTTGGTAATCAAGAACGAAGCCATATGATATTTGATCAGTTAGGTGTTAATGAAGTCTCGCTGAGAATAAACGGACAGCAGGAACCATCCGAGGATATACAACTTGATTACGGTCAGAATCATATTGCACGCGTGTATCATAACCTGTTGTCATATATGTCACGTGATCAAAATGTGGATACTGGTTTGCAAATATCACAATTGGATTTTAAAAGCCTCTATCCGATTTATTACTTTTCGCTGGAACATCTTGATTTAACAAGACAATCTGTCGTTGATATACACTTTAGAGCCCGTGTAACCCGTCCGACTGGTCCACCAGTTGGTGGGGTACCTCCTATCCTTATCCCGAATTATAGAGCGGTTGCTGTCATTCTCAGTGATAAATCAATGCTACTTGAAGGTGTTGGAGGAAGAATGAGAGTGGTAGATGCCCCAGTAGAAAATATGTAATTGAAAATCCGAAGGATTTTTCCATTAGAATCAATCAATTATGTATAATGTCATATAGTATTATTAGTGTTGCGTTAACTCCTGGTCAAATCAAAAAATTGCAATCGGAATCAGCTAAAAAATGTGGAACCACAATCACGTTGAAACCCAACCAAATGACTGGTGGTGCAAATAAACTATCGCTGACAACTCGTCAGGTGAAACATTTCAATGATGCACTAGTAGCAAAAAAGGGTGTTCAGATTACTCTTTCTGCGGCTGCTATCAAAAATATGATTAAAACAGGCGGTATATTCCCGTTGTTAGCTGCGATACCAGCATTGATTGCAGCAGCAGCCCCAGCGGTGGCTAAAGCGGCAGCGTTAGGAGCCGTTGGTACTGCAGCAGGAATGGCACTAAAGAAGGCAACTGGGAAAGGATATAAAAAAAAGGGAAAGGGTCTAAGACTACCAGGAACCCCGTATTCGTGGTACAGCGGAAAGGGTCTAAGACTAGGACCGGTTTATTAATTCAGAAATCTTCGATTTCCAACCCAATTGTTGAGGAGTCTATGACTCGGGAATCGAAGATTCCTATGTCCAATTTTGATTTACTCGATGCTGCTAAAAAACTCGCGATTAAAAACTTCAGAGGTGTATTTATGAAAGATCAATTACCACATCAACCAAACAGCGTTGAAACCGGAATCATTAATTTAGATAACAGCACCGGACCTGGAACTCACTGGGTTGCATACGCTATTGATCCACGTGGGATTGTTTATTTCGATTCATATGGATTAGCCCCACCAAAAGAGTTTATGCATTATATAAAAACCCTTCCAATGAAGACTTGGTATTCTACGCTACCAACACAACAAATGAATGACCCACCAATATGTGGCAGCGAAGTATTAAATGTCCTTAACGCTATTTCTAACTCCTTGAGTAACCCAAGCGGAAAACCACCACATGTTGTCGTGAATGAATACACTAGTAATCGCTGGAGAAAATCGAAGATTTTTCAACGAAGTCGTCAACAAAGATTTTAGAGAGAGAAAGAGTTTTACAATAACATGATTGATATTTGGGGGAGATCTTTGAAACCCAAACCCGATGACACTGCACCCCCTGATTCTATCAAGGATATAAAAAAATTAATTGAAGATGAAATAGCTGAGACGCTAAATTTAGTAAATGTTGACCCGAACGAAATAGTTGTATTTCAGGACAAACAGGGTAAATTGAAATCCAGTGATGTGTCATTGAATGACATTTTGATACGGCAGCGCGACGCCGCTGAAAACTCTATTGCGCTATATTCCAACGACGGACGACTTAAAGCCAGTAATATATCCGCGGATGACATTTTAAAACGGCAGCAAGACGCCACTGAAAACTCTATTGCGTTGTATTCCAACGACGGACGACTTAAACCAGGTGCACTTGTGTCTACGATCACTGATAAGATTGCTACCCATGACAATGAGTTGAATAATTCTCTGTTAGAACTAGCAACACTTCAATCTAAAATTGAAGAACACGGAAAACAGTTTACATCATTTCGTAGAAATATCATTGATAAATTTATTGGAACCCCGTTAGATAAAATTGAAATAAAACTCCCGGATATTAAAAAATCCATCGATGAGACGGAAACCTTCATCGAAGCCATCAAAGGTGATTTTTCGAGGATGATAACAATCATTGAAAAAACAAAAATTCCTCATGAGAAAACCAACAACGTAGTATATACAATCCAACACGGATCATTTGCGTGGACACCTACAAACAACAAATTAGATATCACTGCAACCGTTAAAGGTATTTATCGATTAACACTAGTAACACCATTGACTCAATTTAATATATCATCGTCGAGTTCATCCGGGGTCAATAATACGATTTCAACGATCATCGACAAGGATACAACTGAAAAGTTCACTATAACAGCTACTGATAAAAATTTGATTGGGGTTTCAGCAACCTGGTATGTGGAATTCGTAGCGGATTTAAGTAAATAACTAAATTGAAAGGAAAATCGTTCGGATTTCACAATTGAAAACGCTAGTATTTTTAAAATAAAAATGATTTCATCAACGCAATGTCGCTATGATCAGGTCAGAGAATTTCAAAATAGACTCAAAACCCTCACTGAGGAGTATCAAATAAAAATAAAAAAATACCGACGAAGAATCACCGCAATTGATGTTATTGTGTACTCGGTGTCAAGCGTTCTCGCTGGCGCCGGAATAATACTTGCATCGGTTACAATGATTGCCCCGGTCGTAGTTCCAATTTGCATTTCTGCGGTGGCTACAATCGGGGGTATATCAACCGGGATAGCAAAAAAGATATCATCATGCAGCCAGAGTAAACTGCAGAATTACTTAATTCAATTTCATATTGCATCAACCGCATATTCGCAGTTATCCCTGATGATATCATCGTCACTCGATAATACGATTATATCAGATAGTGAATTCTCAGCGATGGTCAGTATTTTTGATTCCGCGATATCGAAATTAGAGCGACAACATGAATATAATAACAATGACAACACCGATGGAAGCAGAAAACACGAACCCGAAAACCAAAATGATCTCAATAATCTCAACCATACCAAATTGTGAGTTCTCAGTGATGGTCAGTATTTATGATTCCGCGGTGTCAAAATTAGAGCGACAACATGAGTATAATAACAATGACGACACCGATGGAATTACTTCAACAAATAGTGGAGAACACGAACCCAGTACAAACAAGCATGATATCAATAACATCAACGGAACCCGAGTTTAGTGTGAATTTCCCTAGCCCAGTCCCCGTGAAGGAGATAGCGCTAGCAAAATTACGAGTATACCACAGTTGGCCTAATATCAGATCAAAATCATTTGGTGGTCAACAACCCAATAATTCTTTAGTGTTTGCGAATAAGAATAAAGATGACGGGACTCCAGACTGGAAAGTTGTTTCGATACCAACAGGGTCATACCAAATCGAACAAATCAATAATGAATTCGCGCGTAGAATAAAATCGATTACTGGAGTAGAGTCAAAAATAGCTATAACAGTTCATGAACCAACACTATCATCCGCAATTGAGATAAACACAGAAGGATACGTCGTAGATATCTATCAAAGTTCTATTAGAACCGTACTGGGATGGCCTGAATTACCACCCGGGGGAAAAACCGTTGATTTACCAGAACCACAAAAAAACTGATTATATCACAGACAGAATAAAACCCGATAATCCAATAAAGAGTTATAAAGATCATAGATTTACTATAGATTTTTTTGGTCTCGGATACCGATCAACTGGAAGAGACAAGATAGGGGATAGAATAGAAGGATATCATTTTGTTAACGAACCTGAAATCATTAAAAATTTCACAGCAATGAATAATGATTTATCGCTGTTGTTAATATCTCTTAAATCCGGCTCTCTCACCCGAGATGAATTTATCAGCGTCGTAGAAACATGCAATAAAATTATCGACGATATGGAAACATTTAACCTAAAAATTATTCAGGATATATTAGATGACGATAATCCCCTATCGAGAACAGAATTTGCAAAACAATATAAATTTCCCGTCAAAAATATTCCGACATTCAAACTACCGGGATATAACGTACCGGAACTAAAAAAACTTCTCAGTGACACCATCGATGTTGGTTTTAAAATAATTCATGATACATGGAAAAAAACAGCATCACAGGAAATAAAAATCCTCAAACATAATAATGATCCAGATGGTGGCGGTAGGCATATCGCTCCGTTCAACGTGAATATATCCTCAGTGATTGCGCTTAATTTAGTATGTGATGTTATCGAAGGAAGCTATCAAATTAATCTCGAACGATCAAATCAAGCTCAGCAAGGATATATTCTTTATTCGTTTGCACCAACAGCTCCTCCAGGATTTTTAATAATTGAGTCTCCGGTTAATCCTGTCTACATGCGATGCCATAATAATTCGTTAACGAGAATTAATTTCAAACTCACAGATCAGTCCAATAATCTAATTGATCTACAAGATGAGGTGTTAGCGATTAGTCTGTTTGTGAGATCCTAAAGACTTGATCAAATCATTTATTATTTTTTGTTAACCCATAGCAGCAGAGAGGGTGGATGACCACATCGTTGCGAGCAAAATTGATTAAAAAATCGTAAAATCTCCGTTTTTGCAAAAATGGAGACTTTTTTTTTGGTTAAATGAGATTTTGTTGGAAGTCTTATTTTTTGTCTGAAAACGTAGTCTATAGGCCATATTTTGCTCGAAAACATGATCTGTAGGCCTTATTTTTGCTCGAAAAGGGTGGTCTGTTCACCCTCTCTGCTGCTACAGATATGTAATGTATCTTCACAGTCCCTAAAGGTACAATGGGTGTTACGAACTCCAACATTACAGCTTTACAGCTGCTACCATTCCTGTGGCTGGCTTTACAGCTTTCACCACGTAAACCTCGATTCCGCCGATACTTGGTACGCTCTGGTCCTTCTTAGTCTAATCACTCTAGACAACGGTAACTCCAGATACTGGACAGCTCTACAGCTTGGACACTCCAGACACTGGATATTACCAGATAACACCGTGTACTCTGGACGCTGGACATTCCAAACACTGGACAGTTCTACAGCTGGGGTACTCCAGATACTGGACATTCAAGACACTCGACAGCACCGGACATTCTGGGCATTTTCAGGCACCGTGCAGCTCTATAGCTGAATATGTGCGAATCCTTATAGTAGATCGCCGACTGATCGAAGGCATTCGGTTCATCTCATCAATGGCACTTAGCACGTGTGGCATAGGATGAACCAAACTCACGATTTTGAAATACGACACAATATACATTATTCACTTTCGGGTATCGTTGTACGCCAAAAATGAAACTACAGTACACGAATTTAATAAATAAATATTTTAAAAAATGATTTATACAATTTAATAAATAAATATTTTAAAAATGATTTATACAATTCCGTGACACTAGTGATGATGTATAAAAATAAGAACACGTGTGTCAATATTATATTTAACTTTTACATATTTTTAAAAAGATTTTATGAAAAAGAAAAACAAAAGAAACAAAATCTTTTCAGAATATTAAAATAGTTAAATATTAGTTTTCTCCATTCTGGAAATAACTCGATTTTGAGAAGTATTCATCTGATCCAGGCTATTTTGAGAGGAGGTATGACTGTGTAAGTCAGTCATTGCAAGTCATCTTTGTCATAACCTTTTTAATTACTTTCTTGTTGTCGTGTCAACTAATACTTTCCACAATTACTCTTAGATTAAACCAGTTATTTTTTATGAACTATTATTGCATTTGGTAAACTTATTACAATGTGATTTATTTTTATAAAGCATGTGATTTTATCACAATAATTTATTCATGGGTGTAAGCATTTTCTTTGACATGTGAGTCAATAGTAATATGATGTCATTTAATTATACTATCATAATAAATACTTATAATGTGACTTTAATCTGTAATGAAGACAATGTCCATTATTGTGAATTATCTATCTATCCAGCATAAATTACACTTGAAACAAAAACTGTAGTTGGAATTTTTCATGCTTCCTATCCACATTATTCTTGTTTTCTCTCTACATTTACATTAAGGCTGGAGTTCTTGGCATATCTTTTTAATGTATGCATTATAGTTTTAGGAATTTTCAGATCCATCCAAAATAATATTGTATTTTCTGCTTTCTCATAATCATTATCAGTCTCTTGACCTAGTGTGGTTGCTGAGGCACTGTGGTGCTAAACACCTCACCAGTTCCCTCCACTTGTCTCGATCATGTGCCAATGACTGTGTCTACGCAAAACGTTTCCTAGCCCATTCTGTGATGTTGTCAATCCACTTTTTTCTTTTTGTCTACCTTTCTTTCTGCCACCTTGGACACTGCCCTGCAGTACTGTTGTGGATAGACTATTGGCTCTAGTGGCACGGCCATACCATTTCAGCTTTCTCTTTTTGACAGTGATGAGAACGTCTTCATAATGGCCTACTTTGTGCCTGATGATGTTACGCACTTCTTCATTTGTGATGTGGTCCATGTAAGAGATGTCAAGGATGATTCTTTAGCATCTCATTGCAAGTGCCTGGATTCTTCGTTGTCATTCTCATCTCAGGGTCCAGGTCACACACGAATACAACAATAATGAGATGACTAGTGCTCTCAATAGTCTGATTTTAGTTTTCAGACAGATAATTTTGTCTCTCCAGATGGCTCTTAGCTTTGACAAAGCTGCCGTTATTTGTGCAGCTCGTGACAAAATTTCTGCTCTTGATCCCTCTTCGATGATTATGGAACCAAGATATTTGAACTGGCCCACTGTTTCCAGTTCGTATCCTCTGACTTTAATGTTGGTAGACATTTGTTTGCCACTATTTATCATCAACTTTGGTTTATCAGCGCTTATCTCCATGTCAGATCTGGAAGATATTTCATCCAGGTTATTCACAAAGGTGGCAAGCTCATCTTCACTACCTGCCATCCCATCAATGTCGTCTGCAAAGCAAAGGTTGGTGATGTTACGCCCTCCATTGGTGACTGTCCCACAGTGGTTTTCCAGGGCTTCGCTCATGATGCACTCTTAAGAAGATCTTGAAAAGCATGGGTGACAGGGGACAGCTATGACGTACTCCAAATGTTGTCTTGAACCAGTCCCCCACATAAGGTTGGGCAATTACTGCACTGATAGCCTTGGTGTACATCTATCTGCTCGATGGTATTGGTCAACTTATGACCCATGTTGTACTTCTTCATTGTGGCCCACAATGCTTCATGCCACTCTCTATCAAAAGCCTTTTTGAAATATATGAACACATGTTAGATGTCTTGTTGATCTGCGAGTACTTTTCACACAAAACTTTAAGATTAATTATTTGTTCTGTTGTGCTTCTTCCACTCCGGAACCCTGACTGTTCTTCAGCGATTATTTGTTCTGCTTGTGGGTTCAGTCTGTTTAATATGATTGTCAGAGTCTCACGGGTCATGAGTGCTATTTGTATAATAACAACTCTAACCCACTCCCCTCTGATTCTCGCTATCTAGGAGATGACCGCCCACGGTATAATTGCCCGGTTCGAGTATAGAATGTATAGGGTAAACTGAGCTAATATATTGAACAAATAACTACGAGCCCCCGTAAAGATAGATAACAATTTAATCAAATACATACACAGTGCAATTTCCTTTCATTCAGAATACACGTGGTTTTAGAATTAACTTTCACCGAATTACAAATAGATTGAAAATATCATTAAACAAATTTAGCCGTTCTATTACTGATAGTTAACTTCATCAGTGAATTGAAAGTTCAATCAAATTCATCCGCGTTGTTCGATTTTCATGACCTGTTATCGTCGAACTGCGTTCTCTGCTCAATCCAAGGTTGATCCAGAGCTTCCTGTCTCTCGAGATAATTTTCCCCTCGTGGATGTGCCGCTCGAACTCAGACTTGTCCTCTGTATCGATGTAACACCTCGCAACTTCTACTTCACAATATTCTTTTCCCGTCTTGTACGTCCTCTGTTTTCGTACTGCACGTCTCTCCAGATAAAAAAAAAACTATTTTCCTCCTTCCTCGTGTTTTTAGTGCATCTCTCAGCCGTTGAGTTCTGGCGGTCTTTCTGGTCTATTTTTACGGAGGTACTTCTCTAAAATACTCTCTGGAGTCTTTATTCCAAAAATAATTCTACACTGTCCTCTCTTGCAGAGGAATTTTCAAGACTGAAGTAAATTTCAGCTAGTAGATATTATATTCTAAAGATTTCTCGTGTCAAACACACCCCTTATTCAACAGTGACAAATCAGAACAAATATATTTTCTCTCGCTTTCCTTTAAAGTCGCTTAGATCAACGTGTCAAGATGACACGTTTTGGTTTTAAGTAACAATTCTCTGTTTTAAATCAAACCCTGACATCTTCGTGATAAAATGAACCTTTCCCCAGGTCATGTCGGTCAGTACTGCTCTAAACAAATACAGTTAATTGGTGAACCTGCCAGATTCTATTATACCAGTACCTCTCTGTGCAGAATGTGTCTCATAAATTTAACTAATGGCTGCTGGCTAGACTTAATAGTTATTTAAT
Source organism: Unio pictorum (assembly GCA_030141615.1). NCBI lineage: Eukaryota > Metazoa > Mollusca > Bivalvia > Unionida > Unionidae > Unio > Unio pictorum. The sequence continues at coordinate 1,505,892 of JARLTB010000106.1, read as the reverse complement.
AGATTCGACCGAAAATTTAGCACTTCACAGCCCCCTCGTTAAGAGTAAAATTTTTGGAGATCTAGTCTGCTTCCGTTACATGTCCTCAGGTGACCTGTTCACCTCAGACATCCCTAATCGGCTTAAACAATCAGCCCCTACATTCTCGCTACCTTTGATGTAGCGTACTTGAACTTGATATTGTTGCAGAAATAGTGACCATCTCATTAATCGACCATTGGTATTTCGCTTGGGCCAAATATGCAAGTGGCTGGTGGTCTGTTTCCAAAAAAAAACTTTCTGCCATACAAGTAACGTTGGAATTTAGTTATTTCAAAGATAATAGCTAAGCATTCTTTCTCAGACACTAAATAATTAATTTCCGCAGTTGAAAATACTGGGAATAAGCTTCCCTCGTGCTCTTGCAATAGCACTGCCCCTAACCTTTATCATACACGTCTGTCCTCAAGACAAAATCCCGTGTCACGTCAGGCAATTTAACTAAGGCGTCTGACGTCAGTCTGTCCTTCAACGTCTGAAATGCACGTTTACATGCGTCCGTCCATACTACTTTTGTCGGCGCTTTTTTCCGAGTTAGGTCAGTCAATGGGCTCGCAATAGCGCTGAAGTTTGCAACATATCTTCTATGACACCCTGCCAAACCTAAAAAAATATAAAACTTCCGTCTTAGTGGTCGGTTTCAATGCGTCCCTAAGTTGGTTGCCCTTTGAACTATCTGGAGTTAACGTGTCCTCACTGAGGGTATGTCCTAGGTAGTTTAATTTTCTGAACCCTAAATGGCACTTCAGTGGTCGTGCGGTCAGTCCGGTTTGTCGCAGTCGCTCTAAAACGTTTTTCAGAAAAATTATATTCTTCTCACGTAGCGGTCGCTAACAGTAGATCATCCATGAAGTTGGAAACTCCATTCCCCCGCAATGGTTCAAGGAATTTCCGCATAATACAGGTGAAGACACTCGGCGCATTCTGCACCCCGAATGGCATGACTACCCACTGGTAAGTCCCATCTGGAGTTGCAAAGGCGAGTCTTGCTCTGTCTTCACTACGAACTGGAATTTGCCAATATCCTTTGGACAGATTAATTTTTTAAAAATATTTTGCATTGGTTACTCCTGCAAAAATGGACTCAGGGTCAGGTAAAAGTTCTACCTGGAATTCTGTGATTCTGTTTAACTTCCTGTAATCGACGCAAAACCTGTGTGTACCGTCTTTCTTCTGGACTAATGCAACCGGAGAGCTATAGGCTGACTCACTTGGTTCGATAACTCCTAAGTCTATCATAGCTTTAATCTCCTTGCGGACAGTTTCTAACTTAGCATACGGTAATGGATACGGTCTTAACTTCACTGGTTTCTCGTCCAATAACTTCAAAGAGAACTCCTCCAGTTCCGTCTTCCCAGGTCTCTCTGTTAAGACGCTCGAATACTCTTGGAGTACCGACTCCACCTCTTTACGTTGATCTGACGTTAACGTAACGTCAAGTGCACCATCGACGTAGGTTTCCTCCTTCGTCAAAGGACAACTAGGGAGTACTTCCGCCTGCCCTGCGTTGTCGCCGTGTTCTTCTGTTACGACTGTAGCCACCACGAACTCCGTGGGTGGTTCTCTCACACGGTAACGCTTCAATAGATTCACGTGGTACAACTTGTCCTTGTCCCCTACTCGGATATGATAGTTCTGTCCACCCTTCTTCTCTGTTACCTCAAATGGTCCCCTCCATGAGACTTGCAGCTTGTTGTGTTCTAACGGCAACAACACCTTATCACCCACCTCAAAGTGACGTTCCTTCGTCCTTTTGTTGTAGTACTTGGCTTGACGTCGCAGAGATTTTTTGAGCCAATTTACAAACTTCTTCCAGTTTGTTACGTAAGTCAACAACATATTGGTATGTAGTTCGCACTTCCTCGGATGCTTGCTCATCCGTCCATAATTGTTTCAACACAGCCATGGGCCCCCTGACCGTCCTTCCATAGACTAACTCAAAAGGTGAGAAACCCAAGCTTGCCTGTGATACTTCTCGATACGCAAACAATATCGCTGGAAGGTATCGATCCCAATCCCTAGGTCGACCTTCACATAGCTTCTTCAAAGCCTGTTTCAATGTCCCATTGAAACGCTCCACCAACCCATTGCATTGCGGGTGGTACGGGGTAGTCGTCAAGTGTCTAATGGATAGTAACATATTTACCTCTTCCATCACCTGGCTCACGAACTGCGTCCCCTGGTCAGTCAGTATCTCTTCTGGAACTCCAACTCTTGACCATACACCTAATAAGGCCTCAGCCACCGTGACTGAGTCAACGTTTTTCAAGGCCACTGCCTCCGGGTACCGGGTTGCGTAATCTACTACCCTTAATATATAACGATTACCACTTTCTGCCGCCGGCTTAATCGGACCTACCAAATCCATCGCCATTCTCGAGAAAGGTTCGTCAATTAGTGCGGTGGTTCCTAGTGGCACCGGGCGATGGGAGGACTTAGGAGCCACTCGCTGACTGGTCACACGATAAACAGAACCTCCTCACATCCCCATGTACACCTGGCCAATAAAACTCCCTCACCAACCTATTTCTGGTCTTCACCACGCCCATGTGGCTTCCAAGAAGACCCTCATGTGCTAACCTAAGCACTTCGTCACGCTTTACTATGGGCACCACAACTTGCTTAAACGTATCGGCCCCTTTCTTGGCATACTGATAGAAAATACCGCGTTTCGTTGCGAACTTAACCTCGCCGTCTGGCAATTTCCGTACGGACCCGTCCGTCGCGTTCCTGCGTACCTTGTTAAGAGACAAATCTTCCTTTTGAACTTTTCCCAACTCGCCAGGCACCAAAATGTCTATGGGCGAAGTCACAGATCTTAGCGGCTTTGACCCTGACCTTCGCTTCATAGCCCTCGTCTCAACTGACCCGACATGTTACACGTCATAGGGTTAGGTTGGGGCAACACATACCTACACCCTAATATTACGTCATGAGACAGTCCCGACCAGCACGCTGCTTGAATTCGTCCTTTTACATACGGCGAATCAAGGTCTATGCTAACGACCAGAAGCGAATCCTTCGTCCTGTTAGCAAACTGGACTTCAACCGTCTCACTTGTATAATCTCCAGGTTTAACATACCTACTATCTACCAAGGCCGGGTAAATACAGCCGGTATCATACAGTACGGTGGCCTTTTCGCCATTTACCGTAGCAACCGCTATATTCGATGACTCCACTGTTTTTCCTTTCTTAACAGTATTCAGAGTTACCGAATTAATCGTTGTCGGACGATACTTCCTACAGTCCTTGACAACATGGACTGGTTTGTTACAGCCATAGCACACTGGTTCACCTCTTCTACCCGAGGTATCCCTATCTACCCCCTGAGTCTTTCCCGACACACGGAAATGTACTTGGCTGCGATTTCCGGCCCCTGGCCTCCCACCATTCTGACCATTTCGTCTTTGGGGTGCCACCTCAGTGGTCTTTCTATGCTCACCGTTTCCATGTCGGTTCCTACCACTCCAAGTAGTTGGACGAGCATGCGCGCTCTCGTAGCGCTCCGCCATTACACTTATCTCATCCAAGGTTGAGAATTCACGCTCCGCCAAAAACACAATTAAATCTTTCCTGTAAGTACTTAGGATATGTTCATTTAAAATTTCTTCGCGTATGCCCTCATACGTTAGCGCGGTTCCAAACATTTTTATCCATTTATCAAAAATTACGCGTACTCAACTATGAAATTACGCGTGTGTTTCGGTAGCCCTTTTCGACGATTCCCTAAAAAGTTTACAAAACGTTTCTGCTGATAATTCATAGTGTCGAAGTAATGCTTTCTTCAGAGCGTCGTAATCGTCTATCTCTTCTGGGGTCATATTGTGGTATACGTCTTTCGCAGCTCCCTGTAAAAATGCCGAAATATTGATAGCCCACTGGTCCCTAGGTAGTTGATGTACCAGTGCCAACTTTTCAAACTGTGTCAAAAAGTTGCCAACAATTTCGTCCTTGTCGTTGAACATAGGCATGGTGATCTGTATGGGTCGTCAGTCTTCCAAACGTCTAGTTGTGGTTCCTGGACTTTCGTTCGGCTCTTCACCCCTCCTGAACTCAGCTTCGATCCTCAGTCTCTCCATGGCTAACACACATTCCCTTTCTCTAGCTTTCTCTTCAGCCTGTAATATGCTAGCTTTTTCCTCGGCCTTTAATCTGGCTAGTTCAAGCTCTTTCTCCTTCTCTCGTTTAGCTGCTCGTTCCATGGCTAACTGCTGCTTGTGTTCTGTAAGACTACGCTCTATAAATTCCAATTGCTTTTCTCCGTCGTAACCCAACTCATCCTTGCCAATAGATTTAAATTCTCGTACCAATTGTCTGTCTGTCGCCATTATGACTTTTTAGAACTAAGTCAACTTACTTACAAAACAAATGCGAATTACCTATCTGAAAATAGCTTTTGCACTGTAACGTATTAAACTCTCCTACAATGATCTGACTGGGGTCAATCAGCCTCTCTTAAGCAGGCAAAATCCAATAAACACCAGCTCCACGCAGCGGGGTACTTCACCTCCCAAAATGAGTGAAGTGGCCTCTACTAACAAGACGGAAGTTATGGCTTTCAAAATACAGTATTTGCCCAAATTCGCTCTTATCCCAAGAGAATAACTAGGCAATACCGCTCCTAGGCTTTTAGAATGACCTCACAACAAAGGTATGTATCTCAAATCCTTACAATAGATTTTTATCGCAATGTGAAGAGAGAAATACAACTGGCAAGAAATTCGCATGCACAATATTCATGTATACAAAAATAGCAGACAATGATTTGATTCACTCGATCCTTTCTTATAATAATAATAATAATAATAATAATAATAATAATAATAATAATAATAATAATAATAATAATAATAATAATAAAATTATCGCTCTGTTCAATATATGCTCAGATTACTTTACTCGCATAAAATAATATTCGAATCCCGGGACGAGCTCTCCAACTTGTCAGAGTCTCGCGGGTCATGAGTGCTATTTGTATAATAACAACACTCTAACCCACGCCCCTCTGATAATCGCTATCTAGGAGATGACCGCCCACGGTATAATTGCTCGGTTCGAGTATAGAATGTATAGGGTAAACTGAGCTAATATATTGAACAAAGAACTACGAGCCCCCGTAGAGATAGATAACAATTTAATCAAATACATACACAGTGCAATTTCCTTTCATTCAGAATACACGTGGTTTTAGAATTAACTTTCACCGAATTACAAATAGATTGAAAATATCATTAAACAAATTTAGCCGTTCTATTAATGATAGTAAACTTCATCAGTGAATCGAGAGTTCAATAAAATTCATGCGCGTTGTTCGATTTTCATGACCTGTTATCGTCGAACTGCGTTCTCTGCTCAATCCAAGGTTGATCCAGAGCTTCCTGTCTCTCGAGATACTTTTCCTCTCGTGGATGTGCCGCTCGAACTCAGACTTGTCCTCTGTATCGATGTAACACCTCGCAACTTCTACTTCACAATATTCTTTTCCCGTCTTGTACGTCCTCTGTTTCCGTACTGCACGTCTTTCCAAATAAAAAACTATTTTCCTCCTTCCTCGTGTTTTTAGTGCGACTCTCAACCGTTGGGTTTTGGCGGTCTTTCTGGCTATTTTTACGGAGGTACTTCTCTAAAATACTCTCTGGAGTCTTTATTCCAAAAATAATTCTACACTGTCCTCTCTTGCAGAGGAATTTTCAAGACTGAAGTAAATTTCAGCTAGTAGATATTATATTATAAAGATTTCGTGTCAAACACACCTCTTATTCAACAGTGACCAATCAGAACAAAATATTGTTACGGGGTTTTCGGTATCAAGCGTTACTGGTACAATATTGCACAAGCCACTGGTCAGAGGTATTGCGCAACTTAGAAAAACAACACCAGAAACCGCCTCCCGCTAACACTCGTTATCTAAGGAATGACCTCTACGGTGTGATTTGCCCGGTTATAGAATGGATATGGTAATCTGAGTCGATATCTTGAACAAAGACAACACACGAGCCCCCGTAAAGATAAAGAAAGAATTTAATCAAAAATCAAGAGAAGAAAAGACACTGTAAATTACAATTTTCTTTCCTTCTGAATACTCTTAGTTCAGAAGCACTATAAAACCGAAGTTTAAAATAATAGATACATTAATTTCAGACACTAATAAAATAGACAAATTTAGTCGTTAATTGCTGATAGCAAATTTCATCACGAAATCGAGTGTTCATTAACATTTGACCGCTTGGTAAATTCACATGACCTGGTCGTCGACTGTTCTTTCTGCTTGCGTCTCGACTTTAACTTGTCCTCTGTTTGAACGTGGGATTCTCACAATTCTGACTTCTAAATTCTTTTCCCTCCTTTGGATCTCGACCTCCTCGTTATCTCTCTCTCTCTCTCTCTCTCTCTCTCTCTCTCTCTCTCTCTCTCTCCCCCCAAACAAACTATTTTCCTTTGAAAAGAAAAGGGTAAAACGCCCTAAGTATCTCGTTAGGTTTTGAGAGTTGAGATTGTCCGTCCGTCTTTCTGGTTCGAACAATCAGATCTTACTATCAGTGATACCTTTTATACGGCTAGCAAATACTACACAAGTCTTCCGATCAATACAGCTATACCACTAATTATCGACATCAGAATTTGGGGAAGTCACATATATTCACATTAATCATTACGTAAAGTGAGGCAATATATCATAGCCCACAATCAATATTCACTAATATGATAAATTCAAATTAATGTAGCACTTTCCAATCATAAATGTACACGGCGGGTTTCTACACACCCATTAACCTACCTACATATAAGGTGAAAATTCTAATTCAGAATTCAAAAGTACATTACTAAATCACTGTAATAACCGAACTATCCATACAAAATCAACACGTCATGCATCTGTAACGAAGAAACATCATATAAATTACATCATGATAAAATGTGAATTTGAGTTAAATACCTTGTGTTTTTGGCGTCTTACAATCGTTCCAAATTCAGTTTTCCCTGCAACCCGATTTTACGGACGTCTTTCCTTAAAGTACCGTCCGGAGTCTTTTACTGCGTATTTTTACTTCTGGTTTCTCTCTCTCAGAGAACTTCAAGACTGCCCAAAATTCATTAGATCTTAGAGTATATTCCAGGATCGACCCACCCTTATTCCACATTTGACCAATCGGAACAAACGCTATTCCTACAGACATTTGGAAAACTGCTTAACAATGTGCCTAAAATGCCACCTGGGGTTGTAATAACACCCTGTCATTTGTCTCAATTCACTTTTGACAGCTTTACGTGTGAATTTCGCCTTTTCTAGCCTGTCATACACCTAGTTCGTTTTTACTATAAACATAGTACCAGTGTGGCCTGAGTTAGGAAAACATTACTCCGTGCAAACTCTACCACAAGATAACAGTTAATTGTTGGCTAAACTAAGAATTAATTAATGGATTTCACTGACGAAAAATTTGGCACTTGACAAATATATTTTCTCGCGCTTTCCTTTTAAGTCGCTAACATGTCGGTCAGTACTGCTCTAAACAAACACAGTTAATTGGTGAACCGGCCACATTCGATAAATATGTACGTCAATTAGATCAAATAAACTTAAACCCGAACAATGAAAAAAAAACATTTTCAACAACGACGCGCCTGCGCACGTAACAGTTTTTGCACAAAATCGAGGACGACCATTGACTGCATAATCATTGACCTATTCAATAGAGTTCAAGAAGAATGTGAACACAACCACACACTAACAATACAGGGGCTCGTTACAAAGAAAATTAGGAGTATCAGTCCATGAATCAAGAGATTGGGGGGGGGGGCTAACCTGTAACAGACCCCCCCCCCCCTTGATTCATGGACTGATCCTTTGTAACGAGCCCCTATGCTCGCACAAGACATAAATATTACCCGGGAAGACATTATCGATGCTTGCGTGTCAGTTATACCAGTGAGGACAAACACTTGGTTAGATGGTCTTCCTGTCGAGCAATTAATTACAATTCGCGATGACGTTATTAATATAAGAACTGTAATGGACACTCAAAGCTACCAACTTGATAAAGGAACTGAAATGAAACAACTTCTGAGAAATGAAATTGCTAAGAAAACCGTTACACTCATAAAATGTAAACGCGTGTGTAATGTCGCGGAAACGATTTGTGAACACCCTCCCCTCAGCAACAGGTGTTGGTTTGAGTGTTGCTGAGATTGAGACTACAGCAGCTATCATAGATACGCTGGTCAGATTTGCTGTCAGGATTATATCAATAGCAATTGGTGTGGCTGTTATATCTGGAGAAATAATTTTATTACGGCATCATAAAAATGTACGTGTCTATTCGGAAATTCCCGAGGCGGCACAACACAAATGCCAAGATGTACTCAAATGCCTTCGATGTTAAAATTACTACCACGGCGGAGTTGGAGGCTGTGCAAGCCAAAATGGAAACCTTCCTATTATCCAGTACACAACTGCGGCACCTTGGCCTAGCCCCCACGAAACAGGACCGAAACAGTGGTTTGATTTGCATGCAGTAAAAAAAACCCCGCGATTTCGCCTATCAGTAACCACTCTGAACCCTATCGCATGCCTCGTGGTCGAAAAACGATCTTTGTTGGTCGCCCTCGATGATGCATAAACGCAGCTAAAGGCAGAACCGCGGGGGTAATGTCATGGGGTTATGTCGAATTAACCGTAACCCTACCATGGTCTCAAATGGTAGTATTACAAAAACGGGTTACAATTATTGTACTGATAACTTCGTTTTAGAACAATATTGTCCCAGACCCGCCTTTGTCACCACGTGGTTTGCAGTGATGATCCCTGGTTGGTAAATAAGATGTATCTAACCGTTATTTTATATCCACTGCATATGTTGGCGACAATCATCTTTTAGGCGTTCAATCTGTATCGGTTGCTGACGATATACAGGTCAGTACGATTATGACAAAGTTTAAAGATGCACTAAAATGTGCATCGAATACTTGAAAAGAGATTAATAAATTAAGCCGATCACATTTTCTTTCATTTTTTTTTAAAGACAGAGGCAAATTCAGGTCCTTAAGTCTCCAGTATGTAGTTGTAGGATAATTCGTTTGTTAGAACTGGGACATGGCACCCAAAAAAATACTGATAAAAAATACTGATTTTCGGAATTGCGTGTATTTTTTTTAAAAAGCTATTTTCTAATTAACAAGCCAATCTAAAACAAAAACGTCTTACTTCAAAACACGATAAAACCATAGGCTAGAAAAATATATCCTTTTATTTTTGATCGTCGGAGATGAAAAAAGACCAATTACTGTGCACTTTTCATCGCAAAGACTAAAACATTGCGCAGAAGACATACGTGTAAGTGAAAACTGTCGAACTGTGGAGCATAACCTTATAGAGTATACCATATAACTCATAATCCACAGTTCAATACCAGCCTAGTCCAATAAAGCAAAACATTGTAGTCATACCCTGTTCAGCAGTATTGGTGTATCCTTCGGAAAGGCATTTAGCTTTCATTACGTTGGAATGATGTGACCAATAAAGGTCGACTAGGCTTAAGAGGGATGGAGTTTTCTTTCGAGGTCGGAGAGATCTTCCTGTACATCAAAATAAGTTTTTTCCCATTACATAAAATGGAATTAACTGATCGGTTGGTAATGGGCTGAAATTACCAATAAAACAAATCAGAATTTTTATGATTAGTAATTACAAAGTATTATATCATACTACATCATCATCATCATCATCATCATCATCATCATCATCATCAGTCGCTTGACCTAGTGTGGTCGTTGAGGCACTGTGCTGCTGAACATCTGACTAGTTCCCTCCACTTGTCTTGATCATGTGCCAATGCCGGTCTCAAAAAAAACTTTACATACATAACAATAATTATTTTTTAACATTGAAAGGAGTATCCTTTATATTTAAATTGTTTCAAATATTTTACTAAATATTAAGCAATTCATTTAATTTAAGTATAAAACACATCAATTTCATTGATTTTAAATAGAATGTGTCTGGTGTTTGCGTACATCAGAGAGGTTTATTGAAATACTGCGGCCACTGTTTACTAACCAGACCACCACGCTTGTGACCGATAAATGTTTCACCCCGTGTAGGTCAACACGCTGCCCTATTTGAAATCTCTACTAAAAGTTGAGAATGCTTGCGTGTATTTTAGCAGTTGTGGTCATGATACTTGAATATAGCCACCCTCGGCTATACGTGACCGTAGGGCATCAAAAGCTGTCTGACTCTAGATTCATGGACGTTTGCGGCATGGGTAAAGTCATGGGGTTTGAAGAGGTGAACCCCGATCAGCAGGAAATAAATATCTAACCTTATTTTATATACACTGCTTGTGTTTACGCTAATCATTTTTTAAACGCAGAGGCGTGGGGGGAGGGGGTGCAGAGTGGAACAGATGTCCCCGGGCGCCAGTGGGGGCGTCAAAATGGGCTTTGAAATAGGTTTTATGTGGAATTTTTTGGGGGGAAAAATGGGTTTCATGGGAGGGGGAGTAAAAATGAATCTTGTACCCGGAATCCAAACACTATATACGCCTCTGTTTAGATTTTTAATCTGTATCAGCTGCTGAAGATTTATAGGTCGTATGATTACAACTGGTTTTAAATACGCACCAAGAGTGGATGCTAAATTGAAATAGAAAAATGTTCATCGAATACTAATAAATTTAGCTACTTAGATTTTTTTCTTCAAATCTTTAAAGAGAAAGGCAAATTCATGTTTTGGTCTTCAGCATGCTTACTTGTTGGAAAATTCGAATGGGAGAACTGGGACATGGAAAACAGACTGAATTTCGACTACTTTTAAGCCATTTTGTAGTAACCAGATAGATTTAAAGAAGCGTGTTATATTTCCGGCTTAAAAATACGATGAAACCATAAGCTAAACAGATATATCATTTTATTTATGATAGACAGAGATGAGAAAAGCCCTATTATGGTGCATTTTGTATCGCAGAAGAAATTTTGAGTGAATTTTGTTTTCAAAACTGGAGCATAACCTTAAAGGGTATCAATACCTGCCCAGACTAGTTCTACAAAGCAAAAATTGTGCATTATCAGGGTCGAAGTCTTAGACTGTAAGACTATCACGTGCCCTGTTTAGCCGCCAAAATGTATCCCTCAGAAAAACATTTAGCTCTCACTGAATTGGCGTGATGTATAATGATTAACGGTCGGAAAGGCTAAGAGGGATTTAATTTTCTTTCGAGCAGGGAAAGGTCTTCTTTTACCTCAAAATATTTGTTTTCTATAAAATAAAATGCGATTAAATGATCGGTTTGTTATGTACGCAAAGTGCCGATAAAACCAATAGGCAGAATTAACATGATCAGTAATTACAAAGTATTATAATACATACGTAACAATAATTGATCTTACGCAAGATGATAGATTGCTCCGCCCACCAAATCACGTGCCATGACTACCTGTTAACCTCTGACAAACATGCAGTATTTGGCCAATAAATGTTTCAGTTTCAACGACTTACTACTCTGGAGCTACACCATCGTCTCCCTTAGACGAACGGATGTCATGATCTGTTTCAGTTTAAGTAATATGTTTATCAAAAATGATTTGTATTGTTCTTAAAAATGTCAAATTACAAAGTTGCATAAATTATACTGCAGTATACAATATTTATATTTGTAGTTCAAGTTCGTATAGTAATCAGACACTTGAGTGCTTTTACTTGCTAATTGGGCTGAAGGAAGATAGAGATATCAAAATGTATTCATTATAAAGAAATTCCTCCAAAAATCAATGGTTTCAGATAATTCAATGTTCGATTATATTACCTGCTATGATTTACAATCTTACCTGCAACATACAAATATATCAAAATTCCATTCTGACGAACAAAGTAGAACTTTAAAATTAGTACATACTAATTTTAAAGTTCTACTTTGTTCGTCAGATGGAATTTTGATAAATGTTGTATGTTGAGGTAAATTTGTAAATGCATACATAATATATCGAACATTAATTATCTGAAACCATTGTTTTTGTATTTCTTTATAATTACATTTTTGTATCTCTATCTTCCTTCAGCCCAATTAGCAAGTAAAGAGGCACTCAAGTGTCTGAAAGATTGAGACAATACGTCGTTACTTTTGGGACAATCCAACACTGACGTGCTATTTTTCAAATTTTCAAATAATGCAGTCTGGGTGGGGTCCAGTGGTTCCATTACAAGAAAAAATAATATACATCAAATCCCGAAAGTTAAGGTTTTTTCCACCCATATTAGAGAAACATGTATTTTTACATATATGTTTCATTTTCAATTTATTTTTCTTGTCTTTAAAACATGTTGTCATAATCAATTCATTAATCCCACAAGCACCTTGTCGTAGGAAAAATGGCAGACCAAAGCAAATGCAATTAATCAGGATGATTCACAAGTGGTGATGAATTATTTTATAACATTATAAGTAGTATCCCTTTAATTTAAATTGTTTCAAATATTTTACTCAGTACCACACAATTATATATATTTCATCATGAATATGACCCCTAAACCCCGCACTCAATTAAACATACAACAGAGTTACAGGGTCCTCCATGCCCTACAGTCAAGGATAGCCGACTTTACTGTATCAAGATCACGACTTCCAAAATATACGCAACCATGTTCATCAACTTTAAATTGAAGATGTTTGCGTACATCTGTCGGCAATTAGAGAGATTTATTGATCCACAATGATATCCTGCGGCCACTGTTTGCTGTCCAGACCACTGGGCTTGTCACAAATAATGCTTCATATCGTGTAATGTAAACAGACTGAAAGCTCCACTAAAAATTGAACATGCTTGCGTGTACTTTGGTAGTCGTGATCTTGATACAGTAAAAATAGCCGCCTTCGGCTATCCTTGACTGTGGGGGCATGGAGGACCCTTTAACTCTGCTGTATGTTTAATTGAGTGCATGGTTTAGGGGTCACATTCATGGTGAAACAAAGATCGCCGTATACGTGAGTGGGGCATGAGGAGCCATGACCCCCTTCAAGCGCAGGGTCACATAAAGTTCATCCTTTTGGCCAGTACAAAAGGTTGTTCTAACCGTGGTCAACCATGCAATCAAATGAGGCTTAGGAGATAGTGTCCGACCTATCTGGAGGAACAGGGAATAGGCAGTGTACAAAATTTAGGATTCCTTAATTAATTTATGGAAGTTTTGAATTAAAAATAAAGTAACTTCGATCATTATTTAGCATTAAGAGGTCATTAGATAAATTTGCATGATGCATATATATATATATATATATATATATATATATATATATATATATATATATATATATATATATATATATATATATATATATATATATATATATATGTGTGTGTGTGTGTGTGTGTGTGTGTGTGTGTGTGTGGCTAAAAGAACTGCATGTGATTACATATTTAATCCACGTGTGTGTGCTATGGTTGTTCTTTGCATCGTTACCCTTGAAAAAGAGATCTGTACAGAGTTCTCGCCTAGTCTATATATATATATATATATATATATATATATATATATATATATAGAGAGAGAGAGAGAGAGAGAGAGAGAGAGAGAGAGAGAGAGAGAGAGAGTACAAATGGTAAAATGAATTTGATCATGAGTAAATAAATTAAAGAGCTGGACTCCTGCGTAAATGATACCTTACAGTTGATAAATGAAGTCTTGCAGAATAAATGGGTTACGAAACAATTTGCTTTTATTGTCCAATCACCTCGGTTGCTCCTCCAGATAACGGACGCATCCGAAAGCCTGCGATAAAAAATCGCGTAAACAATCGTAAAGTAAAACCCAATTTTTCCAAATGATATGTCTGATTACATGTAACTTTAAAGGAAATTATTTTTAATGAAGAAAACTCAGATGAAATCCTCAAATACCTACAGGGAACATATTTGCATAGCTGGTTGCACAACTGCTACTTAACTGCGGCGGCAATGAGAACAATTTCTGCATTTTCTTCGAGACGCAGTCAACATAAGCAGAACCAGTTAGATTGTTTTAATGGTCATTTACATCTGGGATTAAGGCTTATTCCGTGTCATAGTTTTGTTTTCTTTTGTTGGGGGTGGGGTGGGTAGTGGGCTTGGTTGTTTTCTTTGTAACATTGTGTGTGTGTATATATATATATATAGTACTTTAGTCCTTTTGTTTTCATTCATTTCTAAACTATTTCGCTTATTTCATTGAGGGATGTGCTCCCACTCAACCATTAGAGCTAATAATCTTTTGAAATCGTCTCTGATCGATCGCAAAGCAAACCAAATAACGTTTAGTAAGTTTTGGTCACTTGTGTCCAGGACTCATTGACATAACCAGGATGTGTACTCTTGATTTTCTCCTCAAGAAAATGCGATAATAATGCGGTGTGTGTGTGTGTGTGTGTGTGTGTGTGTGTGTGTGTGTGTGTGTGATTTGGTGATTTGGATTTTTTTATTAAAAAAAATCAATCATATCGCTACGATGTCTGCAGTGTAACAATTTATTGTGATGTCCAGCACTGGGGCATCATGCCACTGACATGCTGACATGTAGCATGATGTCCCACCCAGTCACATTATCCTGACACCAGGCCAACCAGTCATAACACTAACCTCTTAATGCTGAGCGCGAAGCAAAGCAGCTGTGAGTACAATTTTTTAAAGTCTTTGGTATGGCGCGGGCGGGGATCGAACCCACGACCTCCCACATCCGAGGCAGATGCTCTAACCACTAGACCACATGCGCGGTGGAGCTGGGGTGGTCCTGCTCAAGGGTATATAGTTGAAGATGATAGGCCTAATCAGAATAAAGAAAAGAAAATGAGTCCAAAGAACAGAATGAATGAATTAACTGAAAACAGCACAACCGTATTTAAACCGAGCAATAACTCAAAAGAACGTCAGTCTTGCGAACAATGATGTGTCAAAGCGATGTGTACACCGTCTGGCCTGCCGGCTTAGGTAACGATAGTGTAAGCCGACATCAAAGGACGGGTGGAAAGCCAATTGTATATAACATGCCCATATGAACATGTTATTGGCGCCTTATTTGGCTGCGTACTATTCACAGGTAAGTGATGAACTGCCATTTTTGGGTTCAAAGGAACATCAAATGGGATCGTAATTCCACCCTGGACAGATTGCCGGGTAGGGGGAAATGTTTACTAATTATGTAGACCATGGGTGAATCGACATCCACTCGGAATTTAGCAAGACGTGGCCACTATTGGAATCGCATGCTCAAATCTAGCATCTTGAAAACTAAACGCTAGTAGTCGCTTGACCATCTTGCGGGAATTATATAAGTGAAGTTATAAGATACACCGACGTCATTCGAAATTGGCGGGAAACATTGTTATTCTGGGAATTACAAAGGAACTTCGGACAGGTCAGTGATTTATTTGCTCGATTGTTGCAATCTATTACAGCAAGGTAATTGTACTTTAATTATGTGTAGTATGTATACTTCGTTACTAGAATCGTTATTACGTAGAATTAACATGCGTAGGGTTTGATTCATTTGTTGTGTTTGATTCATTTGTAGTGTTTGATCATCATGCATATTTTGAGATATGAGCAATATTTATGTAAATAACTAATATTGTAATTTACTATTTGGTTAATTCATAGAAACCTCGTGCATTTATTCAGGTGATATTCAAGATTTGCAAATAAATGTTGAATTGAATTATAACTTTGTATAATGATTGCAGTGTGCAAAATTAGTTAATAGCATATTTGACTATTTGTGTATACTTTGTAGGAGTATAAGGTGTACTGATATATCATCCATGGATATGTGGATATCTGTATACGCTTTGCAGACGTATAATAGTCAGAAATGCGCCTGATAATGTGATATAGTTCTGTATAATAGGATTGAGACTCTATATATACCGATGTGATGCTGATGATAAGCAGTTGATACCGTGTATACCATACCAGAGAGTATGGGTATTTCGATGTGCACGAATGCGTGATCTAAAAAGGTAATTGCTTATCTGATGATATATTGTTATTTAGTGTGAGACTAGATAGCTAGAGAAATATGCTAATGCCATTGTGTGTTCATACAGGAAGCTTTTAAGGACCGAAGGAGCTGTAGAATCGTAAATCCATAGAAAGGAAATACTCTAGCACAGTTGGTCCAGAATCTCTGGGAGATAAGAAAGGGAGAGAACGGAGGCAGGCGTTTAAAGAAAGTCAGGGGAACGGAAGCGGAAGGGCGATGGACTTGATGGACTTAAGGTGTACCGGAGTACCTGCAAAGGGAGAGAATAATCAAGATTATTAGAAACAGAGGACAGGAGGAAAATCTATCACACTATGTCAGATGATGAAATAGGCCATCACTTGGTGGAATGAAAGACGAGTGATAGGGTTCTGAATATTAAATTTCTTTTAAAATTGAATTTCATTTGAGAAATGATTGGCTGTTACTGAATGGTATTAAATTGTTGTTTGTTTGAATTTCACCTTTTGTGTGTTGAGTAATTTAACTGTTGGCATCGCTGACTGGGTGCTCGAAGCTTTGCATGTCTCTATCACAAATTCAATTTTTGACAAAAACGAGCCATGGTAGGTCTTCTGTAATAATTAAATATAATACTGGGAGCACCCCACCCCAACGCAAGGTAAACTAAGCTAACCGTGACAGTGGACCTGTACACATACATACATACATACATACATACATACATACATACATACATACATACATACATACATACATACATACATACATACATACATACAATAAAGTTACAAACAGGCCTGCTCAGTCTACCTGATGTTCTTTGTGCTAAATTGTGCTAAGATTTTTTGTATTAAAACAATGAATATATATTCAAAGATTCGCATGGCCTAGAAATAAAATCACATCATAAATATGGCAACTTTTTATAACAGCACGAAAATCTAATCAGGTCATAAAAATTAATTTGCCGAGCTCAGTTAGGTTTTGCTTAATCGTGCAAAAAGTTTTGATTCAAAATATCTAAATCCTGCATGTTTTAAAACTTTAATCAGGTCGTCTACTAATGAATATAAACGAGCCGATTAAATTACATTGGTCTTCCCAGTGGTTTTGCTTAATCGTGCAAACGAGATTTTCATTTTTTAAATATTCAAAACCATTCGAAAAGTGTTTTTTTAATAAAATTTATTTAAAAAATCTTGTTACAAAATAGCATGAAAATCTCATAAGGTTTTTTATGCGTGCAGACTAATGAGCTGGTTGAATTTTAGCAGTTTAAACTGAGACTTTTTTGTACTAGATGACGGAAGTACAAAACTACGGATTATCCAAATCAAATCAAAGATGGCCTCTGTGCAAATAGTGGGAAGAAGTGGAGTATACAACAAATATGTTATAAACTGGCGTAGTGAAGTGAAATTAGATACACTTATTAACTGCATATGTACGTAAGCTATCACGCTACACTGCCATTTAGTTGGGGTTTTGCATAAGTTGGGGTGGAGGTGATGAAAATCTACATAAATCTGGTTTCCAAACTTGAAATCATTTATTGAACGCGTGTGTGTGTGTGTGTGTGTGTGAGAGAGAGAGAGAGAGAGAGAGAGAGAGAGAGAGAGAGAGAGAGAGAGAGAGAGAGAGAGAGAGAGAGAGAGAGAGTATTTCACCTACCACTAAAAATACTAGATCTTTATTACAATGTTTAACGAGCAGACAATTCCAGAAAACTCCGGACAATACGAAAAGCCTAAATGATACAGTAAGAAAGATTTCTTATAATTAATGTATTACTATCACTCATTATAGATTAAAAATAATTATACAGATGTATAGAGGTAATAAACTTCATTAATGTTCTTTATCCAATGGTCATAAGCTGGACAAACGCAAACAAAATGCAATTCATCTTCAACACAATAAAAAACATTATTTTCATTTAACAAATTCATAATATCTATGATTTCTCTCAATCCTGCAATGCCTACCAGTCTCTATTTGCAGCGTATGCGCTCAGCATCTAAATTATTTAGCAAGTAACTTCCAAAGAAAATTCGATAATCCACATGAGAGGTATATTTCTGGCTTTGGTTTCATACAGGCTTCATGAATTGTTACTATCACTTTCAGTTCTGTAAGTTCGAATCCATAATTTTTTTCCAAAATAGTGAGAAAAATTGGTTTCGGGCTCCAACATCTTGATTAAGCCAAACATACCCAACACCGAAGCGAAATAACATGTCTTTAACATTGGTGGCCCCGGTAACACGGTTAGTTTCATTTAAAATTAATAACATTGGTGTGAGTATCGAGTTGAGGTATTCTTACAGCCTTCAACTAGTATTTAGTACATCATAAAAAAAATTAGAGATGCAAAGTGGGTATCGTTCGCACTCCCATAACAGTCGGATTGTTGGTGGTTTAGGAACACCTAAATACTGTTTGCAAAGTTGTATTGCACAATTTCAAAATATCTACAAATTTCATATCCCCAAATTTCTGACACATAGCCAGTAATTGATTTTATTACATACATCAAAACTGTAAAATGATCCTATACACTAAAACAGTCAAATTGGTTTTTGATAATTCAAAATCTTAAAAGTTTCTTTCTAGTTTCTGCTAAGCTTTTGTCCATACCAACTTTGAGGTGAAAAACAGGCCCATGTATTTGGACATGCATCACAATTAATTTTACTATATGTTCCTTACATATATTTCTCAGTACTGACCTTTCCACTGTGTGACAATCAATACAAATCATATGTTAATCTAAAATACCTCCAAAGATGACTTCGCGATGAAGCTCTTGTCAAGGGTTCACCGGCATTTTTTTGAGAGGCTGCACTGTAAACACAACAGCATGTAAACAGAACACAGATTTCACTTCCGGATCATCACCAAATTATTATTACACAATGAGCACTGTCGCCGAAATACACATAGACAACCACTCTCTGAGCTCATATTCTCAAGAATAAACAATTACCTTTAAATCCCTACCAAAAAATGCATCAATATAACTCTTCTATCACCACCAAAAGTAGAGGAAAAATGTTCTAAAAAAAAAAAGACTAGAACTACATTCGTGGGTACTGAACTTGAAATACTAATTGTGATGCGATTCCATTTGTAATAAGGCAAACACTAAATACATCTTTCTTTGAAAAACCATACATCCGTTTGCTTGAGTTATCTCCCATCTCTGAAAACTATGATTTTAGTTTTGTCGACACTGACCATCATACTAGTTTTTATCACCAAAACGTCCGAGAACATTTATTCGGTTATCAAGTAGCTTTAACAACATCATTAGAAAAGTACTCCAGAAATAAGATCGGTATCTTCTAAGATAAATACACCTCTGTTGCATCTGTAATCAAAAATCATTAATACAAAGGAAAAACATGAAAGGCTTAAAACAAACCATTGACATGTTTCTAATATACAACTTTTTCCCATCCATTTAGAGGCATGCCATAATGGTAATAGGAACATTAAGTCTAATACTACCATCTCGTAGAAAACCATTAAATTTAACAACGCTAGGTATATCACAAAATACAACTGGGACATGGCAGTGACAGGACCGAGTAAGGAGCGCATGTTGGTGTAATAACAATCTACGTAGCTCACGCGAGGTAATACGGGTCACACCTGATCTCCCCAAAGCGAAGGTCAATAAATAAGAACATCATCATCATCATCATCATCATCATCATCATCATCATCATCATCATCAGTCCCATAGTTTGAAAGACCGTTGGGACACCGCGCAAGACCAAACAATCAGCTTCTCTATTCCTCTCGATTTTCTCAGGGAGTCGATCAATGTCAAGCCTGTCCATTTTCAAATGTTATCTTGCCAACGTTTTATCTGCCTGTCTCTCTTTCTTTTTCCTCGTACAGTGCCGTGCATGATTGACTTGGCAAGTCCTGATGATAGTAAAACATGCCCGCACCACTGCAGTTTACGTTTTTTCATTGTGATCAGGAGCTTTTCGTGAGGCCAAATGGCTTGTCTGATCCTCTGCCGTATTTCTTCATTGGTGGCTTGCTATTTGTATGTGATGCCAAGGATTTTGTTGGGAATATTTCATCTTGTGGCCTGTATCCTTTTCTTTAAGTCAGCTTTTATGGTTCATAATTCACATGCAAAGATAAATATGTAGATCACCAGTGAGTGCATCAGTCTGACCTTTGAACTGACTGAGATGTTCTTTTCATTCCAGATAGGCTTCACTTTTGTCAGTGCTACTGTTGTCTGTGCAATCCTGGAGAGTACTTCAGGATTTGATCCTTTATATGCTACCGTTGCTCCCAAATTATTGAAGCTGTGGATTGTTTCTAGCTTCGTACATTGGACCCTGATGTCAGTGTTGATGCTATTTTAGCTGTTGGTCCTAATTTTGGTCTTCTATGTACTGATTTTCATGCCGTATGATGCAGACGTTTTGTAGAGACTCTTTACTAAGCTAGCTAGCTCGTTCTTTCTTAGTTCCTGCTAGTCTATCAATGTTGTCAGCAAAACGTAAGTTCGTGACTGTTCTGCCTAAGATGGTGACTGTCCCTTCATTCTTTTTAAATGTGTCAGCCATGATTCTCTACAGAAAGATGGCGAAGAGTATGGGGGAGAGCAGACAGCCTTGTCTGAATCCGGCTGTTGTTCTAAACCAGTCCCTTATACTGCCATTGAATTATGCTGCACTGGTGGCTTTGTCATAGAGGTTCTCTATCACTGTGATGAGTTGGTATTAACGTTGTACAGTATAATGGTCGCCCATAACGCTTCATGCCATACCCTGTCAAATACCTTGAAATTCACGAAGACGTGGTACATGTCCTGATTCTGTTGGATGCATGTCTCACACATATTCCGAGGTTGAAGATCTGTTCTGTTGTATTTAGCCCTGCTCTGAAACATGTCTTCTCGTCGGCAATGATATTTGCAGCCTGTGGCTTTAGTCTGTTCAGCAGTATCCTCAACATGAATGTGCTTCGATGGCTTATAACACTGTATGTACAGTTGTTTTGACACTGTTGCAAGTTCCATTTCTAGGAGAGGGTGATGATAAGTGGTTGGGTCCACAGCGATTGACATACTTCTCTTTGCCAGATGTTTGTGAGCACGCTAATGATTGCTTCTCTCCCATTTTGTACCAGTTCTGCTGGGATATTATCGACTCCTGTTGACTTTCTCTTTTCAGCGATATCACTGCAGCTTCTGTTTCTTCGAGTAGGATAGAGTGGTTGTCGTTGTTTGTTGCTGGGAGTTCATTACCTCTGGATCAAATGTGGCGCGGTGGTTGCAAAGTTTTGTGATGTACTCTGTCCATCTTTTCCGAACGTCTCTTTCTTCTTTAAGGCAGTGTCCAGCTTTGTTATGTAAAGAGGTAACTCGTCGTTGTTTTGTGTTTGTAAAATCCTGGACCAGATCGTATGCTTTCTTGCTGTTGTTCCTTTTTAAGTTTGCCTCATTGTCTTTGGACTGTTCTTTTATCTAGATCTCCTTTGCTTTTTCCATGTCATTCCATACTTCTCTGTTGAATGCCTTGTACTGCTCTGCCCCTTCTGTCTCGTTCTTTTTATTCTTCGGCTCCCTCCTCTTACCAAACAGGTTCGGGACCTCATCTGTGACTCCATGGATTCTTGACTGGGTGATGTCTACCATAGGATATTGCTGTATGTTTCGGTCGTTGCTGTAATGAAGAAGGTGGTCAATGTGTCCATGTTGGTATTGTCAGAATCAAGGACAGTAAGCAGTGCATATTTCCCACCAATCATTACCTGGAAGGCTTCTGATACTTTGCGATCCTTCAGTTTCTCGAGATAAAAAATATGCATGTATTATGTTGATCTTCAATGAAGATGCATAAAGGCGTATGGTGATAAGGCGGCTGAAAATTGGCCATCATCCCATGACAGTGCCCACGCTGTCCTTGTGGACAAGGAGCCAAACTCCCTGCTTAAGTTTATCTTCTCTTCCAATGCAGTACAGTTTGTGGCCTTCTAGGTATTTGTTTCCCCAACGTTTCTTTTTCTCCCCGTATTTCACGGAGTCCAGAGATGTTTCCGCAGTATACGTTCATTTCATATATATAAGCTCCTCAAGTTTTTCTGCTGCTCCCAGTGTTCTCACATTCCATTCGCCAATGGTGATTTTGTACCTGACATAAATCTTGCTGCTCTTAGCACCAGTCGCATACTGTCCATCTCCGCCCTGGTGCACGGTGAAAGACATAGCCCTTGTTGAACCGGCCGACGACAGAGCCGGTATGGAATGAGTAATGGTTGTCATTTTTCATGTGGTGTGTCTAAAGCAGCTGTCGCCTGGTGGAGCCCTGTCCTCTTCAGTTCTGACCAGAGCCAATTTCCTCCACTTTGGTGGCTCGCCTTGGTCACGAACCAGTAGCCGTTGATCTGTTTGGCAGCCTTTCTGCTTGGATGTTGACTTCGTCTCATAAGTTCTTCCACCCAGTGATGCCATGTTAACATCACTCTATCCATAGCTGGACGACTAATTGGGGACAGAAATATCTACCATCCTGTGCACGTCTTGAGGACTTGCCCGTTATTGTTCTTAATAACTTGAGGTTGGGGTGCGATTAGAAGAGGGTTGAAGGTAATATGAAAGTTCATCTCTTGGTGCTCATTTTGAGATCAAACAATACTGGTGTTCAAACTTCCCTCAAAATCTTGCTGAATTTGTTGCAGCATAAAAAATGACCAACCACATCTGTATAACTGTGAGGGAGTGGTAAAAATCCTAGGTGGTGTTACAATGTTGACTGATATTGTACACCACTGAATGATTAATGTCCATATGGTACACGCAAATAATTAAATGTTTCCCCTTTCCGCTTCACTTCACAAAGTGAAATTCTGCCCAGTGATGCCGTGTTGACATCACACTATTTATCCTTAGTTTGAAGACTCATGGGGGTGGGGGCAGGAGGATCTAACATCCATTGCAAGTCTTAAGGACGTACCTATTACCGATATCATATAATAAGAACATAGCGAACACACACAAATACGGAGAATATATAAGTACTGCTAACAGCTACGAGATAGTAAACTACACACATGACATACACTCACTCCATTTATTTTCAGCTGTATTTATTTTCTTTTTATACTTCGATACTCTCTTTAAAAAATCGAGATAGATATCTGGTAGAAAAATACAAAAACTTTGCGAGGAGTTTACCGCCTTTATTTTATTTTCTAGCCCTCTAAATAAATACCAATTTAAACAAGACGTGATCTCTTTTAATGCCGTCCAAACAAAAACACAGTAACACTCACAACAATTTAGCATTATTCAATAATAAACTCGACAACACCGATCTTACGCAAAGATTACTAATTAAAGAGACTAAGTAAACCAGCCTAGGTGAATGTAGAGGTTGCCCTTTATTTAGGTTAGGTGGGGTGCTCCCAATATTATTTAAATTATTACAGAAGACCCACCCTGGCTCGTTCTTGTCTGAAATTGAAGTAGTGATAGAGAGATGCAACGCTCCGAGCCCCGCAGTCCGCGGTGCCGACATTTAAATTAATACCTACACAAGATGTGAAATGCAAATAACAATAATTTAATATCATTCAATAACAATTACTTCGCAAGCAAAATTTAAAAAAAAAAATATCACACGACCAAGTGACAGCCTATTTCGTCTTCTGACTTAGTCTTATAGATTTTCCTCCTGTCCTGTCCTCCTACTCATCTGTATAATCTTTCTCTGGAATCCAATTATCTCCAGTCCGTCTAACTCCTGCCTTTGTATTTGTTTTTTCTTTGTCTCCCAGAGACTCGGACCAACTGCACTAGGGTATTTCCCGATGTATCCTACAGTTCCTCTGGTCATTAAAACTTTATGTACTGAAGCTCCCTGTAATTCCAAGAATAATAAGTTTTCTACCAATTTCGAATGACCTCTGAGTAGCTTATCTTCCCTTATAATTCAGGCAATATATATATATATATATATATATATATATATATATATATATATATATATATATATATATATATATATATATATATATATATATATATATATATACATGAGCTAAAGCCTTACAAGTAAAGAAATTCTCGCATGCGGAGTATTTTTTCCTAATATCTGTGGGAAGTATCGAATTTTTAATAAGTAGTGAACCTTAAAGTGGAATGCACCGAGCATTAAGATTTTATCACATTTACCCCACGGGAGTATTTGGGAAGGGTCATTGCGACCTTTATTTCTTCCATGTCAGTGTTAAACCTTCAAAGGTACCAGTGTTCCGATTGAATGAAATTAACCGGATAACTTAAACTGGGTGCGAGAAAGAGATAAATGAACTTCCGATTTGTGTCAAATAGTCCATCTTCACAGGGAAAAGCTATATAACGTAGCTCAGAGATCCTGATTGACGAAACAAATGATTGTCTTAGAATTTTGTTTTACAAACCACTGCTTATGACTGGCAGCGTGAAACTAAGGTGTACACAGTGGAAGTAATGGGCATTTAAAGTGACAACCTTGGGCGAAATTTTTTAGTCCGAAATTTTCAGAGAGAACGTTGTCTCCGAGGAAGCCTAAGAAAGAAGTGCTTTCATCGTTAAATATGGGAGGGAGGGAGCAGATGTCTGTATTGTGAGAAAGACAGTGTTTAGCGTTGCATACACAAGTTTTAAAGTTAACAGCATTAAGGTACGCAATTTTAATTTCACGTAATATTACGTTGTACTGTTTGCTGTGTCCAAATTTGTTTGATATGACTAGGTTCCATATTATGTATCGTTTATTAAATTTTATGGAAATGTGTTGATGCTAGAGTTGCTATGCAATTTATCTTATTAAATTTCATAGAAATGTGATGATGCTATAGCTCCTATGCAACTTATCTTAAATTGTAAAGTTACTGATTCATTAGCAGGATTGACCGCATGCGATCCATTTGTTTGTATATGCAAGATTGATAGGGTTATATGAATAAATATGAATTAATTCCTTGGTCTGTTCGGACATTACTGATTATCGTGAGTTAACTATAACTACATATTATAATTGATTTCATAATGTTTAAATAATCTGAAAGTGAGTATGGATCTGTGAATGTATGCAATATCAATCGAACATGTTGTAGCATATGGCAAATTTTCACATGCTAATTTATACCTTAGGTAGGCTTTACGTAGTGTCTAAATGGAGTGTGTTCCGAGTAACTTAAATGAGGGAATTGTATATACATCTAGAAAATGGTACATATAGCGATTTATGGAGAAGGTTTTTTAAGGAAACAGTTTACCGAAGGAGAGGGGACGGAGTCCTAAAAAAAAGAGAAAAAAGGGAAGTGACGAGTGAAGTCAGAAAGGGAAAGGTTACAAGTGAAGTCCGAAAGTGGGAAGAAACGAGTGCATAGTAAAATCTAGGAAGTCCAACAAGGACGAGACAGTCGGAAAAGGAAGACTCGAGGAAATAGGAAACGTTGGAACACGGTCGAGAGGAAGGTAATGCAATCAGTCGTGGACATTGTGCTCTTTTTTACCACTCGTTATGAGTTGTCCATAAAGGACGTCCTCAAAGAAGGGGAAAGGGGGTTGTTCAAATGTGGACAACTGCAGACAAGTGGGGAGGGGTGAAAAGGACCTTGCGGACATCCGCAAGCTAATATTTTTTGTTTAATATAATTTTTCGAACATATGCTTTAAGCCTACTGTGTGTATTCCAGTATGTTTTGCCGACGTCCTACGGACGATTACTAAGTATAAATTATTTGTTAATTTCAATTTGTACGATTCATACCACAGAATACAATGCTGTTGGGCATTTCTGCACACTTATGGTTTCCGTCTCCAGTATTGAAGCAAAACGCATACCAAATTCGACGGATTGACGAAAACAACATATTGCAATGCGTACAATTTGAAAAGAGGCATTGTCACTAGAATATTACGTTCATACTAATATCAATTTTGGACACACAGGATACCACCCCCGTGTTTTCATAACTCACGAAAGGTCGACCTATTCTGCGCACAGCTTTGTAAAGATGTAATGTTTATTTATCTGGGATGTAATGTTTATTTATCCGGCTATGGAAATGAAATATATTACTTTGGCCTGTTTCTTTCAGGTCGGGTTTATAGCTAGTTTTACAAACTTGAAAATAACAATTCCAATAATTGGATAGAGCTATTAAGCAAACTAAACCGATCCTGTAAATAAATTAGTAAAGTTCAACATTTTATAAATAAAAAAGAAGCTAATATGATGAAGAGAAACAACAGTGAATATGATGTAATGTGTTTACAACGTCTTCGTTATGGGAGAAAATTACTAAAGAAGTTAGAAACAGACTATACGCCCTGGAATTTTGTACTAGAGGCTAGTTGATACGTTGGGTAGCAACACCTTCTTGCAAAATGGGAAACATGGATATGATGATGCCAAAAAATTAAGGTTTACATTTCCATCTTTTACATAATATTATGATGAGATCTGTAAGTGGTGTATAATGCTCGATACGGACGTCCGCAGCCGGGTGGAGTGGTATGGGGATGTAAGCTACATGCGGACAAGGGGGAGGTGAGGAAAACATGTATTATCTGCAGACGTCCTTTATGGACAACCCTTTATGATGATGAAATCATTTACGTTGAATTGAAATTACCACTATTAATTTGTTTGATTAAACTTGTTCTTTTCCTTGTCTAAGGGGGCTCGTATTGCATTATTTCCTCGTAATAAGCTTGCCCAGTTCTCTGGTGATATTCTATCTTTCACTCACACCGGGTCATAAATCCAATTAACTACCTCTCTTACTACAAGGGAGACGTTACAGCCTGCTTGTGCTTCGTCTATCCGACCATTGTCTTCCGCGAAGTGTATATACAAGTATTAAATATACTTGCGCCCACGTGTATATTCAAGTATTAAATATACTCCCCCACGTGTATATACAAGTATTAAATATACTCCGCCCCACATGTATATACAAGTATGACATATATCAGTAATCACTGCATAAATTATTAAGAGATATACCTCTCCATATTGTCACGGCACTCTTGTATAGGGCAGATAACACTCTTCTCCACCTGTTTAGCCAGATTCAAAGTTATTATATTTTTTTTTAGTTAGTTTTTTTTTTAAACAGAGCTTTATGGAATGGTAAGATCGTTTCATTCATGCACTGATAAAAACAAGTAGGTATCATATCAGTTCCGGGTTTCTATTTTATATTTTAAGTAAACTTCTCATAATTTCATCATTTATAATTGGAGTATATGTCATTAACTCTTCACTAACAATATTGTCAGTAATGTAACTCAGGCTTCTTCAATACAGATTTAAAGTATCCATACCAATCTTGGGGAGATGTATTCTACTTCTTGCTGCGAATAATGCGTTTCAAAATATGCCAGAATTGTCGAGGGTTTCTCCTCGCTTAATTTATTTGTATGGGATTCTCTAGTGTATCTTTTCTTGAGTGCGATTATTGATTTAAAAGCTAGTTTAAACTCTCTATATAACTTAAGGTCAGCTTCGGTATGTAAGAACCTAAAGCTTCCAAACCAACAGTTTTTATTATAGTTCATCCTATTGCTTTCTTTATCCCACCACAGCGGTCGATTTCGAATCATATTAGGCGACGAACCTCTGGTCTGATGTTGTTGCAGTGTTTAACGCCATTTTTCAGCACATGATAGCTATACAATGCGGCCAGTATTAATGGTGGAGGAAGAACCAGAGAAAACAGGCAGAAAAGAACCACCGACCCGCGAGAAGCTGCTGGCAGGCTTTCTCACTTACCCATATTGAATCTGAGACTCGAACCCACGCAGACAGAATTGAGATGACAGTGATCCGTAACGGAGAACGCTTTAGACCACTCGGCCACTCGTGACCTCACCTCTGGTCTGATTTAACCGAAGTAATATTCTGGGGATGTTAATATCAGCTTTAAGAGATCTGAATATGTCATTCTTTTTTTTTTCAAAGGTTGTGCTAAACATTCTTACAAATGATTGTATGGTGTCGTCAGTAAGACATAGATATTCTATTTAGCAACGGTTCAAGTATAAATAATAATTTTCTCTACATCACAATAATATTGATGTACATCACTTATTGGGAAATATTACAATCATTTCTCACATCCGAGTTAATCTCATTGAACATGCGTTGATTTATCTCGAGTCAATACTCCAAAGCTGGAGATATGTTCAGAAGAACATATAATATAATCTGCTACTGCTACCATTGAGTTATGCATATAAATTGACTGTTTTTGTTATCAAAGAGTCTTTCATTCATAATATGAATTTTAAAATTTTCTGCATAAATATATATGTCTTAAAATTATCTATGCAATGAAAAATTATCTGCATCATAATCAACATTGCATCCATTTACAAATACAAGTGTATCCTATGAGATAAAATCTTAAAAATTCTTAATTCGAGCATATTATCTCCCTATACGAAAAGATAACAAGTTCGATATTGGATATTTATCGTAAATTATATAATAATTAAATTCCATCTTCATTAATATTGCTAATAGTAGGGAAATGTACATGAATAACATGTGCATATTTTATCAATATGCATCGTTGATGGTCTAAATAGCAGAACCACACAATTATTACACGTATAAAAAGTTTTTGTTTTACAAAATCATCCATTACGACAGATTTGTGCACAAAAATGTTACTCCTCTCCAAATCCTACCTTTACCCACCTTATTACGAACACAACTACGGTATAGAGTGTAACAGAATTGTTACCGAGTGGATGGTGGATTAAATGAACAACACAAACACAATGTGTGAAAGAAAATATAAATTTATGAAATAAATTATTAATAAAAAATAATGATGTATCAACACAATAACGCATGCGTTCAACCCACAATTACACTCACAACCATTCACAATACATGAATAAATTAAATATTAATACACAGATACAAAGGAATCTCTTGGACTATACACAGATCCAATGAACCTTTACAAAAGTTATATTACCGCAAGTATAAATTGCGATAACAAATACAAAACATCAAACTGTACTGTCGCACGTATGGATTGCGACAACTAGCACGAACATATACATGTATTTAATCAAGTTGCTAACTTTTATTGAGATTCATGTAATCCCTTGAAATACTATTGTGATTTGAAGTAACTATGTAAATATAACAATGTATTCAATTGTATTACAATTGCAACACACACATGTGTCTCGACCCTGTATAACCGTACGATTCACCAACTGTTGAATCGCCGCCCAGCTTCCCCGAATACCTAGGGTTGACCAATACTTTTATCGGCCGTTTGCCCTTCACGGATCCACCACAGTTATACGTACAGACAGCATACAGCATCTACTAGAACCAACGTTCCCAAAAACCTAGATGCCACCCCGGATGTTTACACCTCTAGACAGCTCCGACACTCAGACTTCTAGATTTCCGGATATTTACACATCACGACAGATGTAGACGGACAGACAATCCGACAGACAGACAGTCAGATACCTCAATTTGATCTCACAATCAAATGGCACAATTAATCACATTCAGCTACTATTCAGATACGTTCAGAGACGTTCAGCTTCAATCAGATACGTTCAGAGACGTTCAGCTACAATCAGCAACAATTTCAGAGATGCTCCGCTACAATATCAGAGACGTTCCGCTACAATATCAGAGATGTTCGGCAACAAATCAGCTACGATATTAGAGACATTATCAGAAATATTCTGCCTTATATATCCTCAAATAGGTGAGCAGAATTCACGGCAAAATTACCGTGCACCCCGTGATTCTAATGTTCCTTACTTCAAGTGATACGAAGTCAGGCACATGCAAATCGTTACACGCCGCTTACCTTGGAAAAAACCACTTATTCACCCCAGGTAACGCATGTACGACGAAACAAAAAAAAATGGTGAAATTAGTTTGTAATTCAAGAAGAAATAAATTTAATTTTCGCCTAATTCTATGACATAGAGAAAATAATCTTCAAGGAAATGTTCAAATTCCACTAATGTTTTCCTCCATGTTTCATAACCGATAACGTCAAATTTCTTATTGTTGAGAGCAAAGTAAGTGTTTATAATCACAATGGCGCGCAGGAAACAGACCGCAAGAAAGTCAACCGGATTTTAAATTGAATAGTGGAGACTACACATACTGGTCTGGGTACTGAATGCAAGACAAGTTGGGGATCAATAATAATGAACACGGAATAATACAAAAAGGAATACATAACAAAGATGAGAAAAAAATCAAATAGTCTGGAAAATAAGCGAGTTTTTAGTCACGAGAAACGGGGGGGGGGGGGGGGGAGGGGTGGCAGCCACTAGGAAGAACACGAGCGAGCTTTAAACGTTTTTTAAGATAAGCAGAATACAGATAGAGGATGATAGCTACCTTAACTGCAAGTATAAGGACAGAACACAAGATCTGGATATGTCGAATATACCGAGAAACGAGTTACCGGGAACAACAAAGGTGACGATTGCTTTGAAAGTACTAAATGGAGAATACATTAAAAAAAATAATCAACCCAAATAGCTACAAGGGATACATCATAAGACCCAAACGGAAAACACCAATGTTACTGTACCGCCAAATATATATAGGAGAGCACAGAATAATTGTGAGGAAACTAACACCAATTTTGTAGAAAATATTTTTTTAAAAACAGAGAACTGCAAATATCAGATATTCCACTATAAATCCCTTTAGAAGCGGTAGTGAAGAAATTTGAAGAGAAATACAGCATAAAAGTAATATCGTCTAGACTAGCGACTATTCCCACTTCAACAATATACAGTGGAACAAGGGTATTATAAATAGAAAAGACCAAACTAAAAGAAATAAAGAAGGCGTTTTACCTATTTTTTTGGTTTACTAGCTCATATATAGTATAAAGGCTGGATATACAATCGTAAATGCAGCAGTTGTGGGAATGCAGGACATACACCATCAAAATGTTCTACAAACCAAGAGATACATGGAGCACCAAGGACGTAACGAGAAGAAGAACAACAAACACAAAACCGACAACGGGAAGAACAGCAAATTCCGACTACACAAGTCAGAAAAGAACTGGATGGGAAAGCAACCGAAACAACAGAAACAAAAACACGTACAGTAGTGATACATGATGCAATACAACAACAGGAGAAAAAGCAGCATAAAGGACCAATAAAAGAGACTACAAGACCAACAACAGCAGCAGTAAAAACAGTGGAATTACACAAGTACAAAAGCAAGACCAAAGAACTAAATGACTTATATAGATCAGCCAACACTAGTAACAACAGAGAAACTACAAATAGAGCAGGGCACGGCTAAACAAAATATGGAAGAAACACAAATAGCGCAAATGAAACCCAATAAGTCAACAACAATTGCCAAAGAAACAACGGACGAATGGAGAGAGACAGAAACAGGAGGAAGAAAAAAGGCAGAAAAGGGAGGAAGAAACGAGAAGGGATGAAAACTATTTCCTAGAAGATAATATTTGCATAAAATTAAAAAAAAATGTAAAAAAAAATATTAATTAAAAATTTAATTTTTAAATTAATTTTATATTTTAATTATTTATTTTTACAAAAAATAACATTATACAATGACCATAATAGCAATATATACAAAATAGCAAACATCATAAATAATGCAGGAGGGCCTCCCTACCTGATCTGTAAAGATGAAACAGATGAGAGTACTCCCCACCCCCACAAAATGCGTTCTGGTGTTCATACTTTGCTAAGCCCTCTATATTACAAGACAGAATGTTTAGGTAAAGATATGTGTGATGGCTATTCATAAAGCGTTTGGGCGTTGTCTCTCCGTCTCTTTGAGCTGTTGATTTTTAACGTCGCTTTGCCAATTTTTCCGGTCCTATCGCTATATTGAATAGAGTGTCTACATAATGCCACAGACTTGTAGCATGATGTTCCATCATGTCATATTATCTTGAGACTAAGCCGGTCAATCGTAACTAACCTCCTAATTCTGAGCGACTTTCCACATCCGAGGTAGATACATTAACCACTTAGGCTACAGGAGCGGTTCAGATCCCTCATGCCGTTTTTGTAGCAGTTCCATGTCATTTCTTGCATCACCATATCGCGTAATTCCCAGACGAGTTACTTCAGTATAAGAAAATAATGTGTTGTTGCCGTAAAGAGTTGCGTTTATTAGCCGGTTTCGCCTGCCCACTGCTCCAGTCATATATATATATATATATATATACTTGTTGCCCCATAGTCAGCTTGTCAAACTTGATGGAAAAGTACTCACCCTCTCGTCTAAATAGAGTTATATAATCATGCAATGCCTTCCTTTCGTCTCTGATACGCTTGGGAAATCCTACTATACCCTAAAATTATCGTTGCGATTAAGAAATTCTCGTGCTTTCTTTTGCACGTGTTCTTTATCTTCTCCTTGCTAAACTTAACGATAGTTGGCTTGGTAAAACCTGTTTCACTGGCGCTGGCGCTATTTGTTACCTAGCCTGTGCTCTCTCTCTCTCTCTCTCTCTCTCTCTCTCTCTCTCTCTCTCTCTCTCTCTCTGGAATCAGCTATATGGAGAGTATCTTGAAGAAAATAACGAATTCTGCATTCGGTATCATCCCACTTTTCGCGACGGACACCTTTGTTTCATGAAACAATAGATCGTTTCTCTGTGACTGTGATTCACGTTTAACCAATCGTTTCTTAAGGTAAAAAATCTTATCAGGAAAAAAAACTTAATTTGCTTCTGAAGCTCAAGGCTATCAGTATGAAGTTAACTTGGCTTGGCCTGTATTTTCGCACTAAGTTCTAAATAACAAACACTGAGAGATTTAAATTCGAGGTATTGCTATTTCACTTTTTGAAACGGACGAGCGTTTAATTTTCTCTGATATTCTTGAGAGAGTAATCACTAAAATATTCAAACTGGGCGCAAGATTGGCACCATTTTCATCTAGGACAAACTAGACACCATGACAAAAATTTTGGTGAAAAACCCATACTATTATGACAATCCATTCTAGAGATTTAGTGACAAGATTTCCAAAACATTCATCGTGGAAGCCAAAGATAAGGTCAAATCAGCACCATTTTCATGTTAGATTAACTAAATATCATAGTTAGTCTTCTCGTTAAAACAAACCAAACAAAAATATAACCCACAGCCAACCAACAAAAAACAACAGCAACCAAAAAACAACAACCTATGTCGATATCACTTGCAAGTTAGGTGGAGTAGTAAAAACATTTTCCAGATGTTTACCAAGGTGGCTATGGCGGCCATATTGGATATCAGATCAGCAAGATTTTTATTTAAGAGTAATTAGACACCATAAAACTTCTTCTGGTGAAATGCTGATATGACTTAATTTGCAAGAGAAATAGCACGATTTACAAGATGGACACAGTGACGGCCATACTTTATTCCCCTCCCTCGGGGGGGGGGGGGGGGGGGCGCACACTGTTTTCATTTAGAACCAACTAGACATCGTAAGAAGTCTTTTGGCAAAACACTAAGATAATATGACTTTCCATGCACGTGTCCTTGCGACAACATATTTTCAATATGGATGCTTTAGTCAGGGTCATATTATCCAGCAGGCACTGTGCCTAGGATAGGGGTTTCAAACTCAAACCACCATGAAGGAGGCATGAGGATATTTTTAATGGTCGAAGGTCCATACCACCTTTGTTATCTGCAATGATACCTTGTGTCACCAATCATTTTGCGGGCCACATGATACGGCTTGGCTGGCCGCGTGTTTGAGATCTCTGGCCAAGGGCCTGCGAAAACACCATGTTACTAAAAAAAGTGTATACACAAAAAAGCAGCGTCATGTTAATGTCAATCGTTTTATTAAATAAGCCTACGGTCTACAAGAATATTCGTCCAGCCCTGGCTGTGGTGGCCATATGTGACATCAAACTAGCAAAATTTGTATTTTGTACGACAATGTTTCGAATGCGTGAAAGCAATATACACTCGTCGGGGAGTGACATTGTCGTCTGCCACAAATATTAAAATCTTAACAACATACTACTGTTATACTCTTTATTGTAATCATGTATAGTAACATTGGCTATCGCTGCCTACAGTTTACATATAAATAATAATTGTATTGCAAATCGTATTATTGAAAGGTATATTGTAAGTAACGATACGAGCCAACGTGGCTATAGTAATGGCTGGGCATACAGCTGTATGTATTATCCCAGAATTAATAAATGCTGGCTCACAAATAGTAACAGAAAGTTTTGCTTTCATTTATATAACCAATATTCCAAATATAACCCAAAAAATCCCACGCCCCTGTATAGCGATTGTACTGAATTTAACTTTTTGCTATTAAAAAAAACATGACATCACTGTACCAGGCTGTCGCCATATTGTTTTCGGACAAAGCACCGAGAGATGCTTAGAAATACGCGGTAATTCACAACACATAGGCCAAAAAAAGTTGTTTTTTTCTTCCCTTACTATGTAATATATTGAGATATTCTACTATAATATAGGAGTGTGTACATTTTATGTCTTTGTCGATTCTTCAGTATTGTTTTCAAACCTGCGTTGAGTAAAGATTATATATATATATATATATATATATATATATATATATATATATATATATATATATATATATATATATATATATATATGTGTGTGTGTGTGTGTGTGTCCCAAATGAATGTATTGAAACCAATAGTATTCATTCATATCTACTTTGTTTCCTTTTCAGCTGGTTTTTGTGTGTAATATTTTTATTATTTTAAGGGTGACAGTCGTCATTAAAAACAACACATTGTATTGCTGTTTCCTTTAACACATCTATACGATTGAACCTCCCGACAAAATGTAAATGTATATATATTTGTATATATATTTTAATTAAGAAATGTACTATCACGTAGCATACATATAACCAACCAGTGCTGCTCTTTTCAACACCATAACTGTTGTTGTTGTTGTTGTTGTAGGGTTTAACGCCATTTTTCAGTGCAAAGATAGGCTATACATTGGCGTCCGGTGTTAATGGTGGAGGAAGAACCCCGGAAAGAACCACCGACCCACGAGAAGCTACTGGCAAGCTTTCTCACACACCCACATTTGCCGAATCCGAGACTCGAACCCACGCAGACAGAGGTGAGATGGCAGTGATCCGCAACGGAGAGCGTTTTAGATCACTCGGTCACTCGGTGCCCCTCACCATAACTGTAATGAACACAATGCATCTTTTATGTTCTAAACTGTCATTCAAAATAGCGTTTTGTTTGTAAAACAGACATTTGATATAAACATAATTTTTATCGGCTTTCTAAACTTTTCTTACCAATTAACACGTCAGATTCAGAAAAATGAATATAATAACTAATGCATAATAATTTTCATTTAAAAAAAAATAAATAAATACTGATACATTGTTTTTAACTAATGGAATATATATGCAACATTTCTATATTCGACATGCATAATATCTCATCAACTAAGCTGAGCGTAATTTTATTGCGTTAAACAAACTACAGGACCGGACCTAAGTTTTTTCGGGGGGGGGGGGGCAAACTTGTTATTGGATTAAGCGAAGGCGCGAAGCGCCGAGCCTTCTAGGGGGGTCCGGGGGCATGCCCCCCCCCCTCCCCGGAAATTTTTTTTTTCAAGGATGCAAAATGGTGCAATCTGGTGCTATCTGAACCTAGAAAAAGGGATCTAACAAAAGTGACTAAAAACTGCAATGTTTTAAAAACACTAAAAAAAATATTTAAAAAAAATAAATAAATAAAAAAATTTAAAAAATTTGGAACCCCCTTTGCATCTTTTATCAAAAGCAGTGAATAGTTTTTTTTTTTTTTTAAAGGGGGGGGGGGGCCAGGCCCCCTGGACCCCTATAGCAGGTCCGGCCCTGAACTATAAGAAATAGTCCCTTTCCTTTATACTCTACAATCTCTATTAATATGTATACTCATAAATCGTATATAGGAATACTTCATCGACATTAATTAATTGGGGAGTAGGGGGGTTGTCTGGCAGTTCCCTTGGAATTTTCATCTCAAAATATTCAGGATATATATATATATATATATATATATATATATATATATATATATATATATACGCCATTGCGCCGGTTCGCCTTGTCCAAATGGCTGTGTTCAGAAACTGATATCACCGCATCCCTTATATTAGTTGTTGTTGTAGGATTTAACTAGTGTTGTTCTGATTATCGATTATAATCGATCATCAGTTGGTTGGGCAGATAATCGATTGTGAACTCCATAATCGATTGTGTGTAAAGGGAGACTACTTTTTAGGTGCATGCATAGCACAAAGGTTAGTAAAACTCCCAGCCACCAAAGTTGACCTGAAATGTATTAATTCCCTTCACAACTACAAATATGAAACCTTATTATTCATAATTAGGAACATATAGTCATTATTACATGGTCAAGTTGTTAAATTGTTGAGTTATACATTTAAACACATTTTGTTGATTTGTTTCAGTCCAATTGCAACATCTTTTGTAATATTTATAAACAATGAAAAACAAGAAAAACATGTCCTTCTATACTTTAAATTATAGACACAGCACATGTGAACGAAAGAATTTTGGGGGATTGTAGCAGTATGTCAGTTATATATGACTGATCAGCCATAAAAAGTTGCATTCATTTAACAAAGTTTTAGAACAAAAGTAACACATAATGTAATATTATTGTCAGGCGAAAGTATACATGTCATTAAAAGAGATTACTCCTGTACATTTATAAACATATTAAACTCTTGATCAAAGATATAACTGTTTAACAAAATTTAAAATTTGCTCTTAGTAACCGATTATAATCGATGATCAGTTGGTTAAGGGGAACCGAGTATCGATTATGAATTTCTGACCGATTCCCATCACTAGGTTTATCCCCATTTTCAGCACGAGATTGGTTATACATCGCAGTCGGGGTCCCGAGTGGTCTAAAGCGCTGTCCGTTACGGACCACTGCCATCTCACCTCTGTCTGCGTGTGTTCGAGTCCAAGATTCGGCAAATGTAGTTATGTGAGAAAGCTTGCCAGTAGCTTCTCGTGGGTCGGTGGTTCTTTCCGGGGTTTGTCCGGTTTCTTCCCCCACCATTAATACTGGCTGCCATGTATAGCCTATAATGTGCTGTACAATGGCGTTAAATCATAAAAAACGAAAACAAAACATCGCAGTCAGTATGAAGGGTGGAGAAACCGGGAAAACCCAGGAAATCACAGAGAAGTTACTGGCAAGCTTTCTCACATAACTATATAAGCCAAATCCGAGACTCGAACCCACCCACACAGACATAAGATGGCAGTGATCCGTAACGGTGACGCTTTAGACCACTCGGGATTCCCTATATTAGTTGTAAAAGTTGTCTTGAGGTACAAGAAATGAAATTTAAGAAAACTAAAATTTTTAAGCAACGGTAAAAAAAGAAATAGCCTGACTACCTCTCCATTAAATGTTTGGTTAATATTTAATAAATGTCTTTCTTTCGTTTTAGAACTAAATCTTTTTAAACCTTCAATGGACAAAATTACACGGGAATTTAAGATTTTGCTCCAGTGTTGAACCCATATCTAAGCAATTTAAATATGACTCAACACGGCGCGCGTATCAGTGGTGTGTCCTAGAATAGCATGTCCCATACGTGGTCAACAAAGTGGGTTCAAGGCCAGTTTGTGACCATTTCATGGCCAATTTACTAGAAGGCAGTACTGTGTCCTTGCTCATTTCATGACCGGTTATTTTAAATATATTTATTATGTCCGTGCTCAGCCGAATTAACAATGATTTATTTACCTGTTTTAACGTCTCTTTTTTTATTTTATAAAAAAAAAATAGTATTTAAAGTGCATGGTATGAGCTAAATTAACATGCAGTTGTATAGTCAGTTTTACCTTGAAGCCGAACCCAGCTTTTTCAATTGTATTAAACTGAGTGATTTGATTGGTCGGCAGTTCATGGTCTCACAGCTCGTGCTAGAATATAAATCAGCCGACTGACTAAACTATAAATTGCCTAAAATGAGCCGAGTTGTTGTTATTTAGATTTGATCGACAAATAGAAGGACACGGGATATAAACTATTGCAACAAAGTACAGTGGACAGAATTAAACGTGAGTATTGTGAGGTTTTTCATGTGATGACCATTTCCCAAAAAAAAAAAAGAAATAGTTCATTGATATCATTAGCATACATCTTTATGTGCCTTATTAATATTAAGTGTAAATCAACACAATCTGATATGCTTGTTTAATATATTTTTGTTTATTTAAATTGCTTATGTTGTTAGTTCAGGTCGTGTTATTATTTTAATTACTGACCAGCGGATAAATAATGTTGCATTGGTTTTCCATTTAACCATTGCATACGAATCTTGTGTTAAATTATAATAATAAATATTTCCATGTCAGTAATACAAAATATGTATAAATATGCACCACAACCTAACTTCATATAGACACTTATAACAGCAACGGTTAAAATTATCGATCAGCGGTGCAAAATTAAACTCAGCCTCCCTAATATTTGTCTTGTCGACTGTTAATGTTTAGGTTTAATCTATCATGCTGGTCATATCCATAAATTTTTCTCACATTATTTGGTGGTGGTGGTGGTGGGGGGGGACAAAATATTCGATAATTTATAATTTGCCTACATGGTGTGTCATAAGACAACACTTTTTACTCATAATGCCATTACACTTTAATAGCCCACATAGGTTCAATACAAAGAAGTAACCGTCCACGAATCAAGGGAATATAACACTTGTTACAGGTTAGGAACCACATCCTTTGATTCATGGATGGATACTCCTTTTTTGTTTTGTAACGAATCCACGTGGTATTACTAACAATTGTACACCACGTCGCTGAGAAATCTCGTTCTATGTTTGCGCGCATACATTTTATGACGACAAAAATTACATAGGCACCACGTGTATGGTTATGTGTGCAGCATTTTAAAATGATTATTTTAAAATTAATTTTGGATACAGATAAACTATACGTCGCATAAATTCATCGAAGTAAATTTCTCAGCAGCATCTAAACTTTCTTGTAATCAAGATATGAGAATTTTCGTTGCATGACCCAAGCTGATAAACCACACCGGACTTGTGTTTATGTCGGCTGCTAGCCCTATCTTGTGCCTTTAGGTACGTGTGATACATTTGACCAGACAAAAGCATTGCTGTTTGGTTGTTTTGACCAGACACAAGCATTGCTGTCTGGTTGTTTTGATGGCATCACTCACGAGTTTTGGCTGGTTGTATGGCTTGCGCTACTATCACCAGTTTTATACTAAACAATTGGTAACAAATCTGACCTCGACTAAGTTCGGCGGTATGGAATAATGAATAAAATTAGTTACTTATGGTATAAAGTTACTATTAGATGTTTTTAAAGTTCCTTTAAAACAATAATTGGGTAATTTAAATCTAATTCTATCACTATGAAAACAATTTAAACGTTTTATTTTGGAATTGAAAGAGAAATAAAAAAAATATTAAAAACTTTTTCAACTTTAGTGAGTTTAATGTATTTTTTGTATAAAGCTGCTGGTGTGATTATTTGTATACTTTTTTAATACCGAAAAGCCTTGTAGATGTTAAGTTCAAGAACTTATAAACATTTGCAAGCTAATAATAGAAGAGAAACTGTAAATTGCAAGTGGACAGGACCAGAAATGTTAGACCTACTTTTCCCTCATTAAGTTCTTGTCATATAATGCGTGTATTATGTATGATGTTACAGATGAGGATTGGGGTGGCCCAGAGTAGTCTAAAGCATACTTCATTATGGATCACTGCCATCTCACCCATGGCTGCATGGTTTCGAGTCTCAGATTCAGCCAATGTGGCTATGTGAGAAACTATGCCAGTAGCTTCTCATGGTTCGGACTTTCCCTGGGTTCTTTCTCCGCCATGTATAGCCTATCGTGTGCTGAAAGATGACATTAAATCCTACAACAACAACAGATGATTATATATCGAAGAGAAAATGCATTGCCATGCGTACAATAGAATTATAGATTTGTGCTGTTTTCAAATTAAATTTTATGAAACTTTAAATAATTTCAACAGTTTTACTTGGTACAACTTGTATCTTCAAATATTTTTTATAGCAATACTCTTTGCTTCACCATGATGTTGCAGAATAACAATTCAGCACCTTGGCATGTTAAATTTTTTTTTCCCAACACATCCTTTTCATGTCGGACAACTTTACAGCACTTGTTTAAATGTCTTAATTCATTAATGTGAATTTTTGTGTCGTCACTGATGTACATACAAATGATGCAGGTGTGGAGGTAGCACAAATTTAAAGATTTTGCTTTACTTTTAGAAGGAGTGTTTTATTATTCTTAAGATTTATTGTCTCAAATTTTAATTTTTTTTTAATTATAAAATGTGGTTCATTTGCACATTTAAGTGATGAACAAACTCCAGTGACTAATGCTGCAAAGTTTTACCAACATTTATAAAGGATGCAAAATGATGCCACTTAATTACTGAATACAAAAAAAGAATTCCATTTGTGTACCTACTATGTATACAGAATAGGTTAAAATGTGCATAGCATAACTTGCTCAGATTGTGAAGTTTAATTTGCTGTACATTTTTTGCTTCGTAGTATGACATGATTCAGTTGGCAAGATACCTCCTTGCTGACAATTTCACTAGGGTCATTTTAATATTTTTTCTAATAGTTACTTACATGTACAAAATCTTGATAATACTAAGCATACTTCTCTTGACATGTGCACAAGATACACTTGTATGGTCTAGATACTCAAAAAACTTTTTAATAACTTAAAAACCTGAAATGGTGCTGTGTGAGCATGATTAGGATTTTTAACGTAGCTTTAACAATTTTTCAGTCATATCGCTACGATGTCTGCAGTGAGGAAGTCTATTGTGATGTCTAGCACTGGGGCATCATGCCACAGACATGTAGCATGATGTCCCACCCAGTCACATTATCCTGACACCAGGCCTGCCAGTCCTAACACTAACCTCTTAATGCTAAGTAAGGCACCTGTTAGTAAGCAGAGTTATGGAAATACAGCCCAGTGTCTATGCTGTATGTTCTACTGATAACAACTAACAAACTACACAGACACAGATCTTCTAGTGCAAGTTGCAATGGCAGGTCTGGGTCTGTGCAATTTGTGGTTGGACTTGTTTTATAAGAGAATGTATTTTAATTGGAATGGTAGTGCAGCATCACTGACAGCCATATGCATGATCATTCATCCTTTTACTGATCTTGTAAATATTGACTGGCTGTAAACTAAATTTGTTTATAAATGTATGTATAAATGTTTCAGCCTTACACAGGCATAATTGGCATTTATATGATGATACAAATGGATAATGTAGAAAATCTGAAAATTACTTTGCTACATTCCTGAATATTTTAATATAATTGGTTATTAGATTGTTTTTCTTAAAGAGGTTGAATTGCAGGTCTGTTCCAATTAATGAGGCATTTTATTTTGAGTATTATGCTGTTTGTTTGATTTTTTTGACAGTTATACCCAAAGAGGTGACAGATGCCAGCACACACTTTTGAGGATGAAGCCCCAGTAGGGGAGGTTGTTGGACCTCAGTCTCAAATTGAGGTCAACATTCCCACAATTCCCTCACCAGCTTCAGCTAACTATGAGGAAATTGTCATCAGTGGAGTATCATGTCGTCTGCCAGAGTCAGACAACATGAATGAGTTCAGAGACCACTTGATGAAAGGTGAAGACATGGTAACAGATGATGATCGCAGATGGAAAGGTGGTAAGAAAAGTTGGCAGAGTTTTGACTACACTATAAACATAAAGCTTGACTTTATATATTGACATACACAAGATTCTTAATGGTTGTGAATGTTTTTGTTCATAAACAGAAGTGTAACCCAAAATAGATATAGCAAATCCCATCAGCTGCACCAAATATGTTCTCTGACTGCAACAATGTGGACTGTAATTTATAATAACATTCATTTGGTAGGCATTATCTTATCTTTTTTATCTGTCCAGCCCTCTATGCTAAAATTTTTTTAAAAGTTTTGTTGAGGAAAATGACAAGCTCATCCACCACTTTTAGTGCACTGTACAAGGTAGACTCCAGGTCAGTAAATAGGAAAGCCTGTCATACATTTGTCCATTAGCGTAAGTGTGTTTATAACTACTTCTGTGAACTACTTGAATACCATAAAACTGTATGCACATTCATCGGAAGAGCTAGTTTGTTCTAATCAAAATGGTAAATGGTCCAGCTTGGATTCCATATTAAAGCTACAGTGGCCATTTGGAAATTCATGTTATCACATCTCCAGCTGAAAGGATGGTTATATCAATATGAAGTGTTCACTCTGAGACTTTTTACGATTATGATTTCCAGTTTATCCTAAATAATAATAATAGTGCAGGGTTTATGTTCCATATTGCCACTATGGTAACCATCTTGCAGGTCTTCTTGTAGGTTCTCATCCTGGATTGCCTATCAAGGTTTCACTAAAAGATTTGTTCTAATGTCTATTTGGTCCTACTTGTATGGTCATCATGGCAGCCATCATGAAAATCTTGTTATTGCTACTCATGAAGGGAAAGTTGCATCAATCAAAGAAGATTTCTCGTTATATCAAGTTGATCCCAAACGACAATGAATCCAGCTTGACATTTATAGTGGCGATCATCTTGAAAATATTTTTAATGCTATTCTTAAATGGAATGTAATCTATATATGGTGTTTTAGCATCGTCCCAATTATGGGGCTCTCATTATGAAATTGACATATATTTGTTGTTTAAAAATAAGAGAGATAATATTATAGTAAATGTACCACATTATTCACATCAAGAACAGTATTTTGTGTATGTTGAAAACAGCAGTGTGAACCAACCAGTGAATGGTCTAATTGCTTGTAGACAAATCGTTTTGTTAAATCTTTTTACTCTGGACAGTCTCAGACATACTGTATGAAACTAAACTAATCATTGGCATGAAGTTGAATAATAAGATGGACAATACATAACAGATGCCCGTTTTGTGTTCTGCAATTTGTGGTATAGTTCATCATAGTTATAATGATGGATAGTCTTTCAGTCCAGGAAAGCAGATATTTCATCTTATCAGTGTAGATAATAATCAGTATTAATGCCAACATTTTTCCTTTCCTTTATATTTTTACATTTCAAAGTCATGAGTTATCCATGCATATAAATTCACAATTAGACACATTTTATCCTTATCATTTGCTTTTTTGTCTACAATAGGTTTGTATGGCCTGCCTACAAGAAGTGGGAAGTTAAAAGACATAACCAAGTTTGATGCTGTTTTCTTTGGGGTTCACCCAAAGCAGGCAGACAGTATGGACCCTCAGTTGCGACTTCTTCTGGAGGTGACTTACGAAGCAATAGTGGATGCTGGTATATTTGTTTTTTCTCTAGTAATTAAAAACTGCATCATATTTATGCAGACATTTGTGTCAAAAAGAGCACGTTTCATTGGCTAGGCAGTAAATGTAACTGTTCAAGTATAAATATTTAATCCTCAGTTTGTAAATCATGCATTCACATTTGTCACTTGAGTATGAAATGGACATGATAGACTTTGCCATTGTATCCTGAAATAAGGATTAATAGAGTAATTATGC
The DNA here is from genome assembly GCA_030141615.1 of Unio pictorum. Lineage (NCBI taxonomy): Eukaryota > Metazoa > Mollusca > Bivalvia > Unionida > Unionidae > Unio > Unio pictorum. Next base: position 1,462,197 of record JARLTB010000106.1, on the reverse strand, counting down.
TGCAGGCATTTGTGACCATTTGTATCCTGAAATAAGGATCAAGAGAGTAATTAGCTTGCTTGAATTTGTGATAGTTTGTATCCTGAAATAAAGTAATTAGGTTGCAGGCGTTTGTAAAAGATGCATGTGTTACATATAAGGGCTGAATAAAGGTGCGGTTATATTTAGTTTGATGAGTATGCAGAGTGTAAACCTTGCATTATACATGTATATACAATATGACTTCTTGGTCAAAACTTTTTTGCAAGTACAGTACTTTGCAAAACTTAACTTGCCTGAACCAAGTTTGAATTTGTCACTGGCATAGCATAAGTGGATTTGTCAACCCCTGGTTATACAATATTCTATTAGACTTTACTTCAGGAATCCTATATATATATATATATATATATATATATATATATATATATATATATATATATATATATATATATATATATATATATATGACCAAATTTATTCAAGAAAGGCTTTTTTTTGTTTTTTTGTGAACTGAATTTCTTTGACATGAGGTCTTTGACAGAAAAGACTCATCACGTCTTATTGATCCTAAATGATAATAGGTATCCATTGTCCAAAATGATCATCTTGAAAATCCACATCACTTTTTCTCCTGAATGTATGGTCTTATCTGTAAGGGTTTCTTTTAGAATGTGATTTTGTGGTTTCTTTTCTTAATAAAGTTGTGTTGCAAAATTAATGTATGAAAGTCACTGATTATTATATTTTTAAGCATGACCTTTATTTCCTGAAATCCCAGCTATGTTCAGAAAATTTCTGCACAAAATTTCACTTTTAGAAGATACCCTGATCTTCATGAGATTTTTACTAGAATACATTTATTCTCATTTGGTAATAGAATAAGGGTGCCAACCTATCCACTAATTTGGGTATCAAATCTTGTTATCTCATCCTAATTGGAGATTAATTGTTAAATGTAGTTTTCACCAAAAAGTTTCTTTAAATATCTGGTTAATCCTAAATAAAAATTATAACTAATGTGACATACAATATGGCTATTTGCAGCTGTCTTAAAACAATTTCTGGCTACTTTTTGTGGCTGCTGTAACATGGTTGTTGTCTGCTTAAGGACTTTTTACGATAACTGGTTAGTTGAAAATGAAACGGGTGTCTTGTAAACTTGAACATGTGCAGATAGTTTTGTTACAGAATTCGAGTTGTTGGAGTTTCTCAGCAACATCAGAAATGTTTTCAATACTCATCATGTAAAGTGAAGAAATGTATGTCTTTATTGGAGATTCTAGAAATAAACATTAATTTAGGTCTATCAGATATGTCTTCTTGCATGGTCAAAATGCATGTATAGAACATTTTCTCTCATTTCTGAGGGCAGTATACTAGAAGAAAATTAATGAGTAACCCAATTTTTGTTTTATATATCCATAGTAATACAGAGTATTTCCTTAGATTATAAAACGTTCAATTTACAAAAAAGAAATTAATGTTAAAATTGCTGCAAAAGTTGGGTTTAGAACTTAAACTATTTTTAGCTACCAGAACTCTTGTTATTATTTGACAGGTGTGAACCCAGACACCATTCGAGGCAGCAGGACAGGAGTTTTTATTGGTGCCAGTGCTTCAGAAAGTCACGATGCCTGGACCTCTGACCCAGAGTCCACTGTTGGATACACCATGACTGGATGTACACGATCCATGTTTTCCAACAGATTATCATACTTCTTTGATTTCAAAGGTACAGTGATTTCTTCATCCAATACCATATTAGTGTGACAACTACCTCACAAACCCAGCATATTCAAGTTTACATTTAGCTATAACAAAGCCATACATTGTCTGCCAATAAATTGGATTCAGGCTAGAGTGGTCTCTTCTTGGAAATAGTGATTGCTGTCAAATACTATCCCCATTACAGTTGCTATTTCCACACATGCTATAATGCATGCTTTGTAAGAGACCTCACAAGATTAAGCAGTATTTCACACACTATGGAGAGCATGTTGAACGAATCCTCACATAAGTTAATTATTCTATAACTATATTTATAACTATTCATTGCCCTTTTCTTCTTAGACAAAATTTTTCTAAATGTATTCAAACAATAACCTCATTATGGCAGACACGTGTTGATGCCATTTTTAAAAGAAATACTAGCCTGGTCACTGGGACATTAAATCTACAATTTGTAATGACCTATGGTATGTTTAGTCACTGACTGAAAATTAACACCAAAAAGGTCATGCAGACATTTTTTAATAATAATTATTTGTTTATTAGCATCCACTTCAGGGTAAGTTTCGGAGATGCAATTCTATTACTGACTTGGTAATAACAGACAAGAGGATCTTGTAGGAAATTCATATAGTCATTATATTGTTCACTAGTATTCTCTTAGTAAATTTGGTGATACTAATTTCACCTATATATACTGTTTGTTAGCTCTCTGTATTTACTGGTGTCAAGAATTGGCAGGAATAAAATGCACTTAATACAAGTCATTTAAATAGGTGGAGGATAATTTTATGACATGCCTAAAATATATGGGATTTGAGTCGGGCAATATATATGAAATTTGCTCGTACTAGGCAGAAACTCAGTGGACTTTAATTTTATCCAGAAAAACTGATATCATGAGATTGCAAGGAAACATCAAAGAGGATAATGCAATTAGAATAGCAGCCAATGTCAAATCAGTTAGCAGTTTCCTTATGGAAGCAGAGAACGATCTATTGGAAAAGAAAAGTAGGAATATGGCCTTAGTTCATCATCACCTATCAGGCATGGCAAAAAGTGTTCATGGTTCTGATACTGACTGTCCTTCTGCGAGATAGATTGACAGTGGTCATCACCAGCTTAGATAAGGCCTAACCTAATGCAGTTTGGAACTGGTTACAGGGATGCAGTATCGCCCAACCAGTCCCATCATTATGAACCCTGCAAAAAAAAAAAAGAGGAAAATGACCAGCTAATGATTGCTAGTAGTAGGTACTGAATCAGTGAAGTATACATAAATTCCCAATGGAACTACTCGTGATGATCCAATGTCAGTTATCCTGGCAGCAGAAGTCTGGCACACACAGGAAGAAGCAGACTGACTATAGTGCCATAACAGACCAGTGCTATTCAATATGGCCAGTTTAGTGCCATAGCCCCTGGTTTATTTTAGAGACCCAGTGTATTGTGCAATCATGAAGCAGTCCATACCTGTAATGGATTCAGCTCATTCCCATGTCATCAATGACCAATGTCTAGTGGCTGTGGGATGACTCTTCATGAATTATTATTAAAGGTTAAGTCAATTCTGTTCCAGTTATTCGCATTCAAAAGCAATCCCTTTTGGTCTCATCAGTTCCTTAGTCTTCAGAAGAATTGTGGGCAGAGTAACATGTAACTTCTGGAATATTTCCATGTTCATGACATCCAGCTGCCTCAGTAACATAAATTAGGAACACAAGGCAAGACATGTAGGGCTGTCAAAAACCATGGAAAACTTACCCGGGTACCCGTTGTGCCGTTTAACAGGTACCCGGGTACTCGTTAGAACATGAAAGACGTGTACAACCCTTGAGCAACAAATTTGTTTCCCCACTAAATTATGCGTTACGCGTAAACGTATAAGGTTTACACTTTTTCGGTATATCCACCTTCCAAAAATCTCGTTTATATTAACATTCCATTAATCCCACAGACCGTATTTTAGAAAAGACCGCTTTACATAACTACAATATACAAGTACGCTTGTCCGTGGACTTGTACTTTCCCACAGTAACATGTTCTATTTATAGCAAACCTTGTTCTACTTTCCCTCGAATTCTATTTATAGCATCTGTATGGCTTAGAGAGGAGAGAACAGACTATATTTATTTATGTGGCTACTATATTATATGTCCAAATTATATGTACAACACCTTTTGGAAATTGGCTTATTGTCGATATCACGTGACTATTACCTAGGTTGCGAGATTTGTGTACTCACGTGACTATTAATGCAAATAGCCAGATCCGGGGCAAATTTCAGGAATGATGTACTTTCGTCTCGTCTGTCAGCAGATTAAAGGCATAACAAATGCTATGCTTGCGATTTTTGAGAAAATAAATCATATTCCTATTGATTTTATGCTGGTATATCTGGATGAAAGATTGTTCAAGTTTGCTGGGCCAGCATGTAAGCTGCTACTCATGCCGACATCAAATGGTGTCGGCGAATTCCAACTTTTTGATAGGAAATGCGCTCTGACCCTACACCCCAACATGAATGTCCAACTATCAAAAATGGGGTGGCAAGGACAGAGGAAACTCAGACTACTCAGACCAGTGTGCTGCTGATGATATACGATATTTTGATAGTGTTGTCGACTACTTATTTTTGTAAACGGGTACTCGTCATTATGTTTTCAATACCTGGGTTTTTCTCTACGGTCGGGTACCTGAGTACCCGGGTACCCATTGACAGCCCTAAAGACGTGAATGCACTTCAACTCTTCCTTGGATTCCTTGTCATTAAGAACAAATCCAACTTTGTCTGGTTTCCATATTTCATCTTCTTTGGCATGGACTTCAAAACAAATGTGAACAGGATGTATCTCCATCTGGAATTAGGATTGAAGATCATCCTGTTGATGCCTTAAGTACAAGAAAAGCACTGCATTTTTTGGCCAGAGAATCCATCCATTTGCTGTGTCGCCTCTACAGCATATCTTTTAGTCTTGGATCACCTGTACATGAGATCATTGTAATGATACTGTTGTCCTAGTGGTGATTGAAACTTTGCTCACTAAAGCAAACAGTCATAGTCTGATTATATGAGGACTAATCTTAGCAAATATTAGAAACTTGCTTAAAGAAACCAATACAGATGGCTGTGCTGCACATCTCCTGCTCTTCACTAGCCAAGGTTGACATGTGATAACCCTATTCTATACCTTGGAGTGTTAAGTAGTAGATTTCTGTGCTTCTGCTCTGTGAATTTCATTGGATATGGTGGCAGCAAGCCACTGCATCCAGTCAAAATTAGGTTGTTCAAATTTGAACACTGTCCCTACCTGATCAAGACAAGGGCAGCACCTAACTTGAATGGACTGATAAATAAGCACTTTTCCAGTGCCAGTCCATGTTTGCACAAATACCTTTCTTCAGTCAAATCCACCTCTAATGGCTTCCCTCTGGTACATACATAGTCATACTTTTGATTTTAAACTTCCAGAGTATCCTCTTTAGGCTGATTGCCTCCACCATTTTTGTCTGATATATAATGCTATTGTTTCATTGACATTACATACTAAGGGAGGCAACTCTTGTAATCCAATCGATGTCGCTAGGACAAATTACCAATATGTTTGATCTGCCAAGGTGTAAATAGGGTTATCATATCGGAAATGTAGCTAGTGAATATGACCTCCTGCCATTGTTTCAAAAACCACTTTTCATAGGTCTGACTTGTTTGTATCAACCTTCTAGAAGTAAAGACTGTAGTGAATGCTTGTCATTGGTGACAAGTGCTATGTATAGTTTTTGTAACTCCAGATATGTAAGTTTATCTACCTTTTGTAATTTTTATTCATGTCTGTAAATTATAGTGAATATCTAGAGTTAGATTTTGTCTATGATACTAGGGTCTGTTTTGTCTGACAACTTTGTTGCGATGAATTAAATCAGAAGGCAGAGAGGGAGCAAATACTCTGAGCTGTTCTAGTTTCAGATGTTTTCAGTTGGTGCCATGTACAATAAATCTATATTTAAGTTCATCACAGTATCAGCATATCGACAGACTCCTGCTGTTAGAATCAGCTAATCTATTCAGTCAAAATCTGCATTTTTGGGGCTGACCAGTCATGGATTTGTATGCAGCAAAGTTGGATTTATTGGAACAGTATGGGCAGATAATGCTAATCTTCCAACACCAGAGTCAAAAGATCATGCAAAAGACAAAGGAAATCAGTGTCACCTTATCCTGATTGCTGCCCTCAGGTGGGAGTTATCATGGATAAATGACTTGTTAAACCTGGCTGCAGAAATCAAAGGAAAATTGGAGTCTATCCTCACAGTTAAAACAACTCCAGTGTCAGGCTTTTCATTTAGTTCCAAATCTACTTGGTCTGCAAATTCAAATCATATCAAATTAGCCCACAGGGGCAAACATTTCTCAGATATGAGAATCCATGTAACATTGTTGAAAGCCTCATTACTCCAGTTGCCTGCCTTTCAAAGCAAAAAAAATTTGTACCCATCACTAGAAAATTTTACCATTACAATCAGTATAAGAAATCTTGGCACATACTTGTCTAACAGAGGGATTAAAAGAGTTACATTGGCGGTTGTTTGGTCAGGTGCTACTACGGTCACATAATGGGCAAGAAGATACAGTCATATATTTGTAAAAGTGCTACCTCCTAAAGAAATTATGTTATATAATAATAAGAAAAGTTTAAAATGGTTTGAAGATAGGATGCAAATTTTAAACTAATGCTTTTAGATGGTTTCTAATGGGATTTATCTTTAGAAATGAACATGACTCCTTCAAAAGCACATCCAAATATAGTCTATGACCAGACAATAACTTATATGACTGACTTCCAGGAATTATTCTAAATTGTTCACCAGCATTCCTTATATTTTATAGATAATGCATTATAGTGTGCTACATCTGAATGGGTTAATATATTACCATTCTACAATTGTGTATACTTTTTCAGGGCCCAGTTATACTTTAGACACAGCTTGTTCCTCTAGTCTACTTGCCATGGACCAAGCATTACTAAGTATCAGGAGTGGGCTTTGTGATGCGGCTATTGTTGGTGGGTCTAACCTCTGCCTAAATCCACTTACGGCTTTCCAATTTCAAAAGTTGGGCATGCTTTCTTCGGAAGGAAAGTGCAAGTCTTTTGATGCTGAAGGTAAATGGATTATTTTTTTTAAAACTTGCATTCACTTACATAAACCAGTTTATTATCTTTAGGTTAATTCAGAATAGGGACATGGCCATTCAATCTGGGAAGACAATTGATATGTCAAAAATAACATTTTACAAATATTTTAATTTTACATGTTGGCTGATTACGTTAGAGGCTTTTAACCTGTTTTTGGCCTCAATTCTATTAGCTGTCTATACAGTCATTACTTGTTCCAGAAAACTTTGATGTGTGTGCAGAATTTAAAAAGTGTATGTCACAGTTGTATATTTATAGTAGGGACTACAGTTTTGAATTTTAAGCACAACTGTTTTCACCTTTGATATTTGTGTTATTAGTACCTTGTACATTTTATGACAAACTTATAACCCATAAATAGAACCGATCTTAAAAAAATATGCTAAACAGCATGACCAGTGACTAATGTACAAGACCTATATTTGCTTACTGAAATTGGTTTCCTGAAGGGGTCTTTTGGTCAAATTTTGTGCACTAATTATTCCTAATAAAGAATCAGTCAACCTTTCCATTATCAACTAACTGCCAGCTCATTATCTTTTTTTTCTATTATTTCAAAGATTATGTTTTATACACTGTTGAGTGTTAACCTGCCTCCTTTTTGTCAATTTAGCATGCTACTATAAAGATAAGGAGAAGGCTGTTAAATATTTAGATATGTAATTGTATTCCATTATTCTTTTCCAGGTGATGGTTACTGTAGAAGTGAGGGTGTGGTGGCAATTTTCCTTCAGACCAAACCTGTGGCAAAGCGAGCATATGCCACTTTAGTACATTCCAAGACTAACAGTGATGGAAATAAGGAGCAAGGTTAGTATCTACTAATACTTTCTCTCTGTTGAGTCTTTATTTATTGAGTGATTTTAGTGTGTTTGTTGAATCAATCTGTCTTGTGATTTCAGTCCTTTTTAGGTAACTATTGTCTTTTATAGAATCTTTTTAACCTGGAAATGTCTCATACTAGGTGGCATAGTTTCATCTTGGTGTCATGGGAGCCATAGAATTTAGAATCAGAAAGTGAGACCATTTTGTAATGAAATGGGATCCATGACCATACACACATTATAGCAAGAAATGTGTTATAATGAAGGGCCTGATTTAGAGGGAGTGTTGTAATGTTAAATTCAGCTACATTAGTTCAGTAGTGCTTCAGACTTGAAATCCAAGCGTCACAGGTACGACATACACCCTGGCCAGCCTTTTGCAAGTCCTTAAGGAAAGGCGCTAGACTCCAATTTCATTGAAATGATATAACCAGTAATGTTCTACAAACAGTCTAAACAAAATTGGCAGTTTATTGCCCATTTACGCATGATATGTTTAATATTTTCCAGGTATCAGTGTATTTTCCTCTCACAAATAGATTTAATGTTTGCACTTCTCAACTGATATGTTGGCCTTGATTTCAAGGCACAATTTTGCACATATAATAAATTATGTATGTTATTCAGCTTCTCAATTTACACACTAGATTTTTGACATTTTAATTGAAATTTGTTAAGAAAGGGCACCTGCTTTATTTTAGGAATAAAATCCTAGTAATTTGGGGTTTCTTTTCTTCAGGGATTACATTTCCTTCTGGTGAAGTGCAAAAGAGGTTGCTTCATGAGGTTTACAGTGAGGCAGGAGTGGATCCAAGTTGTGTGGCCTATGTAGAGGCACATGGAACAGGAACAAAAGCAGGAGACCCACAGGAAGTGAATACAATTTGCAGTGTATTCACAAAGGGAAGGCAGGGTCCACTTTTAATAGGCTCAACAAAATCTAATATGGGACACTCTGAACCAGCCTCAGGTGGGTAACTTAAATGCAAAATATCTATTAGAAACAATTTAAGGATGTACATTTGTTAAAAAATTTGCGATAAATTCTTAGCTTGGAATAATTTAATTGTAACATTATAATATAGTTGATAAAGTTTCACTTCTCTTTGTATCATTGCCCTTAACACTGTTTCGAACTTTAATTGTCGCATCAACATTTTATAGACTGGGGTCATTAATGAGATGCATGGTATGAGTTATTTTTGAGTTACCAATGTTTGAAGCTGTTTGCTTTTTGTAAATTAAGTTTGCCATTTGTAAAATAAGTGTTGTTCTTTCCTCTTTTTGTAATACACCAGCTCATATTTTTTTAATACTGTCTTCTGCATTTCTGCATAACATTTGATGTTTAGTTGTATTTGTATCGCAAACATTCAATATCAGGGTTTTCTACTGGACTTTTATAGGTCTGGCAGCTGTGGCAAAAGTATTAATAGCCATGGAGACAGGAGAAATCCCTGCTAATCTTCACTACAAGGCACCAAATCCTGATATTCCTGGACTACAGGAGGGCAAAATGAAGGTTGTTACCAAGAGAACCAAGTGGGATGGAGGCTATGTAGGTGTAAACTCTTTTGGGTTTGGAGGTTCAAATGTCCACGTCTTACTGAAGTCCAAAAGCAGTTCTGAAGACACTGGTAGAGACAAAAGACTCTGCAAGAAGAAGAGGTTGTTAAATTACTGTTCCAGAACAGAAGAGGGTTTGCGTGCAGTTTTGTCTGAAGTACAGAAGAACTCAGAAGATGTTGAATTGCACACACTTGTATCACAGACTTCCAACTTAAGCACATCTTCCCATCCTTATAGGGGATACACTATTCTTAACAGTGATGATAATTCCATCCATATTGAGGTGAGAAATGCATCAAAGTGTGCGAATGATTTCACCTTTCTTTGGTTTTGGAACTTTTTTATTCAACCACTGGTCTTACACCGGGGAAAAATGAACAGAACTGCCTTTATGGCTTTTTGCTGATTTGGTTGCTTTGAGCTTCAGTAAATACAGTTACTAAATTGTAATGACCATTGCTAGTAAGCTGCAACAAAGTCTTTTTTTTTCTGCTCACATGATAAGAGGTCTAAACCAGACTACAGTCCTTTTATGGATGATATCTTACAGGGTGAATATCATTTATTAATTGGATGCATATCTTTCATCTGGTATTTCTACCTGTAAGTGAAAAGAAATGTGGGAAACACTTTCATTTATGTATGTGGCCTTATATCTTATATTCACCCACTAATATTAGTAGTGCTTTTGATAAAAAAAATTATCTTTGTTTTCAAGAAAAAAAAAGATTTTAATAATAGTATTACTTGATCTTGGTACTTCTCAAGTGTAAATATACACAACTGTCTTTGAGTTGATTATACTGTAGGGATAGGCCAGTTTAAGATTTGTCCATCCCTGAATAACTGAAAACATAGGTTTGTGTGGCATTTAGCAGTTTCTAGTTCATTATTATACTTGCGAAAGGCTATATTTTAGCAAAATATCTTATGCATTTCAGAAATGCAGTCCAGAGAGGCGTCCAGTGTGGTATGTGTTTGCTGGTATGGGTACACAGTGGCAAGGTATGGGAAAGAAAATGATGGAACTAAGGGAGTTTAACAGATCCATTCAGCGACTGGATGTCATTCTGCGCCCATACAATGTCCACCTTATCGACATGCTGATGACAGCTGATGAGAAAACCTTTGAGAATACCATCTACTCCTTTGTAGGCATTGCAGCCATTCAGGTGAAAGGAGTTTCTGAATTTCAACACACTTGCCTGATAGTATAATGAAATTTGTTTAGAAAAACATTGGATAAGTTTATATTCAGATCATTATATTGAATTTACAAACTAAAATTTATTTTACTGGCTGTTATTTAGCAGCTCCAAGTTCTCTGACAAGGACAGTATTAAAATTGTGTTGTAACTACTGATCTTCACACAGAAAGGCTGCAAATCAAAAGGACATAGGGTGTTGGCTTAAATACTGCATCATTCTAAGAAAAGATTCCTAAATTTGTCAGGGTTACAACAATACCATACATTTTTTATACTTTTAGCTCACATAGCCACAAGAGCTAAGTGAGCTCATTGTATTATCAGTATTACAAAGTGAATCGTTCATTTACAGTTTCTATTTATAGCTTTTTTTTATTTACAAAAAATTAAACAAAATTTGACCAAATTAAATGGGATATATCTTAGAATGAATTTATTTTATAAATGTGTAAATGATAGTCTGTCAATCAAATTTGTTATCAAATGATGTAAATCTGCCATGAAACATGGTAACTGTTACTAAATTTAGAAAAAAACCTTTATCACGTACGAATCCTTAAATAAAAGATTTGGACTTCATGGTTCGGGAGAGTCCCAGTACCAATGCTCATTGCATAAATGATGTCCTTTTTAAACCAGGAAAGGATGTATAGTTATTTCTGATTGTTTTTCCTTATAAATAATTATTTCTCTCAAAAAAATATTTAATTCAGTGTCCAAAACCAAACAAAAATAAACAAAACCTAAGAGCACTGGCAAGCAAACCTACTCATGCTGTAGGCTTTCCTCTATGTGATTTCAGTCCACATAAACATGCAAGGATATTTTTAAAATCAATTTAGAATGTAAGCAAATTAATGTCCTTACGTATATATGGATTACAAATGAAAATAAATGACATCAACATTAATAGACATGGTAACAACTTAATTGTCAACAAATTTCAGCTCAATTTTCAATATATGAATGAATAGCATGCATTCACAAGCTAACATGTCACTCTAGTTGAGTGGTATAATGCCAATTTCCTCGTGTTTATTACATATGGGAGACAAAGACTATAAGTCATATTCGGATGAAATACATGGTTGTACTTTTTTTTATTATTGAACATGCCTTTCCTAAGAACATGCCATGGTAACTTATCCAATTATTACATTCAAACCTGCAAACTTCATGAGTCCAGAATGCTAACTACTGATGAACAATGAATTCCTGCCTCCAGTAGTCACCTGCTTTACATCCCTAAGCCAACAGAGGGATATATCTATAATTACAGAATTTGAATAAGCCATAAACAAACTTTTGCTTTTGTCATGTCTGATGCTGGTACATTTAGCACTTATTTGCCTGATTTTTGAAAGGTTGTGTCCAAACACTTAATATAACTATTTCTTTAAACTCTTGTTTTCCCTTTGGATAAAATGCAAAGCCAACACGTGTTTCTAAATATATGACAAATATTTAGTTCAAATTAGACAATTAGAATTTTGAATTATAAAAGTTTAAAGTTGTAAATGTTACATAACCAAAGCTGCCCAGGTAATTTTGACCAGTTCTTTTCCAACAACCTAACTGTAAAATGCAATTAAACATTAACACATAGCTGGGTGACTAGATTAGTGAGCTGACATTTGAATATCTTTTTTGTGATTGCTGATAGATGATATGACCAGCTGAGAGATCATTTTCTAATCTCTTTATATGTTGAGAAATAAAGAAGAAATTAAACTAATTGCAGTTGCTCCCCTTCAGATATTTGGATTTATTTGCTGCTGTGTTTATAAAATGAATATTTATTTGCTTGCTTGTAAGGAAAACTTAAATTGGCATTTTTTATGATAGATTGCACTGGTTGACCTCCTTACAAGTTTGGGATTAAAGCCAGATGGTATTGTGGGGCACTCAGTGGGGGAATTGGGGTGTGCATATGCAGATGGCAGTCTGACAGCAGAAGAGACAATTCTAGCAGCCTACTGGAGAGGGCGCTGTATCCGTGAGGCCCAGCTTCCCCCAGGGGGCATGGCTGCAGTTGGTAAGTGTAGTTTGCTGTTTAATATTGCTAGCTTGTTGGATTTATTTCTCAGGTTTATGTTAGTATTTAAATTGATGAGTTCTGATTGTTTCACTGCAGGTATTTATTTTTAGGACAGTACATATTACCTGCCTTAAATATGGGATACTGTTCATGGCTATGGTCATTACTTATTCTAGCTTGTAATATTGCCACACACTAATATCATCTAATGTAACATTAGATCATACAAAATAATATAACTTGTATAGACTCCTCCCTTTTGTAACTGTTTTCCTATAGTGTTGTCTGATTGCATATAGAGACCAGTAAATATGTGGGTACCATAGAAGAGTGAGTTTCAGGAGCAGGGGTTGCTGACATTGGTTTTAAATTTCCATCTCTCAAAAAGCTGAAAATTGACACCATGTTATGTCCATATTATTAGAATAAAGTTTGGTTGGTTGGTCAGTCAAGCAATCGGCGCACACCAATCTCGTTCAACAACGCCTGATCACCAGCAACCAGCAAAACTATTCAGCTCTACTGCTGATATGGTTCTGCTTCACAGGTGATATGTTTGACGTCTATGGTTAGCGCTGCAGCTGGTACCACGTTGACTCCAATCACTCTGGTCAGCTGCTGATCACAGTTGATATGGATGACGTCTGTAGATAGCTCTGCAGCTGATATATATATATATATATATATATATATATATATATATATATATATATATAATATCCCTCTGGTATCATTGTACACATAAAAACGAAATATCCAAGTACATATATTTAATAAATAAAAGGATTTTCACAATTCCATGACAGAATTTCTTTTATGTTTTCAATATCAGATCACTGTCCTATCTATGATTTAAGACCCATTTGAATTTAAGGGATGAAACTTTATACGCTACTGCATTATCAATAGGGGTTGGTGTATGATTTAAGAGCCATGTGACATTAAGAGGTAACACTTGATGTACTACCTTCAATATTCTTTGAGATAAATGATGAAACTATACATATGTTTTGTACCGCAATGGTGATCCTTTCTTCAATGTCACAGGCCAGTATTTTAGGTTTTCACTTTTTTTTATTGAGTTTAAACTGAAACAAATTTGGTACACTTGTTTATTCACACTATTTTCTATGACAGATATGTTGCATTCCATATCTTTTAAAGTCAGGGTCAAAGGTAACATGGTTACTTGTGCTTTTGCATTATATTCTAAAAGCTGTTAAGCAATGAACTGTGACATGCTTCTGGTTCTGTTTGATGGCATTTCATGTATATATCACAGTAAATGCTTTATCTCCAAGGTCAAGATCACATATACATTCTTACCTTTTTTCTACACCTTACTCCAGTGCCATTTTAGATAGAGACATGGCACATGGCTACTTTCCATGTCTTGTCTAATGAATCCACAGTTCTGTTACAAGAATCAGTTAGATTTCACCCGTTTATACTTTTGGTGACCTTCCCACAGTAGACAGGAAAGGACTTTTCACTGAATTGACAGGTCACTAACACTATATAATCACATAGCATTACAGTCCAGTATCATATAATGAAACAATATTCAAAACTTTCAATGGAGCAGAATAAAAAATTTAGATCATTTTTGTGGTAAATTTGTACAGGATTAACATGGCAGGAAGCCCTGGCACAGTGTCCACCTGGGGTAGTACCAGCATGTCACAATTCCATTGATACTGTCACTATTTCTGGCCCAGAAGAGAAGGTTGATCAGTTTGTAGCAGATCTCCAACAGAAGGGAGTCTTTGCTAAAAAGGTCCACAGCGCAGGTGTTGCATTTCATTCATATTACATGAGTAATATTGCTCCAGCATTAAAGGCAGCATTGGATAAGGTATGTTGTTGACTTCTAAATGATTCTTCTAAAAACTACTTAGGGCAAATTGTTATGCACAATATGTAATGTTACCATTGTACAGCCATTTATGTATCTGGATTTTCCCCTGGTTTTTGTAAAGGTGTCAGGGGCTATTGTGACCTCTATCAGTCCATCTGTCTTTTTTTTTTTATAGTTAAAGTTGATTCACTTGCTTATATTACTTAAAGCCATGACATATTTCATTGTATTAATATTAGGATAATTCATTTATAAAACCCTTGCCCAAATAATCTTGGATTCAAGGTCACTATCATAAAATATTTGTTTGGCTAAACCTTTTTGCATTTGTTTATAAATGTTAAACCTCTTGAAAGTTCATTATGTGCTAATACAGTTCATTCTGCTTGAGCCATCTTTTAACTTTAATGTCAACATATTACAAGAATGTTTTGATCAACTTGCATAACTTTTGGCTTAACTCCTTGTGTGCAGTTTGAGCAGAGAGATGCAAAGCTTTAAGGCACTATGATGGGACATTTATGTAAACACGTTAAGAATAAAATGACATTTCTTGAAAATACTGCATTTTTGCAATCATTAGGCAGTTCCTTTTGGTCTGCAGCGCTTACATACTCTTATTTTTCATCATTGATGCAAGAATGTTGTCTTTAGGGTACATATAAAAGATATTCTGATACTTGGAAGTATAAAACTCTCCAAGCAGATGCATCTTTGAATGCTAAAACCTTTCCACAATAGAGGTCACTGTCTCCATATTTATGACTTTCTTTAAATTGTATTATGTAAGCTTATTTATCAAGCTCTTGTCAAGCTATATGACTGCATGCATCTGTTAGGACTACACCCTTACAACAAAAATGAGTGGCCCACATCTCACCTTTTATTCAAATCATGCTACTTAGTGAAGGATTCATCTTGAAGATCACTACACCCTCATCACAAAAATATTTCTTTATGACCCATATTTCTTGCTTTGTTGACTTTGTTCCATCTCGAACATTGTTCATGCCAGAACAATACATCTTGATGATTGTATGTATCTCTAAATACCACACCCAAAAAACAAAAGGTCACTGTGGCCACTAGGCTTTTATTAAATTTGTGTTCAGCTATGATTACATACCTTTGTTTCAGCCAGAATACATACTGTTATGCCTGGGATTACAAAACTTTGAGAGTACGTTACGGATTACTGCCATCTCACCTCTGTCTGCATGGGTTCGAGTCTAAGATTCAGCTAATATAGTTATGTGAGAAAGCTTGCCAGTAGCTTCACATGGGTCGGTGGTTCTTTCCAGGGTTCTCCCCGGGTTCTTACTCCACCATTAACACTGGCCACCATGTATAGTCTATATTGTGCTGAAAAATGGCATTAAACCATAACAAACAAACAAAACTTTGAGATGGCATGCATCAGGATGATTACTAAATACTTATCTCAAAAGTAGGTTACTATTAACCATATTTCATACATCACTAACTTAGATTAATCCAATTTTGTTTTGACTGTTCATGCTAGTCATTAAGCTGAATGATTATATACATTTTTGTATACCACATCTATACAGAAAGTCACTGACCCACAGGTCACATTTTACTGTTTTAGGTTAGGTTGTTGTTGATAGGTCCACATTGGCCTTGCATGTGGTATATATACTATCTTAGCCAGTCTCCTGAAACATGGCGATTGATGCTTACAATTTTGACCTTTTAAGGGAATGTGGTTACATAACAGATTTTAACCCAATAATTTAAGGATTTTATATTTTTTTCTGTGTGTTTTATGCTGCGTCTGTGCATTTCTTTTTATGGGTTAATTTTCCTAAAAAGTTTGCAGTTCCTTATGTGTACATTTTAAGAACATAAACTATGTTATCTGCACCATATAGCCAGTATTTAGCTGATTTGTCATTATCCCCTATATACACACACACACACACACACACACGCACGCACGCACGCATCCTGCATTGTCCCTGTTACAACTTTTAAAGCTGATCAGATTTTGATCAAACTTATCTTGCGTGTCCACTTTGGTCTTTTGTTTTGTGCAAATTTTCCATTTAATTTGTTTTGCATGTTTTCAATACTAAATTTGAACCAGTAAGACATGAATAGTAATAAACCAGTAAGACATGAATAGTAATAAAGCATATAAGATACTGTTATTGGAAATAATAACAAGGAACTAGAATATGTTATAATAATACAATCAATTTATATTGTTATTATTAACCTTGATACAATATTGAAAACAAAAGAGGATAAATAGAGATAAAAGGATATTCAGAAAATTTATTCAAATTTTTTTCTATCCCACTTTTAGTAGAAGCTAAACAATGTGATCACTTTTGGCATCCATAATTGTGTTGGTCTATCTATATACTTAATTTGGTAGCATACCCCATGGGTGATTTTTGTGATATTGATGACCCATTCTTCCAGCAGTCCATGCCAAGTGTGACTGCTCTGGCTGCTGACCAGCAAAGTCCAGCTGGCCATACCTGCTGACCAGTGACCAAAGGTTCATAACAGGAAAGCCTTTCTGCATACAGACTACCCATTTGATCAGTTAATATATTTTGAGGACAGTATGGAGTGTCTTGAGTTCAGATTTAATGTGGTTGTAAAATAAATTTAGGGAGTTTTCCAATTTGTAAGTGCCCACTGATACCATCTGTGAGCTAAGTATATAATGTTAAGGTTTTGGTACATTTGAAAGATGAGGATAAACATATCTCCTTTCATCTACTGCAACACTGTGAAAATCATAGAAATGTCCAATTATCTGTCTGACAAGTGTTAGGCTCCAGGAAACTTGAAGACCTTATATTTTAGAAAGGTTTACCACAGACACATGTAGTGCAGAGTTATTGAACTTGGACAAAATCATTGCAGCAGTTAACATTTCAGCCCAGCTGTTTTATAGGGTGGATCAGAATGTCTTTCATGCCATATCCAAGTTAGTACAAAACATGGATGCAACTTGTTATGGCAAGACTTGTGATTTTTAACCTTTTGCTGAAATTTGGACAGTAATTATTAATGTGAGATGCATTACAATTAACAGCAACATCCACCACTTGAGGGTCAGCACCCTGCTGAATACAACAAATCTGGATCCGGTGAGATGAGAAGACTCCCTCCAAATGGCTTCATAAAGTTGCATCATTCCATGGTTCTCTGTTCTGTGTTCTTTGATATGACATTGGCATTGCTGTTAAATAGTAGGATTGATATGCCATTGTTGGAATGAAGAGAAGAAGCCAAAGCTGCCTGATGGCAACAGTTTGACCTAAATTATTCCATGGCAGCAGGACCCTCAGTTCTGGATACAGTTCAGTTTCCCACTAACACATACTTCCACAGCCATCTCACCCATGTTACTTTGCTTTGGTTTCCAAACCACAGTACCCAGTATACCAGTTTCATGTTTCATCCACTTCAGTTTGGTCTCAACATTCATCAATATGCATTAATGAAGACACTACACTGTTATCATCTTCAGTTCAGCCTAGTCGACAGTGACTGAAGCATAACTGGGCAACATCTTCAAAAACATCCTGTTGATGGTTAGCCACCTAGTGATGGTAAGAGTAAGCAATGGGTGAGAATTTCTGTGCTTTTTTATATGCTATATAGACAGGAAAGATGGCAATTTTGTCTTTCCAAGGTTACTTGATTTGAATGGTAGTTAAATTTATTTACTAATGTTAATGTGATATTTAGCTCAACATACTTTGTAACATTTTGCTACTTTTCCCATGTTACAGGTTATCCAACCCAAGCCACGCAGCAGTAAGTGGGTGAGCTCTTCCATTCCTCAGTCCAAATGGTCATCTAACCTTGCCAAGTTTTCCTCTGCTGAATACCATGTAAACAACCTAGTGAGCCCTGTCCTGTTTCAAGAAGCCCTTACCCATGTCCCTGATAATGCCATCGCTATAGAAATAGCCCCACACTGTCTGCTCCAAGCCATTCTGAAGCGGTCTCTGGGGCCCAAGTGCATCTCTTTGGGGTTAATGAAAAGGCTGCATCCTGACAATGTGGAGTTCTTCTTATCTAGCCTGGGAAAGTAAGAAATTTCTTCTTGAATTTTTATCTAACAAACATAAAATTCCAATCCACCTAGAGGTATACTAGTCTAAATTAGCACTTTCAAATTAGATTTAGTTTCTCTGGAAAATGGTAAAGGTGCATGACACCAATCCTTCTAAATTAAAAAAGTGACCTGACAAAAGAGTGCATGACAAAAGCACGCCGACAAAAGAGCGCAAGACAAAAGAGCTTACTACCAAAAGAGCGCCGATTAAATTATACTAAAAAGTAGAGTAGAGATCAAGTAGAGAAGTTTTCAAACATTATTGAGCAAAGGAAATATGTTTGCAACTATACTATCAAGTATAAGAGATCAAATAGTTATATAGAGAAATTTTCAAACGATGACAGTGTTGATCTATATATGTTGGTACAAACAGACTAGCGATCAAAGAATCTGTTGGACGTGTATAAATAGTTACAAATTCCCATTTAAGTTCACCATGTTCTGCAGTTTTACGACATTTACAAAATTACAGTATAATTGTTGTACAAAAATTCACATGGAAACAATCAAGTCACAGAAAGATGAAGATAGTGCTATTACTTATGTGCGCTATTTTGTCTTGCGCTCTTTTGGTATTGATCTCTATTGTCTTGCGCTCATTTGTCGGTGCTTTTTTGTCATGTCCTCTTTTTGTTGGGGTGCCTAAATTAGCACTTTCAGATTAGATTCAGTTTCTCTGGAAAATGGTAAAGGTGCATGACACCAATCCTTCTAAATTAAAACAGTATAAATATTAAGGTATGTTTTCTCATTACTTTGCTAGAATTAATATGGGTTTACATCAGACCATAGCTGCTATTATTCATTTATCTTGACATTGTACGTAATGTAGCTTACATTTTCAGTTGAAAGCAAATCAACAAGTTAGTGTGGGGACTTACAAAGGAAAAATATTATTGCATGTAAATAAACTAGGAGTGCTGTTTCTTGGAAATATATCATTTTCGGTCATTTTAAAAAGGGCCATTTGAGCCATTTAAGATGCACTGTGTTAAATTGAAATGATTTCTTTCTAGATGCTACATGAACGGAGTTGAAATAAATTCTCATAGATTGTATGCAGCAGATGTAAAATTCCCAGTCTGTAAAGGAACACCAATGATTTCACCTTTAGTACATTGGGACCATAGTCAGAATTGGGCTGTACCAAAACAAGAGCAGTTTTTGGCAGGAACTGGAAACCAGTCAGGATTTGTATTTGACATTGATACGTCACCAGATAGTGTGAACCAATATCTGATTGGCCACAAGATAGATGGGCGTGTCCTGTTTCCAGCCACTGGCTACTTGGAGCTAGCATGGCGAAGTCTGGCCAAGCAACTAGGAGAAGATTATTCAAGGATTCCAGTTGTGTTTGAAGATGTCCAAATTCACAGGGCTACAATACTTCCTAATACTGGTATGTAAGACTTTTTAAAAGGAGTCACTGAATAATCCGTATTACTATTGTGCTAATGTACTATAAGGTTAATGACTTCTAGAAAATTTGGCTTCACGTCTAATTTACTGGGCTTTTTAGATTTACTATTCAAACTTTATATGTAATGGGGTTCTTTCAGATCAAACTTTTTAAATAAATAACTTGCCACTTTTAACAAGTATATTTAAAGAATTAGTGTCAACCCAAGTTCAAATATCATTTATCTGTGATTTACGGGCTCTTAGAAATACAGATAGTCTTTTTCATTTAATATTTTTAATTCCACAGGAAGTGTTAGATTTGAAGTAAGCCTCCTTAAAGCTACAAGTAATTTTGAGATTCGAGAGGGAGGTTCTGTTGTTGCAACTGGCCGTGTGTATGTACCAGAGAATCAGAAACAGGCAAATTTCTGGATTGAAGAGGAAGTTACTTTTGACTCTAATAAGAGATTTGATATAAAGAGTGCTGATATTTACAAGGAACTCCGTCTCCGAGGTTATGACTATGGTCCAACATTCCAAGGAGTATTACAGGCAGACATTGAAGGCAAGTTGCGATTGTTATGAGAAGACACTAGTGCCATCATAGATGATTATCTGTAGCAAGTGTGCATGCATGTAATGATTTGTGTTCAATTTGTTTAAAAAATACAATAATAACTTTGCTGGTGTTTTTTTTTCTTCATGGAAAGCAAGAGCAGAGAAAGGTGTATACGTGTGTGTGTTTGTGCCCTTTATTTTTGTAGATAGCAAGTTTGTCTTGTTAATATTTTAGAATGGTCACATTGTAGGTAGTAAATTCCTTTAGGGTAAATAAATGTTTATGACTTGCATTTTACTGTTGAAAGGAACTACCATCATTGCAAGAAATAAAGAGATATAGTGTTTTTCTCTGTGCAGTGTAGTATTGTTGTGTTGGTTTTATAAATAATTTTCCAAATTTTTTATAAATAATGTTAGAATAACAAATTTCTGTTTTGTAAAATTTATCATCATGCATGTTGCTCATGATATAACAATTGAGCCGTAAAACATTGTTAGAAAAACTCCCTCTGGTCACCTTTATTGTAAGACCCTTTCAAACACTATTGATCAGCTTTTTATTTCTTTAACTCAGTAAAATGTATATTCTTAACAAGTATTCCCAAATTTACATAGCTCATCTCTTGTTCATTTTGTGGGGTTAATTAAAATGTTTGACTGAAGTAATTTGAAGTGACACGCAAGTCGTATGCAGATAATTGACTATATATCTATCTATACTGAAGGAGTGGAGGGCGAATTGATTTGGAATGGTTCCTGGATTTCATTCCTTGACAGCATGCTGCAGATGACTATACTGTCTCGCCCTGGACAGGGCCTTGTTCTGCCAACACGCATCAAGTCTGTGGTCATCAATCCTGGCTTACATCTGGAGAGAATCAAAGGCACAAAAGATGGAAATAACCAAAGTAAGGGTTTAAGGATACTTTTTTTAAAAACTCGTCAAATTTTATCAGCACTCAGTTGAAATATTTCAATACAGGCAGCCTGCTGCAAAGCAAATAATATCCACATGCTTTTCTCATTGATCAACCCCAACAGGGTTCTTGTGGTCTTTGAAAGTTTGGGGAAAATGATGTACCATTTTCAAGGCCTTAAAAGAAAAATTGAGCAGATTACCCTGAGGTCTTGAAAAGTCTTTGAAAATTGAAATAAATCCAAACATTTTAATTTCTATACATAATCACAAACAAATTTTCCAAGGTTGTTATAAATTTGGATGTAGTAGAGTTTTCCTGATTTCTTTCTTTTGAGTAATTATAGTTTGAATTTCATCATTAAACAATATTGTAGTAATTTTCAGTCATTGTTTCCTCATATAACATAACTTGTATACAAAATGTTAGTGAAAATAGGTCTTGGAAATCTTTTTTTGTGGTATTTGAAAGTTTGGGAAAAGTGTTTGAATTTATAATTTATAATTCTGTATGATCCCTGCCCAAGTAAACATGCATACATGACTCCAGCTTCAAGTTCTTCCTCTGGGGATAAACAAGGATAAGAAAACTAATGTGCACTTCAGAAGTCATTACAAAGTTCAAGTTGCACAACACTATGTAAGGACAACATGCCCCAGCTTCTGCATTGACATCAGAGTTGGAAGGGTTATGCCCTTCACTACTTACAGATGATTTCTGCAGTATTGGAGTTTGTTGTCAAAAAAAGGTTTGATATAATCTTTTGGGAGAGTGTTTTGAAATAGTGATGTTGTTATCTGATGAAATAAACATTTAAAATTTCATTGGTTTCATAGCAGTACCCTTTTTAGAGCTCAAGGTAAACATTTACAAAATTGGCTGTGTTACATCTATGTTGAAACTTTTAATTTCATGGGGTGTTTTTGTGAAGACATCAAAACCCATAATGTACTCTGAGACTGAATCTTACTCATAAGGATGTTAATCATGCCATCTTGAAAACATCAAGTAGCTTCATGACCAAGATTAGGCCTTAGTGCATTTGATCATATGAGATGTTAAAATTAGTTGTCTCACTGGTCAATCTCAGTCACTTCATTATTGCGAGTGGAATAGTTTAGATAGTTTATATCAGTTGGACATACCACTGTGCTTACATCATGAGCAATACGCTGACTAATTGCATCAAATACAGAGAGATGGTCTTTCCAACAGCTTGAAAATTGTTTGCATAGAAAAGTATATAGCAGGAATTTGTAGCTTAAGACATTAGAGATAAAGTAAAGTATGTCTGTTGTGCTGAAATGTTCCATGCTTTAGTAGGCATCACAATTGCAAATCATTCATTTTTAATTCATTTACAGGTGTACTGACGAGAGTGAACAAATGGACAAATGTCTGTGTTGCTGGTGGAGTCTCAATACTGGGTCTTCATGCCACAACTGCACCTCGTCGCCATGATAACCAGAAACCAATCTTGGAAAAGTACCAGTTTGTTCCTTACATACCTGATGAACCATGCATTACAGACCGGCAGATGGAGACACTTTCTACATATGCTAGCTTGTGCTCATCTATAACTAAGAGAAGATTTCACAGGCTGTTGAAAACAAATAGAAATGTTTCTTTAACAAATAGGGAATACCTATCACAATTATTTGCACAAGATTCAAATGATATTCAGGATCCTGAACTGATGAACTGCAATGGACCTTTATTGCAAACTTTGAAACAGATCTTTTCTCTGGACTTTGACACTGACATGGCACCAAAGGTTAAGGAAGTGTACCAGTCTGCAAAGGATGATCTCCATACTGATCCATTACTGACAGCTTTGGACCAATCGGAATGGCTGACTTTGTGTTTGGATATTGTGATTGAAAACACATTGTCAAGATCCTTAAAGATTTTAGAAATGGAAAGCTATGATGAAAATGTCTACAACAGAGTCCTTTCTCACATAAACACCCAACCCATGATGAATGTGAACTACACTCATGCCACCTCAATCCTAGCAGAAAGTAAAACAGATGACCAGTCACAGAGTGTAATATGGTCTCTCAGTCAACCTGTACCAGATAAACTAACCAAGTCTGTTCACCTAGCATTGGTCAGAAATGTTCTTCAGAGTGAGGTGAATCTCAGAGCAGCCCTGGCCAACATTTCCCAAAGTCTTATGGATGGAGGTTTCCTTCTTGTGCAGGAAATAACAAATAACTTTTGCTGTCATTTCCCTTCCAGAGCTTTTGAACTTGATCTTTCCAAGATTGAGGACATGCAAGAAAGGTCATTTGCAATTTATTGTGATGAAAAGAAGTGGAAATCAATATTCAGTGAGGAAGGCTTTGAGATAGTTTTTCAGAGATCAGACAATCTTCTGTCAACAGTGTTTCTTTTAAGGAAAAGAAGTAATAGTCTAGTAGATGAACAAATATTTCTAGATGTTACTGACACATCATATAAATGGGTAGAAGAACTGAAAGCCAAAGTGGAAGAATGTCAAGTCAGGCCAAAGGGGAATAATCTTTGGATTACCTGTAGAAATGGAAATGGTGGAATTTTGGGAATGATAAACTGTCTACGACAGGAACCAGGAGGAGACAGAATTAGGTAACTATTAGTTCAACATATGACAACATAAGTTTAAATTTCCTTATTTTTATGTTACCATTGCTTGCAGCAAGGAATCTTGATTTGTCTTCCTGGTCCCTGGAATCGTGTTTGCAAGGTTTTAAATAATCTTGTAACAGAAAATTCGAAATTTAGTTTAAATGTCTCTTTTCATATGAAGAGGATTTAAATACTTTTTCACTTTTTTAATTACTTTTTATTTCTTTTTGTTTTATATTTTTTACTAGGATATCTTCAGCAAATGACATGTGAAAATTAAATTTGGTTTGGATTGGTTTTTTAAAATTTATTTATGGCATGGCAACACCTTAAAGATTATATTGTGCCAATGCTAGAAGACAGTGAATATAATATAGTAGCAGTTCTGAGATGGTCTCATGGTGGGAATCAGACGTGCTTAACTGTTCAAGTGTTTAGTGCCCTAACCATTCCTAGATATTAAAGTTGAAAGGAATTTCCATCTCAGCCTTTTTAAGCTGCTGAGACTGTACTATACCTGGAATTAGATTATTTATTTTTACACAAAAGGTTCATTAAGTACAGAAAAACAGATTTGCCAAGATAAAAACTATTGATACAATAAGATGTTTAGGAATCACAAATGCTATAAAGTTTGCTAAATAGCTTTATAAATTTTGTTTTGCAACAATACACCTTTCCAAGGCACATATACGTACTCTTTAATATGGCCATTATAAGTTATCACTTGCATTGTGTTATTCAGGTGTGTGTTCCATAGTGATCAAGTGGAGGATAAATCTACAGTTGGCACCAGTCCTGGTAGTGGGCAATTCAAGTATCTTGTGGCACAAGATCTAGTCATGAATGTATACAGCCAAGGACATCGGGGATCCTTCAGACATTTGCATCTACCAGCAGGTATGTTCAGATACACAATACAATATGTAGGTGTTCAAAATTCCTTTACCTTACTTGTATGGTGAGCAAACATTTCCAGTGATTTTATGAATTTTTCAAACACTCACCTGGTTGTGTAATGTTTTCTCTCAAATGAATACAATGTTCCGTCAATAATATTGCAAACATTTTTCGTTGCTCAAGCAAACTTTCACTCTTAAGTAATAAACACTAGCGGAGGGGAGAACCAGCCTTAATTTGATTACTACAACTTTTATTAAGCTAATAACTAATAGAAGAGTCACAGAATAAGTTCCAGAAAATAGCATATCATGTCAGATTTAGACCTTTTACAATGTCAGTGTTTATATTTCTGAAATAGCTGTTGGATTTTATTCTGGGCTATAACAAATTTTAAAACTCCTTTGTAGAGAGTGTTTTTTCTTTTTAAAATCTTTTAAGATTTATGTGTAAGGATGAAAGTAACAATACAAGAAATTGTGATGAATTCTTGATGAAAACAATGAATTTTGAATGATTTAGTATTTCTTGATTACTGTGAACATGATTTGTCTGGGCAAATAATGTTTTGAAGAATTTGATTAATTGGGAATATGATGTTTTTGATATTTTCAACTCCTGCATAGGGATTGTAGTTTCTGCTCCCAAAACATTTTAAAAACTCTGTGAATGGATAAATGTAAACATACAAGATATGTTTGGAGTTTAAGTACATGATGATGATTTTGGTATTCATTCAAACTAATTCAAGCTGTATATTTTCAATATAACTAGTGCAATTTTTTAAGACCTCAACACTATATAGACCACCTACAACTACAGCAATTTCAAGGAGAATGCCATGATTAAAGGTTTAAAACAGAACAAGAAATTGTACTGTAAATTTTGTGATCAACTTTAGTTTGTATGAAATTCCATAGAACAATTTTCTTGGCAGTTCAAGCCTAAGATGACTATGATGAAATAGTTTCTTCTTTAAAGCATACAATAGATTCAATTTCCATTCTTATATTACTAGTGTTGGACCCTGTGCCCACTGTCCACGCCTACGTAAATGTCTTGACACGAGGCGACCTGTCTAGTCTTAGGTGGATTCAGTCTCCTCTTAAATACTATGATAAAGATGTCAGTCGCAGCAAGGAACTATGTACAGTGTATTATGCCTCCCTGAATTTCCGTGACATTATGCTGGCATCAGGAAAACTGCCACCGGATGCTATTCCTGGAGACCTGGTCAATCAAGACTGTATTCTAGGCATGGAGATTTCTGGAAGAGATTCAACAGGAAGGCGTGTAATGGGGCTTTTACCTGCAAAGGTAATTTTTATTTCTTTTCACATTTCTTGTAGTTGCTTTTTTTTCTGAAAAGGATATTAAGCATACTATGCAGTCATTTATAAATGCATACTATAACAGTCATTACAGATGCAATACATTTACAGATGAGTGCTGGTCCAGTCATTTACAGATGTATTCTATGCCATTCATTTATAAATGCAATACTATGCCAATCACTTACAGATGCATAATATGCCAGTCATTTACAGATGTATACTATGCCAGTCATTTATAAATGCAATAATATGCCAATCACTTACAGATGCATACCTTGCCAGTCATTTACAGATGCAATACTATGCCAATCAGTTAGAAATGCAATACATTTACAGATGAATGCTGTGCCAGTCATTTACAGATGTTTGAAAATTGTTGCTTATTAATTTATGTCCCATAAAATCTTTGCATAGAAAAATGGTTAATAACTATATGGTAATTATCAATACAGTTCAAATCAGAGACTGACAAATTTGGTTACATGACTAGCAGGGACAAATTTTGTTAGATTGTGGCTGAAAATAAACATTACAAAAATTGCCTCATCAATCAAATGAAGAACTGCAATAATATGATACCCTTGAAGTAACAAGGGTAAATTGTTTTATATGTTTCTGTGCAGGGTAATTCAATAAAAACATGCCTAGTTGTCATCTGATACATGGCCATCCACCTGAAAATGTTGCTGTACATGTATGAGTGATGACTGTTGACTTTCCTTGAGAACTGCCATGCTAAGTCACCTACAAGCCTCTGCAAAATAACTGGTTTTCATGAAAATCTAGTCTAAACTCACCCAGATTTAATTACAGTATTAAAAGACAGAAAGTTTCGTACTGAGATGCACAAGAACCTATAAATGTCATCTTGTTCAAAACCCTAAATTCTACCTCGTGGTAATTATTGTTTCCATTTCTTCATATTTGTGAAGCTATTAAAACGCTTTGGTTTGTATAATATCCAAGTGACACTGTAAGTAACAGACCACTAATAATTCAGAAACTTGAGCTATAATTTTGTTATATAGTAATCTTTCTATTTTGTAGACCCTAATCAAACCAATCCTTGTATTGCATTGTTTGAAAAATGCAACACAAAGTATAATGCAATTGTGGTTTCTTTGGTTGGCCTTGCTGGAAAAGTAATAAACTTTAGATTCGACACGTGCAGTTGTTCCTTGTATTAGCTGTACTGGTCATAGATTAGACAAGCTTAATGGAATAACTTTTGGTTATTCTTGTGAATATTTGTAAGGGGTCATTCTCATTAGGGTCATGTAGTGTTTGTTAAGATCATTTATGTCTTTTAAAATGGACATGTTTTGCCTAAATTATTCAGGGCCTTGCCACAACAGTGGATGTAGAGAAGCAGTTCCTGTGGTCAGTTCCAAAGCATTGGTCTCTAGAGGAGGCTGCAACAGTACCAGTTGTGTACGCCACAGCTTACTATGCCCTTGTTATCAGGGGCAATCTTCAACATGGTGATACTGTCCTTGTGCATTCTGGGAGTGGTGGTGTTGGTCAAGCAGCCATTGCAATTGCATTGCATTATGGTTGTGACGTGTTTACCACAGTTGGATCTCGGGAAAAAAGAGAATTTCTCAAAGAAAACTTCCCTCAGTTGAAGGACCGAAACATTTGTAACTCCAGAGACACCTCCTTTGAGCATCAGATTCTTACAGAAACAAAGGGGAGAGGTATGCCTATTGTAATTTATATTTTATATCACAGTGACCTTAGTTTAGCTTCAGATCTAATAAGCCATTTTTGTAAGGTAGACATATGCTCCAAGATGTAACAGATTTGTAAAACATGTCAGTCCTGAGAAAAGTTGTTAGTAGTTCAAGGACAGTAGTAAAATGAATAATTACAGTAAACTACAAACTACTTATACTACTACTGCATCCACTAGTACTAGGACTATCAACAAATAGTACAACTACATAGACTATGAACTATGAAACTACCAATACAACTACATACACTATGAACTATGAAACTATCAATACTACTACATACACTATGAACTATGAAACTACCAATACAACTACATACACTATGAACTATGAAACTACCAATACAACTACATACACTATGAACTATGAAACTTCCCATACAACTACATACACTATGAACTATGAAACTACCAATACTACTACATACACTATGAACTATGAAGCTACCAATACAACTACATACACTATGAACTATGAAACTACCAATACAACTACATACACTATGAACTATGAAACTACCAATACTACTACATACACTATGAACTATGAAACTACCAATACAACTACATACACTATGAACTATGAAACTACCAATACAACTACATACACTATGAACTATGAAACTACCAATACAAATACATACACTATGAAACTACCAATACAACTACATACACTATGAACTATGAAACTACCAATACTACTACATACACTATGAAACTACCAATACTACTACATACACTATGAAATATGAAACTACCAATACAACTACATACACTATGAACTATGAAACTACCAATACAACTACATACACTATGAACTATGAAACTACCAATACTACTACATACACTATAAACTATGAAACTACCAATACAACTACATACACTATGAACTATGAAACTACCAATACAACTACATACACTATGAACTATGAAACTACCAATACAACTACATACGCTATGTACTATGAAACAACCAATACTACTATATGCACTAGGAATATGAACTTTTTTTGAATAATAATCATACAGACTAAAAAGGCTGGCCATTGTCATCAGTCACATTCCAGTTTTTATTGTCGACATACATTGAATATAACAGACTATTGTATGAATCAGCAGAAGGTTGATTGGAAATTCTATATACAGGTCATAAAGATTTTATTTCTTTCGAAATTTTAGATATTTTTGCAAATGCATCAAATACTGTGTTTAGAATTAATATCCTTACACATTAAAGAAGAAATATTAAACTTGCTATATTGCTAAAACTGTGTTGAAATCCTTATTTCAGGTGTTGACATTGTTCTGAATTCCCTAGCAGAAGAAAAACTTCAGGCCAGTGTAAGAGTTCTTGCACAGCATGGCCGCTTCCTGGAAATCGGAAAAGTTGATTTGTCCAATAACTCTGCACTAGGTATGTTTATTATCTCAATTAAAATGTTATTCTCATGTTATAAAGACCATAAAAGCACATTTGAGGCACAGAAGTTTGTTAAAACACTTGAGCCATAAAAAGTCCATTAATACTTTGGGGATGCAAAGTTCGATTTAAACTTGGAAAGGAATGGGGGGGGGGGGGGCGGCACAAAAAAGGTAAGATAAAATGGAATTTGAATAGGTTTTGGCTATGCAGTAAAACCTGCCTTGGGAGACTACTTCTATCAGAAAAAAGAAGTCATAAAATAGGTGGGCTGTCACAACAGAATAAGTGGCATATAAATCTGTCCAATGAGACAAAATGATCAGTTGAACCAATGTGTCAACCAGAACATTTACCTCTGAGTCACAAGGATAAGGAAACGGGTAAGGTGGGAGTGTGTGTAATACTACACCAACCCTGCAAATTAAAGGGAACATCTCCACATTCCATCAGGTATTGCCTTCTTTGGGCTTTTGTAACAAGTCCGTGCAGAATTTTCAAGGTCAAATTTCAACTGAGTTTAAGAAATACCCATAAATATTGTACTTGTATTTTATTTTTAATTTAATATTCTTGTTAAAATATTACATGCATTAATCTTTTTTTAAAAAAATATATATATATTTGTAAAATACTTTGATCACAAACAGATAAAGAAACACTACTTTTTGACCATGATTGGCAATCTTTTAATGGTTAATAGGAATATAGATGACTTGGGCTCTTCATTGGTGGTTTCTTACATGTATTAGTCTATGATCTTTTGCACAGAAATCTACCTTTATAGAAACTAGTAACCACACTTTACTTTATCACTGATTTATTATGCTTCTCAGTTTGGAATGATCTGCACTCCACCTGCTGACTGTCCTAATAAAATGTGGTTACATGGAATTAAATAAAGGTCTGCAGTGTTTATATCAGTTCATACAGGTTGATCATTCATATACGTGTTGTATGTATGTTGTTCGTCCATTGATTTAACAAAGATCACTCTAGTTATCCGAGGGTTGAAGGAGCTGGTTCTATTCTGTGCATGATAAGGCCAATCATTGCATTGAATATATTTGCATAAGGAACACGGGATGAGTGGGAGGGTTGATGGCACATGCTTTTATGGCTTGCCTCTTCTGCTCTGCAGCTGCTGTCCTGCTAGATTCACACAACTTGGAGCCTTTGTGCATGCAGGAATGCCATGTGACTCAATCGCTTGCTGTTTGCTCACAGGAATCAGGGTTTATGCTGAATGCTTTCAATGCCTCTTTCATATTGTCTTCAAGGCGCTTCTTCTGACCTCTGGGGGATCACTGTCCTTGCTGTAGCTTACCATAGAAGAGATTCTTAGGCAGCCGGTGGTCTGGCATGATGCAACATGTCCAGCCCAGTGTAATTGGGACTGCATCAGGAAAGTGTGAATGCTGGGGAGACCTGCTTGGGCGATTACCTGTCGAGAACTTTGTCCTGAGACTTGAGGTGTGATAGTGGTACAGTAAAGTATTGTGGGGAGCACAACTGACCTATTGACCTTTAGTTTGGTCTGGATGCTGCTGCCTCTTCTATTCCAGACGATGGCATACAATCTGCCAAAAGTTGCACTGGTTCTGGCAATGCAAAGTTTCACCTCGTCATAGTGACGCTCTTGGCAGTGTGCTGCCAAGGTAGGTGAAGCGGTTCACTACATTGAGTTTTGTTTTGCCATTGACAGTGATGTTGAGCTCAACATATGGTTTTCCAGGGGTCGGCTGATGCAGGATTTCTTGGTACTGATTGTGTCATCATCAAATTAGAAGTCCCCGATGGTGTCTTTCATAACCTTGGTTTTCACTTGAAGCCTCCTGGGGTTGAAAAATTTTCAATCTGTACAGTATCCGATGTCAGTGAATATCTGGCCACAAGATTTGTGGTTGGTGCATTTTTTTTTATTTTTTTTTTTCAGGTGGTTATTCATGCCAGTGTACTGATATAATCAAATCATTTCATGCATGATGATTTTGGTCATAAGAAACTAGTGGTCACTCACAGTGGAGGTTGCTAAAATCTCATATCAAAACTATTTGGATCATTTAGATCAGGTTATACTGTATGTTCTACTAATTACATAAATGTCCCTGTATCATTTAGTGCCATTTGATATTGAAGGTTGGGCAGAGGTGAAATGCCACTTCTTCAAAGTGGTACCAGCAATAGAAAATGCAGAAATATATAGGACAAAGAAGAAATAAATATGTTAAACCCCACACCTGACAGTGATGAGGACTTTGTAAAGCACCTAATCTTTAGAATCTCTAAGCACTTAACAACATTTATAATGATATGAATACAAAAATAAAAACAAACACCAAATTGGAAAACAAAAATGCTGAAAATATTTGCATTCCCTTTCCACAGATTGATTTAACTTTAATAGCATTGGCGTTTTAAACAATTTTAAAACATTCTCAGCCATTAACAATTATACAGCTGTACTTATTTTTAATTTTCCTTCCCAGGTATGTCTGTTTTCCTGAAGAACATCACTTTCCATGGAATCCTGCTGGATGCATTGTTTGAGCCAGGTAATCGAGAGTGGGGAAGGGTTTCAGAGGCCCTACAGTCAGGGATTAGGGAGGGAGTTGTCAGACCACTCAGGAGAAGTGTATTTAACAGAGAGGAGATGGAAGAAGCTTTTAGATTCATGGCACAGGGAAAACACATTGGCAAAGTAGTTATTAAGGTAGGTAGAAACTTCTTGTTATCAGATATCACATGTTCACACAAAATATTGTATTGTGTCATAGGGTGAAAGTCGATAATACTTAACAAGAATGTATTTCACTGTCAGTAAGTACTGCCAGGGCATATACTCTGGTTGAAGTGTATGCTTCAAATGTTATGCCAGAGTCAGGCATGCATGTCCAGAAATAATATACCGCATCATCTCAGCAATCTATTCTGCATGAGATGCCATTCTCCATTGATATATTTGGTGTTCAGAATCTTGTTTGTGGAGCCTTTATTCCGTTCATTTTTCCCTATGTTTAAAAAACATTCCGGCCGATGAAACATTTAGAACAGCCAGACAGCTTTGGCTCCTTTACCTGCACTTTCATTACCCATAATATCAATTTGACATAGCAGATATAATTATAGTGTACTTCTCCAGATGGTACAAACAAATTGTGTGTGTTTCTGGAAGATAGTGTGAGCAGTTGATTGTGAGGTAAAAGAGTACTGTTGGCATGTTAAGTGTGTGGATTTGTTGCTTAGATACCAATTAAATTCATATTGAATAACATTCCTCATGAAAGGTCCTTCAGAGTTTTAAGTAGAACAATTGTTGTTCAAATCAACATTTAAATTATTTATTGCATTAATTACCTCCAGATCCAGGAAGAAACAGGAAGCCAGTGTACAAAAGTCAGTGCCATTCCACGTTGCTCCTGTCCACCTCACAAGTGTTACATCATCACAGGCGGACTTGGAGGGTTTGGTTTGGAGCTGGCTCATTGGCTGGTGGACAGGGGTGCTCGAAGACTGGTTCTTACCTCCAGGTCGGGAGTAAAAACAGGTTACCAGTCTAGAAAGATAAAAACACTAGAAAGGCTTGGAGCCAAAATTCACATTTCAACCAGAGATATTTGTCAAGAGCAAGAGACCTGCTTGCTGATACAGGATGCCATGAAGCTAGGATCTGTTGGGGGAGTTTTTCACTTGGCTGTGGTGAGTTTTGCCAGTTGCATGAGCATCCTTCAATGCTTCTATTATATATTATTTCTTGGAAGAATTTTCGATGTAGGATTTTTTAATGTTCAGTTCAGTTTAGTCTAGATGCAATATATTTGCATCATGACCAGAAGATATTAGCCTGACAACGACTGTAATGAAATGGTTTTTCTCCAACAGATGAAATGCAGTCAAACTAATTAGCTTTGGCAAGATACTATTTTATGGAGTACTTGTTTTTGATGTAATTCGTTATTGAATAAGAGTCAATTATTTCTGTTTAATGATATAAAATAAAGACCAGTTTGATTTCTCACTTTGTGCCAGTTGTATATTTTAAAATGTTCATCTTGGGGGAATGTTTTTTTAGCAAACAAGTTGAAAGTTATCTGCTCTTATTTACAGGTTCTTAAAGATGGGCTTCTTAACAACCAATCACAGGAAACATTTGAAAAAGTGTGTGGCCCCAAAGTAGATGGCACCATGCACTTAGATCTTGTGACAAGAAAATTATGTTCCAATACTCTTGATTGGTTTGTGGTGTTTTCCTCAGTCAGTTGTGGGAGGGGCAATGCGGGTCAGAGCAACTATGGATGGGCCAACTCTGTGATGGAAAGAATATGTGAGCAGAGAAGAAAAGATTCCTTGCCAGGTATGAATACTAAAATTGGGTACTGGACCTTGGCAGAAGCTCTTTATAGCACTCACTTAGCATCCTTGTATGTATTCTTGCATTCAAATATATGTGTAACATCACTCTCTTAGTAAGAGGGGTAGTTAATTGGATTTAGCCACACTATCTAGGGAATGACCTTCCTTGATGTATGAACCGGTGTGAGTGAATAGATAGCACATCAACAGAGAACTGGGCAAGATTATTGGGAAGAAATAATGCAATACATTCCCCTTAGACAAAATAATAATTTAATGAAACAAATTAATAGTGGTAATTGCAGTTCAAGTTATGTCTACAGAATTTACTTGGCTGCCAACCCTCACGATTTCTGCA
The DNA here is from genome assembly GCA_030141615.1 of Unio pictorum. Lineage (NCBI taxonomy): Eukaryota > Metazoa > Mollusca > Bivalvia > Unionida > Unionidae > Unio > Unio pictorum. The sequence goes on along the minus strand of JARLTB010000106.1, from coordinate 1,428,098 downwards.
TGAATTTCACAACTTTTTCAACGATTCACAAATTCACACTGCATGCAAAAACTTAATGAATTCCCCAATTCTCAATTATTTAAAATATTTAATAAAATAACCAATTTCCTGTTAAGCACTAGTCGTGATATCGGCAGTTGCTGAAACGGTCTGGTCGCAGTATTAGTGAACTATAGCTAATTGGTACTGTTGGCCCGGTAGCAAGCATTTTAGCATATTTTAATCTATATATAAATATAAATAAGAAAAGTTTTACAAATGCTCTTAAGAGAAACTGGGACCAAATCTGAATTTTGTTCCGCACATGCACCGCCAATGCTGATTTGAATTAACATTCAACTTATTTGAAAATGTCTTCACCACCAAGGAAAAATAGTCAGTTTCCTCTTACCCTTTTTACCCAATTTTTACTTTGGAAATTTGTTTTTTGTCCATATCATGTGACTATATGACCTCATTGACATGTAGATTTTTATATGTGACTCAGACTGAAAATAGCCAGATCCAGGTCTAATTCCAGCATCAACATACTTTCATCTCTTTGGTCGGCAGATTAAAGACATGATATGCTCATGATTTTTTTAGAAAATAAATCATATTCCTATCGATTTCTTATCTTGATGAAAGGTCGTTCAAGTTTGCTGGACCAGCTAGTAAGAGGCTACCCCATGATGACACCAGATGGTGTCCGCAAATTCAAACTTTTCAATAGGGAATGGACTCTGACCCTACACCCCAACATAAATGTCCAAATATTTAAAAAATAGTCTGGCAAGGGTCAGAAAAAACTTGGAATAGTAAAAAGAAATCTATTGCACAAAAAGTGAAGTTTAATTTGGAATATACCAAACATTTACTAGCATTCATTTGTTCAGACAAATAATCGCAGACTCAAGGATCACTTCACAAATTTATTTCAAAATTCCCTAATTTTTATCACCATTTTCATGAATTGCAAGCCTGGAGGGTTGGTAGCTATGTATTTAATAGTAGTCTAATTTGGATTTATTTCATCATAATAGCATGTAATGAAAAGAGCACACTGTCCACGACTGATTGCATCGCCTTCTTTTCGACCGTGTCCCAATGTTTCCTATTTCCTTGAGTCTTTCTTTTCTGGCCACTTCATCCCTTTCTGGACTTCCTAGTCCTCTAATCTGAACTCTTTACTTCTTTTTTCCAGACTTCCATCTTCAGACTGTCCCGTCTCACTCCCTCAGAAAGCTGTTTTCTTAAAGGACAACATTGTCGCTAAATCTCTATACGTACCACTTTCTAGACGTACATAAAACTCTTCACTTATGTGAACTCAGAAGCATACTAGCTATCGAGACATTTGCTTAAACTATGACTTAATATGGTAGTACATTACTTGCACTTTGCAGTGACAGATCATAAATTACCACTTGCGCATTCTCGAAAATTACAGTCTTCTTCTACCTATGCTACTACATGTTCGATTACTATTGCATAAATTTCACTCCCTTCTGCTTGCTTCACTCCTTAACATACAAGATTATTTAAACATTACAGGTCATTGTCGTTAACTCAAGATGTATTTCATATGACCCTATGAAATCCTACACATGAAAATTTGGATAGCTTGCAATTAATTATAATAATGAACTAATTACTGTAAAATTAAAAAGATAAATTGCATAATAACTCTAGCATCAACACATTTTCATGGAATTGAATAAACCTCATTATATCAAACACATTTGCATAAAATAAACAATAAAAAAAAAATAGAATATTACATGAAATTAAATTGTGTACCTTAATGCTGTTCTCTTTAGAAATAGTGCATCCTAGCAATAAACCCTGTCTTTCTTCACAAGACAGCCACCTGGTCCCTTTTCTTTATTAACAAGGAAAGCACTGTTCTGTTTTTTTTGTGGCTTCCGTGGAGCCAAACTTCTCTCTAAGACAATAGACTAAAGAATTTTGACCAAGGTTGTCACTTTAAATTCATATTACTTCCAAGGTGTATGCCTTAATTTCACTCGGACCAATCATAAGCAGTGGTTCCTAAAATTTTCCTAAGATAAACATTTCTTTTGTCAGTCAGAATCTTTGAATTATGTTATATAACAACTCCCTATGAAGAATGAATAATTGACACGAGTTCCTATCAAGTGATACGGTCGGTGGTTCACCTAACTGTCTGCTTTCACAAGACCATGTTAAGATATCCCAGTCAGTTTCATTGAGTCACAATGCTGAATAGCCCCTTTGAAGTTTTAACACAGACATGGGAAAAGATAAAGAAGAAAGATCAACGTGACCGTTCAAAAACTCCTGGTTTAAATGTGATAAAATCTTAATGCTCAATGCATTCAACTTTCAATTTCAATGCTTATTCAGAATTTGACACTTCACAATATGCATGCCTGTCCTTATCTAATATTAAGGTATGTTCATTAAAGACATGTTAATTACCATTCATGCTAAATAGAGGCTAATTTGGCAAAATGATCATCTTGAGAGGGTGTTTTTAAAGTTTATTTTTAGAATGCAGTGTTATTTTTTTCAATAGAGCAATGGCTGTCATTTTATAATACATCTCTCCATGGAACCTGGAGGGTTTTTCAAATTTTTTTTAATGATTAGCTCATTCAAGTTTTTTAAAAAATTAAAACTTTTTTCTCTGATGCAGAGCAATTAGGAAGAAGATGAAAATATATAAAGTAATAACTTTACAATCTGTTCTTCATCTTTTAAATTCGCATCATTAAAGTGTAGAGAATATATTCCGTATGCAAAATTAGTTTCCACTAGAATTTTACTGTCACTATCACCTAATGTTTTGCAACTGACTTGCTTATTTAATTTTGATATTATTCAAAATTAATCTGCTTGTAGAATCCAAAAATCCTGACATTTTCCCTTTTTAGGATCTTTCCATTAGCCCAGGTATGATGTAATTAATACCTCTTCTTTTACAGGTTTAGCTATTCAGTGGGGTGCAATTGGTGATGTGGGGCTTATTCTGGAATCTATGGGTGACAATGATACTGTAATTGGAGGTACACTACCTCAGAGAATGACTTCCTGTTTATCTACATTGGACATATTCCTAAACAATACAGAACCAGTTGTTTCTAGCTTTGTAGCAGCTGAGAAGTCAAAAGGTCAGAGATCTCAATCCAAGGACAAAGGAGATATTGTACAGTCTGTCTGCCATATTTTAGGTATATATTCAAGTTACTGTTAAAATTCTAAAAGATTAAATGTATAGTTTAGTACCAGATAGATTCATTCTTTTCAGATCACTTTTGGTTAGGGAGGGTGGATTATCTTAAATATCTTTAAGTTTAAATTTGGTTCATTTTAACTTGCATAGTAATTGCTCATCGTGGCAGGTTCTGCAATAATAGTATATTTACATTCTGACTTAAGAAAAAAATGTTTTAATTTTTTCTTTTATACTCAATTTTTTTTATAAATTGCCATTAGTAAAAGCAAAAAATCTAAATGTGTCATGAACTCTGCATTAGGTATCAAGGATCCAAGTTCCACCAACAAAGCCACCTCTCTTGGTGACCTTGGTCTTGACTCCTTGATGGGCGTTGAGGTCAAGCAGACTCTGGAGAGAGAGTTCGATGTTACCATGACAATGACTGAGATTCGTCAGCTAACTATCAGTCAGCTTGAAAAACTTTCATCAAATGTTCCAAATGCTGCATCTGAGAATGGGTCTAGTGTGCCAGAGGCAATCATACAGAAACCTGAGCTTATCCACCTGGTTCCCAGAGAAGTTGTCATCAAGCATCAGGGGAAAGGGGATGAAGAGTCGTCTGCTCCACTCTTTATTGTTCATCCTATTGAAGGTAATGTTTCGTTATTAAAGTTAACATTATATCATTTGGAATTGGGTTAATCAGTGGGGTTTCCAAATTAAATTGAATATAATAATAAAATAAGTTAAAAAAAAGTGTAAATTCAATGCAAATTCACCTCTCAAACTTTTGATTCCCTTTTAAGATGGCCATTGGTTGTTAATCAATCAACTTCTGTCTTTGCTCTGTATATTTCTGTTTGTTAATCAATCAGCTTCTGTCTTTGCTCTGTAACTTTCATATCATTTGGAAATTGATGAAACTAGATAATACTTGTACATACTGCTTCGGTGGCCTGGTGTTTAGATGTCTGTGGCATGATGGCCCAGTGCTAGACATCACTATAAACTGCCACGCTGCAGACATCATAGCGACATGACTGAAACATTGTTGAAGCTATATTAAAAATCCAAAATCACACACACACACATACATTATGCCATGTACCACATTGTTGGTCCTGTCATCAGGATCAAAGTTACTGCTCAGGTTTTCCATTTCACTTTTTATTTTTAACTCTTTAACTTAACAAGTTGTCTGAAGTGAAGAGATGAGGCTTCTGGCGTATATTCCCTTCTGTTTCATAGTTCAAGAATTGTTATAATGCACTCAGGATAAATGGATGCAATGTGTGATATTTGCCCGTAGAAAAATCCATTGCCCAGATGCCTGGGGAAACGTTTGTGCAGTGTTTGGTATTGTATATGTGTTGCCCACTGAATTGAGACAAAAAGCTTGTGATCTCATTCAAGAGTGCGATTAAAATCTCAACTATTTTGACTGCAGAAAAAAACTAAAGACCTAATGTTTCCTACACTTAAATATTTTCAGCATGTTTTATGTTTATAGTGTTGGCTAATGTTATATGTCGCTAAGAGTTTCTAAGGATTCGGCACTATACAAAGTCATCATTATTATTGATTGTTCTTGGCATGATTCATTTTAACTGCTTAGTGATCAGTTAAAATATATGTAAAATAACACAAGACATGCATCAGTTGTTATTTTTCACATATTTAAACTCACTTCTTGCTACTTATTAGTCCTTTAATCAGTCAAATTTTCACAATTGGCTTATCACTACTCAACATGTTACATTGATATACATCTGTGGTAATATTAACTAACACCTTCTGTCAACACTTATGTCCCTTTCAAATGTTTATACTAGTTTATTGGCAGGTGTTTGGTTAATTGGATAATTAGGCTGAAGAAAGCCAGGAAGATGTTGCATTTTAAAAAAGTTGCATGATTTAAGGAACTGGTATGTAAAGTTAAAAATCTTTAACATTACAACTATTTTTGTGACATAACAAAATTGGTGACAGCACATTATGATGTATATAAATGAGAAATTGAGAACTCTCATGTTGTTACTTTGAGTTTGGATTTAGTGACATTTCACTTCAATTAATGTTTCAAAATTGAATGGAAGTGGAATTGGAAAGTGGTATGTGTTTGGTAAGTTGGAATGTCTTATATTTTATTGTCTCTGTGCCATTGTAACTGTATCGATACATTAGTTTTTGTCAAGTGCAGACTCTGTGCAAGTGGATAGATTGACTGAGGAAGTTAACTTTTTCTAACAATGATACCTATATATTGACACTTACATTAGATATCATGTTTTCAAGGTTTAGTCGTACATACTTATTTTACATTTTATTTTGCCCCAAACTTGTATTTGTTGCTTAGTTCATAAAAGGCTTGTTTTCCATTCTCTGTTAAGAATAAAATAATTAATTTCTTGATTAAA